>NC_059576.1:14085623-14188123 GCF_020424385.1 Procambarus clarkii | reverse complement strand
CCCCCACCCTTGCGAGGGGAGTGGGAGGTTCCCCCCACCCCCTCTATCCTTCCCCCTCCCAACCTCTCAACATCTATCTGACTCCCAACCTTACGCTATCTCCCAACCCTCTATGCCCTCCCTAGTCTTCAGACCCAGTATGCCCTTCCTACTCCAGACCTACCTACCCAGGCCCTACCTCAGACCCTCCTACCTACCTTCCTAGAAGCCCAGCCCCCAGTAGCCCCCCAAGCACCCCTCCTGAACTCTTTCACCCCCCATACACCCCCCGGACCCCCCCAGACACCCCCCGGATCCCCCCGGACATCCCCCGGATCCTCCCCGCCTCCAGCCATCCCCCAGACACCCCCCAGATCCCCCAGATCCCCCCTGCCCCCAGTCACCCCCCAGACATCCCCCAGATCCCCCCAGACCCCCAGAGAAAGGGAGAACTCTGGTACAAGAGTTTCCATGAAGAATCTCAAGGTTTGGTACACCAATGCTGATGGGGTATCTAATAAAGCAGAAGAGATAAAAGAAAGAGTGAGTGAAGCAGATCCTGACATAGTTGCAATTGTGGAAACTAAAATTAATGACATGATCTCAGATGCAATCTTTCCTGAAGGGTACCAGGTGATACGAAAAGAGAGGACACAGAGACAGGGAGGGGGAGTAGCACTCCTATTAAAGCGGAAATGGAAGTTTGAAGACCTGGGAAATCGAGTTACCAATGAGTGCACAAGCTTCATACATGGAACTCTGACAGTAGATGGGAGGAAGATTGTGATCTTGGTAATCTACAATCCCCCACCAAACAGTAGAAGACCCAGGCAGGAGTATGATGACAACAACAAAGCATGTATAGATGAACTGCAGAAGGCAGCAACACTAGCCCACAGAATGAGAGCGAAGCTGCTGATCATGGGGGACCTAAATCATGGAGAGATAAATTGGGAATCAAGGAATCCGCATGGAGGGGACGAAACGTGGGGAGCAAAATTAGTAGATGTTATATACAGGAATTTCCTAACACAACATGTGAAGGAAGACACAAGGGAAAGAGGAGGAGATGCACCGAGCCTATTAGACCTGATTTTCACCCAGAACGTAGAAGATATCGAGAATTTAGAGCATGAAATACCTCTAGGGGCCAGTGTCCATTGTGTCCTAGTCTTTGACTACATGATGGAATTCAAACTTATGACCATGGGACAAGAGATCTGGGAAAGGAGAGCTGACTACAGGAAAGGGGACTATATGAGGATAAGGGACTATCTGGGTGAAGTGGAGTGGGAGGAAGAAATTAGAGGAAAAACAGTCCAAGATATGATGGACCTAGTCATACAGAAATGACAGGAGGCCGAAGAGAGATTTATACCAACGGTAAAGGGAAAAAATAAGAAGGAATATAATAACCCATGGTTTAATAGACAGTGTCAGGAAGCAAAAATGGCCAGCAGGCGGGAGTGGAGGAAGTACAGAAGACAAAGAACAGAGGACAACAGAAGCAGATACAACAGAGCTAGGAACGATTACATTAACATAAGACGAACATCGGAAAGGGACTATGAGAACGATATTGCAATCAAAGCGAAAAAACAACCTAAGTTACTACACAGTCATATAAGAAGAAAAATGTCGGTGAACGACCAAGTGACAAGACTAAGGAAGACAGAGGGGGCATATACTGAAAGTGACAAGGAAATCTGCGAGGCACTGAATGCCAGTTTCCATGGAGTGTTCACTACCAAGCCTGAGCAGCTCCCATTGTTGGAAGGGGTTACCCTAGATGAAAGACTATCAGATATAGAGGTGACAGCAGAGGAGGTAATGAAACAGTTGACAACTCTAGATGCAACTAAAGCAATTGGACCAGACAAAGTATCACCGTGGATACTAAAAGAAGCAGCACAGGCCCTCAGCGTGCCTCTGGCAATGATCTTTAATGAGTCACTTATGTCAGGAGAATTGCCCAGTTGCTGGAAGAAGGCAAATGTCGTGCCGATCTTCAAGAAAGGCGATAGGGAGGAGGCACTTAACTATAGACCTGTATCACTGACAAGCATCCCCTGTAAAATACTGGAAAGAATAATTAGGCTACGACTGGTTGCACACCTGGAGAACATTAGGTTTGTGAACAAACATCAACATGGGTTCTGGACAGGGAAATCGTGCCTAACAAACCTTCTGGAATTCTATGATAAAATAACGAGGATAAGACAGGACAGAGATGGTTGGGCAGACTGCATATTTCTGGACTGCCAAAAAGCCTTTGATACAGTACCGCACATGAGACTGCTGTTCAAGCTCGAGAGGCAGGCGGGGGTGGGGGGAAAGGTCCTAGCATGGATAAGGAACTACCTAACAGGAAGGAGCCAAAGAGTTACGGTAAGGGGCGAGAAGTCGGACTGGCGAACAGTAACAAGTGGAGTACCACAAGGATCGGTGCTGGGACCAATTCTATTTCTTGTATATGTTAACGACATGTTTACAGGCGTAGAGTCCTACATGTCGATGTTTGCGGATGATGCAAAGTTGATGAGAAGAGTTGTGACAGATGAGGATTGCAGGATCCTCCAAGAGGACCTGAAAAGATTGCAGAGATGGTCAGAGAAATGGCTACTAGAATTCAACACGAGCATATGTAAAATTATGGAAATGGGACTAGGAGATAGGAGACCAAAGGGACAGTACACAATGAAGGGGAACAGCCTACCTGTAACGACGCGTGAAAGAGACCTGGGGGTGGACGTAACACCTAATCTATCTCCTGAGGCACATATTAATAGGATAACGACAGCAGCGTACTCTACACTGGCAAAAGTTAGAACATCATTCAGAAACCTAAGTAAGGAGGCATTTAGGGCGCTTTACACTGCCTACGTAAGGCCAGTCTTAGAGTATGCCGCCTCATCATGGAGTCACCATCTGAAGAAGCATATAATGAAACTGGAAAAGGTTCAGAGGTTTGCAACGAGACTCGTCCCAGAGCTACGAGGGATGGGGTATGAGGAGCGCCTGAGGGAACTGTGCCTTACGACACTAGAAAGAAGAAGGGAGAGGTGGGACATGATAGGAACGTATAAGATACTCAGAGGGATTGACAGAGTGGACATAGACGAAATGTTCACACGGAATAGTAACAGAACGAGAGGACATGGATGGAAGCTTGAAACTCAGATGAGTCACAGAGATGTTAGGAAGTTTTCTTTTAGCGTGAGAGTAGTGGGAAAATGGAATGCACTTCAGGAACAGGTTGTGGAAGCAAATACTATTCATAATTTTAAAACCAGGTATGATAGGGAAATGGGACAGGAGTCATTGCAGTAAACAACCGATGCTCGAAAGGCGGGATCCAAGAGTCAATGCTCGATCCTGCAGACACAACTAGGTGAGTACAACTAGGTGAGTACACACACACACGTACACACACACACACACACACACACACACACACACACACACACACACACACACACACACACACACACACACACACACACACACACACACACATCATAAAAAAGGGTTGTTGTCAGCTCAGTAAATAGTATTTTGGAAATCATTGAAATTACTGTTCCGTGAATATACACTATATAACAAAATGTTTTGTAACGTATGCTAAGATAAGCAATTAGGGACTCAACATAAAGGAGAGAAATGTCTATGAACATAAAATACGAGAAATGCTTAAGGACAAAATATGATAAAATTTTGGGACTCCAAAAAGTAGAATTTGTAGGGACACATTATACAAAAACAATTTAGTGTGGCAATTTAAGAATGTTATTTTTGGGCAAAATATGAGAAATGTTAAAGAACAAAATATTGTATAATGTTTAAAAGCGCAAAATATGAGAAACAGCTTCAACACTTTGAGAAATAATGAGCAACTTGAGAGTTAATATTTTGGTAGAGTGTACTAGGTAGTGTTAAAATCTCTAGAGTTAGTCTCTCTGGAATTAATATCTATAGCATCCTGTGAATGAATATTTTGGTAGTGTTAGGTGGAGTTAATATCTCTAGCATCTTGTGAGTGAATATTTTGGTAGAGGGTGTTAGGTAGAGTTAATATCTCTAGAGTTAATATCTCTAGCCTCCTGTGAGTGATTATTTTGGTAGTGTTAGGTAGAGTTAATATCTCCAGTTGGCATCAACTGCATATATACCACGTGGCTTATCCCGTAAGAACCTCGGTACTGTTATTAAAGACACATAAGGTAATAGTGCCTCTGACAGGCGCCCCTGTCAGAGTATTGGAGGTCACATCAGTCAGGTCAATGCCCATGATCTTCAAGTTTACTTTGTCAGATTCTTCTATTAGGGCAGTTCTGCAGACAGGACGTCCTAGCAACATCGGTCCATTGTCTAGGTGCGTTTGATTGATTTTGGGCTAACGTACTAATTTGGTTTCCTTTCATTTTTGAACCCAAACCAAATTCTTTTTGGTGGGGAGGAGTTACGGACTCGTCACCGTCCAACCCGTTCTCGCACTTTCTTACAGTCAATATTGACTTATTAAATATGTGCATATGTGAATAACTAAACATACTAGTTTACCTTGAAAAGCTTCATAGAAAACACCGACCATACCTAACCTTCTTAGTATGTTAAGATAAGCATCTTATTGCTTCGTTATTACAATTATTACTTAACCTATACCTATAATAGGTAATAGTGTATAGGTAATAGGTAATGGGTAATATAACCTGCACCTATAACAGGTTAAGTAATAATTGTAATTACGAAGCAATAAGATGCTTATCTTAACATACTAAGAATGTTAGGTAAGGTCTGTGTTTTCTATGAAGATTTTCAAGGTAAACTAGTATGTTTAGTATGGCACATATGCACATATTTAATAAGTCAATATTGACTGTAAGAAAGTGCGAGAACGGGTTGGACCGTCGTATGAGCATGGCCTGGTAATTCCAGCGCCATCTATGAGTCTGTACTCAAAATCTCCTGGAACTGGACGCTGCGTAGACAACGCCATCTATGAGTGGTGGCATAACTGTGGCAAATGGCTCAGGATTCCTGCCTTGGTCAGTCAGAAGGGTCGCTGTGGATGACCTCTGGTGAGGTGGCGACTAGAGATCAGCGCCATCTGTTGTGCTACTGAGCGCAATGTCGACGTCCCCAGTGCATAAGTGTATTTCTTGACTTCACCAGTACCGTCTATATAACTGATGACGTGTTTGTCCACAGAGGTTACGTACTCACCTAGTTGTGTTTGCGGGGGTTGAGCTCTGGCTCTTTGGTCCCGCCTCATTACGTGGGGCAACAGGGGTGCTGAGGATGTCAGTTTTACCTTGGGCTGCCTACGCTCTCCCGCCTTAGTGTAGTCAGATGACTAAGTCAAATGCGTTCCATTTAATGTCAGAACATATTACAATTGAGTGAAATACTTACAAAATTAAAAAGCTTGGGAGGACAGGAGGAAATGTGTTCAAATGAGTGAAGAAAATAGTAAATCTTTGCAGGGATTAAGTTTATCTTTTTAAGCTTTAGCATAGAACCTCGCCGCTGCACGAGCCGGTCGGTAGGGAGCCGGTCGGCCGAGCAGACAGCACGCTGGACTTGTGATCCTGTGGTCCTAGGTTCGATCCCAGGCGCCGGCGAGAAACATTGGGCAGAGTTTCTTTCACCCTATGCCCCTGTTACCTAGCAGTAAAATAGGCACCTAGGTGTTAGTCAGCTGTTACGGGCTGCTTCCTGGGGGTGGAGGCCTGGTCGAGGACCGGGCCGCGGGGACACTAAAAAGCCCCTAAATCATCTCAAGATAACCTCAAGATAGAATGGTCCTCAAACGGAATCATACGGTTGTATATATATACTGGCAACCTCTCACTATTCCATGCTGCTAAGTGTTTCTTTCACGTTTACACTTGTATTGTTTACCAACAGCAAGGTTATTAAGGTGTCACAGATGCATTCTGTCCATCTAATAAGTTCACTTTAGTCCTGGACACAATCCTGAAGTACTCTTCCTGTTTGGGCAGTGTATATACCCATGAATAAATCTTGTACATGGGTATTATATATTGTTTACTATATTTATTATATTTTTAGTTATTTGGCTTTCTGGTACTAAAATATACCGCCAATATACTCATGCAGAGGTAAGTATACTTCGAGAGGTCCGCCCTATTTCTTGCTGGTATTCACCGTGAATTTAATTAAGTCCTGGACTGTGTTTAGGACAAAAGTATACTCGCTGGTACGCGTTCGAGTTTTTTCTGATGTCCGTTTTTCCTTCGTAGATCCTGTTTAGTCCAACCGTTATCCCTCCTGTTCTGTCTGTCGTTGATCCTGATTAGTTCAGCCGTTATCCCCCTGTTCTGTCTGTCTTTTGTCTTGCTCCTGTTGAGTGAGCCAACAACACGTCTCTCACCTATAATACAACCCGCTAACACTGAAGGAAACTCATTGGTGAACAAGCGCTGTTCAATTGTTCACTTGCATTACTGCTCTCGTTTTTCATTTGAACACTTGTTCTCTCAGTATGCATTATTCTGCCGGCTCCCTCCTGTTCTGATGACGACCACCCCCTTCTTGTCTCACTCGCCCACACTTACCCATGCACACTCACCCATACTTACCCATGCACACTCACCCACACTTAACCATGCACACTCACCCACACTTAACCATGCACACTCACCCACACTTAACCATGCACACTCACCCACACTTAACCATGCACACTCACCCACACTTAACCATGCACACTCACCCACACTTAACCATGCACACTCACCCACACTTACCCATGCACACTCACCCACACTTAACCATGGACACTCACCCACACTTACCCATGCACACTCACCCACACTTAACCATGCACACTCACCCACACTTACCCATGCACACTCACCCACACTTACCCATGCACACTCACCCACACTTAACCATGCACACTCACCCACACTTAACCATGCACACTCACCCACACTTACTCATGCACACTCACCCACACTTACCCATGCACACTCACCCACACTTACCCATACACCACATTTTCTTATTTTACAGTTCGGTAGAGAGAGGTTGATTCTTCATTGTTCATCCCTGTCTTTAGGAATGTCCACTGTGGTAATAAACAGTGTTTTGGCCTTAATGACCTCTCAGAGGTTGGGTCATTATCATGATGTTGTTGTTAAAGATTCGCTGCCAGGAACCAAAAGTTCCCAGTAGCTCGGGCCATGATGGGTCACTATCAGGAGATAACGACGCCAGTATGACTATTCATCACTATTCATCAAGGTATATGAGGTAACACTTTCCATAGGTCGCTGGCTCAGTGAGGTGAGGTGGGTGCGTAAAGCATCGGAACATATATAGTGTTTGTTGAAGGTTATAGGTGAGTAAACTGTGTTATTGTTAAATAGTTTGCGGTGAACTATGAGACTTACCCACGACCAGGGAGTTATTGTGCTCCTGTGGCACAGGAATGGCACGTTACTGCTCAATGAAACACCAGTTTGTGAGTTAGCTGTTTTCTGTAGTTAATATAGAAAGTTTATGTAATCACAAATGTGTTTAAAAAAACGTGGGAGATTCGTCGCATTTACTGTCCAAACTAGTTTTTTGTCTGTGCTAAAACTAATTATTTTTCCTCTTCACGCAATTGTATGAATGAGTCTGCTGGATATGTATTCAGGGTATGCATTGTGGATATGTATTCTAGAAACGCTTCTCAGTTCGCAGCAATGAAATTCATGGATATACTACCCTTCTTCTGATTTGTTTACAGTTAAATGCTTTACATGAATTCTCAGCCAAACTTTCGTTCTATTTAACATTTACTCAATATAAACGCGATAAAAATACACATTATATTTCTTTTTATATATTCTCCCCCTTTCCACACTTTTTAGTTTTTTTAATTCATTCAGCCAGCATTAATGGTCTCGAAATTAAACGGAACGCATTCGACTGCAAAATATACAATGTGGAAAGTGCACGCTAGAGAAGCCGGGGGGGGGGGGATGAATGTGTATAATGTATGAATAAGGTCACAGTATTTCAACGTCGTGATGATTTTCAACTTCATGGTGAAGCGGCTTCTCTTGTTTTGTGTTCCTAAACATTTTCTTTTATTGTGGAATCCTAAACATTTTCTTTTATTTTCGGCTCCTAAACATTTCCTTTTTTTTGGGTTCCTAAAATTAGCTTTTGTTTTTGGCTCCTAAATATTTGCTTTTATTTTGGGCTCCTAAAAAATTATCATATATTACTTCCTTAAACATTTCACCTATTTTCTGCCCCTAAACATTTGTGTGTTGTATAATATTGATGTTATGTCTGTATCTCTAAGTATATTATTATTATAACTTACAGACATAGCCAACAGTATTCATACAAGGAGTTACAACACGCACACATCTGCGCCATGTGTACCTTCAGGTGTGTACCTACCACCATCTGTATCTGCACCATAGGCTACATCACCTACATCAAACAAGGTGTTACATGTACACTTTGTTTGTACATGTAACACCTGTGTCATGAGTTACATACATTACATTACACCATGTGTAACGAATAGTTCCTACACCAAATGCTAGATAGGCTTAGTACTTGAGACTCCCACACCGTGTCCTTGTGTTACATAGATCTTTAACTACCACACCTTGTTTTACATAGTCCTTTAACCCCTATACCATGTGCAACATAGACATTTAACCCCTATACCATGTGTTACATAGACCTTTAACTCCCACACCATGTGTTACATAGACCTTTAAATCCCACACCATGAGTTACATAGGCCAATAAGTCCTAAAACACGTGTTGCACAGACTTACAGCTCTTTCACTGTGGTATTCCTTGAAAATAAACATATTCATAATGCAGTAACGTTATTTAAATGTATCATACCATTGTTTTTTTTAATTGTATTATAACTCTTTTTCTAACAGAGAATTAAAGTTAGTATACATGTGAATGAATATGGGAAACAACGTGACAGTATCCACAATGGGATATCTGTGTATTAAGAGATAGGTTTTCGTTTGTGTATGTGTGCGTATGTCCTCACCTAATTGTACTCACCAAATTGTGCTTGCGGGGGTTAAGCTTTGGCTCTTTGGTCCCCCATCTCAACTGTCAATAAACTGGTGTACAGATACCTAAGCCTACTGGGCTCTATCATATCTACATTTTAAACTGTGTATGGAGTCAGCCTCCACCACATCACTGCCTGGTGCATTCCATTTATTAACTACTCTGACAATTAAAAAAATCTCTCTAACGTCTCTGTGACTCATCTGGGTACTAAGTTTCCACCTGTGTCCCCTTGTTCGTGTCCCACCCGTGCTGAAGAGTTTGTCTTTGCCCACCCTGTCAATTCCCCTGAGAATTTTGTAAGTAGTTATCATGTCTTCGGTTACTCTTCTGTTTTCCCGGGACGTGAGGTTCAGCTCCTTTAGCCTTTCCTCGTAGCTTATACCTCTCAGTTCCGGGACGAGCCTGGTGGCATACCGCTGAATCTTCTCTAACTTTGTCTTGTGTTTAACTAGGTATGGACTGCAGGCTGGAGCTGCAAATTACAGGATTGGTCTGACATAAATGGTATACAGGGTCCTAAACGATTCCTTACACAAGTTTCTAAAGGCAGTTCTTATGGTGGCCAGTCTAGCATATGCCGTTGGTGATATTCTTTTGATGTGGGCCTCTGGGGGACAGGGTCGGTGTGATATCGACCCTCAGATCTTTCTCTCTCTTTGACTCTAGCAGGATTTCACCTCCCAGATGGTACCTTGTTTTCAGCCTCCTGTTCCCTTCTCCTAATTTCATTACCTTGCACTTTCCTGAGTTGAACTTTAGCAGCCATTTTCTAGACCATTCCTCCAGTTGGTCCAGGTCATCCTGTAGTGTCTGTCTATCTTCATCCGTCTTGATTCTTCTCATAATTTTTGTATCATTAGCAAACATTGAGAGGAACGAGTCTGTACCCACCGGAAGATTGTTTGCATATATTAGAAATAGGATGGGTCCAATTACTGAGCCCTGTGAGACACCGCTGGTGACATCTCTTCACTCTGATGTCTCCCCCATCACCGTTACTCGCTGTTTCCTGTTGCTTTAGTACTCCCTTATCCACTGGAACACCTTCCCTTTTACTCCTGCCTGTTGCTCCAACTTTTTAACAGCCATTTATGGAGTACTGGGACAAAGGCTTTCTGGCAGTCCAGGAAAATGCAATCGGCCCACCCTTCTCTCTCCTGCCTAATTTTTGTTGCCTGGTTATAGAAATCTATTAAACCTGTGAGGTTTAAATATCCCTTATATGTGTGTGCACGTGTATCTGTGTGACTGTGTGTGTGTACTCACCTAATTGTACTCACCTAATTGTGCTTGCGCGGGTTGATCTCTGGCTCTTTGGTCTCTCTCAACCGTAAATCAACAGGTGTACAGGTTACTGAGCCTATTGGGCTCTATCATATCTACACTTGAAACTGTGTATGGAGTCAGCCTCCACCACATCACTTCCTAATGCATTCCATTTGTCAACCACTCTGACATTAACAAAGTTATTTATAATATCTCTGTGGCTCATTTGGGCACTCAGTTTCCAGCTGTGTCCGCTAGTGCATGTGCCCCTTGTATTAAAAAGCCTGTCTTTATCTGCCCTGTCGATTCCCTTGAGAATCATAAATGTGGTGATCATGTCCCCCCTAACTCTTATGTCTTCCAACGTAGTGAGGTTTAATTCCCGTAGATAGACCCGTTTTAATTCTCTCCTCGTAGCTCATACCTCTTAGCTCGTGTACTAGTCTGGTGGCAAACCTTTTACAGTTAAGTCTTATGCTTGACTAGATATGGACTCCATGTTGGAGCCGCATACTCCAGGATTGGTCTGACATATGTGGTATATATTGTTCTGAAAGATTCCTTACACAAGTTTCTAAAGACCGTTCTTATGTTAGCCAACCAGGCATATGCCACTGATGTTATCCTCTTGATATGAGCTTCAGAGGACAGGTCTGGCGTAATATCAACCCCCAGGTTTTTCTCTCTCTCTGACTCTTGAAGTATTTCATCTCCCAAATGATACCTTCTATCTGGTATCCTGCTTCCTACTGCTATTTTTATTACATTACATTTGCATGGGTTAAAATCTAACAACCATTTGTTCGACCATTCCTGTAGCTTGTCCAGGTCTTCTTGAAGCCTCAAGCTGTCCTCCTCTGTCATAATCCTTCTCATAATTTTGGCGTCGTCTGCAAACATTGAGAGGAATGAGTCTATACCCTCCGGGAAAACATTTACGTCTATCAGAAACAGGATGGGGCCGAGTACAGAGCCCTGTGGGACTTCACTGGTCACTTCATGCCAATCTGAGGTCTTACCTCTCACTGTAACTCTCTGCTTCCTACTGCTTAGGTACTCCCTTATCCACTGGAGCACCCAACCAGTTACTCCTGCCTGTTTCTCCTGCTTATGCATCAGCCTTTTTTATGGCAAGATTTACCCTTCCTGAACCCATGTTGAAGAGTTGTTCCAAAGTCCCTTCTCTCCAGATGTGTTACTAGGTTTTTTCTCACAATCTTCTCCATCACCTTGCATGTTATTCAAGTTAAAGACACTGGCCTGTAGTTCAGCGCCTCTTGTCTGTCACTCTTTTTGTATATTTGGGACTACATTACCCGTCTTCTATATTTCTGGTATGTCTCCCGTTTCCAGTGACCTACATGATACACTATGGAGAGTGGCAAACAAAGTGCTCCTTCACACTCTTTCAATACCCACGGTGAGATTCCGTCCGGCCCAACAGCTTTTCTCACGTCCAGCTGTAATAGGTGCTTCTTGACCTCATCTCTTGCAATTTCGAAACTTTCCAAGGTCGCCTGGTTTGCTGCCACCTCTCCTAGCGCCGTGACTTCTGCTTGTTCTATTGTAAAGACCTCCTGGAACCTTTAGACTGTTGTCTTCCTCCTGATGTGACTGTGTAGTAGCTTTGGTTCGGTCTTGGCTTTATTAGCTATATTATTTTCATACCTTTTCTCTGCTGCTCTTCTCACACTAACATACTCGTTCCAGATTCTCTGGTATCTCTCTCTATTTTCTGGTGTTCTGTTATTACAGAAGTTCCTCCATGCCCTTTTGTTCAGCTCCTTTGCTTTCATACATTCCCTATTAAACCACGGATTCTTCTTTTGCTGCTCGGATTTTTCCTGTCGGGCCGGGATAAACCTGTTTACCGCCTCCTGACACTTTTGGGTGACATAGTCCATCATATCTTGTACGGACTTGGTTCTGAGTTCTGTGTCCCATTGTATATCCGTTAGGAATATATTCATCTCCTCATCGTTTCCCTTTCGGCACGCCAGCCCTTTGTTTCCCAGGTCGTTTTTGGGGGAAGTAATTCCTAGCTCAAACAGGTACTTAAAGCTCAATACACTATGATCACTCATTCCCAAGGGGGCTTCCAACTTAACTTCCCTTATATCCAACTCATTTAGGGTAAATATCAGATCAAGCAAGGCTGGTTCATCCTCTCCTCTCATTCTTGTCGGTCCCTTGACGTGTTGACTTAGAAAGTTTCATGTTGCCACGTCCAGCAGCTTAGCTCTCCATGTGTCTGGTCCTTCATGTGGGTCTCTGTTCCCCCAATCTATTTTCCCATGGGTTGAAGTCTCCCATGATTAGTAGTCGGGATCCGTTCCTGCTAGCCACAGAAGCAGGAATTATTAGCAGTACTAATTATCTCTCTATTATATTGATGGTGGCCATGTTGTTTCTACCATATTCCTGTCTGGGTCTTCTGTCGTTCGGCAGGGGGTTATATATGACTACTATTATAATTTTCTATCCTCCAGTTGCTATATATAGCAACGACTATATAGCAGTAGGAAAGTGATCAAGATAAATATTTCGGATGGGACGGGCGGGGGGGGGGGGAAGGATTGGTGCATTATGGAAGGGATTGAATTATCAGGGCTTTTTCACTTTGGATAAATTCTCTATGTTTAAAGTTGGCTAATTTCAATCAAAATTCCTCGTACATGTTCAACTATTTTATTTTTTATTGTAACTACTTGAATACTATTTATTGTAACTGGCCCATGAGTTCCAACTTTTAGGGTTAGGTGGACTTTGGCTATTAACCTCTCTTGCTGGTGGTGGTGATTAATAACTGCCTCTTTCGTTTACCTGGTTGATGGGATTTTGGGAGTTCTTCTACTCCCAAGCCCGGCCCGAGGCCAAGCTTGACTTGTAAGAGTTTGGTCCACTAGGCTGTTGCTTGGAGCGGCCCGCAGGCCTACATACCCACCACAGCCCGGGTGGTCCGACACTCCTTGGAGGAAACAATCTAGTTTCCTCTTGAAGATGTCCACGGTTGTTCCGGCAATATTATGCTCGCTGGGAGGGTGTTGAGCAACCGTGGACCTCTGTTATTTATACAGTGTTCTCTGATTGTGCCTATGGCACACTCATAGAACAAAATTGCACTTTACGGGCGCGCGCGCGCGCGTGTGTGTGTATGTGTGCCTGTGTGTAATTACCTAAATGTAGTTACAGGATGAGAGGTACGCTCGTTGTGTCCCGTCTTCCAGCACTCTTTGTCATATAACGCTTTGAAACTACTGACGGTCTTGGCCTCCACCACCTTCTCGCCTAACTTGTTCCAACCGTCTACCACTTTGTTTGCGAAAGTGAATTTTCTTATATTTCTTCGGCATCTGTGTTTAGCTAGTTTAATTCTATGACCTCTTGTTCTTGAAGTTCAAGGTCTAAGGAAATCTTCCCTATCGATTTTATCAATTCTTGTTACTATTTTGTACGTAGTGATCATATCACTTCGTTTTCTTCTGTCTTCTAGTTTTGGCATATTTAATGCCTCTAACCTCTCCTCATAGCTCTTGCCCTTCAGTTCTAGGAGCCAATTAGTAGCATGTCTTTGCACCTTTTCCAGTTTGTTGATGTGCTTTATAAGATATGGGCACCACACAACCGCTTCATATTCCGTGCTTCGTCTTTGTTCTGGGACTAGCCTAGCGGCTTAGATCTGAATTTTTTCCAGCTTTGTCTTGTGCTTGACTAGATACGGGCTCCATGCTGGGGCTACATACTCCAGTACTCACCTAGTTGTACTCACCTAGTTGTGTTAGCGGGGGTTGAGCTCTGGCTCTTTGGTCCCGCCTCTCAACCGTCAATCAACAGGTGTACAGATTCCTGAGCCTACTGGGCTCTATCATATCTATGCTTGAAACTGTGTATGGAGTCAGCCTCCACCAGTGTCCCTATGAGTCCCAGAACAAAGACGAAGCACGGAATATGAAGCGGTTGTGTGGTGCCCATATCTTATGAAGCACATCAACAAACTGGAAAAGGTGCAAAGACATGCTACTAATTGGCTCCAAGAACTGAAGGGCAAGAGTCGAGTCGAGGTCGAGGGAGGGGGAAGACGTACCGTGCGCGCTCCGTTAAAATCGTGTCATTAACCGGGATTCTTAGGACTACTGCCGTGGATTACTGATTACAGACATAACAAAGTGCATAGTGACCCGCTGGAAAATTGAAAATAGTCATTAACAATAGAACTTTGTGCTAAATAGAGAATAAACGGGAGACACGTGTGAGCCAGTGAACGAGGCTTTGTGTACATGCGTGTATTAGGAAAAAAATAGTGAACGGTGATTCGTGGAACAGTGAAGTGGAACGGGTATCACAACAACATATAAGTTGGAAGTGAAGGAAAAGCGTGCATAGAATATTATAAATATAGAATACTAGATATATAGAATAGTGGCAAGAGGCGGCATCAGTGTTTATAAATCGGGTAACTGGAAACTGGTGACATCAACCTGGGACAACAAGAGGTCACCTGTACCGACCGGGGAACCAGCCTCGCTACCCTACGCTAAGTACCTGCCATAAAGTTTGAACAAAATAACATACATAATATTACTAATATACGGTATACATATAATATTATAAATATTAAACATATAAATATATATACATATAATTTTATAAAGAGTTAAAAGGACTGACATCAACAAGTGATCCATACAGTGACTCTCAAATACAACACAATACATCAGACAATGGAGAGGTGTGGCGAGTGTTCGGGAGTACTGGGAAGACGTAATGCAGGCGTAACGTGCTGCATCTGTGACATAAGATTCCACCTGGGCTGTACAGAATTAGCTCCAGGATGCATAAAAAGGCAAGGAATTTACTGGGTTTGCAAAGATGACAGATTAATGTTAGAGAACATAACTAAACTGATGAAAAACATTCCCGAGTCACAGAGATTATCATTCACAGACAGGCTACCAGTGATATATGCGGACTGGGAAAAGTCAACATTGGATAACGACCAAAACTCAGGAACAGATAGTTTAGAGAACCGCAGCAGTAGTGTGGAGGAGGAGACTATTGTGGTACAAAATAACAGCAATATTGCAGAGCCAGATAATATAAACGATGAGAGCAACAGTGAAACAGAGTGCATAGATGAAGGAATTGGGACGAAAAACGGAGATGGCTCCAATAAAGAGGTAGACAAGACAGTCACAGATATAAATACCTTGAAAAACGCAAAACCGGAACACATTTGCAAATTCTACGCTAAAGGAATATGCAAATATGGAAAATTAGGAGCAAAATGCCATTTTCTGCATCCTCGAAAATGCAGGAACATGTTGGAGAGGGGTACATGCCGTTTTGGAACAGGGTGTAGATACTTCCACCCTAAATTATGTCAATTTTCAATTAGGGACAAAAAATGCTACAATCTTCAGTGTCCGGAATTCCATGTGAGAGGTACAGAGCGTTATAGATGGGAAGATCAATATGACACTACTGGAAATTTTTTAGAGGAAGACAGAAACAGAGTAGTAAATATAAGAGAGAGGAACAGTCAGATGGAACCACTACAGGATTACAGAGGGGAACGGAGATACCCACAAGACTGGAATTCAAATTACCAACAAGCACACAGGTACTACACCAGACAACACCCGTCCCACTACCAAAACTGGACGAATCACTTTCAAAACGACACACCCTGGACGCAAACACAGACCTCCTCCTTATCAAAGCCTCAGATATTAACACCAAGTAAGGCTTCCAGCACTTCCACTAACACGATAACATCATTTACATTTGCCAACATCCAGGGTATAAAAACACGCAAAACCAACAAAGTTCAATTTATAGATGGTCTCCTTCATGAGGCAAATGCAGTGTTTGCAGCCCTAACAGAAACCCACACAAAGGACTATCATGATGGTGAAATATGGATCTCAGAGTACAATCTTTTCAGATGTGACAGGAAACACCTGCTTCAGGGTGGGGTCAGCCTCTACATCAAAGACACACTCATCTGTACTGAGCTGCTAAACACCTCAAATGATATGGTGGAAGTGCTGATAATCAAAATAGAGATTTTAAATGTAGTTATTGTCCTCGTATATAAGTCACAGGAGGCAAACCCTCAGCAGTTTAAAGACCAACTAATGAAAATAGAACACTGCTTGGAAAACCTCACAAATCCAGCTCCGAACATCATCCTGCTTGGGGACTTCAACCTACGGCACCTGAAATGGAAGCACCTGGCTAATACAGTAATATCAGAAAGAATACCAGGAAGTAGCCTAAATGAACAGGCACATGCAAATGACCTGCTACGGATGTGCGACAGGTTTGCCTTAAACCAGCAAATAGTAGAACCAACTAGGAAGGAGAACACGCTGGACCTCATTTTCACTAATAATGATGAATTGATCAGGAACATAATGATTACAAATACCTGTTACTCAGATCACAACTTAATTGAAGTTATGACAACCATGGGGAGTAGATCTTCGAAACCAGTCCAGATTCCCGGTGGAGGAGATTTCAGCAAATTCAACTTCAATAATAAACAGATAAACTGGGAGCAAATAAACCAGGACTTCACCGAAATAAACTGGGAAGAAGAGCTAGAAAATGCAAACCTGAACCAGTGCCTGGAAAAAATAAGCTCAGTAGCACTAGAAATATGTTCAAACCGCATACCTCTAAGAAAAAAGAGGAAGAGATGCAGATTGGAACGGGAACGTCGTTCCCTATATAGGCGAAGAAAACGAATCGCGGAACAACTTGCGAGTCGCACCCTATCTCAAGAACGGCGAAGAAGGTTAGGTAGAGAAATAGAAACAATTGAACGGAAGCTACAAGAATCATACAAAACCCAGGAGAGGCAAAGAGAGCAAAAGGCCATCAGTGAAATAGAAAGAAATCCGAAATATTTTTTCTCCTATGCAAAATCAAGATAAAAAACCACATCTAGTATCGGGACCCTGCGAAAGGGAGATGGAACTTTCACCGATGACAACAAAGAAATGAGCGAGCTACTGAGGACGCAGTACGACTCTGTTTTCAGCGAGCCATTAAACACACTAAAGATTGATAACCCAAATGAATTTTTCATGGATACGATACCAACATCAAATCATATATCAGACGTCACCCTATCCCCACTGGATTTTGAAGAAGCCATAAACAGTATGCCTATGCACTCTGCACCAGGCCCGGATTCTTGGAACTCCATATTCATAAAGAACTGTAAAAAACCACTATCGCAGGCCCTCCACATTCTGTGGAGACAAAGCCTAGATACTGGCGTTATTCCTGATATACTAAAAACAGCAGAGATAGCACCACTTCATAAAGGAGGAAATAAGGCAGAGGCAAAAAATTGCAGACCGATAGCGCTAACATCGCACATCATATAAATTTTTGAGAGAGTGCTAAGAAGTAAAATCACAAAATACATGGAATCACAGCAACTCCATAACCCCGGACAACATGGTTTCAGAACAGGGCGCTCTTGCCTGTCGCAGTTGCTGGACCACTATGATATGGCATTAGATGCTATGGAAGACAAACATAACGCGGATGTAATTTACACAGATTTCGCAAAAGCTTTTGATAAATGTGACCATGGTGTTATTGCACATAAAATGCGTTCAAAAGGAATTACCGGAAAAATAGGCAGATGGATCTACAATTTCCTGACCAACAGAACCCAATGTGAAATAGTCAACAAAATAAAATTCAGCCCATCAACCGTGAAGAGCTCAGTCCCCCAGGGTACTGTGCTTGCTCCAGTACTTTTTCTCATCCTCATTTCGGACATAGACAAGAACACAACCTATAGCACTGTATCATCCTTAGCAGATGACACTAGGATCTTCATGAGAGTAGGCAACATAGAGGACACGGCGAACCTCCAGTCAGATGTAGATCAGGTCTTTCTATGGGCTACAGAAAATAATATGGTGTTTAACGAAGATAAGTTCCAGCTCATGCGCTATGGAAAAAATGAAAATATAAAAACGGAAACCACGAAAAAGCTCAGGCAAATCATAACATAGAACGAAAAGGCAATGTAAAGGATCTGGGTGTACTCATGTCGGAAGACCTTACCTTTAAAGAACACAATAAAGTAGCCGTCACAACTGCAAGAAAAATGACAGGTTGGATAACAAGAACTTTTCACACTAGAGATGCTATACCGATGATGATACTTTTCAAAACGCTTGTGCTCTCTAGAGTGGAGTACTGCTGCACAATGACAGCACCTTTCAAAGCTGGAGAAATTACTGACCTGGAGAGCGTGCAGAGATCCTTTACTGCTAGAATCCACTCAGTAAAACATCTAAACTATTGGGACCGACTAAAGAGCCTAAAACTGTACTCCCTTGAGCGCAGGCGGGAGAGGTACATAATAATTTACACGTGGAAAATATTAGAGAGGCTGGTCCCAAACCTGCACACAGAAATAACATTACATGAGACCAGAAGACATGGCAGGATGTGCAGAATACCCCCGTTGAAAAACAGAGGTGCAACTGGTACTCTGAGAGAGAACTCTATCAACATCAGAGGTCCGAGACTGTTCAACACGCTTCCACTACACATAAGGGGCATAACTGGCCGACCCCTCACAGTGTTCAAGAGAGAACTGGATAAGCACCTCCAAAGGATACCTGATCAACCAGGCTGTGACTCGTACGTCAGGCTGCGAGCAGCCGCGTCCAACAGCCTGGTTGATCAGTCCGGCAACCAGGAGGCCTGGTCGACGACCGGGCCGCGGGGATGCTAAGCCCCGGAAGCACCTCAAGGTAACCTCAAGGTAACCACCACATCACTTCCTAAACACACCAGTGTGTGTGTGTGTGTACTCACCTAGTTGTGCTTGCGGGGGTTGAGCTCTGGCTCTTTGGTCCCGCCTCTCAACCGTCAATAAACAGGTGTACAGGTTCCTGAGCTTATTGGGCTCTATCATATCTTCACTTGAAACTGTGTTTGGAGTCAGCCTCCACCACATTACTTCATAATGCATTCCATTTGTCAACCACTCTGACACTAAAAAAGTTCTTTCTAATATCTCTGTGGCTCATTTGGGCACTCAGTTTCCACCTGTGTCCACTAGTGCGTGTGCCCCTTGTGTTAAATAGCCTGTCTTTATCAACCCTCTCGATTCCCTTGAGAATCTTGAATGTGGTGATCATGTCCCCCATAACTCTTCTGTCTTCCAACGAAGTGAGGTTTAATTCCCGTAGTCTCCCCTCGTAGCTCATACCTCTCAGCTCGGGTACTAGTCTGGTGGCAAACTTTTGAACCTTTTCCAGTTTAGTCTTATGCTTGACTAGATATGGACTCCATGCTGGAGCCGCATACTCCAGGATTGGTCTGACATATGTGGTGTATAATGTTCTGAAAGATTCCTTACACAAGTTTCTAAAGGCCATTCTTATGTTAGCCAACCTGGCATATGCTGCTGATGTTATCCTCTTGATATGAGCTTCAGGGGACAGGTCTGGCGTGATATCAACCACCCAGGTCTTTCTCTGTCTCTGACTCTTGCAGTATTTCATCTCCCAAATGATACCTTGTATCTGGTCTCTTGCTTCCTACCCCCTATCTTCATTACATTACATTTGCTTGGATTAAACTCTAACAACCATTTGTTCGACCATTCCTGCAGCTTGTCCAGGTCTTCTTGAAGCCTCAAGCTGTCCTCCTCTGTCTTAAACCTTCTCATAATTTTGGCGTTGTCAGCAAACATTGAGAGGAATGAGTCTATACCCTCTGGGAGATCATTTACGTATATCAGAAACAGGATAGGTCCAAGCACAGAGCCCTGTGGGACTCCACTGGTGACTTCACGCCATTCTGAGGTCTCACCCCTCCCTATAACTCTCTGCTTCCTATTGCTTAGGTACTCCCTTATCCACTAGAGTGCCCTACCAGTTACTCCTGCCTGTTTCTCCAGCTTATGCATCAACCTTTAATGACGTACTGTGTCAAAGGCTTTCCGACAGTCCAAAAAAATGCAGTCCCCCTATCCTTCTCTTTCTTGCTTAATCTTTGTCACCTGATCGTAGAATTCTATCAAGCCTGCAAGGCAAGATTTACCCTACCTGATCCCATGTTGATGGGTTGTCACGAAGTCTCTTCTCTCCAAATGTGTTACTAGGTTTTTTCTCACAATCTTCTCCATCACCTTGCATGCTCTACACTGGCCTGTAGCCTCTTGTCTGTCAGCCTTTTTGTATATTGGTACTACATTAGCAGTCTTCCATATTTCTGGTAGGTCTCCCGTTTCCAGTGACCTACTATACATTATGGAGAGTGGCAAGCAAAGTGCTCCTGCACACTCTTTCAATACCCATGGTGAGATTCCGTCCGTCCCAACAGCTTTTCTCACATCCAGCTCCAATAGGTGCTTCTTGACCTCATCTCTTGTCATTTCGAACCTTCCCAAGGTCACCTGGTTTGCTGCCACCTCTTCTAGGCCCGTGACTTCTCCCTGTTCTATTGTAAAGACCTCCTGGAACTTTTTGTTGAGTTCTTCACACACCTCTTTGTCATTCTCTGTGTGCCTGTGTCGCCCATCCTAAGTTTCATCACCTGTTCCTTCACTGTTGTCTTCCTCCTGATGTGACTGTGTAGTAGCTTTAGTTCGGTCTTGGCTTTATTAGCTATATCATTTTCATACCTTTTCTCAGCTGCTCTTCTCACACTAACATACTCGTTCCTGGTTCTCTGGTATCTCTCTCTACTTTCTGGTGTTCTTTTATTACGGAAGTTCCTCCATGCCCTTTTGTTCAGCTACTTTGCTTTCATACATTCCCTATTAAACCACGGATTCTTCCTTTGCTTCTCTGTTTTTTCCTGTCGGGCTGGGACAAACCTGCTTACAGCCTCATGACATTTTTGGGTGACATAGTCCATCATGTCTTGTACGGACTTGGTTCCGAGTTCTGTGTCCCAATGTATAGCCCATAAGAATTTATTCATCTCCTCAGGTTTCCCTTTCGGTACGCCAGCCCTTTGTTTCCCAGTTCTTTTTTGGGGGTGATAATTCCTAGCTCAACCAGGTACTCAAAGCTCAATACACTATGATCACTCATTCCCAAGGGGGCTTCCAACTTAACTTCCCTTATATCCGACTCATTTAGGGTAAATATCAGATCAAGCAAGGCTGGTTCATCCCCTCCTCTCATTCTTGTCGGTCCCTTGACGTGTTGACTTAGAAACTTTCTTGTTGCCACATCCAGCAGCTTAACTCTCCATGTGTCTGGGCCTCCATGTGGGTCTCTGTTCCCCCATCTATTTTCCCATGGTTTAAGTCTCCCATGATTGGCAGTCTGGATCCGTTCCTGCTAGCCACAGAAGCTGCTCTCTATTATATTGATGGTGACCAAGTTGTTTCTATCATATTCCTGTCTGGGTCTTCTGTCATTCGGTAGGGGGTTATATATGACTACTACTATAATTTTCTGTCCTCCAGTTGCTATGGTGCCTGATATGTAGTCACTGAAACCTTCACAGTTCTGAATTACCATCTCTTCGAAACTCCAACCTTCTCTTAGTAGCAAAGCTACACCACCTCCTCCTCTCCTTTCTCTCTCCCTTCTCTCTCTTTCCTCACTAAATAGTAGCCCTGTGGAAACACTGCGTTTGTTATAGTTTTCGTAAGCTTTGTTTCTGTGAGTGCTATTATGTCTGGGTTTTTTTCTAGTGCCCATTCTCTGAGTTCACTTGTTTTATTTGTTATCCCATCTATGTTAGTGTACATTGCCTTGAAGCTCACTTTCTTCTGTTCATTTTCATGTCCCTTTCTAGGCAAGCATTCTGCTGGTGTGGGAAGCTGTTCCGTGGGTGAGAGGATCTGTGAGGTGGTTTGCAGGGTCTCAGAGGATTTTTTTTTTTTTGGGGGGGGGGGTTAAGGGAAGGGGGGACAAGTAGGGTGTGGGTTAAGGAGGTAGGGGGGACATGGAGGATATGGGGTGAAGGGGGAGGAGGGATAGGGAGGGAATGGGATGAAGGGGGAGAGGAGGCAGGGGGGGGGGGAAGGTGGGAGGGGGGACATGATGGGAATGGGGAAGGGGTGACAGGGACAGAATGGGGTGGGGAAGGAGGGAGGGTTGGATGGGGGCAGGTAGGGTGAGGGGAAGGGAGGGTTTCTATGCAGAGGGGGGTGGTGGAGTTGCCCTCCCCTCTGGTGTTGCTGGGATGCTGGTCTTGGGTTCCCTTCTTGTCTCTAGGACTCTTGTATTGGGGGCTGTGATTTCCTGGTTTGCTCCTCTCTCCCTGCGCTTCCTCCTTGCCTCTGCTGTCCTGGCTCTCTCCTCCTTCGTCCTGTCCCGCTGCAGGAATACTTTTTTGTATCCCTCCACATGCTGCAGACGTCTCTTCCTTTCGAGAATATCCTCCTTCGTGGTTTCGTTTGTAAACACCACCTTTACAAGTCGGTTTCTGTCCTTGTTGTACCAGCCTAACCTGAAAACCTTCTCAATGTTTTGTTCAGCCCCTTCCATCTGTAACCCCTTCAGTAGCCCATGTACTGCCTCTCTATCCTTGCTATTCCATTCTTGCCTTTTGGATCCTTCCTGTTCTTTGATTCCTACAACTACCATTGATCATTTTCTCTCCAGCAGCTGAGTGATGCACCTTGCTGCTTCCGGTGAGGTAGCAGCTTGCATGGCTACCTCCCTCACTGTGGCCATTGCTTCTGAGCTCTTTTTCAGTATGTCCACAAATGTTCAGTATGTCCACAAATACAGAGGCATTTCCTTCCAATGTAACATTCCCACCATCCCGTTGGATGACAATCTGATGCTCAGTGATGCTGACAATCTGTCAGCTCACTTTGCAGATTGTTAATTGTAATCCTCATTTTCATGCATCTCCCTCCTGAATTCCTCCAGAACTTGGGTTAGTATTTCCTTCGTTTGGCCACTCTGGCTGTTTCCTGTGTCCCTGTTGTGTCCTCCTGCCATTTTTCCCCTTGTCAAGAGAGAGAGCAAGAGAGAGAGTGAGAGCAAGAGAGAGAGAACAAGAGAGAGAGAGCAAGAGAGAGAGAGAGAGAGAGAGAGAGAGAGAGAGAGAGAGAGAGAGAGAGAACGTGTGTGTGCGTGTGTGCGCGTGGGATGGGGGTGAAGAGAAGGTGAGGTGTCTGCAGATTACGGCAGGTAAGAGAGGGGGTAAGAGAAGGGGTAAGAGATGGGGTGGATTATGAGTGAGGTTTTATCCCCTTTCCACAAAAGGTGTTAATCCTTTGTAGCCTGACTGGACGTATGTGTGTGTGCGTGCGTGTGCGTGTGTGCGTGCGTGTGTGCATGTGTTTGTTTTTGCATGTGCGTGCGTGTGTCCTTGCAAACGTAAATGTGCGTGCGTGTGTTACGAGGGTCCCGTAAAATGTCAACTTCTACCCAAAATGAGCCAATTTGATATTTTAAATGTATCTGATATACTGAACAAGAATTTAGTAATATTTTACCTCTGTACACCTAAAGAATTGACCAGAGAGGGGTACCTACCTGTCAGCCTCCCGCTCACACAACCAGGTGAATAATTACGATGCTGGATGACGGAGTGATCCGTCGTCGCCTCCCACGTGGTGATTCACTAATCCAGTAGATTGATGATGGCGGTTCTTCTCTATCTAAAACAAATCTCTAGAGTTAGTCACTGTATCGGTGTGTCTGTTGTGTTACAGTTCACCAATTCACTGTACCACTGATCACTTGACCCAATATGTAAACAAAGCCTCGTGGGCCCTCCCACGTGGCCTGTCTGGTGAATTCACTGTTTAACACCAAGTTCTAGTGATAGGACTGTGTTTTTCTCTCCTAGTCGCGGCGGTTATACGCTTTGTGATACCCCTAGATCTGTGATCTGTCACTGTTGCCTTAATTAACCCAAAAATATTGGAGTTTATTGTAGCGTGTGACCCCAGCGACACTCCCTCCGCGGCTGGCTGAACTCAACTCGGTGTGTGTGTGCGTGTGCGTGTGCGTATGTGTGTGCGTGTGCGTGTGCATGTGCGTGTGCGTGTGTGTGTGTGTGTGTGTGTGTGTGTACTCACCTAATTGTGCTTGCGGGGTTTGAGCTCTAGCTCTTTGGTCCCGCCTCTCATTCGTCAATCAACTGATGTACAGATACCTGAGCCTACTGGGCTCTGTCATATCTACATTTGAAAAGTGTGTATAGAGTCAGCCTCCATCACGTCACTTCCTAGTGCATTCCATTTACTAACTACTCTGACACTGAAAAAGTTATTTCTATTGTCTATGTGGCTCATTTGGGTACTCAGCTTCCACTTGTATCCCTTTGTGCGTGTGCCACCAGTGTTATATAATCCATCCTTGTCCACCCATGTCAATTCCCTTGATAAGTTTTCTATGTGGTGATCATGTCTCCCCTAGCTCTTCTGTCTTCCAGCGATGTGAGGTGCAGTTCACGAATTCTGTCCTCATAACTCATGCCTCTTAGTTCTGGGACTAGCCTAGTGGCTTAGATCTGATTTTTTTCTAGCTTCATCTTGTGCTTGACTAGATACGGGCTCCATGCTGGGGCTACATATTCCATGATTGGCCTTATATATGTGGTATACAATGTTCTGAAGGATTCCTTACACAGGTTTCTGAAAGCAGTTCTGATGTTAGCCAGCCTCGCATAAGCCGCTGATGTTATTCTTTTGATGTGGGCTTCAGAAAACAGGTTTGGCGTGATATCAACTCCTAGATCTTTCTCTCTGTCCGTTTCGTGAAGGACTTCACCTCCCATTCGGTATCCAGTGACTGGCCTCCTAGTACCTTCTCCTAGTTTCATTACCTTACATTTACTTGCGTTGAACTTTAGTAGCCATTTGACAGACCATTTCTTCAGTTTGTCTAGGTCTTCTTGTAGCCTCAAACTATCCTTCTCTGTCTTGATCCTCCTCATAATTTTTGCATCATCAGCAAACATCGAGAGGAACGAATCAATTCCTTCTGGGAGATCATTTACATATATCAGAAACAGCATAGGACCATGAACTGATCCCTGTGGGGCTCCACTGGTGACTCCCCGCCATTCCAAGGCCTCACCCCTCACGGTGACTTGCTGTGTCCTGTTGCTTAGGTAGTGCCTTATCCAGTGGAGTACCTTCCCTTTCACTCCTGCCTGCATCTCCAGTTTGTGCACTTGTCTCTTATGTGGTACTGTGTCAAAAGCTTTCTGGCAGTCCAGAAATATGCAGTCTGCCTAGCCCTCTCTCTCTTGCCTGATTTTTATTGCCTGGTCATAGAACTTAATTAAACCTGTTAGGCATGATTTGCCATCTCTGAATCCATGCCGATGTTATGTTACAAAGTTCTTCCGCTCCAGATGTTCCACTAGCTTTTTCCACACAGTCTTCTCCATCATCTTGCATGGAATGCAGGTTAGGGACACTGGCGTGTAGTTCAGTGCCTCCTGCCTATCACCCTTCTTGTATATTGGGACTACATTTGGCGTCTTCCACATTTTTGCCAGTTCACTTGTTACCAGTGATTTGTTTACACCATGGAGAGTGGCAGGCACAGAGTTTCTGCTCCTTCCTTTAGAATCCATTGTGAGATTCCATCCGAGCCTATAGCCTTTGTCACGTCCAATTCTAGCAGATGCTTCCTCACCTCCCCACTGGTACTCACAAACTTCTCTAGTGATATCTGGTTTGATATTCCCTCTCTTATCTCTGGGACTTCTCCTTGCTCTGAGGTGAAAACCTCCTGGAATTTCTTATTGAGTTCCTCGCACACTTCCTTGTTGCTTGAAGTGAATCTTTCTGCCCCTATCCTCAGTTTCATTACCTGTTCCTTCACTGTTGTTTTTTCTCCTGATATAGCTATGTAGCAGTTTGGGTTGAGTCTTTGCCTTGTTCGCTATGTCATTTTCACATTGCTTCTCTACCTCTCTTCTCACCCTGACGTATTCATTCCTGGTGCTCTGGTATCTTTCTCTGCTCTCTAGTGTTCTGTTGTTTCTATAGCTTCTCCACGCCCTTTAACTTAGTTGCTTTGCTAGTTTACAACTCTGATTAAACCATGGGTTTCTCATCTGCATTTATTTTTTTTTCCTTTTGGACTGGGACGAACTTGTCTGCTGCCTCCTTACACTTCAGTGTGATGTAGTCAATCATGTCTTGAACCGTCTTTCCTCTGAGCTCTGTTTCCCAAACTATTTCATTTAGGAATTTTCTCATCTCCTCATAGTCTCCCTTCTGGAATGCCGGCCTCTTGCTCTCTGGTCCCTTCCATGAGTACATGAACCCTTCTTCGACCAGATACTCAAACAACAGTACACTGTGATCACTCATATCCACGGGGGCTTCGAGATCGATTTCCCTTATGTCGGAATCGTTCAGAGTGAATACTAGGTCGAGCCTTGATGGTTCATCATTGCCTCTCATTCTCGCGGGACCCTTGTCATGCTGACTTAAAAAGTTTCTAGTCGCCACCCCCAACAGTCTCGCTCTCCATGTTTCCTCACTTCCATGTGGTTCCTTGTTTTCCCAGTCTATCCTTACATGATTAAAGTCCCCCATTGATGAGCAGATGGGATCGATTTCTACAGGCAGCAGCGGCTACTCTCTCAATGATAGTGTTAACTGCCATGTTGTTTCTGTCATACTCTTGCGTGGGTTTTCTTTCATTTGGGTGTGGGGTTATATATCACTGCTACTACTACTCTTGGTCCTCCCATCGTCATGGTGCCTGTGATGAAGTCTCTGAACCCTTTGCAGCCCAGAATAACCATCTCCTCAAACTCCATTCCTTTCTCATCGGTAGAGCCACTCTGCCTCCTTCCCTTCCTTCCCTCTCTTTCCTTATTACAGTGTAGTCCTGGGGAAACACCGCATTCGTTATGATCCCTGAGAGTTTTGTTTCTGTGAGTCTATTTACATCCGGGTTTACTTCTTGTGTTCTTTCCCCAAGTTCACTAGCCTTGTTTGTAATCCCATCTATGTTCGAGTACATGTCCTTGACTCCCTTCTGTCCATTCTCAGTTACTGTTGATTCCACTGGAGTTGGGGGGTAAGGGATGCCTGGGGTGGGAGGGCCAAGGAAGGAGGATCTGGGGGTCTGGGGTGTGAGGGGGCTGTGAGGGTCTGGTAAAGGGGTGCTAGGGGGTCTGACGTGGTGCGGCTGAGCGGGTCTGGGGTTGGGGGGTAAATTGGGGCATGAGATGAGGGAGCTGGAAGGGCATGTAGAGGGAGGTCACGGGTTGGGGTATGCAGGGGAGACTGGGGTGGATTGGCAGGGAGGTCAGGGGTTGGGGGTGGGAGGGGAGCTTGGGGAGGGGGGAATCGGGAGGGAGGTGTTGGGGTAGGAAGGAGAGCTCGGGGTGGGAAAACTGGGAGGGGCATGGGCTGGAGAAACAGGGAAGGGCAGGGGGTGCAAGAACAGTGACGACCTAGGGTAGGGACTAGGGGAGGACATGGGCATGGGGGGAACACCGGGATTGGTGGGGGATGGCTGAGGAGTTGGTTGGTGGGGGGGCTTCTGTTACAATCCTCCCTGGAGGTGCTGGCCTGCTGGTGGGGGGATTTCCATTGCCCTCTGAGGTTCCTGGAGACACTGAGCTGAGTCCTGTGGCTCCCATATCCCCACTCTTTTCTCTGTGTCTCCTCCTTGCTTCTGCAGCCTTCCTTCTCTCTTCCCTCGTCATGTTCCTTTGCAGAAAGATGTCCTCGTGTCCCCCTAGTTTCATAAGTCTGCTCTTCATGAATAGGATTTTCTCCTTTGTTGCCTTGTTTGTGAGCACTATCTTTATCAATCGTTTCCTTTCCTTCTTGTAGATGCCCAGCCTGAAAACCTTCTCTATGTTGCCATTTGCCTCCTCTATATCCAGTTCCCCCAAGATCTCTGTCATAGTTGCTCGGTCCCTTCATCTCCACTCCTCCCGATTGGATCCCTCTGGTTCTTGTACTCCTACAACTATAACTGTTCTTTTCCATTCCAAACATACATTCCATTGTGTATGTTTGTTCAATGCATTTTACAGCTTCCTGTGAGGTAGCTGCTTTCATAGCCGCTGCCTCTAAGGCGCCCTTGGCACTTGGGCTGTTTTGCAGAATTTCTGCAAAAGCGAGTCCCCCCTGGAAGGAGGTTATCTTGTCTTGAGATTATCTTGAGATGATTTCGGGGCTTTAGTGTCCCCACGGCCCGGTCCTCGACTAGGCCTCCACCCCCAGGAAGCAGCCCGTGACAGCTGACTAACACCCAGGTACCTATTTTACTGTTAGGTAACAGGAGCATAAGGTGAAAGAAACTTTGTCCATTGTTTCTCGCCGGCCCCTGGGATCGAACCCACAACCACAGGATCACAAGTCCAGTGTGCTGTCCGCTCGGCCGACCGGCTCCCAAAAAAAGTTAAAAAGGAGCCTTCCATCAGCTTCGTCCCCTGATTCCAGGAGGTTTCATACTCCGTGCTGGTTTGAATTCTGATTTTCCCTGAGTCTCTTTATCTCCTCTCTGGCTTCCTCCAACTCACTCCTTTGGCTCTGTATTAATTTAACTTGCATTTCCTGCAGGTCTCTGCCAAATCCTTCTTTCATTTCCTGCAGGTCTCTGTTGAATCCTTCTTTCATTTCCTGCAGGTCTCTGCCAAATCTTTCTTTCATTTCCTGCAGGTCTCTGCCAAATCCTTCTTTCATTTCCTGCAGGTCTCTGTTGAATCCCATTTCACATTGCCTGTAGGTCTCTGCCGAGTCCCCCTAACGTCTGGTTGAGCCATTGAAAGGTATCTACCATTCTTCCTTGTCCCTGTGTGTGGTAATGTCCCTCCATTTTCCCCTGGCAGAGGGAAAATGTCCTGGCTTTTCCTCGTGCGTGTGTTTGTGTTTATATGCAAGAGTGTTTCTTGGATGTGTGTTTGTGCATGCGAGTGCGTGCGTGTGTGTGTGTTTATATGTAAGTGTGCTTGTTGTGTGTGTATTCACCTAGATGTATTCACCTAGTTGTGCTTGCGGGGGTTGAGCTCTGCTCTTTCGGCCCGCGACTGTCAATCAACTGTTTACTAACTACTTTTTTCACACCACACACACACACACACACACACACACACACACACACACACACACACACACACACACACACACACACACACACACACACACACACACAGGAAGCAGCCCGTGAAAGTTGACTAACTCCAGAGTACCTATTTACTGCTTGTGAGGGATCTAGATCCCCCAGCTAGTTTTCCTAGTTTCTAGATTAGGCTAGTCACTCTAGAAACTGAAGCTTTCAAAATAACATATGCTTGTTGGGTGTTGAATGAGAGCTTATGTTATGGACTATCATTTGTGAGTAGTTAGAAGTCTGTGATTGCTCTGTAGAGAGAATTACAGAGATTTTCCTGTTTCTGTGAAATAGGATGAGGAAGTATTGGACTAAAACCGTTAGAGGTGGGGGGGGGGGGGAGAGTGGTGTGAACGTTGCCTTTCCCCCCACATGGGAGACATCGCTCCTGTGTTTAGGCCTTCCCCTCCTTGTGACGTCACAGGACGCCCGCGGGTGACGGAGGCATATGATTGGGTTAGGCATGTGTGCTCCAAGCCTAGTTTTGGCGCGAAGAGCTATGGTTGGATCCGGCACGAGGAGCCGTGCCGGCTTCGAGCTGATTGGTCAAGACAAGGTAGGGAGAAGGTATGGGCATTTTGAGTTTCCCTAGCGCGGGAAATCGTCAGTCAGGAGCAGGGTAGCAAGTGGACTAGGATGTGTCTGGGTGGAGGGGGGGGAGTTTTCCCCCTCCACCCCGTTAATCGCGGACGTTATCGTGTTAACTAGCAGGGATGCCACCCCTGCTATCCCTGGTTGTGTCAAGGCCCAATTAGGTGAATTGGGGCCCAAGGATTTACGGAAGAAACAGTAAAAAGCTAAAGAGACAGTTGACTGTGTTCACCCATGAGGCAGGCTGGCAGAGCCTCATGGTGTAACAGGTGGGTCGAGTATCCTGTCTAGTGGCAATGGACAATTGGTGTTGGGCAGTGTAAGTGAGTGTGATATTACAGGCCCATGTTGGACTTTACATTCCGCCAGGCTGCGTCAGTGTGGGGACGCCGCCGGCCATTGTCACCCCAGTGTAGAACAAGGCAGGTTCTAGCTTGATGGGGTTGTGATTCCCCAGCCGCATGGGTACTCCTGTGGGCGGCAGCCTGCCAGCCTGAGGAACCCATGTGCGCACCCGCCCGCGGCCACCCGTGGCCACCCACCCAGGCCACCCGCGCGGCCAAACCCCACCCCCACCCCGCCCGCCAGCTCAGCCGGTGGGGTGCTATGACGTCATGCGCTACCCGTGGCCACCCCCAGGCCACCCAGTGGCCCGACCCGGCCCGGCCCGGCCCGCGCGTGGCCACCCACCCAGGCCACCCACGCGGCCAACCCCCCCCCCCCCCCTCAGCTCGGGAGGGGCGCTGTGGCCACATGCCTTGGCCACTTTCCCGGGACAGCCTAGGGCCACATCTTGTCGACGCATGAGGAGCAAGCAAGCTAAGTGTTGTCAGCAAGTGTGGTAGTGACTTGGGAAATGAGGAAAAAATAAGGGAAAAAGGGCAGTAGAAATGAGTACTATTACTTTGTGATGGGTACCGGTGGAAATTCACGGAAAGAGTTGTCTCAGAGCCTCGCCAGGCTAGAGAAGCAGCTGAGTGACAGCTGTCAGTAGGATCCAGGTGTTTGATAGGGCAGTACCTGGAGATGGATATTATACACGGGACCACACTGTAGTAATGTATATACATATAGTAGACTGACTAGAGTATGTAACCAGTCAGTGTAGAGATTTACCATATAAGTGATCCAGCCTGTCGATTCTATATAATCGTTCAGACTGGATTAATGCCATAGAGTACCGTAAAATTATAATCATTAGAGGTAGTTAAGTACAATTACTTGGTGATATAATTTTCATTGATTATGTGAATGCCATTTCTATGTGTTCATTTGCATGTTTATGTACTGTGTTGTGTGGTAAGTCAGTAGATGTGATTGCTGACTGATTGCCTAATGTTGTCATTAGCATGTGGGGTATGCTGACGGCATCATTATGTTGCAGGTTTGTGCAGTGTTGTTATCAGTTTATACGATATTATTGCCCCAGGAACTGTGTTGAGGGTTTAAGGGACCTCTAGGATTATTCAGGGGAATTCACAGTACTTAATGAGAGCAGGCAATTGATAGGTTAATTGCCTTGCTGAGGTATGTGTGTGTTCACAGTAGTCCTTTGCAATCGGGTGCAAGAAGATAAGAGGGGGGCAGTAATATTAGTATACTTTTGTGTGTTGCACAACCGTGTGTCATTATTGTGTGGGCACAGTAATTAGCGAGTTGCAGTAGCCGCAACCATATGTGGGCAGTGCTTTTATGATGTTGCATGCCATTGTAGTGTGACCTATGTAACGCTGGGGTTACTTTGTTTCTTTAAGTTGTGTTGAAGACTTAAGGATTCAGTGAGTTAATTAAGTAAGGGGTAATTAACTGGATAAGGGGTGCACACTTAGTATTGTGGAGTGAGTGAGGGCTGTTATAAGAGAGAACAGTGTTGAGCTTGAGTGAGATACGTCTCGGGAGCAATTAATTGTCCATGTGACAACTAATTGACCACTCTAGCTAATTATGTAATTAGCCTTCTCATCATGAATTCACGTAGTGGGAGAGGATCTGTCAGAGTCTGTCAGTACTTGTGTTAACGTAATATGCTCGAGACTAATTACCTTTCAGGGGTATAGCAATTAGTGGCTCGGGTTAATTAGTGGAGTAATTAACATTGCAGAGCTCCAATGACTCGGTAAAGCGAGGTCATGGAGCTAGCATAAATCGTTGTATTAATCATATCCTGTCTGAGGACAGTGGATTAGTGACACATCTTGTTAATTAGAGTAATTAACTCCTTTCCCGTGAATTCACAGTGTTTGATGAGACCTGCTTAGGCAGTGCGGAGTGAGACGTATTTCTGGATGATTAATTATCGGTCCTGGTGACAGTTAATTAATAGCTCAGAAGTAATTAGGGAATTAAATAGGGTAATTAACACTCACTAGTAATTTTTTGACACAGACTGTGGAGAAGCTACCAAGTTAGGGTAGGCTTAGTTAAAACGTAACTCAATGGGGATGTAATTAGTGGTCCGTTCGACCTTAATTGAGAATTACTCACTGAATACTTGCTAGGAGTCAAGTGTGATGTAATATATGTTTGAGTTATTGTTAACAAGAGAGAGACAAGTGTTAAAGATTAACGTAGAGTATCATCCTGTTGTTGTCTAGTGGGAGACAATTGTTTGTGATTACCGTAGTACTTTGTTGCTGACTGCTGCGATCAGTCAATTAACGTAATTAATCACTTAAGGCAATTTCTTTTGGTTGTCGTCTGGTGACGAGAGTAGATTCATCTAGGGATCTGTGGAGCTGTGTCCCAGAATCCCGCCTTGCCTGTCTCTGTTACTGTTTACAACAGTGCAACAGTGCTTGTTGGGAGTTGCAAAGAGTGTTCACACTGGGTTGTGATAGGGGGGAGTCACTGTTGGACTACCCGCCTAGTTACGTGGGTCTCTCCTGGGGGGCGGGAGGACCCCTTAGTTTGTGATTATAGTAGCTGTCAGGGAAACCGAGACACTATTGATTGCCTGCTTGTATCTTTGTCTTCAGTGGATATCCTTCATTTGTTCAGTTAGTTCATGTTGTCAGCCCGAAGTGTCAGCAAGATGGAGCCTGCTGTCACTTCTCGAGGGGCTGTTGAATAGCTGTGTTGCAAATGCCACTTGATGTACAATAACGTAACCATTCGCTGTGGTGTAACTTAGTCTGTGATATTTTTCTTTGATTTGCAATATTGCGTCATCAGTGGGCACACCTGTGTTCAGGTTAGTTCAGTAAGCAGCCTCACAGCAAGGGTTGCTATTTAGCTGTTTGTTATCGTGCCACTGGATTGACATTAACGTAACGTAAACTCGGTAATGTAGTAGTTAGTCTCTTGTTATTAATAAATTGTTATGTTATAGAAAACGGTCTTTGATGTCAACCCTTCAACCATATTATTCCACCATATTTCTGCATATTATTATTAAATGTTGATGTGATCTTGATATGATGGCTGTTCTTGGGAATTCGAATTCCAATTCATAGCGCCACATCAAATATAAATATTTGATTGTGAGAACCCGTCGGTTACCCTTTATTAGTTTTAACGTCCTGTTTAACTAGGAGGAGCCAGCGGCCTATTGTGGACAGGTTTTCATCCCTAGTGGTGAAGGCCTGGCGGTTTGCTCCCGCTTTTCCTTTTTCTATTGGACTCATGCTTAACTGCCGTGAGCACACTTTAAACTTGTAGTCCACCTCCTAAGGGAGGTAGGCGTAGAGAGAAATCTCACACTATGTGCTAGGTATCAGGGGCATTTAGAGGGAAAGAAACTTTGCCCATTTGTTTCTGCCTGGTGCGGGAATCGAACCTGTGCCACAGAATTAAGAGTCCTGCGCGCTATCCACCAGGCTACCAGGCCCCTTATCTGGTAGCCAGGTAGGTGTGTATGTTTGTGTGTGTGTGTGTGGGTGTGTGTGTGTGTGTGTACTTACTTGGTTGTACTTATCTAGTTGTGTTTGGGGGGGTTGAGCTCTGGTTCTCTTGTCCCACCTCTCAACGGTCAATCAACTAATGTACAGGTTCCTGAACCTACTGGGCTCTATCATATCTACACTTAAAGCTGTGTATGGAGTCAGCCTCCACTACATCACTTCCTAATGCATTCCATTTGTTAACTACTCAGACATTGAGAAAAATCTTTCTAACGTCTCTATGGCTCATTTGGGCACTCAATTTCTACCTGTGTCCCCTAGTGCTTGTGCCCCTTGTGTTAAAAAGTCTGTCTTTATCTACCATATCAATTCCTTTGAGAATCTTGTATGTGATGATCATGTCCCCTCTAACTCTTCTGTCTTCCAACGAAGTGAGGTTTAATTCCCGTAGTCTCTCCTCGTAGCTCATACCTCTCAGCTCGGGTACTATTCTGGTGGCAAACCTTTGATCCTTTTCCAGTTTAGTCTTATGCTTGACTAGATATGGACTCCATGCTGGAGCCGCATACTCCAAGATTGGTCTTTCTTTCTGACTCTTGAAGTATTTCATCTCCCAAATGGTACCTTGTATCTGGTCTCCTGCTTCCTAACCCTATCTTTATTACATTACATTTGCTTGGGTTAAACTCTAACAGCCATTTGTTCGACCATTCCTGCAGCTTGTCCAGGTCTTCTTGAAGCATCAAGCTGTCCTCCTCTGTCTTAATCCTTCTCGTAATATGTGTGTGTGTGTGTGTGTGTGTGTGTGTGTGTGTGTGTGTGTGTGTGTGTGTGTGTGTGTGTGTGTCTGTGTGTGTGTGTGTCTGTGTGTGTGTGTTTGTGTGTGTGTATGTTCAAGATGGATTTAAGATCAGGCCAGAGTAGCTACCTCATACACCATTAGGCTATGAACGTGGAACTCCCGGATACAAGGCAGACAGCAATCGCGGTTTCCATATCCAAGAAGGAAGACATGCATGAGACCTAAAAACAGCTGACATGTTCTAATAAGCTAAATCAAATAAAAAACACTGTAGAAAATATCTTGTTACAAGATTGAATCATCTGAAGAGGAATATATTAGTGTTTTAGTGTTTGAGATCCCACCTTCGTGAAGTCTGTGGATGTGAAGTGTTCAGCCCCGAGTTCATAGACTTAAATTTAAGTATTCGCATTCTGGCTTTCAAAACATATGTTCAAATGACAGATTTCTAATTGTTCACCTTCAGCCAGTATTGTAAATTCATTCCCTAAATTACCATAACAAAAATACCTCGCCCAACCTAACCTAGATCTAACTGTTCACAAACCCCCAATAATCATACTGCACTTAGCAAAAACTAAGTCAATATTTTACTTACTGCTTGGGCTGCAAGATGGGTTGAAATATACACTCACATCTGCACTAATCCGATCACCCAAGCAATTAACCAGATATTTTTGTAAAACCTTGCAATTTTGCTACTTTGCTTCTTGCAAGACGGTGTTCGATTCACCGATGTTCCGAGTTTCGGGCATCATTCCTCTACGCCTTCTACAGATTTCAGCTCGTTTTTTCTCGTATTTCTTCCAAATAGTCAAATAGTCATATTGGCTTAGCACTATCTCCCCGCCTGCAAGATCTTTTTGTTAACAGTTCCCAAAAAGTCTTCCTTCTGATCTCAGTATTTAACTCTTAGTAACATTTTGATTTTGATTTTGATTGATTTAACAGCATTTTCTATATCTAGTTGGAAAACTCATATCTCTGGTAGGTTTTAAGGAATTATATGCAAAATATATTTTTAATATAAACATATATATATTAACGCTATTTTGTAATAATTGGTATATTGATGTTATCACATTTGTGATTACAAAAAAGAATTAGTGCAAGAATTTATGTAATAATAGTTGATAATAGTGTCTATATATAGACATTAAATAATACACAAGTCGTGTTCTTCTTGGTGTTTTTTACAAGCACATGTTTTAGTCTGCAATTGCTCGCTGTAGCTTATATGTTGCAAGTTCTTTATGAACTATTTTTGTGTCTCGTTCATCCGCTGTTTTCACACTATCTTCACTATTCACTGAAGGTGATGATCGTGTGCTGATAGTATGCTGATCAGTAGCGAAGCGGCAGCGCTCTTTTGCACGGCTGGAATTGAGCCGGGTGTGTCTAGTGGTTGGGCAGTGTTAATTAAAGCCGCTCTCTCCACTCCAAGCTCCTAACCAGGCTCCTGTTCAAGCTCCTAACCAGGTTCCTGTCCAAGCTCCTAACCAGGTTCCTGTCCAAGCTCCTAACCAGGTTCCTGTCCAAGCTCCTAACCAGGTTCCTGTCCAAGCTCCTAACCAGGTTCCTGTCCAAGCTCCTAACCTGTCCTCAGTTCCCTTCCATGTTTTGAATAGTCATCACCGGCTTAGCGCTTTCTCCTGATAATTACATTACCTTACATCACTATCGTTAGCTGTTCTGGTAATTCATTACACATATACACGTGCCACAAGAACTGGCCGTTATTTCCCCGGATAATGGTTTTACAACACAATATGCATCATCTAGTAATTTGACCTATATTTGTTATCTATTAATATTATGTGCTGTCTACGGTACCAGTAGTAGGCATCCATCAGTCTCAGGAGACTATGGAGTTGCGCTCTGGTTGTAGGTCTGGAGTGGCCTCTCCAGGGCGCAAAGCCAAGGTAGGTTGATACGGAGGAGAAGCTGTGACCCCATGCAGTAGGTCCCCTCTCTCCACGGCGCCGACATTCTTCAATGAAAGGCAAACGCCAATAAGACTGATTCCAGCGACGTCGCAGGAACTGTCAAAATGAGGACAAGGCAACAACGAACGTCCCTAAGGGCTTCAGCTCCCAAATAATCTTGGAGTCCACACAATTACACGACTGATGTAATTATGGAGACTCAGCCTCGGAGAAAAGAATAAAAGACGTTCAGGTAAGATCTTTTGCAGTTTACCCCTAAACCCTGGTTGAAAATATCAACAATACAATTTTAGAAAACGTTCATAAATGTTTATGATATTGAAATAAAGATTCATCAGTAGTTTTCTCGGTGTTTGAACGGCTTCTTTAAAACCTCTGACAAGGAACTCGAGAAGTGCATTAACTATGCTCATTTAGCGCGAAGCACGATGTTGAAAATTTGAAGATATTAGCGGCACTGGAATGTGACCGCTTTCTGCCAGAAAACTCAAGGAGATTAAATGCTCACTCAACCTGCAGTAAAAGTTGTAGTCACTTTTAATGAACTGAGCCACCATGCGAGACCTAATTAGTCCAAATAAAGCTCATGGCACCCCCCTAAAGCAGAGGCTTCCTCTTCACTCGACAACTAGAGCTAAATCTCTCCGTTGGAGGAAAATTATTTCACTTTGTTAGAGCTACAAACCCTTTTCAACACTCCCTGTGGATTTAACTCTGGATTAAAGGAGATGCAATTGTATTTTCAAGCTGGAATTATCATTCCACAAATTACATAGACACAACCTATCCACTATTCGAGACCACAGAATAAACTAACCAACAAAAAAAAACGATGCTATTTATCGTCTGCTGTTTTCTCTCCTATTAATCTATCAACAGTCTCAATCATCTTGATCGCTGCTCCTGGCGGGTTAGTGAAAGTGTATGCGTAGAGTCCGCAGACTTGAATAAATCTTATACATTTCATGAGAATCTTGCTCTACTCAAAGCTGTCACTCTTGAAACAATTGCCTCCTCCATCGAGAGTCTAAGATCTCACGAGCACTGTGTCTACACCGATGGCTCAGTCCAGTCTTCTACTGGACGGACTGCAGCGGCATGTAGGTTTTATAGAAATAATATTTGCACAAAGACTGTCAGTGTCAGGTTAAACAACTGGCTGACCTCCACACAAGCAGAACTAGCAGCATTACACTTAGCAACCAGCACATTAAAAAATATTGGAGGAGGAATAATATTCTGCGATTCAAAGTCTGCTCTTCAAGCAATCGAAAACTTCTCTTGGAAGATCGACAGCAAGAACCTCATACTCCCAATTATAAATGACCTAATTGATGCACAGAGTAAAGGGTCTCGAATCTCCTTTGTATGGATACCTTCACACATAAATATAACCCATCATAATGAGACAGACATTGCAGCCAAATTAGCGTGTAACAAGTTTGAAGTTGAATTAGATCTAGGTATCCCCATCTCTGCTGTCAAAACTGTATTGGTCCAAACATTCAGATCTGATAGGAAAGAACTTACTGACTCCCAACGACCTGAAAGTACTAGTATAAAAGCTATGATTTGTTCAGATCTGAAACCTACATCTATGGACAGCACAAAACGTCCACTAGACTGTGCGACACAGTGGTTGCAAGGATCAGGTTGGGTTACCGTTACCTGTGGCAGGTGGCTGCAGGTGACGGGTCTTCCAATCCTGAGCACTCCAGTTGCAAACTCTGTGAGCAGGAACTACGGCATGAACTCCCGCACTACATCACTGAATGCCCAGTTATTAGACCTTTCAGACCAGTTGGCATGAGGTACCTGGAGCTTTGCAATTACTTTATTCACTCTCGTATTCTTGAAGATATCCTCACAGTATACCCAAAATTTGCCAGTGCAGGCTATTAAACACATGGCTCTGTATGACTAACCATCCTGCGAGATGGGGACTTGTATTACCACTGCTACCTTATTCAATCTTATGTTGTTGATATCCTCAAAATGCATCCGGAGTCTGCCAGTGCAGACCGTTTATCACATGCCTCTGTATGACTAACCATCCTGTGTGATGGGGATTTTTTAGCATCACCTAGTTAGCTTTTTTGACACACTGTACTCCACTTCATATCGTCTAGGGTAGCTGCACTAATGCAGATGTACCTCATATCTTAATAAAAAAAAAAACCTCTCCGTCTGCAAATTTATTGTCCCTTATTGTACATCGGGACTTTCGCAGACAAATTCATTATTAAGGTGTTTTTTTATTGTACATCCTTGAGAAAGGATGTAGGTTTCATCAGATCATTTTTAATGGACTTAACATATATATTGGGTCTTTTATTTCTTCCCACCGACCCATCCGAAATCCTTATCTGACCTCTTTCCAGGGCTATTATATAGTCGTAATGCCTTGGCGCTCTCCCCTAATAGTTCCCTTCTCTTCCGTCACCTTCATTGTATTGAATGTTAACTCACTGTCACAAAAAGTTTTATGTGCACCATAACCGGTAAATATTTATTCATTATGGTAATATATATATTATTTTGCTTATTTCAAATCGTTAGTTAAAGGTGAACCAATTGTCCTCAGTCAATTATATCACTTTAACTCTGCACTACTCCCAGGAATCCAACCACAAAAAATTAATAAAACAAATGAGTTACTTATGGTAAAATAATTGTAAAAAATTATAAATCGTCTTTTATATTGTTTAACGTTTGTTCACTGTACATTCAAAGTAAACTGTTCACTGCTTATTTCATAATTCACCAATTACCATAATTTCACAGTTCACAATATTTATTCAAAAGGAAGTGTGTATATAGAATAAAGTATTTAAATTCTATCTCCACGTTACACTTAGTGCTCGTTTACAGATACTTTATATTCGTCTATAAATATGAACCAAGTAATGAGGAATGTTACACATTTTCTTGTCATAGTCTGCAGAGTGTGAGCTTAGATTTGTTATATTATTCACATAGTTCATGAATAAGTTGTATGTTTCATCACCGTTCAAGTTGTCAATCAAAGTGCTAATTTCTTTGTCGCATTGTGTATGAATCATCTCTTGAATGTATGGGTTTAATACTAGTAGAGTGTACCATGAACATACATCTAAGGAAAAACTGAGGGCACAAGCTGGGCCCATTCTTCAATTAAGTCAGGTGTGACAGCTGGTTGAGATACGTTTAGCTCATCATGGTTCAGTAGGTAATCATATGTTTGGGCAGTTCAGGGATACTTGTATAGTACTTGATGCCAGAGATATATTAGTGATTAGTCTGCTAATTCTGGGAGCATAACTCAGATGACCCTGGCAATGTTCTGGAAACGTCCTGACAACGTTCTGGCTCCGTCCTCGCAACATTTTGTCAACGCTTTGGTAACGTTATGGCAAAGTTCTGGCACCGTCCTGGCAACGTTTTTGCAATGCTCTGGCAACGATTTGGCAATGGATTGTCAACATTCTGGCTATGTCCTGTCAATATTGTAACGTTTTGGCAATTCTTTGCCACGTCCTAACAGCTTTTTGGCAACGTCCTGGCAACGTATGGGCAGGTATCTTGTAAAGGTTGGATTGTGGTACCGGTGATTCCAAAGTGCAAGGCAGGCGGAGGTACTGGTTCAGAAACTACTAATTGCATTATAAATCTTTGGGCAGTAGTGTGGAATAAGAGAAGTTATGTATTTTCTTTTATTCTTTTATTTTATGTCTCAAACGTTGCCTCGAGGTCTACTTATTACATATATATAATTTGGTAAATATCAGAAAATATGTTTAGTTGCCCCCAAGAGGCCTTGAATTTAATAACTGTGGCATATATGGAGGTGTGCGGGCCCAGCTGCCCTCCTAGCATGGTAGGAGGCATGTGTCATGTGTCATGTGTCATGTGTCATGTGGCTCGTGTAGACAAGAGCTGCATTCCGTTATGCTCCGGATTTTTTTTATTGTAAAAATTCCTGCTTGTGTAAATATTGAGGGTCGTTTTACGATTTTTGTATATAATATTTTTCGGTATACAAAAAGTCGAACGTAATCCTCTTCTAGTGGTAAAGATTTCGTTATAATTTCCGGACTATTTTGCAGGAGTAGAGGGGAGCTGCTCAGAACAATATGGACAATATGTCACTAGAGACAAAGTTTCGGGAAACTTGGACAATATGTCACTACAGACAAAGTTTCAGAAAACTTGAACAATATGTCACTACAGACAAAGTTTCGGGAAACTTGGACAATATGTCACTACAGACAAAGTTTCGGGAAACTTGGACAATATGTCACTACAGACAAAGTTTCAGAAAACTTGAATAATGTTGTGTCTGGCGGACTGAAAGAACTTGTTCCATCAACTTATTAAGATGTAATGCAATAGTACTTGTGATTAAAGAGTTATTTAACATCAAATCTTGTGCGTGAAATCTCTATCTGTAGTGAAGACATTATTTTCTAAATCACACAGACTACGTAATCTCCCGAAAATCACAAATATGTAAACTCCTATGCTCTATGAGGCCACTAGAGAGAGATAGGTACCCTCAAATAAATTCAGGTTAACTGCATAGTAAATGTCCTTATTATCTATGTCCAAGTTGATTTGAAAAATACATTTTGGCGTCTGACTGGTTTCTAGGGATATACGTTTGGCTCTATATGGAATGGCACTGTATGGGTGTTTGTATGGCTCTGTATGGGTGCTTGTATTGCTCTGTATGGGTGTTTGTATGGCTCTGTATGGGTGCTTGTATTGCTCTGTATGGGTGTTTGTATGGCTCTGTATGGGTGCTTGTATTGCTCTGTATGGGTGTTTGTATGGCTCTGTATGGGTGCTTGTATTGCTCTGTATGGGTGTTTGTAGGGCTCTGTATGAGTGTTTGTATGGCTCTGTATGGGTGTTTGTAGGGCTCTGTATGGGTGTTTGTAGGGCTTTGTATGGGTGTTTGTATGGCTCTGTATGGGTGTTTGTATGACTCTATATGGGTATATGACTCTGTATGGGTGTTTGTATGGCTCTGTATGGGTGTTTGTAGGGCTCAGTATGGGTGTTTGTATGGCTCTGTATGAATGTTTGTAGGGCTCTGTATAGGTGTTTGTATGGCTCTGTATGGGTGTTTGTATGGCTCTGTATGGGTGTTTGTATGGCTCTGTATGGGTTTTTGTATGGCTCTCTATGAGTGTTTGTATGGCTCTGTATGGGTGTTTGTAGGGCTCTGTATGGGTGTTTGTAGGGCTCTGTATGGGTGTTTGTATGGTTCTGTATGAGTGTTTGTAGGGCTCTGTATGGGTGTTTGTATGGCTCTGTATGGGTGTTTGTATGGTTCTTTATGGGTGTTTGTATGGCTCTGTATGAGTGTTTGTAGGGCTCTGTATGGGTGTTTGTATGGCTCTGTATGGGTGTTTTTATGGATCTTTATGGGTGTTTGTATGGCTCTGTATGGGTGTTTGTATGGTTCTTTATGGGTGTTTGTATGACTCTGTATGGGTGTTTGTATGGATCTTTATGGGTGTTTGTAGGGCTCTGTATAAGTGCTTGTATGGCTCTGAATGGGTGTTTGTATGGCTCTATATGGGTGTTTGTATGACTGTATGGGTGTTTGTATGACTCTATATGGGTATTTGTATGACTCTGTATGGGTGTTTGTAGGGCTCTGTATAAGTGCTTGTATGGCTCTGAATGGGTGTTTGTATGGCTCTATATGGGTGTTTGTATGACTGTATGGGTGTTTGTATGACTCTGTATGGGTGTTTGTATGGATCTTTATGGGTGTTTGTAGGGCTCTGTATAAGTGCTTGTATGGCTCTGAATGGGTGTTTGTATGGCTCTATATGGGTGTTTGTATGACTGTATGGGTGTTTGTATGACTCTATATGGGTATTTGTATGACTGTATGGGTGTTTGTAGGGCTCTGTATGGGTGTTTGTAGGGCTCTGAATGGCATTTGAAAGAAGGAAGAGGGTAGTTAACACGATTGCACCGGTAACAGTATTGCCACGATGATGGCGACAACTACTGCCAGGATGATGCTGATGGCAATTGTCAAGCTGCTGATAATTACTGTGTTAACTACAGTCAAGATGATGCTGATGTAGATGTTGTCTACAATATCTATACATCATATGTAAAGATGTTCGCCCACGGTGAGATGTATGACATAAAAATCATTAACCATCTTAATCTTATTATCAACCACACTGTCTTTCTTCAGCACTACTTGCAGACTCCATCAGCACCTGAAGCTTTAGACTCCATCAGCACCTGAATCTTTAGACTTCATCAGCACCTGAAGCTTTAGACTTCATCAGCACCTGAAACTTCAGACTCCATCAGCACCTGAAGATTCCGACTCCATCAGCACCTGAAGCTTCAGACTTCATCAATACCTGAAGCTTTAGACTCTATCAACACCTGAAGCTTCAGACTCCCTCAACACTTGAAGCTTCAGACTTCATCATCACCTGAAGATTCCGACTCCATCAGCACCTGAAGCTTCAGACTTCATCAATACCTGAAGCTTTAGACTCTATCAACACCTGAAACTTCAGACTCCCTCAACACTTGAAGCTTCAGACTCCATCAACACCTGAAACTTCAGACTCTATCAGCACCTGAGACTTCAGACTCCATCAGCACCTGAAGCTTCAGACTTCATCAACACCTGAAGCTTTAGACTCCCTCAACACCTAAAGTTTTAGACTCCATCAGCTCCTGAAGATTCAGACTCCATCAATACCTCCAGTTTTAGACTTCATCAGCACCTGAAGCTTCAGACTCCATTAACAATTGAAGCTTCAGACTCCATCAACACCTGAAGCTTCAAACTCCATCAACAACTGAAGCTTCAGACTCCATCAACATCTGAAGCTTCAGGCTCCATCAGCACCTAAGGCTTCAGATTCGATCAACACCTGAAGCTTCAGTCTCCATCAGCACCTGAAGCTCCAAAATCTATCAACACCTGAAGCTTCAGTCTCCATCACACCTAAGGCTTCAGACTCCATCAAAACCTGATGCTTCAGACTTCATCAGCAACCAAGGCTTCAGACTCCATCAACACCTGAAGCTTCAGACTCCATCAGCACCTGAAGCTTCAGAATCGATCAGCACATGAAGCTTCAGAATCAATCAGAATCTGTCAACACCTCAGACTCCATTAACACTTGAAGCTTCAGACTCCATCAGCACCTGATGGAGTCTGTTACCAGTATAAGCTTCAGACTACATCAGCACTTGAAGCCTCTGATTACATCAGCACTTGAAGCTTCAGACTCCATCAACACCTGAAGTTTCAGACTCCATCAACACCTGAAGCTTCAGAGTCCCACAACACCTGAAGGATCAAACTCCACGAACCTCTCAATATACTTCTCCCCTGTAGTTCACTTCAGACCTGTATATAAATCTTTTAATGCCTAAAAAGAAAACTGAATCGAACACCATTAATGGCACTGACATGCATTTACTTTTAATGCTGGTTTCAAGAACAACAAAAAAATGGTTTCTTTTTTATATTCTGAACCAACTTCTTCCTAAATCCCTTTTGACCGATCTGATTTGATGAGTGGCTGCATTGAAGACTCGCTTGAAAGCGACGTATTCAGAATAATTCCTGCGCATTTTGGGATTTATTCAAATAGTCGTATTATTTTTCCCCTAATGGACTTCTTCTGCTGAAGGCGATCCTCGTGAGGATTTTTCATCGGCTTCTTCTTAGGAAAATATTCCTGCCTTTCTTTGAGTATTGTCAAGATATCTCAATAAATAATTTTATTTTGGTGTGATTTCCCGTATGCTAGTACCATATTCAGCTGTCAGAAACCAGCGAATATACGTTAAGGGCGAAGCTACAGTTGTTAGCCGTTATAGGCTATGAGGCTATGAGGTTATAGGAGTGAGGCTACAGTTTTCAGGAGCTAGGCTACAGGTGTTAGCAACTAGAGGCACTGCTTTCTTTGGAAGCAATCCCGACCCACACATGTTAAGCACGTACCCCAAGCAATTAGTGTGAAAAACTGGAAGAAGCTAGCAATAAGTGCCTGTCCTCGAACCTCGGACAGTCACAGACAAGATATAGATAAAATTATCCACTGAGTCTCAGGTGGAAGCTTGAGCCTCAGCTGTGTCAGAGATGTTAAAAAGTTTTCTCTTCACGTGAGTGTAGTGGGAAAATGGAATGACCTAAAGGAGCAGGTTGTAGAAGCAAACTCCATGCGTGATTTTAAATGAAGATATGTTTATGAAAATGTCCAGGAGTCATTGCTACAGACAACCGGCGGCTAGAAAGGTGGGATCCAAGAGTCAACGCTCGATCTTGCAGTCACAAATGAGTACACACACAAATAGGCGAAATGTTCACACAGAATACTAAGAGTACGAGGGAACAGGAGTTGAAGCTGGAAACTCGGATGTGTTACAGAGATGTTAGGAAGTTTTCTTTTAGCGTGAGAGTAGTGGAAAAATGGAATGAACTTTAGGAAGGGAAGGGAACTACCAGAAAAATGCGCCAGACCATAAATAATCAATACAGAATATGCACTCATATTCAGTGAAACATGTACAAATGAAAACCTGCTGCCAGTATACAGCAATATAAACCCACATGCCCCAGCAGTCCGTAACGCAGAGTTTACCTATGGGTATAGGCAAGATCTCATACAGTATCAACTTTATACGAAGAAGGAAGCCCTCCAAACCAATACAGAGCAGGCTGAACGGCAGCTAACAAAATGAACCCAGTACGACATCCCCAACCAACTCAAGAAAACCATCAGCAGTGAACTACTCAACCCAAAAATAGGTACAAAATTTAGGTAGAAACCAAGACTCTCCGAAATTTGACAGCCCTAAATGGTGGACATTTAAAGATCCCTCGTCCAAAAGTTGACAACATAAACCTTACAACTTATGATCTTACTCAGGACCAACAAGACCTCTTGAATCTTGGTCTAAGATGTCAATTGTTATCAAAGCCCAAAACATAAAAAATACCTAGAAATCAAAATGCTTTTGACGACAAACACAAGTTAGAAGACAACAAAAAAGTCATCACCACTGACACACTTTTAGTCTGCACTACTAACCCACGCCCACATATACACGCCTTCCCTTTGTAATACACACATACAAAGATACACGCCCACCCATGATAAAACACACATACACAGACTCACGTCCACATATACACGCCCTCCTATGATAAAACACACATAAAGACACACGCCCACATATACAAGCCCTCCCATGATAAAACACGCATACACAAACACACGCCCACGTCTACATGCCCTCCAATGACTAAACACAAAAATACATGCGCAAAATTTACTGGTGTATAATGTTTCCTCTTCGTGAGAGTTGACCAGCCGGCGTCCTCCAGGCACCGTGTGGAATTCCTTGTTAATCCTGTTAGTCCTCGGCTCCTGGCACGCATGACAGCTCCTGACGCGCATGACAGCTTCTGCCACGCTTGGCAACAGCTGATATACATGACAAGACCTGACACGCATAACTGTAAGTTCTGTATATCACACACGATAAACAAAGTTTGATAATAAACATCTTTCTCTCATCTTCAACACTCTCCCAGGGAGTACTGAGACAGATCAAAATGTCTCTCACCCTTCAACACTCTCCCAGGGAGTGTTGAGACAGATCAAAATGTCTCTCACCCTTCAACACTCTCCCAGGGAGTGTTGAGACAGATCAAAATGTCTCTCACCCTTCAACACTCTCCCAGGGAGTGTTGAGACAGATCAAAATGTCTCTCACCCTTCAACACTCTCCCAGGGAGTGTTGAGACAGATCAAAATGTCTCTCACCCTTCAACACTCTCCCAGGGAGTGTTATATCAGATCAACATCTCACTCACCTTCAACACCCTCCACCCTTAGTGTTTAGGCAGATCAACACCTCTCTCATCTTACTCATCACCACCGCGACCAGACCCATGAAGATAACAACATTCCCTGCACCAAAACATCGCGTTAAGTGCAGCCTTAGGAGAATATACGAGCAGAATTCTCGACAGGCACAACATTTTATAAAATTCTTTAAATCGTCCACATTTTATAAACGAAGACAGTCGGCCATGACACACGGCTAGCACACACGACCTGCACTCACCAACAGCCAGATTAAACCAAGGATAAAGTGCTGTAATTTTCCCTGCTAACAGGTTTTATCTATTTCACTGCCTTGTAGTGATAACATCGTGGCGTTGTTATATAGGACAAGCCGGTATAACCAAGCGAATTGCATCTGTCTTCAGAAATGTAAGATCACTAGACTGCTGAAATACATAGATGGAAAGAAGGATCTTTGCTGAAATACAATTTATAAAATATACGTCAGTGACTCCTAAGTAGTTTTTAACTATTTTATATGTAATTTTGTCAGCTTCAACTTTATTAGATAGACACTGATGAAGCAGCAAATAGTAACTAAAGAATATGAAGGTTGGTTCAGACATATAATATCTAACTTTAACATTTTCTCAATCTCTAATAATGATAAAGTCCCCTAAACTATTGGAGTATGAAAAATGCCACACAGGAGCAAATCTATTGCTTCTCAAAATATTTATTTCAAAAGGAATGATATGAACGAAAGGAAAATATTTCAGTGATTTTTAAACCACTGTGTGACTCCTTTTTCCATCCCTGTAAAAGGAGTCACACTTTTCAGAATTTTTCAACGTCTGAAGAGCCGTCTATCAATATTCTTCTGCGCTTTGGGAGGCTTGCATATGTGTGTATATATATATATATATATATATATATATATATATATATATATATATATATATATATATATATATATATATATATATATATATATATATATATATATATATATATATATATGTCGTACCTAGTAGCCAGAACGCACTTCTCAGCCTACTATGCAAGGCCCGATTTGCATAATAAGCCAAGTTTTCATGAATTAATGGTTTTTTGACTACCTAACCTACCTAAACCTAACCTAATCTAACTTTTTGGGCTACCTAACCTAACCTAACCTTTAAAGATAGGTTAGGTTAGGTTAGGTAGGGTTGGTTAGGTTTGGTCATATATCTACGTTAATTTTAACTCAAATAAAAGAAAATTTACCTCATACATAATGAAATGCGTTGCTTTATCATTTCATAAGAAAAAAATTAGAGAAAATATATTAATTCAGAAAAACTTGGCTTATTATGCAAATCGGGCCTTGCATAGTAGGCTGAGAAGTGCGTTCTGGCTACTAGGTACGACATATATATATATATATATATATATATATATATATATATATATATATATATATATATATATATGTAACGTAGACTTCAGGCTGAAGGCGCAAGGAACATAAGGAGTCAGCAGGCCGTTGAGTCGCTTCGCCAATCTGTACGTGGGTGTGGGTATCTGGCTAATGATTGGCCGAAGTGGGTTTCCAGGCTTGTGCGTCTTGACATTTCCATACGCATATCCAGGTTTATATTCCCCAATGATCTTTGGCAGGTGGAGTCCGGATTTCTTGGCGTTCACAGTTTCGATCAGTTTGTTGACCTTTGCTTTTAATTCGGCTGTAGTGTCCTTCAAATTCCTTTGAAGTCTCCAAAGGAATTTGTGGACTTACTGCGGGGCGCACGGGCCACAGGGATAAGAGCCTCGTTGGACGTAGAATCGCTGTTTACCAACGTACCTGTGGACGAGACAATCGGAATGATAGCCGACAGAGTGTATCGTGATCCAGCCTGTACTCCTCTTGACATGCCAGAAAGTATTCTTAGGAAACTACTCCAAGCTTGTACTAAAGAGGCACCCTTCTTGAGCCCGGATGGGCACATGTATAAGCAAGTAGATGGGGTCGCCATGGGTTCTCCCCTAGGTGTCCTGTTTGCAAACTTCTACATGGGTACCATCGAGCAAAAAGTCTTAGTCGACATGAACTTGAAACCGGCCATATACTGCAGGTATGTTGACGACATTTTTACACAGGTACCTGATGTCAGACATCTGCAGGAGCTGAAGGAGGCATTTGAGCAGAGTTCCGTGCTGCGTTTCACTTACGAGACGGAAAAGGATGGGAAGCTGCTTTTTCTAGATGTAACAGTCATGGAAAAGGGCGGAGGTTTCCACACTGCAGTCTACACAAAGGAAACAAACATAGGAATGTGCCTAAATGCCAACAGCGACTGCCCTGACAGGTACAAGAGGAGTGTTGTTAACGCATACGTCGACCGTGCTCTCAGCCACAGCTCAGAATGGAAGCAAGTCGACGAAGAACTCTGTAGGGTAAGGCAGGTTCTAGTCAATAACGGCTTCTCCAATGGTTTCATCGAAGACATCATAAGAAGGAAAGTGAAAAGCCATGCAACCTCCGAAGAGACAACTAACACAACACCTATACCCCCTATTAGACTATTTTACAGGAACTTCTTTTCCACAGCTCATAAAACAGAGGAAAGGGTCCTGAAAGATATTGTTAATAGAAACGTTATCCCTACAGACAAAAATCAGAGGATACAACTGACGATTTACTATAAAACCAGAAAAATGGCCAGCCTACTCATGAGAAACTCTCCAGACACGAAACAGAACGCTTTAAAAGAGACTAACGTCGTCTATGCCTTCAAATGCCCACTTGGGGACTGTAAGCTCCAAAAAACCCAGTATATAGGCAAGACAACAACATCTCTTTCTAGGCGTTTAACGATGCATAAACAACAGGGCTCCATTAAGGAACATATAATCTCTTCCCATAACCAAACCATCGCCAGAGAAATCCTAGTAAACAACACAGAAATCATCGATAGATACAGCGATAGCAGGCGGCTTGACATTTGCGAGGCACTACACATCAAGAAGTCAACACCAGCAATCAACAGCCAATTATTGCACAACTATATTCTACCCACCTCAAGACTCCGCTCCAATATAGAAGCATCAAGAAATATGGACCAATAGGCTTTCTACAAACACTTCTATTCAATACCCATTGTTTCTGTTCTGTCTTGTGTTGATACTTTTAATACCCTATTAATATCCTTTAGTGTTCTGTCTTGTGTTAATGCCACATCATCCTTCCCACCTCACTCAAATGTAATGCCACATCACCCTTCCCACCTCACTCTAATGTAGATATAAAATCAGGGAAACGCAAGTTCTAATCAGTTGTGTATTTGTGAAGTCTTTGAAAATGTAATAAGTTTTACGAAACGCGCCCGTGTCGCGTCAGACTAGAAATAAAAATGAATTTTGGAGAAGTGATTTTTGATTTACCTCCAACAGTGAAGCATAATGTACGAAAGATTGAGAAAATTCGTGTTAGAATTATTAATCTTACTTTTTCGGTCATATTTAATAATATATGTCTACAGGAAAGACTGCTACCAAAATATACTAATGTTAAAGTGCACGACCCAGCAGCAAGGAATCAAGCCTTCACGATAAAATATCGCCAGGATCTGATTCGTGATCAGATATACAAGGCAGAGAATGAAATCAAAGACAACAAAACGCAACTACTTCATGCTACAAACGAGTGGAGAAATAGCAACATCGACCATAGTATCCGTACCCGCATTGAACAACACCTCGACATCCTCACAGACCAACATCACCTCAGCACTGAAACAAGGATTATCAAGAAACTAACAACATTATATGGAGGACCTATGGCAATTCCACGACCAAGAGATGGCTTCCTGAACCTTGCAGGAATTAACCTCACTGAGGACCAAGTCACTCTCCTAAATCTGGGCATAAACTGTCATGTTATGTCCAGACCGAGTGAAATGGCCCGGAAAGTGGAGTTGGAAATTCTGTTGGACGACATATTCGACCTCGAGACACAAAAGAAGGTCACTACCAAAGATACCTTACAAGCAGAATTTATTGCAGAAGGAGGAAAGAATCGAGGCAACTACAGAAGCACCATACTGTCCCCCGAGCTTAGAGCGGCAGCTAAAAGCCTTCGTGAGAACAAGGAGATAGTTGTCAGGAGAGGTGACAAGTCGCCAATATATGTCATTCTTAAAAAAGACGAATATCTGGCGAAAATGAACATCATACTCTCTGACCAAACTAAGTTCCAAAGGGTAACGAAGGACACTACAGCCGAATTAAAAGCAAAGGTCAACAAACTGATCGAAACTGTGAACGCCAAGAAATCCGGACTCCACCTGCCAAAGATCATTGGGGAATATAAACCTGGATATGCGTATGGAAATGTCAAGACGCACAAGCCTGGAAACCCACTTCGGCCAATCATTAGCCAGATACCCACACCCACGTACAGATTGGCGAAGCGACTCAACGGCCTGCTGACTCCTTATGTTCCTTGCGCCTTCAGCCTGAAGTCTCCAAAGGAATTTGTGGACTTACTGCGGGGCGCACGGGCCACAGGGATAAGAGCCTCGTTGGACGTAGAATCGCTGTTTACCAACGTACCTGTGGACGAGACAATCGGAATGATAGCCGACAGAGTGTATCGTGATCCAGCCTGTACTCCTCTTGACATGCCAGAAAGTATTCTGAGGAAACTACTCCAAGCTTGTACTAAAGAGGCACCCTTCTTGAGCCCGGATGGGCACATGTATAAGCAAGTAGATGGGGTCGCCATGGGTTCTCCCCTAGGTGTCCTGTTTGCAAACTTCTACATGGGTACCATCGAGCAAAAAGTCTTAGTCGACATGAACTTGAAACCGGCCATATACTGCAGGTATGTTGACGACATTTTTACACAGGTACCTGATGTCAGACATCTGCAGGAGCTGAAGGAGGCATTTGAGCAGAGTTCCGTGCTGCGTTTCACTTACGAGACGGAAAAGGATGGGAAGCTGCCTTTTCTAGATGTAAGTCATGGAAAAGGGCGGAGGTTTCCACACTGCAGTCTACACAAAGGAAACAAACATAGGAATGTGCCTAAATGCCAACAGCGACTGCCCTGACAGGTACAAGAGGAGTGTTGTTAACGCATACGTCGACCGTGCTCTCAGCCACAGCTCAGAATGGAAGCAAGTCGACGAAGAACTCTGTAGGGTAAGGCAGGTTCTAGTCAATAACGGCTTCTCCAATGGTTTCATCGAAGACATCATAAGAAGGAAAGTGAAAAGCCATGCAACCTCCGAAGAGACAACTAACACAACACCTATACCCCCTATTAGACTATTTTACAGGAACTTCTTTTCCACAGCTCATAAAACAGAGGAAAGGGTCCTGAAAGATATTGTTAATAGAAACGTTATCCCTACAGACAAAAATCAGAGGATACAACTGACGATTTACTATAAAACCAGAAAAACGGCCAGCCTACTCATGAGAAACTCTCCAGACACGAAACAGAACGCTTTAAAAGAGACTAACGTCGTCTATGCCTTCAAATGCCCACTTGGGGACTGTAAGCTCCAAAAAACCCAGTATATAGGCAAGACAACAACATCTCTTTCTAGGCGTTTAACGATGCATAAACAACAGGGCTCCATTAAGGAACATATAATCTCTTCCCATAACCAAACCATCGCCAGAGAAATCCTAGTAAACAACACATAAATCATCGATAGATACAGCGATAGCAGGCGGCTTGACGTTTGCGAGGCACTACACATCAAGAAGTCAACACCAGCAATCAACAGCCAATTATTGCACAACTATATTCTACCCACCTCAAGACTCCGCTCCAATATAGAAGCATCAAGAAATATGGACCAATAGGCTTTCTACAAACACTTCTATTCAATACCCATTGTTTCTGTTCTGTCTTGTGTTGATACTTTTAATACCCTATTAATATCCTCTAGTGTTCTGTCTTGTGTTAATGCCACATCATCCTTCCCACCTCACTCAAATGTAATGCCACATCACCCTTCCCACCTCACTCTAATGTAGATATAAAATCAGGGAAACGCAAGTTCTAATCAGTTGTGTATTTGTGAAGTCTTTGAAAATGTAATAAGTTTTACGAAACGCGCCCGTGTCGCGTCAGACTAGAAATAAAAATGAATTTTGGAGAAGTGATTTTTGATTTACCTCCAACAGTGAAGCATAATGTACGAAAGATTGAGAAAATTCGTGTTAGAATTATTAATCTTACTTTTTCGGTCATATTTAATAATATATATATATATATATATATGTCGTACCTAGTAGCCAGAACTCACTTTTTGGCCTACTATTCAAGGCCCGATTTGCCTAATAAGCCAAGTTTTCATGAATGAATTTTTTTCCGACTACCTAACCTACCTAACCTAACCTAACCTAACTTTTTCGGCTACCTAACCAAACCTAACCTATAAAGATAGGTTAGGTTAGGTTAGGTAGGGTTGGTTAGGTTCGGTCATATATCTACGTTAATTTTAACTCCAATAAAAAAAAATTGACCTCATACATAATGAAATGGGTAGCTTTATCATTTCATAAGAAAAAAATTAGAAAAAATATATTAATTCATGAAAACGGGGCTTATTAGGCAAATCGGGCCTTGAATAGTAGGCCAAAAAGTGAGTTCTTGCTACTAGGTACGACATATATATATATATATATATATATATATATATATATATATATATATATATATGTCGTACCTAATAGCCAGAACGCACTTTTCAGCCTACTATTCAAGGCCCGATTTGCCTAATAAGCCAAGTTTTCCTGAATTAATATATTTACTATAATTTTTTTCTTATGAAATGATAAAGCAACCCTTTTCTCTATGTATGAGGTCAATTTTTTTTTATTGGAGTTAAAATTAACGTAGATATATGACCGAACCTAACCAACCCTACCTAACCTAACCTAACCTATATTTATAGGTAAGGTTAGGTTAGGTAGCCAAAAAAAGCTAGGTTAGGTTAGGTTAGGTAGGTTAGGTAGACGAAAAAACATTAATTCATGAAAACTTGGCTTATTAGGCAAATCGGGCCTTGAATAGTAGGCTGAAAAGTGCGTTCTGGCTATTAGGTACGACATATATATATATATATATATATATATATATATATATATATATATATATATATATATATATATATATATATATATATATATATATATATATATATATATATATATATATCGTACCTAGTAGCCAGAACGCAGTTCTCAGCCTACTATGCAAGGCCCGATTTGCCTAATAAGCCACGTTTTCATGAATTAATTGTTTTTCGACTACCTAACCTACCTAACCTAACCTAACCTAACATTTTCGGCTACCTAACCTAACCTAACCTATAAAGATAGGTTAGGTTAGGTTAGGTAGGGTTGGTTAGGTTCCGTCATATATCTACGTTAATTTTAACTCCAATAAAAAAAAATTGACCTCATACATAATGAAATGGTTAGCTTTATCATTTCATAAGAAAAAAAATAGTAAAAATATATTAATTCAGGAAAACTTGGCTTATTAGGCAAATCAGGCCTTGCATAATAGGCTGAGAAGTGCGTTCTGGCTACTAGGTACGACATATATATATATATATATATATATATATATATATATATATATATATATATATATATATATATATATATATATATATATATATATATATATATATATATATATGTCGTACCTAATAGCCAGAACGCACTTCTCAGCCTACTATTCAAGGCCCGATTTGCCTAATAAGCCAAGTTTTCATGAATTAATGTTTTTTCGTCTACCTAACCTACCTAACCTAACCTAACCTAGCTTTTTTTGGCTACCTAACCTAACCTTACCTATAAATATAGGTTAGGTTAGGTTAGGTAGGGTTGGTTAGGTTCGGTCATATATCTACGTTAATTTTAACTCCAATAAAAAAAAATTGACCTCATACATAGAGAAAAGGGTTGCTTTATCATTTCATAAGAAAAAAATTATAGTAAATATATTAATTCAGGAAAACTTGGCTTATTAGGCAAATCGGGCCTTGAATAGTAGGCTGAGAAGTGAGTTCTGGCTACTAGGTACGACATATATATATATATATATATATATATATATATATATATATATATATATATATATATATATTGGTCAGCATGTTAATTTAGGAGTCACGTTGTTTTCTCATGTTTTTCTTCGTTTCAGGAGACAATAATATTAATATTTTTTAGCGTTTTAAATATCATGCTTTGGATTTTTTTTGTTAGAGTTTTATTAAAAAGCATGAGGAAGATTTGTGAAACTACTGAAAATTATATTGAGCCTTGAGTGACATATATGAACAACTCTATTGACTCGGCCCCAAACAAATCAAACCACCCTCCATTCACTTAAATTGATTGTACTGTAGAGATTGTGACAATTTTCAGGGATCAAGGTACAGTATCATTGGGTTAAAAGACGGTGGCAGATTTTGGACTAACAGCGCTGAAGTTAGTTAATATTTAGTATTTAATTATGAATCCTCTTGTGATGCAGAAAATGAAAAGAACTCTTATTTGTTTGTGAACCTTGTTGAAGCTTGTTACAACCCTTGAAGTATGGGTAAGGTTCTTTTCCATGCAGTGATCAAGATATAAGAAATTCGGCCTTGCCGCAAAAGTGTCTAGGGAATGTTATAGGAAAAACACTTCTTTAAAAAGGGCAAAACAATTTACGGTACTTAAGGGTAATAAAACATATCAGTATATAAAAGGTAAAAATATAAGAAGCCAGAAATATCCTTCAGTTTGCAATAATATCATAAAATCACTTAATGAGCACAGGCAATCTCTTAAACACATGAATAAATAAATGGGGTACCACAAAGTAGTCTTACCAAGAGAATTAACTAAGTATTAAGCAAAATAAATACTATCCACCAACTTATCTCCCATACAGCGACTACCTAACATCCCGCCAGCAAAGCAGGCGTCCTATCAAAACATCAACTTAGCATCCACAAGAACTCTTGTAAAAGCTCTACTGACAAAGTGTAGTACGAAGAACAAATAATCCGTAATCTTATGTGTATATATTACTGTTACAGTAATCACAAGAATTTAATTACAAACAATAACAGGAATTAATCAAGGTTGAAATACAAACGCTAGCTTGGCAACTGGCCGCACACTGGACACATCCAAATATGGTCATTCCCCCACGGAGAAGCCACACTCCCTCCAACAAGAAATAACTTGCACAAGCCTATCAAAATTAATGGAACTCAGGCACACTACAGCATGGTACAATATACATCATACAATATTATATAAATCATGCAATATTAACTGGAACACAACTGGATACCATGCTAATAATAGAACTGAACAGGGAAAATATTAAATGCTATGCATAGTTATCTTGAATCATGGTAGAATCAATACTAGATTCGTAACAAAGCTCCTCTTCAGTATTGCAAAGCTGACTTTAGGAGCCTTCATGACCCATAGTGGGGCTTCCATTGCCTCATGATCCACACTGTATCATACTGAAACTCTCATTGCCTCATGAATCACAGTGCAACTTCCAGTTCCTCATGAATCATAGTGAAGCTCCTATAGTGTCTTATAGTGAAGCCTCCAGCCTGTTATTAACCATAGCAAATCTCAGGAAATGTTTGAATATAGTTATAACAATATATAAATATGACGTGCTTTAACAACAGAAGTAAATATATAATTTGTATATTAAACTACAATTGACGTTGAGTTTAAATATTTGCAATGCTTGGCGCTGATAGCATCAACATGATTCCTATTTACTCTACATCCTCTCCTGTTGCACCCGTTGCACGAAATTTCAATACTCTCAAATCAACAATACCGGCCAATTACATTTAATTTACAATATCGTCAAACATATTAAGATTCCCACACGCGCGCATCGCCGCACATGCACGCATGCACGCGCACTCACGCACGACCCAGCATGGAGCCCGTACCTTGTCAAGCACAAAACGAAGTTGGAAAATGTTAATGCCACTAGGCTAGTCCCAGAACTAAGAGGCATGAGTTACGAGGACAGCCTGCATGAAATGCGCCTCACGACACTGGAAGACAGAAGAGTAAGGGAAGACATGATCACTACCTACAAAATTCTGTGGAATTGACAGAGCAGATAAGGATAAACGGCTTAACACGGGTGGTACGCGAACAAAGAAACACAGGTGGAGACTGAGTACCAAAATGAGCCACAGAGACGTCAGAAAGAACTTTGTCAGTGTCAGAGTAGTTAACAAGTGGAATTCATTAGGCAGTAATGTAGTGGAGGCTGACTCCATACACAGTTTCAAATGTAGATATGATAGAGCCCAGTAGGCTCAAGAATCTGTACATCAGTTGATTGACTGTTTAGCGGCGAGACCAAACAACCAGAGCTCAACGCCCCGCACGCACAACTAGGTGAGTACACACACACATACAAGGGTACATCATATGTGTGGTCCAAAAATGAATACAAACATGAACTCTCACAGAAAAACTCAAGCATCAATACATACAAACAAAAATAAAAAATATTCTCCCTAAATCAGGAAACAGATCAAAACAAGAGGATTACAGAGCTGGCAACACTCCCCTCTTTTCTGTAATTTTTATTTTTATTTTTATTTTTACATGCAAGCATGCTTATAAGTACAATAAAAGTAAACAAATACAACATAGAACAGAACAAAATGACAAAGCACAAACGTGCAAAAATATAGAGGAACAAATTTACTAAACACAAAAAACGCCTACCGTGAGGGCCAACCACAAAACAACAATAATTACAAACAAAAGACAACAGTTAAGTTAAACACAGCGGAATACAATACAGAAATAACACACCAAAACATGAAATATACAGAACAAGGCTACCAGCACCGCAAACACACACAGAGAGGCACCAACACAAAACAAAAATTATAATAATAATAAGAAGAAAGGAATACAAGTATACAACAAACAAAAAGAAAAGCACAATGGCAAAACACGACAAAAAGCATAAACCCAGACCGGGTCACGCTAACAGCCTGAAGGGCACTCAACACGACACAAACAAGTGCACAAACAGCATCATAAAAACATAGAACCACAAAGAATAACATAAGAACATGACATCCACAACCAGACACACACACTAACCAAACCCTGAACCACACAGGAACCGGACACACACACACACACACAAGCCACACAAATAAACCCACAACCACAAACTGGAGCACGCAGGAACCGGGAAACAAACCCGCCCCACCCACTCACACACACCCGACCCGCACCCCACAACCATGCACACAAATGGAAACAACCCACAGCACACAATACACAAAGGAATCATGAGTGAGGAATACATATCTCAGAGACAGGACCATACGTCTCCGAAGCCCAAGGATACTTTCGCTTATAGGCCTCCCAAATCAAATATTCCCTGTCGGTAGGGGGACAATCCCCCTGCCGCCGCGGGCCCTTCATAAACTCGGGAATCTCCAGATCAGGCGGAAACGGCCACTCCTTAAGCTCACTGACGCAAGTCGCATAACGAGGTTGGGGAGCGCAAACCACGTTCTTCGAGGTAGCAGACGACACCGCTGAAGCGTACGAGGGCTGCCGAGACGGCCGCGTCGCCGTACGCACAGGAGCAGGGGACAATCGACGAGATGGTAACACCTCCACCGAGACCGCAGGAGACTCTGAAGAGATGGCCGAAGACGGAAGAGGCGTCGAGATCACAGCCGATGAAATAGGGAACGAGGAAGGGGTTACAGAACCCCCAGAGCGAGCAGCCTTTTTCAACACCACCACCAGGCCACTCCGCTCACCACGAACCTCAGCAGAGGGAACCACCCCCCACGAAGAACCGGAGTCATCCGACGCAGGCGACGTACCCGAAGCAGGATCCGCAGACACCATATCTGAAGTGGAGGCCGAAACACCGGCACTGGCATCCTCAGGCAAATGCACCTCCGCCATCACTGTAGTATACAACGCAACCGGAGCCATCCCACCGTTGCCAGCAGATCCACCAGCGTCGAAGTCACCAACGTCTACCCATGCAGAAAAAGAACGCCGGGAACGCTTAGGCTCTGGCCGCACATCATCAGACCTGGAGGCTGACTCAGAGATACGCGCAACACAAGCCAGGCGAACCGATGCACGTCGTAGAACGGCAGCATCCTCAACCACATGGGGCACCAGGCCAGGCACAGGACGAAGCGCTGGATCCACCCCATCACCCAGCACAGGAATCACAGCCGGAACAGACGGCGAGGGTGCAGGGACGCTAGTCGGAGCAGGACGATCACCAGGTGACGACACAACCTCCGGAGGAGAGGCGACAAAAACAGAGGGCGCATCAGGCGACACAGGGGGCACATCCGCGGCTGAAGAGACGTCCACATCCACCGAATCCTACTCCACAGGAAGCGGCGGAAAATCTTCCTCACTGAAGAGGTTCAAGGGTGCAACGGCAGGCACAGAACAGTCAGCAGCCTCATGGCCCAAGAGGTCACAATGAAAACACATCCGAGGCTGGCGGGCGTAAAACACCCGAACGGTGTAACCCATAAGACACACAGGACGGAATATCTTCCCGGAGCCTCATGCCCAGGGTGCGAATGTTAGTCCTCACACCCTTGAGTGGACTGGAAGACACCACGTTCACCCGCACACTAACCACTGTGCCAAACAGGCCGAAGTACCGCCGTAGCAGACCCTCCAGAAACTCCAATGGAGCCCCATGCACACTGACTTAAGTGAGGGCACCACTCCGATCAGAGAGGGTCACAGTGCCTGCACCAACTGGCAGGGGTAAGGTCCGCCCCTCGTATCGACGGAGAAAGTCTCTATACGCCAATTCCTCTGTGAACTTCACTATCGCTCGACGTTCCGTCACCAGCTCGACTCCATAAATGTTTATCACAGGGATATGAAGCAAATCACACACCAGCACTATCTCTGGGTACCCAGCCCGTATGGAAAATTCGAGGCCCACAGACTGAGCCCGCAGTACAAGGGGGAGAGGGACCCCCATCGTGAACTCCACGTCAGCACAGGTAGGCAGAGACACACGCCCCCAATCGGCCAAACTGGCAAACAACCACCACCTGCCAGAGAGTGCAGGGAACATGTCTACCCTCCACGACAGCTAGCAGTCCACTCTCTTTTCTGTAATCAAACAGGCGGATGTGAAGGATACTTTAAACTATTGCTCGTAGGGAAGAATTGGCCCTGTTTTATATGCAGTTCCACATGGAATTTGTTTTAATTTTTTTGCCTTTAAAAAACTCAATATCAACTGTGTACCTTGTCACAAGAATCTCCCTATGAAAGGACATTGAGCTTATTCCTTCATCGCCTGTTTAACCACAAAACATCTGCATGCTCAAGAATAAAGGATTAACAGCAAGAACAAAAAAACTATATACATCTAGACAAGATTCCACCACTCTCTACACCCCAGTACCCCAGACTCCAGAACACCTAGCCATGCCACTCGCATGGATGTCCATGCAGATGCCCATGCCACTCGCCGGTTAACAAGCATGTTGCTAGTTTGCATTTGCTGGCTGGCAATTATCGACACACCAGTGCCATCTGCACGGTCAAACCCCCATATATATAGGAGATAGCCAGCCACCACCAAGCAGAATACTTTTCAATGCTCCAAAATTGCTATATCTGCTCTCACATTACCCTGTGTGGTGGTAGATTTATGCAGTTTTGAACATAGTATTCCAGCGCCACTTAGTTTGATCTTTAATGTAATGTTAACTTGTTTGTTTGCTTTTCATTTTTGTACATTGTATTCAGCCATGTCATAGAGGGTCTATTTTTATCTTACATAAATTGTTAAAGTAATTTTTTGGTCATAGTAAAGTATTTACCTTTTTATTCTTTGTACTTTATCCTACAGCTACCACACAGTGAAGATACCTACTTAGCAGTTTTATTTACTTTGTTTTTTACATTTTTTGAGCTAATGTGATTGGCATTCCATCTGCCCTAATAGCCACTGTTCTATTTGTCATTTTTCAATCACAACCTATACAAATTGTTATATCAACATTTTGTATTCATTCAAGTTGCAAGTCTTGAGATCAGGAAATCCTCTAATTTCTCAAAAGTCACACTTATCGAATAAAAACAATGTCAGTTGGAGCATTGCGAAGGTAAAGCAATTCTTGTCTCTCGACCATAAAGGAAAATTCTATATATGAGGACCCCTAGAGAGTGTTACGTCGCTCGCGCTCTCCTCCTTGAGAGAACAGAAACTGTTAGGGATTAAAAAAAAAAAGAAATTCCAATACTGCATAGGACAGACTCGAGACGGGGAAAAAAACACACATCGTTCCCAGAGCAATCTGTTTAAGTACCCGTGAGATCACACCTGCTCCCAGAGACGCCACCACAGCAATGATATATTCCAAGATTTATAACCTTTAGTTTCAGAAAAAAAATCTTTGGGATTTCCGCCCAATCACTTGAGGGTGGACAGTAGAGCGACGGTCTCGTTTAATGCAGCTCGGCGTTCACTCCCTCGACCGTCCACAAGTGGTTGGGAACCATTCCCCCCCCCCCCCTGTCCTGTCCTTAACCTGATCCCTTCCAAGTGCTATATAGTCGAAACGGCTTGGCGCATTCCACTGATAGTTCCCTCCCTCCCTTCTTTCCATTTCCTTCCCCCCGAAAATCTACAACTGTAGAACACTCTCCATCAAACTAATAATTTGTTTAAGGCCTGCATCTTAGATACAAGGAGACTTAAAATGATCTCAAAGATTTGTCATTTTCCCTTACAACAAGACTCAATGACTACACACTTCCACACTCAACCAGACAACCACCAGAGATATTCTGACGAGGAAAAACCAAATAATCGACAAACGGTGACGATAGAGGATTAGACACAGCAGTAGCACTATATATTAAATTCTTTAATCCAACGACCAGCCTCAACTTAGCTGAGTATTACCTTCCTCATCACCAAGACCTAACTGACGAATTACAACGAGACCAACTGCCCCATGCGATATGGACTGGTTGTAACACCAAACCATCTTAAATATATATGGTTATATCTCAGGAGTTGTATCCGATTCTCCTTTCCTTCCCATGTTGAAAGCTTCAAAGAAAAGCGTCCTTAAGCGAAATGCACAAGGCTCAATACAATTTTAAAATAAACTATAAAGAGTTAATACTCTTCTTTTACGTTTAAAATATATACGAGAGAGAGAGAGAGACCAGTCCCTTAAAGATGGTCTTGTCAGACTTTGCAGGGTGAGAGGAAGAGGTTATTGGTGAACACCTGGTGGTCGGTGTTCAATCCCCGACCGTCCAAGTGGTTGTGCACCATTCCTTTACCCTGTCCATCCCAAATCCTTATCCTAACCCCTTCCAAGTGCTATATAGTCGTGATGGCTTGGCGCTTTCCCCTGATAATTCCCTTCCCTTCATAAGATGATTAAGTCTCCAAAGCCCTGAAGATAATTGCGCTACGAAGATAAGCCCAACTCGAGGGCTCCCTGGTAGCGACGGTCGTTTCAATACTTAGCACTGGTGTAGTGCTAGGCACCATATTATAGTGACTAGTGGGGGGTGTAGTGAGGCAGCCATGTTAACGTGTCTGGTGTTGGTGTAGTGAAGCAGCCATGTTATAGTGTCTAGTGGGGGTATAGTGAAGAAGCCATGTTATAGTGTTTGGTGGTGGTGTAGTGCAAGGCAGCCATATTATAGTGTCTAGTGGGGTGAAGTGAGGCAGCCATGTTATAGTGTCTGGTGGTTGTGTGGTGAGGCAGCCATGTTATAGTGTCTAGTGGGGGTGTAGTGAGGCAGCCATGTTATAGTGTCTGGTGGTGGTGTAGAGAGCAACATGCTATGGTGTCTGGTGATGGTGTAGTGAGGAGTAGTAGGGATGACACACTAAAGAGATTTTTTTTTTAAATTGCGTTTAGCGTATCCGGTGTTCCACGTTAATTTAAAAATCCCGTTTAGACTTTTGGGTTTCCTAATAAATTTCCGATTTAGTGTTAAAGAATTCTTAGGAGGAAAATAATTTCATAGATCATAGAAGTTTGTTAAAAGTTTTTATGGGGAAAATTCTAATTTTTTCAGAGTTCAGTTTTATCAAAATATTTCAGAGTTAATTTTATCGTTGTAGTATATTTACAAGTTTATGACCGAAATTTAAAAAAAAGACCATTTCAGAAAGTATTTTCATAGAAGTTTGTTAAGAGTTCTTATGGGAGAAATTCAAATTTATGAGAGTTCTTACCGAGAATAAACTCTACCCTCATAAACAGATATTTTAGACTGTATACTTGTAAGTAAAAATCTTACTTAGGAAACTAGTATATGTTTCTATAAGTAACTAAAGCTCCATTACCTGGCTACATAAGACGCCATTAATTACCCGGCCTGCCCCCCTCCCCCCATGTCACCTGGTCCTACCTTACAACCCCCTGCCAGACGCCGCCGAATCTACTCCATCGTAATATCAGGTTAGCCCCTCCCCCCGCTCTACCTGTTTCATCATTACCCCCCCCCCCTCCTTACCCCTGTCTTTCATCGTTCATATTTCCGTACAGCTATTTATATTTCAGACATCGTAATGTTAGTTCCTTTACATTAAACGAGTCATCAGATCTCTGTTTTACTCAGAAACAAACAATCGAACCATCTCAATATGACCTTTAATACTTAAGTTGCCCCAGGCCTGAGACCCTCAATACCTAAGCTGCCGCTGGCTACCTGCCCCATGGCAACACCTGACCATTGGACTAACCTGTCCGTCAGTCATTGCGACCGTTCACCACCGTAATAATTTATATATATTCAATATGCATTAATAAAACGTATTTATTTATTTATATTTTTATTTATTCACCTAATTTCAGTTTACACTAGTATATTACCGTATTTAATCCCAGTATTAACCAAACAATAACGCTAATAATTAAAACAGCCAAAACGCTCACTCAGGGGGGCGCTAAACACTAATATGCTCACTCAGGAGCACATTAAAAGTTATTATGCTCGTTCAGGGGCCATCAGACTGCTTAAGACCCGTCTAAGAGCCCCGCGCTCTACACAGCACCGCTCCTGTGCCAGGTAAGTCCATTACGGACTCTCCATAGCCCGTGCTACTTGGAACTTATTCTGAGAAGCTGAATCAATAATAACAACAACAACCCCGCGCTCTCAGTCAACATTCATTCATTAACCTGTTCGCAAGTTCCCTCAGCCTGCTGGCATCTCCCTTCAACATGGCAGTGTGTCCATTGTGTTTTAGCCAATCTAAATAGCGATGGAGCGCATTTGTGCGAAACGATTTGCGCCGCGTGCTCAAATCAAATGTCCATCAACACTTTTCAGGAATGTAGGCTGAATTGTATAAAGTGCAAAGGACCTACACAACCGGGACATTTTACCGTTACCTGCGCTAGTTGTGGACAACTATATTGTGCAAATCGTAAGTACCACATTAATTTCTCGTACATTCAATAAACTGTTGAAGATATATATATATATATATATATATATATATATATATATATATATATATATATATATATATATATATATATATATATATGTCGTACCTAATAGCCAGAACGCACTTCTCAGCCTACTATGCAAGGCCCGATTTGCCTAATAAGCCAAGTTTTCATGAATTAATATATTTTCTCTAATTTTTGTCTTATGAAATGATAAAGCTACCCATTTCATTATGTATGAGGTAAATTTTTTTTTATTGGAGTTAAAATTAACGTAGATATATGACCGAACCAAACCAACCCTACCTAACCTAACCTATCTCTATAGGTTAGGTTCGGTTAGGTAGCCGAAAAAGTTAGGTTAGGTTAGGTTAGGTAGGTTAGGTAGTCGAAAAACAATTATTTCATGAAAACTTGGCTTATTAGGCAAATCGGGCCTTGCATAGTAGGCTGAGAAGTGCATTCTGGCTACTAGGTACGACATATATATATATATATATATATATATATATATATATATATATATATATATATATATATATATATATATATATGTCGTACCTAGTAGCCAGAACGTACTTCTCGGCCTACTATTCAAGGCCCGATTTGCCTAATAAGCCAAGTTTTCCTGAATTAATATATTTTCTCTAATTTTTTTCTTATGAAATGATAAAGCTACCCATTCCATTATGTATGAGGTCAATTTTTTTTATTGGAGTTAAAATTAACGTAGATATATGACCGAACCTAACCAACCCTACCTAACCTAACCTAACCTATCTTTATAGGTTAGGTTGGGTTAGGTAGCCGAAAAAGTTAGGTTAGGTTAGGTTAGGTAGGTTAGATAGTCGAAAAACAATTAATTCATGAAAACTTAGCTTATTAGGCAAATCGGGCCTTGCATAGTAGGCTGAGAAGTGAGTTCTGGCTACTAGGTACGACATATATATATATATATATATATATGTATATATATATATATATATATATATGTCGTACCTAGTAGCCAGAACTCACTTCTGAGCCTACTATGCAAGGCCCGATTTGCCTAATAAGCCAAGTTTTCATGAATTAATTGCTTTTCGACTACCTAACCTACCTAACCTAACCTAACCTAACTTTTTCGGCTACCTAACCTAACCTAACCTATTAAGATAGGTTAGGTTAGGTTAGGTAGGGTTGGTTAGGTTCGGTCATATATCTACGTTAATTTTAACTCCAATAAAAAAAAATTGACCTCTTACATAATGAAATGGGTTGCTTTATCATTTCATAAGAAAAAAATTAGAGAAAATATATTAATTCATGGAAACTTGGCTTATTAGGCAAATCGGGCCTTGCATTGTAGGCTGAAAAGTGAGTTCTGGCTACTAGGTACGACATATATATATATATATATATATATATATATATATATATATATATATATATATATATATATATATGTCGTACCTAGTAGCCAGAACGCACTTCTCAGCCTACTATGCAAGGCCAAATTTGCCTAATAAGCCAAGTTTTCATGAATTAATTGTTTTTCGACTACCTAACCTACCTAACCTAACCTAACCTAACTTTTTTGGCCACCTAACCTAACCTAACCTATTAAGATAGGTTAGGTTAGGTTAGGTAGGGTTGGTTAGGCTAGGTCATATATCTACGTTAATTTTAACTCCAATAAAAAAAAATTGACCTCGTACATAATGAAGTGGGTAGCTTTATCATTTCATAAGAAAAAAATTAGAGAAAATATATTAATTCATGAAAACTTGGCTTATTAGGCAAATCGGGCCTTGCATAATAGGCGGAGAAGTGCGTTCTGGCTACTAGGTACGACATATATATATATATATATATATATATATATATATATATATATATATATATATATATATATATATATATGTATATATATATATGTCGTACCTAGTAGCCAGAACTCACTTCTCAGCCTACTATTCAAGGCCAGATTTGCCTAGTAAGCCAAGTTTTCCTGAATTAATATATTTACTATAATTTTTTTCTTATGAAATGATAAAGCAACCCTTTTCTCTATGTATGAGGTCAATTTTATTTTATTGGAGTTAAAATTAACGTAGATATATGACCGAACCTAACCAACCCTACCTAACCTAACCTAACCTATATTTATAGGTAAGGTTAGGTTAGGTAGCCAAAAAAAGCTAGGTTAGGTTAGGTTAGGTAGGTTAGGTAGACGAAAAAACATTAATTCATGAAAACTTGGCTTATTAGGCAAATCGGGCCTTGAATAGTAGGCTGAGAAGTGCGTTCTGGCTATTAGGTACGACATATATATATATATATATATATATATATATATATATATATATATATATATATATATATATATATATATATATACATATATCTGAAACACTACATCCATACATACATAGAGACGTTAAATTTATATATAACATTCTCATTTCAGTTCATGGTTCTACTTTCTGCCCGTACTGTCGTTGGTCCGTTAAGGGTTAATCAGGAACCACCCACCGAGGCCAGAAACGTCATTGAACCTCCACCCAAACGCCGTCGTATCATAAACAACCGTACGTTTTTACCAAAAAATTCCCGTAATTTAAAAAGTTAATAATTACGTATAAACAACGTATAGAACAAGTAATATGTATTCATACAGAAATTGTTTACATTACAGGAAATCCTATTCGTGATCAAGAGAATCTTGTACTCGGTGGAATCAACAACTCAGCTCGTAAGTATTATCATTTATTTATTTATTTAATTAATTAAGTTTCAAACATTGTTTTCCTCTTTATGTTTATGTTTCAAATGTTGTTTTCCTCCTAATGTTTATTACAGAAAATGACTCGCCCCCGGATTCAACCCAAGCCTCTGAGTGGAGCACTCCTGTACGCAGTCAATCCCAGCATTCTCAGGACCTAGAAGATACCCCAGACGGTAACCTACAGTCGTCCTCAGATGAAGGAGACAATCAACTCCCTGTTCATGATATTTCATCGTCCGATGAAGAAGAAGTCATTGCTTTAGATTCACCTGAGGTAGATAATGATGTTCAAGTTGTTCCTCAGGACATTGACCATTTCGAAGGTGCTTTCTCAAGACATTCATTCTCACTTCCCGGCCATTTAGATGCTAACCCTATTTTATATATTAGTACATATAGGGAATAATTTATAGAATACATAGATAATCAGTTCAGAGAAATACAAGAAGAATTCCCTCCCTCTTTTCATATTTACCCTAACATAAGCTTTTTTTGCAAAAACTTAATCCTGCCGACAATGAATTTGAAATATTAGATGAAGTATTCTCCATTAGGCGCGAAACAAAGACTGTTACTCAAGAAGAGGTAGAGGTTCTTGTTAATTCTTGGGTCGACGAAATGACAGCCAAAATCGACGATTGCCTTAAAAATGTCCAATCCTCTGGCGTAGGAATTCATTCCATGTCAGGCTTCGCCATTAATTTCTCTTATATTCGTCACCCTATGCACCTAGGATCTTACTTTCCTTATCCTGCTAAATTAAAGGGCAGAGATTAAATTTTCAACCCGGAAAGTGAAGGAGACGATTGTTTATTGCCATGCTTAGCCGCGTATAAAAACTTAGCATTAGGTAGGACCATGAATAACGTTAGACATCATTACAAAAGCATTCAATGGTGCAGAAGATTCGTAGTATGAGCTGATGAAATAAGATTCCCCGTATCCTTTGATAATCTTAGGAAAATAGAAAAGTTAAATAAAATAAGCATTTATATATAGAGAGTAGCACGTGAAAATAATCGATACTATCTCAGTTTAGCTAGGAAAAGCCAAGAAAAGTATGTCGATAAAGTCCCTCTGTTATTATTAGAAGGCATCTGTTATTATTAGAAGGCAAGCATCTCTGCTTGATCAAAGACTTTAGCAAATTTGTGAAGAATATTAACCATAACCACGGTAGAATTCCGAACACTCATAAATTTTGCAACATATGTTTATTGCACGCTTCCCCAGATGAGATTAAGGCTCACGAAGAGTCATGTACTGTATCTCAAGTATTTTCATTCTATAATCCCAATGAGAAAATATTATTTAAAAATTATGGGAGAACATATAACCCAACTCATACAGCATACTGCAACTTTGAATGTCTTTTAGACCGTCAAAATTCTCGAGGCATGATTGAAAGTAAGCACAAAGCCATTGCATATGCTTACATGATTTCAGACAGGGACTTAAATGTCGTAGAAACTTATTCATATGTAGGTCAAGACGCTGTTAATCATTTTATTACCACGCTAGAAGCCTCTTGGAAAACTATATATGCGCAGCTTCCCAACTTCCCTAAGAACTTATATAGACAGATAAGTAGGATAAAACTTATCCTGTTTTCCAGGAAAGGATGTTTCAAAGACAAAATACGTGTCAATTGTGCCATCCAAATTTCAAGAATAGGAAAGATAAACATTGACACCATAACCATACTATACACGATAATAATTACTTAAATGCCTATTGTGCTCTTTGCAATTTACAATGTAAGATGGCTCGTAGATACTTAACCACAATTTCCCATAATGCTGCCAACGATCTGGAAATCATACTTAAAGAACTGCCTAAAAATCCTCACCGCGATGTTGAAATCCTTTCCATGGAAGGTTTAAAATTTATGCAAGTTATTATAGGTAATCTAAAATTCCTAGATAGCCAAGCTCTCCTTAACGGGTCATTAGGAACCTTAGCAACTTAGCACGTTAGCAGCAAGAAACCCACCAAGTTTACTGAACACATATTTACTGAACACATCCGATGAGCTAAAGCTCTGTTAATAAAAGGTAAGCAAAGTGTTTGCTATGATTACATTTCTTCCATGGATGTATTAGACGAACCTCAGCTCCCTTCTCGCGATAAGTTTTACAATGCTTTACGTGACGCTCCTGTCTGAAGAAGATTACGACAAGGCTCTTAAAGTATTTAATTTAGGGAACTGTACTAACATCAAGGACTACCTCTTGTTATTTTTGAAAGTTAATGTAGGAATGTTAGTTGATATATTTACACGTTAGCGCACATCATTAAAGGAAATTTATGAACTAGATATTGTTTTCTATGTATCACTGCCTAGTTACGCTTGGGACGCGTTCTTATTAAAATCTAAGGTTGTTCTAGATTATGTGTGTATGATCAGAATGTATATGACTTGTTGAGAAGGAATCTTAGATGGGGATTCATATCTTCAATACGACAATTCACACAGGCTATAAATGAGCACACTACATCTAACCCCAGCTCTGATGAAGATACCCACATTTTGTATCTTGATTTTAACAGCTTATATGCAGCGTGCATGACTGAGTTACTTCCCCAGGGAGGGATTAGACAATGAGCGGGATACCTTATTAGGGAAGGGTTACAACATCTCCCCTGTGATCAAGACAAAGGCTACTGGATTTTATGCGATACAAAACATGTATCTCCCGAGGTAGCTAGGTATACTGATGATCTGCCCCTTGTACTGTCTCATACTAATATAACTGAGGAGTTTTTGTCAGAGTACAGTAAGAATACACTTAATGAAGAAAAACGTAAGCTCCTACCTAAGAATGCTAAATTAATTGCATCACATTTGCCTCAGAAAGACTGTTTAGTAAGTCTCGATTTCCTGCAATTGTTATTAAAAGAGACACTAGAAACTGAAAGAGTAAAAACAATCTATGAATTTAAACAGGCTCCCTATTTAAAAGATTTCATTTCAGCAAACATACGAGAACGAGCTAACACATCCTGTAAAGTTAAAGGAAAAGCTTTAAACTCATAAGTAATAGTCTGTACGGAAAATCTATGACAAGTATTTCTAGATAAACAAATACTCACCATCTAGTAGCGTCAAAACACTCATTCTTAGTTCATGCAAGAAACTTTTTGTACAAACGAGCTATCTCTATAGGTCCAGATCGTGATCTCTGGACTGTAATGAAAGATATACTTAAAGTCACCACTCCTTCGTATATGGGGTTATCAAATCTTGCAGATAGCAAAGAGACGTTTATATGAGTTCTGGTATAATGTAGTTAAGGCCCATTATGCGGAAAGAGCTAGGCTGATTTATACAGATACAGACTTGTTCATATTTACTCTAGCCTGTAAAGATGCGTTCCAGGAAATGACAAAAGCTCCTCTACTAGATTATATGGAATTTAGTAATTTTGACAAATAGCGTCCCATGTATTCAGCTACTCGTAAAGGTGAACTAAGACTCCTCAAGTCAAAAGTAAAGCAAAAAAGTATAACAGAATTAATTGCTATCAAGGGTAAAACTTATTTTCTCCTAACCCTTGATAATGAACACTTATGTAAATGTAAGGGTATTCCTTATCATAAACAAAATAAAATAACACATGCATCTTTTCAGAATACATTACAAACATATACAACTTTTAATTTTGTATCCCGTTCCATTAGTAACGTTAACGGGCAGATGTGTACATGTAAAACAACTAAGCGCAGCCTTTCAGCTTTTTGATAACAAGAGGTATCTAATTAGTCTAACAGAGTCTCTAGCTTACGGTCACCCAGACCGTAAGCTAGAGTAAAATATCTGTTTATGAGGGTAGAGTTTATTCTCGGCAAGAACTCTGAAAATTTTGAATTTCTCCCATAGAAACTCTTAAACAAACTTCTATGAACGTATTCTCTGAAAACTTTTTTTTTTTTTAAATTTCGGTCAGAAACTTGTAAATATACGATAAAATGAACTCATAAATTTTTTAAAATGAAATAAATTTTCCCCATAAGAACTCTTAACAAACTTCTGCGATCTCTGATATTATTTTCCTCATAAGAATTCTTTAACTCTAAATCGAAAATTTATCAGGAAACCCGACAGTCTAAACGGGATTTTTAAATTAACGTGAAACACCCGACATGCTAAAGGGGATTTTTAAATTAACTTGGAACCCTCGACACGCTAAACGAGATTTTTAAATTAACTTAGAACCCTCGACATGTTAAACGGGAATTTTAAAATTAACTGGAAAACCAACATGCTAAACGGGTTTTCCCCCCAATAAAATCCTCTTTAGCGTGTTATCCCTACTACTGTGAGGCTGCAATGTTATGGTGTCTGGTGGTGGTGTAGTAAGCAACATGTTATGGTGTCTGGTGGTGGTGTAGTGAGGCACCCATGTTACGGTGTCTGGTGGTGGTGTAGTGAGACAGCCATGTTATGGTGTCTGGTGGTGGTGTAGTGAGGAAGCCATGTTATGGTGTCTGGTGGTGGTGTAGTGAATAGCATGTTATGGTGCCTGGTAGTGGGGTAGTTAGTCCGCCATGTTATGGTGTCTGGTGTTGGTGTAGCGAGCAGCATGTAATGGTGTCGGGTAGAGGTGTAGTGAGCAAATGGTGTCGGGTGCGGACCAAGCGAGACTGAAACACAATATCCATGACAAAGTATTGGGTGTTCCTGTAGTCGTTCGAACCATGGCCATATTTTTCTTACCAGTTTCCTATCACCTATCAGGAGGGCCTCACCTGGGCCTCACCTAGAGAAATAATCCAAACACCTGCAGGAACACCTCAGCAGGTGTCTTACTAAGACCCTCACAAGGTAACTCCCTCCGTGGTGTGAGGAAGCAGGAGAGTGAGTGAGGCTGCCACCTTGACTCAGACATTGCTACCACACATTTGTTCTTTACACAGAACCCCAAAAAATACCAACATTATTTCATAAACTTTGTACCTTTTTCTATACCTTCCCTTACTACTCAAAAACTATTCATATATTTTTGTTAGGTTGAATGTTGTTAAATGGTCCTATGTAGAGGGGAAGGATGAAGTTGTTGGGTGTAGAAGGTGTTTGATCAAACAGGTATTAATCTCCCTCTAACATTGCAACACAGCTATAGGATGGCAAAAATAAATTTAAAAATAAATTTCCAATAATATAACTTCTTTTAAATTTTATTAATAACGAAAAATACAAAATCTAACCTTTTAGTTCTACCTCGCATAAGTTATGTCAATTTTAAAAGATATACTATAGCCTTTGAAGAATAAATATGCTTTAAAGAAAAATATTTTTGTTTCCTGACTATGACTGGGCATTACAGGGGTATATATTCCAGCCTCTCGTCACATTCATGCCAAAGTATTTAGAATTTATGCTTACGAAGTCATCATTCGTATATAAATTTATTAAAAATAGATTTTTATGTACTATTTTATATCGATATATATAAATATATCTATATATATATCCACCACTCTCTCCTCCCTATATATGTCCAATACTTGACCTGTAAATCACTCCTTCTGAAGATGTATTAATATACGAAAGTACGTAAGAAATTTCCTGTTTCAATTCTTACTCCGCTGACACTCACGTTTTTAATCACGTGTTTATTTTTCGTGATTTACACACAGATAAATATATCTATTTTTTATATTCTATAAATATATATATGTCGTACCTAGTAGCCAAGATGCACTTCTCGGGCTACTATGCAAGGCCCGATTTGCCTAATAGGACGAGTGATTTTCTTTATTTTCAATAAATTGTTTCCAATTAGTTTATTTTAATTATTATTGCTATATTATATTAAGAACGTAAATTATTGACTTAATCGTGTTAGTTTAGGTGAGGTTAAGATAGGTTAGGTAGGGTTGGTTAGGTTCGGTCATATATCTACGTTAGTTTGAACTCAAATTTAAACAAATTAACTAATACATAATGAAATGGATAGCTATATCATTTCATAAGAAAAAATATAAACAAATATTTAAATTCAAGAAAACTTGGCTTATTAGGCCAATCGGGGCTTGCATAGTAGTCTCAGTACTGCATTCTGGCTACTAGGTACAACATTATATATATATATATATATATATATATATATATATATATATATATATATATATATATATATATATATGTCGTACCTAGTAGCCAGAACGCACTTCTCAGCCTACTATGCAAGGCCCAATTTGCCTAATAAGCCACGTTTTCATGAATTAATGTTTTTTCGACTACCTAACCTACCTAACTTAACCTAACCTAACTTTTTCGGCTACCTAACCTAACCTAACCTATTAAGATAGGTTAGGTTAGGTTAGGTAGGGTTGGTTAGGTTCGGTCATATATCTACATTAATTTTAACTCCAATAAACAATAATTGACCTCATACATAATGAAATGGGTAGCTTTATCATTTCATAAGAAAAAAATAAGAGAAAATATATTAATTCAGGAAAACTTGGCTTATTAGGCAAATCGGGCCTTGCATAGTAGGCCGAGAAGTGCGTTCTGGCTACTACGTACGACATATATGTATATATATATATATATATATATATATATATATATATATGTCGTACCTAGTAGCCAGAACGCACTTCTCAGCCTACTATGCAAGGCCCAATTTGCCTAATAAGCCAAGTTTTCATGAATTAATGTTTATTCGACAACCTAACCTACCTAACCTAACCTAACCTAACTTTTTCGGCTACCTAACCTAACCTAACCTATAAAGATAGGCTAGGTTAGGTTAGGTATGGTTGGTTAGGTTCGGTCATATATCTAAGTTAATTTTAACTCCAATAAAAAAAAATTGACCTCATACATAATGAAATGGGTAGCTTTATCATTTCATAAATACAAAATTAGAGAAAATATATTAATTCATGAAAACTTGGCTTATTAGGCAAATCGGGCCTTGCATAGTAGGCTTAGAAGTGCATTCTGGCTACTAGGTACGACATATATATATATATATATATATATATATATATATATATATATATATATATATATATATATATATATATATATATATATATATATATATATATATATATATATATATATATATATATATATATATATATATATATATATATATTGTGACGATAATTTCCTTCAAGAGATTGAGCCTGCTCTTCCCTCCAAAATACGTCGCTATACATCTATATAAAACTAGTATGGAAGAAATATCCAACAACTACATCTCCATGGTTTGCCAGAGCGCAAAACGTATGCAGCCAGGAACACCTGCTCTACCTCGAACCGCCAAACTACCTGTCTGTCGCCTGCTCATTGCTGATTGGCTGCGGGTCCAGTTGCACCTGCCCTCCACCCACCACACTACCTGATGTCTGGGGCCACACGACCGCCAGACCTCAGAATATCCAGTGCTTTCATCAAGTTAACACATCTCGTTGGTAGACTAAGCCGTGGCTTACGTGTACTAAGAGAGGTGGTAGCTTAAAGCCAATATTCCGGAACCCATATTTACATTGTTTGTTATACACTTGTTATTACTCACTTGTCTTAACGTAACTTTTCATTTTGGCATTTGATTATTCTTATTATTTTGATTGATTGATTTTATGTTCCAATTTGTATGTCCATTTTATTCATGTTTTGCTTTTTCTAACGTAATTAAAATCTCATTGTTAAATTTACTTGTGTTTTGTGTGTCTTCCCATTACCTTACCACAGACGAAGTTCCAGATTTTCTATTTTTTGTTTCTATATGTGACGAGGCCATACCCCTAGCTTTTGAACAGCCGAACACCAACGCGTTACCGTCACAATATATATATATATATATATATATATATATATATATATATATATATATATATATATATATATATATATATATATATATATATATGTAGGGGACAGAAGTGGGAGATGGTAAGGAATCGAAGGGAGGGGGTAATGGAGGGAAAGGAAAAGGGGAAGGGGGAGTTTGGGATGGTGGGGACAAGAGGATGGGGGAATGGAGAATAATGGGGAGGAAAAAAGGACAGGGGAGAGGGGCATGGTGGGAAGGAAGAGGGGTTCGTGGAGTGGGGAATGGCTGCTAGGCCGAGGAGACGGGTGAGGGGGGAAATGTGTAGAGGACTGAGGGACAGGGTAGGTTACTGTGGTTCAGCAACGCGTGGCCGGGTACTGCTAGTATATAAATAAAAATGGAAATGTTCGTTTGTTCAAAATCACTAATCTCCGAAAGTTCTTCACCGATTGCTTTGAAATTTTCAGACAACGTTCCATTCGCATCCGAGCGGGTTTTTATATACATATTATATAGATGTCACGTCTGTGACTATAAAAAAACGTTTTTTTTCTGAAAAACTGTGTTTTTCATGTATTGTTGGGAAGAAAGCTTACTCTCTATTTATTAGTTGATGTTTAATTAATTTAAATTAATCGAAGGACCACACTATTTTTACTGAAAAGGGAAACAGATAAATGAACAATAGACAAGGACTGAATACCAGTGCCTGTGGATAATATGACTATTAAGAGTTATTCCTTAAACCTTAATGTACTGTAAATTAAATTAATGTTCAAAAATGAACTTTCCGTCCTTCACAAAATGGGGGGTTAATACCAGAAGAAAAATACTCCCAGTACGCTTCATCGAGGCTGGTTCTTCCTCGAAAAAAATTAATAACTCTTACTAAGGTATAAACAAATAAACATTAAATAAATTGGTTAGTAGCAAGAATATTATATGATGGTTAAAAAAGAAGTCATTCTCATTTAAAGTTCATGAGGCTATGAAATTGTACTAGATTTCCTAAATCATGTAAATTTATATTCTTAAATGACTATTAGTTCTCTACCGTCATGTAATGAAATAAACTAAATTGAACTAATTCAGCTGTTTAGCTGTGATAGTGAACGGAGATGCAGAGTCGTGATGGCGTCGTCTGGTACTACGCTGTAACACGTGTGCCCCGAGCATGGCGTGGGAAAATGGAGAGACCACGGCCAATTCAACACAGTCTGAAATTTCAACTAAAAAAATCTGTCTATACCAGATTATTTGTGTCATCACTATTCATTAGGAGGGACAGAGCAAATTCCTTACGGACGTCCTTATTGTTTTGGGAGGTCATGTGGTGTAACGATGGACAATGTTATAAAATTAAAAGAACTCAGTTAAAATTATGAGAACACTGAACCTGCTGGTTGTCCACCGATGCAATCCTTGGATCGCTACTAGGCCGATTAATAGCATGGGCCTGGCGTAGAATTGTTGGTAATTCGCTTCTCCCCGGACACTCCTGTCGCAATTCTGGTGGCGTCTCTAGCAATAGCATCGCTACGAATGGCGTCGCTACGCCTCCGTCTCCCTCAACCTTCTCTCACGCATTCGCAATAGAATTTAGTAAGGACAGAAAATTCTTTTCGTTTAATTACTTTACGTAATGCGTTAATGAGAACAGGGTTGCCATTGTAGGAATTAAATATTATGTATATTCTCGTTAAATGATGTTAATCAAGAAATGGAGAGAATTTCTATTTCCTGCATAGCGTTTGGATATAACAGATAAAACTGTTATAGAGTGACAATTTAAGTTAATAACTCGTGATTATTGAATCACTACTCATAATATTATCAGAGATTAATTCTTATAAGGAATACTGATAAAAGTTGAGAATATTATTCAATTCTCTAACATGTTGGTAATAATTATGTCCTGCTGGACATTATCTGACACAATATGCCTCTTGATGTCGCGAGAATTTTAGTAAATGACGTGCAGATAGAGAAATATTAATTTATGTTAGCACTACAGTTAGTAGAATTAATAATTACTGTAATTAGTATACAATAGTTATGTATTACGATTTAGTAGAATTAATAATTATCATAATTAGTATAAAATAGTGATGTATTATGATACAATAGGAATGTATCAGTGTTGGAAATTTCCAACATAACTCCAGGGGGGGAAAACTTGGGTCGCAGTTCAATGTTGAGTACTGACGTACCTATCCCGAAGTTAATTTAATGTTAGTATGTTTGTACGTTAGTACACACATAATGGATGTTCCGTATTTGTCAATGACAGATAAGACTCTAAGTCATGTGAGGGAACTCATGTTAAATGTAAAACAAGGATTTGTTGAATCATCTAAAGTTAATAACTACTAAAGCTTACAATGTACTCAATGACTGGTGTTGCGATGACGTGTAACGGTTATGTTACTAACTCTTAAAGTTTTGTAAACTCATAGATTCTTTAGATGGAATAATGGTATAGTTTATAGCCTACACAAACAAATTAATGATTAAATCATGCAATTCAAGGAAACAGAATCCACAGCGAGGTGAATGTCCTTGGTCATTGTGACTTGTAACTGATTAGTTACGAGACATCACAACACGGTATCATTTTGACTACCTTAAATCAAATGGTAAATTATTTGCTCTTAATCAGAGCTATAATAGGCTTGTAGTTTCTGTTTGTATTGTTGAGCAGCAGCTCTAAGTGGACGTGTGCTCGGTGGATCAGAATTGCTGTCCTCGCAAACTGTAGGTGAAGTTGGTTCTGTTGAACACTCTCGTTCAGCTAATTCAAAAGGTACCAACTTCTCTAATGTTTTTAGGGTAGTAGTGCCTCGGCACAAAACCCATACTACTCTCAGGATGCCTTGACGATCTGGGTGAATAGAGACAATCTTGCCTATAGGCCATTCTGACCTGGGTTCATCACTGTCAATCAACACTAGGTCTCCTGGTTTGAGTTGAACCTTATTATGGGGGATCGAAGCCCCATAGTGGTACTCTCGTAGAGCTGTGAGGTACTCTCAAATCCACATCTCATTCCACCTTTCAATTACCCTCGAGAGATGTTGATACCTTTCCACTAAATCACTCCTAGTCACATGGGAATGGTCAACTGGATCCTCTTCTGCCAAAGGTATCAGAGGGCTCAGCAGGCCTCCATGTATTAAATGTTTGGAACTCAGGGGTTCTCTCTGTGAGAAGTCATCCGATAGGAAAGTTAAAGGGCTGCTGTTGACTCGTGCCTCAATTTCTACGACGAGTGTTTGCAATTCAGGGAAACTAATTTTCTGTCTATGCAAGGTCTTCCTTAAACATTTCTTGACAGTCCCTACCATACGTTCGTAGAAACAACCATGCCATGTGGCTCTGGGAGACATAAATTTCCAGTGGCATTGTCGTCTTTGCATTACAGTCTGCACTTCTGGATGATTCCATATCTCTCCTTGGCAGGCTTCTCCTGCCACAAAATTTGATCCATTATCGGATATCATTAGCTTGGGGCAGGATCTGTAAGCTGCAAATCTACGAAAAGCTTGGATGAAGGCTTCTGCACTCATGTCAGAAGTCACTTCTAGGTGTACGCCTCGTGTGGTTGCACACGTGAAGAGGCAAATATAAGCTTTCATTGGTACCTTATCTAGAGTGCCAGTGAGAAGCAAGGCTCCTGTGTAATCGACACCAGTGGTCTCAAAAGGACGCAGATGGACTACTCTCTCCTTAGGGAGTGGTGGAGGTCCTGGATAAGGACACACTCGAGTGTCGTATCTTTTGCAGATTACACAGGACTTAATGAGTGATTTGACAGTTTGACGACCTTGGGGAAGCCAATATTTCTGTCTCAAGTCGGCGAGAGTGTCTAACACTCTACCATGTAGAGTATTATATTGATGGTGGTGTAAAACTAGAAGTTTCGTAATAATGTGGTGACGTGGTAGAAGGATCGAATTCTTTGTATCCAAATCAATTTCTGCATGAAGCAGACGTCCTCCACACCTTAGTATATTGTAAGTGTTGGTATCATACCAGATACCTAGAGATTTGGTTAATTTATCTGGAAGATTTTCATATTCACTTCCATACGTCTCTTGTTGTGCACGTTTGATCCAATAGAGGATAGGATTGTGAAACTTATATCGGATTCCTATCTTAGCAAGAAAGTCAAACACATGTGCTGTCACTCTTAATAACTTACTCAAGTTGGAATAATTGTGAGGATTATTAGTTAAGGTCCGATGAGGTTCTGGGTCTGTCATGGAAGTAGTGATACTGGTCACTATGACTTGTGGTTTCTGCTTAGGCCACTGACCACCAACAAGCCATGAAGGTCCATTAAACCACATCGAAGACTTGATCAGCTGTTTTAATTATAAACCTCTTGAAAGGTAATCTGCTGGATTGTCCTTGGTGGGGACATTGTGGGAACCGACCTGTGAGATTTATATTTATTTAATATATGTGAATTTATATAGAATTTATATTTACGTTAATTTATATATTTTGATAGCAATTTATATGATGTTAAGTGGACTGTATTTCTGCAATAATCTCACAAATCGATCCACTACACATTAGGGGGGTTTATATTGAATTTATATATATTCAGCCAATCAAACTACAGTATTAAACTACATATATTAGTATACATTGAGGAGGTTCCATATCTTATTATACAGCAGGCTTAGTCCACCAGATATAACTAGGATGTAGACACCAAATTTCCTCGTGTGAGACAGCTTCCGTCACCCAGTAACTGATACACAAAGCTTGCTTCCCCTTCTTGACCTGTCAAAGGGCGCTAGCTATAAAGTAAGAATCCTAATATATGACAGCTATATCATAGAAAACACTGTATAATTCATAAAATAAAGACCAAGGCTTAATTACCTTTTATTAAGAGGCTGTTCGCATTCTAATCGCTTCGCCCTATCTACTGACATTAATAGCCAAAAATGATTAGATAAACGGGTTTCGGCAGAACACTTCCCTTGATTATTGTTGACAGCGTGTTGATGATGGTACAGCACTAATATGATCTCCAATACACTTCGTCCAAGGGAAATAATAGGAGCTGTTTACTCCCGTGCGCCTCTGGTCTTAACAACAATGGCTGACCACTCCTTCCTCACTGATGCTACTGGCCTACATTGTCCAGATATCAGTAACTGATAGAAGGGTCACATTTACTTTATTTTGATTCTGATAATTAAGTTAATTTATATGAGGTGTTTTTATGATGTAAAAGTCCAAAGACTAATGTATTTAAGAATAATTCCCACCATAATAGGTGATAAATTTATAATAGTATGTGGCAATGATATCCCGTTTTCTATAGATGGAAAGTTCCACTACAAGTTACATTTTCTATGGGTAACTTGTGTATACAATGCAGCAATATTTTCTGCAATTGCATTGATATTATTAAATGGTGTCGGATTTTCCGACAGACATGTCTGAATTTGTATCCTGCAGATAATTCATGGATTTCCCTAACACGATTGCTAACGTAGGGAGTTTTATTGTTATTATTTTTTACCCATTGTAAGACTGCCTCATTGTCTGACCACACTACGATCTCACCAAAGTGAATATTGTTGAGTGTCTTGGTCAAGCAATGAGCCAATCTTACTCCCACCAGCAATGCAGTTAACTCCATTTGAGGTAAAGATCTCTTCTTGATTAGAGAAACTCTTGCTTTAGATGAGAGTAAAATTGACTGTACATTATTGACTAAGTAGGCTGCAGCGCCATGCGCTGTGCCAGAGGCATTGCAAAAGACGTGTAAATTAGTGGGTAAGTTTTGTCCTGAAGCATTATGAGGAAATTTCAAAACACCTAATTGATTGAAATCCGTTGTGAGTATTTGCCATTTATCCTGCAACTCAATTGGCAACGAATTATCCCATCCCATATGTTTCTGCCAGCATTCCTGCATGAGGAGTTTGCCTTTTATTAAAATAGGACTAAGTAAGCCCAAAGGGTCATATGGTTGACTGACATACAATAGTAATTTTCTCCTGGAAAAGGTTGAATTATTGGTTTGTACTGACTTGGCATTCATCTCGCCAGTAACTGTGTTCCATTCCATGCCCAGAACCTTTAATTGATTAGGTACCCGATAACCAGGAAATTCTTTCTCGATTATCTGGTTTAATGATTTGTTGTTTGAGGCCCATGACTGTAGTGGCATATTGGCTCCTAGCAACTCACGGTTAGCCTCATGGTAGATTTCTACCAATTTGGATTTGTCATTAGTGGTTCCCTGGAAATTGTCTACATACAAGTTGTCGCTAATCTCTGTTTTATAAGGGCTATCTGACTTCTTCAAATGTGTATCCAATGTTGCTTGAAGTAGAAATGGTGAAGAAGTCGCGCCGAATAGCACAGAGGCAAACCTGTAGGTTACGACATCACTGTCAGGATCCAGTGGGTCCTTAATCCAGAGAAATTTGGTGAAATTATGATTCTCCTCTTGTAAGCCTACTCTAAGGAAAGCTTTACTGATATCAGCAGTATAAGCAAAAATACCAGTACGGAATTGTAACAATAGGTCATGTAGCCTTTGTGTCAGGCTATGTCCCGTTTGGAGACATTCATTCAAGGACACGCTGCTTGCCTTCACTTTGGCACTACAGTTGAAAACGATACGTATTGGTGTCGTCACTGAATCTTTCACTACAGCGTGATGGGGTAAATGGTGACCTGTTTTTCGGTCGAACATTATCAACAACTTCAATAAATTTACTGTTGAGTTGTTGTTGAATTAAGTGATGATACATGTTCAATTTATCTGGCTATTTCTTCAGCCGTATTAATTGAGACTTTAATTGGGAGGCTGCCATGAAATAATTAACTGGAAGTTGTGGATGATTTAACTTCCATGGCAGTCTCACCCAGTATTGTTTGTCTTTATAGACAACTGTGTCCAAATATTGCTGGTAAGTCCACGTATCATCAGGACTCGGTTTATCAGGGACAATACCTAAAGTGTCTATATCCCACAAACGAAATACAGGTGGATCAGACTCATTATCTTCAGATATTTCTCTGAAAAGTTGGGGTGACTGTTCCAAGCCTAGTCAATCCACTATTGAATTGTTAGTTTGTTTGTTGGTTGATACAGAATTTTGTTGGAAAAGCACCGGTCCAGTAAGCAATTTGCTTCCAGCGGATGACAACAAATTCGTTCCGAGTTGTCTGGTGCATCCTGTTATAAATCTGTAATAACAGTCAGCACCTATTAGGATACCAACGTCTGTGAGGCAATCAGAATTTATTTTGTGATCCGCTAGCCTCATGCGGTTACGTCTGAGATATCTCGCAGTGCGAGCTAGTCCTGTGACCTGTAGGTCTGAAGGAAGCTTATCTACTACTACCGCTTGTATTGAATTAGTGGAAGATCAAAGTCTTGCTAACACCTTTACTACTTGGCATTCACACATCAAGTGATGTGTGAATACCAAGATACGATCCACTATTAATCATGAACCCAGAGATATTCAATTTCACACATTTGGCAGGTTTTAATTTTAAGTGCTCAAATAATTGTTGTGTGATGAAAGTTTTCTGTGATACTTAATCAAAGAGACCTCTAGTGTTAACTCTAGACTTCCTATTAATTAGTTCAAGTTGAGCTGTAGGCAGAGTAGTATTATTGCCTGACTCAGTAGCAGGTACATTGATTTCTTGGTGTACCTTGCTATATTTTACTGTGGTAGAATTCATAGAATTCTCCCTAGATGTTACAGATTGTGATGATGCCTTTCTACATAAGGCATAATGATGCAAACCTTTGTTGCATCTACTGCATAACCGTAGATGTACTACACATTTACTGGGGGTCATGAAAACCCATGCACTTGGTGCATCTATGTAATTCTTGTAGTCGTTTAATCCTGGTATTAAAGTTAGGATAAACATTGCACTTATAGATGACATGTTCTTGTTCACAGAACAGACACTTTCTCTCTCTTGCTGAGTTTGTCCTTTTAGTAGACACATCAGTTGCAACGTCAGAGGCGGATACTGAACAAATACCTACGCTACCACTCCTTTTCCCAGTGGATGGAGTAGTCCTAGGTTTGAATTTAATGGACTTATTCAAAGTCGATTTGGGTTTGACTGAGTTGTCAAGGTTACATTGTTTAGACTCAGGTTTAATCTTATCATGAGTTTTCAACCTGTTAACCGTTATTCTCAGTCCCTCGAATATTTGCTTGAGAGTGAGAAACTTGGTTTTATAGTGTGAGCAGATTTCTGCTTAAATATTTTGAGGTAATTTCCTCTGCGAATGTAACTTAATTGACCAATCGGAGGCTGGCACATCAGCTTTAGTACCTAAGGCCTTCACTATAGACTCTACTTCTAGCCTAAAGCTTTGAAGGGAGTCTGGTCGGTTACTTGGTGCATTCAGATCCAGTAACTGATAATACAGGTTAGCTATACTCAACTCCTTGTTGCAATAGTTCAACTTTAGTAGTTTTTAGCTTCCTCATAATTATTCTCAGTGAGAGCTAGGTTATTTATGACCCTCTTAACCTCCTATTTGAAAAGACTGTTTAGGTAAGAGAATTTAGAAACCCTGTCAAGAGAAGGTTTTTTATGTATATGAACTTCAAATGAAGTCCAAAATGTGTCCCAATTTTCTTTATCCAGCCCTGCAAATGTAGGTAAGTCTAAAATAGGTGGACGAACCTCAGGTAATTGTACACTGGATTGAGACACAGGATTATTTGCATTGAATTTATGTTGACTTACTATATTACATAGTACATTAAGTTTATCTTGAGTGTCATCTTCATACTGAGAAATTTCTGCTAGAGTTTGATCAATTTCATCAGGATCAGTTTCAGCTGCGTTCAGTATGTCAAGATAAGACCTGATTGTAGATCTGATTTTATCAAATTTGAGATCAGCTACTCTTAATGATGTTTCTAATTGATGGTAATCAATGGGAGCTGCTCTAGACAAAGTTTCAGACTTATTAATCAGTCTGGTTAAATGTCCTTTAAGGCCAATATTGGTTCTCCTTAACTGTTCAGGAGTAGCATGGTGGCTTTAAGTCCAAGTTTCATAGGACTTGTATAGGTATTGCTAATGTAGCTTGGGTACTTGTTCATTAGCTGACAAGTAAATTGAATATAGCCTAAATTATTCTGGCTAAATTACACTCTTCCTCATTCGAGGTTAAATGTACCTACCTAACAATAAGTAGCTAAGAATTTTGAGGAGTACTTGAATGTCACCATTAGACTTTCTTCTGGCTAGCTCTTCATTATCACCGTTAGATGTAATAGTGATCATTCAACAGCACTCAAAATTTATATACACAAATAATGAATACACAAAATAATTAATATGTATATACTCTAATCAGAGTTAATATAAGGTTTGTATGCCACCCTGGGCAGGGTCAGCACAAGATTAAATAATAGTACTTCAATCCCACCCTGTGGCAGGGTCAGCACAATAATGATTAATGTATGCACTACTAACTAGTTCAAGACTAGTTGAAATGGTTTCTACTAAAGAATCTACTAAATTATTTAATCTGCATTTGTGCAAAACTCAGCACAATTACAGCTTAAATTCCTACCTAATAAAGGTTGGCATAAATTGATTAATGGTGCAATAATGTGAATATATAAGTGTGCTGTGTTTTTGGGTTTTTTAGATTTTTATAATATATATAAATGTGCACTTGTACACACAGGTGAAAATAAAAATATATACAGTTAAATTTGGCATGCTAGCCACAACCTTTTATGATGGGTGATTGTGTTGATCAATTTGTCAACTACATGTGGCCTAGACTCACCTGACAGGTGAACACCATCTCTTGTCAGGTTTTGTCTGTATGGTCTGGCTGTAAATTGTATGTAAGTTATGAGCTGGTGACCTGAAGATTATTACCTCAGTGTGAGGTATAGGTCCGAGTGTTGTGGGCAACTGACTATGTCCCACTAGTGCTACCTTATACATGAGGTATAGACAGTAAATAAATTGGTGTGAGCTAGGCTAAATTGCGTGGTACACTGCCGGTAGCCACAGGTAATAAAATGTGGTTAGTCTATATTACTACACACGGTAATTAGTTATGATTAATTAGGATAGCTTGATTCTGCTCTCTATTCGTTTTGAAGAGACCATAATTTTGTGTTGGGAAGAAAGCTTACTCTCTATTTATTAATTGATGTTTAATTAATTAATTGATTTAAATTAATTGAAGGAGCACCATATTTGTACTGAAACGGGAAACAGATAAATGAACAATAGAAAAGGACTGAATACCAGTGCCTGTGGATAATATAACTATTAAGAGTTATTCCTTAAACCTTAATGGACTGTAAATTAAATTAATGTTCGAAAATAAACTTCCTGTCCTTCACAAAATGGGGGGTTAACACCAGAAGTAAAATACTACCAGTACGCTTCATCGAGGTTGGTTCTTCCTCGAAAAAAAATAATAACACTTACTAAGGTATAAACAAATAAACATTAAATAAATTGGTTAGTAGCAAGAATATTATATGATGGTTAAACAAGAAATCATTCTCATTTAAAGTTCATGAGGCTATCAAATTGTACTAGATTTCCTAAATCATGTAAATTTATATTCTTAAATGACTATTAGTTCTCTACCGTCACGTAATGATATAAACTAAATTGAACTAATTCAGCTGCTTAGCTGTGATAGTAAATAGAGATGCAGAGTCGTGATGGCGTCGTCTGGTACTTGCTGTAACACGTGTGCCCCGAGCATGGCGTGGGAAAATGAGGAGACCACGGCCGATTCAACACAGTCTGAAATTCCAACTAAATGTACAAATTGTCTATACCAGATAAATTGTGTCATCATTATTCATTAGGAGGGACAGAGCAAATTCCTTATGGACGTACTTGTTGTTCTTGGAGGTCATGTGGTGTAACGATGGACAGTGTTATTAAATTAAAAAAGCTCAGTTAAAATTATGAGAACACTGAACCTGCTGGTTGTCCACCGATGCAATCGTTGGATCGCTACTAGGCGGATTAATAGCAAGGGCCTGGCGTAGAATTGTTGGTAATTCGCCTCTCCCCAGACACTCGTGTCGCAATTCTGGTGGCGTCTCTAGCAATGGCATCGCTACGAATGGCGTCGCTAAGCCTCCGTCTCCCTCAACCCTCTCTCACGCATTCGTAATAGAATTTAGTAAGGACAGAAAATTCTTTTCGTGTAATTACTTTATGTAATGCGTTAATGAGAAGAGGGATGCAATTGTAGGGAATTAAATATTATCAATATTCTCGTTAAATGGTGTTAATCGAAAAATGGAGAGAATTTCTATTTCCTCCATAGTGTTTGGATATAACAGATAAAACTGTTATATAGTGACAATTTAAGTTAATAACTTGTGATTATTGAATTATAGTCATAATATTATCAGAGATTATTTCTTATAAAGACTACTGATAAAAGTTGAGAATATTATTCAATTCTCTAACACGTTGGTAATAATTATGTCCAGCTAGACATTATCTGACGCAATATGCCTCTCGATGTAGTGAGAATTTTAGTAAATGATGCGTAGATAGAGAAATATTAATTTATGTTAGCACTAAAGTTAGTAGAGTTAATAATTACTGTACTTAGTATACAATAGTGATGTATTATGATACAATAGGAATGCATCAGTGTTCAAAATTTCCAACATGTATTGTTTATGGGAGGGAAATCTTCGAAACCTCTTTACCGATTGCTTTGAAATTTTGACACAACGTTGCATTCAAATAGGTGCGTCTTTTTTTATATCTACTATATACATGCCTCACCTGTGACTGGGGAAAAGTATGCTTTTTTTGAAAAACAGTGCCATCTGTTGGACATAAGACCAATACACGCTGTAATCTCCGACAGCTCTTCGCCGATTGCTTTGAATTTTTTACGCAATGTTGCATTCGAATAGGCATGTCATTTTATATACCTACTTTATAGATGCAACCTCTCTGACAGGTAAAAACATGTGTGTTTGAAAAACAGCGCCATCTGTTGCACATAATAGCAACATACACGCTACATTAAATATGTCACGAATTCCATTTCAGTGTTTCCGATTGCATTGATATATTTTATTTTCATGGATTTCGATATATTTTATATTATATTTGATTATTTTGTGTGACATTGTGTTGGAATTGAGCTGTGTTGTTTACCATACTGTTCATTTCGTAAGTATAGGTATAGATGCCACACCTGTGACATGTAAAACTATGCTTGTCTTGAAAAGCAATGCCATCTGTTGCATGTAAGAGCAACACACATGCTATACTAAATATGTTACAAATTCCATTTCAATATTTCTGATTGCATTAATAAATGGAATTTTCGTTGATTTGATTTGTTTCATTTTGATTTTGTTATTTTATATATTTGTATATATATACTAGCTGTACCAAGCCACACGTTGCTGTGGCTCAGCAACCTTCCCCTGTCCCCCCCAGTCCTCCCCACCATTTTCCCCTCCTCCGTCCGCTCGTCCTCCCAACCATTCTCCACTCCCCCATCCCCTCGTCCTTCCTACCATTGCCCCCTCTCCTGTTCCCTCTTCCAGCCGAACTATCCTGTCCCCTTGTCCTCCCCATCATTCCCCACTCCTTTGTCTGATGATCTAGTAATCCCTTCAGAAAATTGGGAACATCAAATGATCTGATGTTCCCATCACTGAAATTTAAGAAGAACAGTTAAAACCAACTGAGAAACAATGAAAATTTAAGAAAGAACAATACTCATGAAATGAACTGTATGGAAAACTACACAGCTCAATTCCTAGGCAATGTCACACAAAATAAATTAAATAAAATAGAAAATAAATTGAAATCGATGAAATTTCACTTTATCAATGCAATCAGAAACACTGAAATAGAATCGTAACATATTTAGTACAAGCAGTACTCAGCCACAGCAACCTTCCCTGTCCCGCAGTCCTCCCCACCATTCTCCCCTCACCCATCTCCTCGGCCTCCCAACCATTCCCCACTTCACCGTCCCCTCATCCTCCCCTACCGTTCCCCACTCCACCATCACCTCTTCATTCCCACCATGTCCCACTCTCCTGTTCCCTTGCCCTCCCCATCATTCTCCATTCCCCCATCCTCTCGTTCCCACCATCCTAAACTCCCCTGTCCCCTCGTCCTTCCCCACTATTACCCTCCTCCCGTGTCCCCTCGTCCTCCCCACCATTTCTCAATTCCGTCCCCTTGTCGTCCCCACTCCATCGTCCGATGCCGTCCCAAATGGTCTGACGTTCCAATCAGAATATTGGAAACATCAAATGATCTGATGTTGTCCCATCACTGAAATATAAGAAAAAACAGTTAAAAAATTAATTGAAAATATGAAAAACTAATAAAATAAACTATACTCACGAAATGAACTGTATGGTAAACAACAGCTCAATTCCAATGCAATTCACTCAAAAAACTTAAATCAAAATGAAAATAAATCAAAATCTATGAAAATTCAATTTATTAATGCAATTAGAAATATTGAAATGGAATTGTAACATATTTAGTATGTTACTATTCCATTAGGCACCATTCTTCCAGGGATTCACCATGATATAAATATATATATATATATATATATATATATATATATATATATATATATATATATATATATATATATATATATATATATATATATATATATATATATATATATATATATATATATATATATATATATATATGTGTATATATATATATATATATATATATATATATATATATATATATATATATATATATATATATATATATATATATATATATATATATATATGCGAACAAGCCTGAATGGTCCCCAGGACTATATGCGAATGAAAACTCACACCGCAGAAGTGACTCGAACCCATACTCCCAGGAGCAACGCAACTGGTAACTACAGGGCACCTTAATCCACTTGACCATCACGGCCGTCAAAAGGAAGTGATAGCCAAGGCTATTTGAGCCACTTCCCCGACGGCAACTCGGATGGTAATCTTGGGCATAGCATTTCACCAAATCACCTCATTCTTTGGGGCACACGTGAGGAACACAAATGCGAACAAGCCTGAATGGTCCCCAGGACTATATGCGAATGAAAACTCACACCCCAGAAGTGACTCGAACCCATACTCCCAGGAGCAACGCAACTGGTAACTACAGGGCGCCTTAATCCACTTGACCATCATTGACCATTGGTGAAATGCTATGCCCATCCGAGTTGCCGTCGGGGAAGTGGCTCAAATAGTCTTGGCTATCACTTCCTTTTGACGGCCGTGATGGTCAAGTGGATTAAGGCGCCCTGTAGTTGCCAGTTGCGTTGCTCCTGGGAGTATGGGTTCGAGTCACTTCTGGGGTGTGAGTTTTCATTCGCATATAGTCCTGGGGACCATTCAGGTTTGTTCGCATTTGTGTTCCTCACGTGTGCCCCAAAGAATGAGGTGATTTGGTGAAATGCTATGCCCAAGATTACCATCCAAGTTGCCGTCGGGGAAGTGGCTCAAATAGCCTTGGCTATCACTTCCTTTTGACGGCCGTGATGGTCAAGTGGATTAAGGCGCCCTGTAGTTACCAGTTGCGTTGCTCCTGGGAGTATGGGTTCGAGTCACTTCTGGGGTGTGAGTTTTCATTTTCATATATATATATATATATATATATATATATATATATATATATATATATATATATATATATATATATATATATATATATATATATATATATATATATATTATTAAATATGACCGAAAAAGTAAGATTAATAATTCTAACACGAATTTTCTCAATCTTTCGTACGTTACGCTTCACTGTTGGAGGTAAATAAAAAATCACTTCTCCAAAATTCATTTTTATTTCTAGTCTGACGCGACACAGGCGCGTTTCGTAAAACTTATTACATTTTCAAAGACTTCACAAATACACAACTGATTAGAACTTACGTATCTCTGCTATTATATCTACATTTGAGTGAGGTGGGAGGGATGATGTGGCATTAACACAAGACAGAACATGAGGGGATATTAATAGGGTATTAAAAGTATCAACACAAGACAGAACAGAAACAATGGGTATTGAATAGAAGTGTTTGTAGAAAGCCTATTGGTCCATATTTCTTGATGCTTCTATATTGGAGCGGAGTCTTGAGGTGGGTAGAATATAGTTGTGCAATAATTGGCTGTTGATTGCTGGTGTTGACTTCTTGATGTGTAGTGCCTCGCAAATGTCAAGCCGCCTGCTATCGCTGTATCTATCGATGATTTCTGTGTTGTTTACTAGGATTTCTCTGGCGATGGTTTGGTTATGGGAAGAGATTATATGTTCCTTAATGGAGCCCTGTTGCTTATGCATCGTTAAACGCCTAGAAAGAGATGTTGTTGTCTTGCCTATATACTGGGTTTTTTGGAGCTTACAGTCCCCAAGTGGGCATTTGAAGGCATAGACGACGTTAGTCTCTTTTAAAGCGTTCTGTTTTGTGTCTGGAGAGTTTCTCATGAGTAGGCTGGCCGTTTTTCTGGTTTTATAGTAAATCGTCAGTTGTATCCTCTGATTTTTGTCTGTAGGGATAACGTTTCTATTAACAATATCTTTCAGGACCCTTTCCTCCGTTTTATGAGCTGTGGAAAAGAAGTTCCTGTAAAATAGTCTAATAGGGGGTATAGGTGTTGTGTTAGTTGTCTCTTCAGAGGTTGCATGGCTTTTCACTTTCCTTCTTATGATGTCTTCGATGAAACCATTGGAGAAGCCGTTATTGACTAGAACCTGCCTTACCCTACAGAGTTCTTCGTCGACTTGCTTCCATTCTGAGCTGTGGCTGAGAGCACGGTCGACGTATGCGTTAACAACACTCCTCTTGTACCTGTCAGGGCAGTCGCTGTTGGCATTTAGGCACATTCCTATGTTTGTTTCCTTAGTGTAGACTGCAGTGTGGAAACCTCCGCCCTTTTCCATGACTGTTACATCTAGAAAAGGCAGCTTCCCATCCTTTTCCGTCTCGTAAGTGAAACGCAGCACGGAACTCTGCTCAAATGCCTCCTTCAGCTCCTGCAGATGTCTGACATCAGGTACCTGTGTAAAAATGTCGTCAACATACCTGCAGTATATGGCCGGTTTCAAGTTCATGTCGACTAAGACTTTTTGCTCGATGGTACCCATGTAGAAGTTTGCAAACAGGACACCTAGGGGAGAACCCATGGCGACCCCATCTACTTGCTTATACATGTGCCCATCCGGGCTCAAGAAGGGTGCCTCTTTAGTACAAGCTTGGAGTAGTTTCCTCAGAATACTTTCTGGCATGTCAAGAGGGGTACAGGCTGGATCACGATACACTCTGTCGGCTATCATTCCGATTGTCTCGCCCACAGGTACGTTGGTAAACAGCGATTCTACGTCCAACGAGGCTCTTATCCCTGTGGCCCATGTGCCCCGCAGTAAGTCCACAAATTCCTTTGGAGACTTCAGGCTGAAGGCGCAAGGAACATAAGGAGTCAGCAGGCCGTTGAGTCGCTTCGCCAGTCTGTACGTGGGTGTGGGTATCTGGCTAATGATTGGCCGAAGTGGGTTTCCAGGCTTGTGCGTCTTGACATTTCCATACGCATATCCAGGTTTATATTCCCCAATGATCTTTGGCAGGTGGAGTCCGGATTTCTTGGCGTTCACAGTTTCGATCAGTTTGTTGACCTTTGCTTTTAATTCGGCTGTAGTGTCCTTCGTTACCCTTTGGAACTTAGTTTGGTCAGAGAGTATGATGTTCATTTTCGCCAGATATTCGTCTTTTTTAAGAATGACATATATTGGCGACTTGTCACCTCTCCTGACAACTATCTCCTTGTTCTCACGAAGGCTTTTAGCTGCCGCTTTAAGCTCGGGGGACAGTATGGTGCTTCTGTAGTTGCCTCGATTCTTTCCTCCTTCTGCAATAAGTTCTGCTTGTAAGGTATCTTTGGTAGTGACCTTCTTTTGTGTCTCCAGGTCGAATATGTCGTCCAACAGAATTTCCAACTCTACTTTCCGGGCCATTTCACTCGGTCTGGACATAACATGACAGTTTATGCCCAGGTTTAGGAGAGTGACTTGGTCCTCAGTGAGGTTAATTCCTGCAAGGTTCAGGAAGCCATCTCTTGGTCGTGGAATTGCCATAGGTCCTCCATATAATGTTGTTAGTTTCTTGATAATCCTTGTTTCAGTGCTGAGGTGATGTTGGTCTGTGAGGATGTCGAGGTGTTGTTCAATGCGGGTACGGATACTATGGTCGATGTTGCTATTTCTCCACTCGTTTGTAGCATGAAGTAGTTGCGTTTTGTTGTCTTTGATTTCATTCTCTGCCTTGTATATCTGATCACGAATCAGATCCTGGCGATATTTTATCGTGAAGGCTTGATTCTTTGCTGCTGGGTCGTGCACTTTAATATTAGTATATTTTGGTAGCAGTCTTTCCTGTAGACATATATTATTAAATATGACCGAAAAAGTAAGATTAATAATTCTAACACGAATTTTCTCAATCTTTCGTACATTACGCTTCACTGTTGGAGGTAAATCAAAAATCACTTCTCCAAAGTTCATTTTTATTTCTAGTCTGACGCGACACGGGCGCGTTTCGTAAAACTTATTACATTTTCAAAGACTTCACAAATACACAACTGATTAGAACTTACGTATCTCTGCTATTATATCTACATTTGAGTGAGGTGGGAGGGATGATGTGGCATATAGTGATGTGGCATTAACACAAGACAGAACATGAGGGGATATTAATAGGGTATTAAAAGTATCAACACAAGACAGAACAGAAACAATGGGTATTGAATAGAAGTGTTTGTAGAAAGCCTATTGGTCCATATTTCTTGATGCTTCTATATTGGAGCGGAGTCTTGAGGTGGGTAGAATATAGTTGTGCAATAATTGGCTGTTGATTGCTGGTGTTGACTTCTTGATGTGTAGTGCCTCGCAAACGTCAAGCCGCCTGCTATCGCTGTATCTATCGATGATTTCTGTGTTGTTTACTAGGATTTCTCTGGCGATGGTTTGGTTATGGGAAGAGATTATATGTTCCTTAATGGAGCCCTGTTGCTTATGCATCGTTAAACGCCTGGAAAGAGATGTTGTTGTCTTGCCTATATACTGGGTTTTTTGGAGCTTACAGTCCCCAAGTGGGCATTTGAAGGCATAGACGACGTTAGTCTCTTTTAAAGCGTTCTGTTTTGTGTCTGGAGAGTTTCTCATGAGTAGGCTGGCCGTTTTTCTGGTTTTATAGTAAATCGTCAGTTGTATCCTCTGATTTTTGTCTGTAGGGATAACGTTTCTATTAACAATATCTTTCAGGACCCTTTCCTCCGTTTTATGAGCTGTGGAAAAGAAGTTCCTGTAAAATAGTCTAATAGGGGGTATAGGTGTTGTGTTAGTTGTCTCTTCAGAGGTTGCATGGCTTTTCACTTTCCTTCTTATGATGTCTTCGATGAAACCATTGGAGAAGCCGTTATTGACTAGAACCTGCCTTACCCTACAGAGTTCTTCGTCGACTTGCTTCCATTCTGAGCTGTGGCTGAGAGCACGGTCGACGTATGCGTTAACAACACTCCTCTTGTACCTGTCAGGGCAGTCGCTGTTGGCATTTAGGCACATTCCTATGTTTGTTTCCTTAGTGTAGACTGCAGTGTGGAAACCTCCGCCCTTTTCCATGACTGTTACATCTAGAAAAGGCAGCTTCCCATCCTTTTCCGTCTCGTAAGTGAAACGCAGCACGGAACTCTGCTCAAATGCCTCCTTCAGCTCCTGCAGGTGTCTGACATCAGGTACCTGTGTAAAAATGTCGTCAACATACCTGCAGTATATGGCCGGTTTCAAGTTCATGTCGACTAAGACTTTTTGCTCGATGGTACCCATGTAGAAGTTTGCAAACAGGACACCTAGGGGAGAACCCATGGCGACCCCATCTACTTGCTTATACATGTGCCCATCCGGGCTCAAGAAGGGTGCCTCTTTAGTACAAGCTTGGAGTAGTTTCCTCAGAATACTTTCTGGCATGTCAAGAGGAGTACAGGCTGGATCACGATACACTCTGTCGGCTATCATTCCGATTGTCTCGTCCACAGGTACGTTGGTAAACAGCGATTCTACGTCCAAGCGATTCCACGACCAAGAGATGGCTTCCTGAACCTTGCAGGAATTAACCTCACTGAGGACCAAGTCACTCTCCTAAACCTGGGCATAAACTGTCATGTTATGTCCAGACCGAGTGAAATGGCCCGGAAAGTAGAGTTGGAAATTCTGTTGGACGACATATTCGACCTGGAGACACAAAAGAAGGTCACTACCAAAGATACCTTACAAGCAGAACTTATTGCAGAAGGAGGAAAGAATCGAGGCAACTACAGAAGCACCATACTGTCCCCCGAGCTTAAAGCGGCAGCTAAAAGCCTTCGTGAGAACAAGGAGATAGTTGTCAGGAGAGGTGACAAGTCGCCAATATATGTCATTCTTAAAAAAGACGAATATCTGGCGAAAATGAACATCATACTCTCTGACCAAACTAAGTTCCAAAGGGTAACGAAGGACACTACAGCCGAATTAAAAGCAAAGGTCAACAAACTGATCGAAACTGTGAACGCCAAGAAATCCGGACTCCACCTGCCAAAGATCATTGGGGAATATAAACCTGGATATGCGTATGGAAATGTCAAGACGCACAAGCCTGGAAACCCACTTCGGCCAATCATTAGCCAGATACCCACACCCACGTACAGACTGGCGAAGCGACTCAACGGCCTGCTGACTCCTTATGTTCCTTGCGCCTTCAGCCTGAAGTCTCCAAAGGAATTTGTGGACTTACTGCGGGGCACACGGGCCACAGGGATAAGAGCCTCGTTGGACGTAGAATCGCTGTTTACCAACGTACCTGTGGGCGAGACAATCGGAATGATAGCCGACAGAGTGTATCGTGATCCAGCCTGTACCCCTCTTGACATGCCAGAAAGTATTCTGAGGAAACTACTCCAAGCTTGTACTAAAGAGGCACCCTTCTTGAGCCCGGATGGGCACATGTATAAGCAAGTAGATGGGGTCGCCATGGGTTCTCCCCTAGGTGTCCTGTTTGCAAACTTCTACATGGGTACCATCGAGCAAAAAGTCTTAGTCGACATGAACTTGAAACCGGCCATATACTGCAGGTATGTTGACGACATTTTTACACAGGTACCTGATGTCAGACATCTGCAGGAGCTGAAGGAGGCATTTGAGCAGAGTTCCGTGCTGCGTTTCACTTACGAGACGGAAAAGGATGGGAAGCTGCCTTTTCTAGATGTAACAGTCATGGAAAAGGGCGGAGGTTTCCACACTGCAGTCTACACTAAGGAAACAAACATAGGAATGTGCCTAAATGCCAACAGCGACTGCCCTGACAGGTACAAGAGGAGTGTTGTTAACGCATACGTCGACCGTGCTCTCAGCCACAGCTCAGAATGGAAGCAAGTCGACGAAGAACTCTGTAGGGTAAGGCAGGTTCTAGTCAATAACGGCTTCTCCAATGGTTTCATCGAAGACATCATAAGAAGGAAAGTGAAAAGCCATGCAACCTCTGAAGAGACAACTAACACAACACCTATACCCCCTATTAGACTATTTTACAGGAACTTCTTTTCCACAGCTCATAAAACGGAGGAAAGGGTCCTGAAAGATATTGTTAATAGAAACGTTATCCCTACAGACAAAAATCAGAGGATACAACTGACGATTTACTATAAAACCAGAAAAACGGCCAGCCTACTCATGAGAAACTCTCCAGACACAAAACAGAACGCTTTAAAAGAGACTAACGTCGTCTATGCCTTCAAATGCCCACTTGGGGACTGTAAGCTCCAAAAAACCCAGTATATAGGCAAGACAACAACATCTCTTTCTAGGCGTTTAACGATGCATAAGCAACAGGGCTCCATTAAGGAACATATAATCTCTTCCCATAACCAAACCATCGCCAGAGAAATCCTAGTAAACAACACAGAAATCATCGATAGATACAGCGATAGCAGGCGGCTTGACGTTTGCGAGGCACTACACATCAAGAAGTCAACACCAGCAATCAACAGCCAATTATTGCACAGCTATATTCTACCCACCTCAAGACTCCGCTCCAATATAGAAGCATCAAGAAATATGGACCAATAGGCTTTCTACAAACACTTCTATTCAATACCCATTGTTTCTGTTCTGTCTTGTGTTGATACTTTTAATACCCTATTAATATCCCCTCATGTTCTGTCTTGTGGTAATGCCACATCACTATATGCCACATCATCCCTCCCACCTCACTCAAATGTAGATATAATAGCAGAGATACGTAAGTTCTAATCAGTTGTGTATTTGTGAAGTCTTTGAAAATGTAATAAGTTTTACGAAACGCGCCCGTGTCGCGTCAGACTAGAAATAAAAATGAATTTTGGAGAAGTGATTTTTGATTTACCTCCAACAGTGAAGCGTAATGTACGAAAGATTGAGAAAATTCGTGTTAGAATTATTAATCTGTACTTTTTCGGTCATATTTAATCAACCCATGTATATGTCTACAGGAAAGACTGCTACCGAGAAAGCTAGATACTATATATATATATATATATATATATATATATATATATATATATATATATATATATATATATATATATATATATATATAGTTGCGTCTTGGGCACTAGTATTCAGAGGAATTCGAAGAAGTGTTTGACTTGCAACAATGATCGAACCTGTCTGTGACATTCATCAATGTTTCCCATTGTTGTGTTTTTTAAGAGATCCATAACCTTTAAGCACCTTTTTGCATTAAATATATATCTTGTATCAAATGCAAATTAAATTAGGAGAAAAGCACACAGAAACTGTAAATATATATCCGAGACTATTATATGGTACTCCCTTCCATATATATATATATATATATATATATATATATATATATATATATATATATATATATATATATATATATATATATATATATATATAGTATATTTTGGTAGCAGTCTTTGTAAAATATATATATAAATTAAATAAAATATATATAATTATATGTATATATATATATATATATATAAATATATATATATATATATATATATATATATATATATATATATATATATATGTATATATATATGTATATATATATATATATATATATATATATGTATATATATATATATATATATATATATATATATATATATATATATATATATATATATATATATATATATATATATATATATATGTATATATATATATATATATATATATATATATATATATATATATATATATATATATATAATATATATATATATATATATATATATATATATATATATATATATATAATATATATATATATATATATATATATATATATATATATATATATATATATATATATATATATATATATATATTAGTATATTTTGGTAGCAGTCTTTCCTGTAGACTTATATTATTAAATATGACCGAAAAAGTAAGATTAATAATTCTAACACGAATTTTCTCTATCTTTCTTACGTTTCTTTTCACTGTTGATGGTAATTCAAAGATCAATTCTCCAAAATTCATTTTTATTTCTAGTCTGACGCGACACTTGAGCGCGTTTCGTGAAACTTATTACATTTTCAAAGACTTTAGTTTACAAACAGACAACTGAAACTGAATAGAGCTTACACATCTTCGAGTTTTTATCTACATTTGGGTGAGGTGGATGAGGTGAAAACAAACTTTCAACAATGGGTATTGAATGGGTATTAAATTCAAACACAAGACAGAACACGAAACAATGGGTATTGAATGGAAGTAATTGTAGAAAGCCTATTGGTCCATATTTCTTGATGCTTCTATATTGGAGCGGAGTCTTGAAGTGGGTAGAATATAGTTGTGCATTAATTGGGTGTTGATTGCTGGTGTTGACTTCTTGAGGTGTAGTGCCTCGCAGACATCAAGCCGCCTGCTATCGCTGTGTCTATCGATGATTTCTATGTTGTTTGCTAAGATTTCTCTGGTGATGGTTTGTTTGTGGGAAGAGATTATGTGTTCCTTAATGGAGCCCTGTTGCTTATGCATTGTTAAAAGCCTGGAAAGAGATGTTGTTGTCTTGCCTATATACTGGGTTTTTTTAGGCATACAGTCCCCAAGAGGGCATTTGAAGGCATAGACGACGTTGGTCTCTTTTAAAGCGTTCTGCTTTGTGTCTGGAGAGTTTCTCATGAGTAGGCTGGCCGTTTTCCTGGTTTTATAGTAAATCGTCAGTTGTATCTTCTGATTTTTGTCTGTAGGGATAACGTTTCTACTGACAATATCTTTCAGGACCCTTTCCTCCGTTTTATGGGCTGTGGAAAAGATGTTCCTGTAAAATAGTCTAATAGGGGGTATAGGTTTTGTGTTAGTTGTCTCTTCAGAGGTTGCATGGTGTTTCACTTTCCTTCTTATGATATCTTCGACGAAACCATTGGAGAAGCCGTTGTTGACTAGGACCTGCCTTACCCTACAGAGTTCTTCGTCGACTTGCTTCCATTCTGAGCTGTGGCTGAGGGCACGGTCGACATAAGCGTTAACAACACTCCCCTTGTACCTGTCTGGGCAGTCACTGTTGGCATTCAGGCGCATTCCTATGTTTGTTTCCTTAGTGTTTCCTTCTACACTATACTTCTTCTACTACACTACATTTAAATCTATATATATATATATATATATATATATATATATATATATATATATATATATATATATATATATATATATATATATTATATATATATAATATATATATATATATATATATATATATATATATATATATATATATATATATATATATATATATATATATATATAGTAGCCAGAATGCACTTCTTGGCCTACTATGCAGGGCTCGATTTGCATAATAGGCCGAGTGATTTTCTTTATTTTCAATAACGCGTTTCCAATTAGTTTAAAATAAATATTATTATTATATTATATTAAGAACATCATATATTTGTGAGAGTTTTTGTAACTTGTGAGTTTGGAATAAAATGTAATTGGTATAAGGAATTGAGCTCGGAAAATTTCTAAGAATTTTCTTTATTCTTTGACCTTTATTCCTGTCGTGATATTCAATTAGGTCGCCTGAGGAAGGACTTTCTTAGCTAACACACCAGTGTAGTAACCAGCTCATTCATCACTTTGGGACCATGTATGAACAATTGACTAGGCGCGAGCAAACGCCGAGACCCCAATGAAAATTGAAATCCCCTCCACTAGGCCGACGACCTTCGCCATTCGCCGAAGCGAATCTAGCGAGTAGGTCCTAGGCTCTCACAACAATAATTTATTGTTGTGTGGTGCCGTATATTTGGTCAAAGCTCAGAATCAGTCTCAATTTTATTAGTCGAGTGTGAAGAACACTTGTATAACAATAATAATGTGTGGGGTGTAACGAAAAGACTGTGTTAACCATAACAACTTAGTTTATTCAATAAAGTACTAACTACTACAACAAAACAAAAAGAAATGTCAATGACGTTACTCGAAATCCTTCCTGTGACACTATCAATGACAGCTAGACACCAGCCCCTCGGACTGCATAATGAACTAACTCAAACATAAGCGTGACCACAGAGGAATCTACAAGAAACAAGAACTAACAGATCTATAATCACAATTACAACAAATGACACAGTAGGTTCTGAAACACGTCTCCAGTAACCTCCTAACTGTTCTACGCCTCAGCGCAGCCTACACCTGCAATGGCGTTTGCAATGCAATCAAATCAGTAGTCTTTCAATGACAACAATAACTAATGGGTTCACTGGCAACTCCAGCACCCTTCCTCAAATTACTCCTACGTTAACACTCCGTCCCACGGACGATCAACAATCAATAACAATTGATTTACGTTAATAACGGGATAGCATTTACGTTAATAACAAGGTAACATTTACGTTAAATTAATAACTCTTACAACTGTCACTAGTAACGCGGAAATTACACAACACTCTACCCGTCGAGTATTCAGTGAGAAAATCCCATTAATCCCTGTACTACCAGACAGCTGATTAATCTCTTTACAGGTTACGTTAATATACGTTAATCAGTTACTAATCACTCAGCGATGGTAAACTCTGATTTACAATGTCCAAAGTGCTAAGAGAACGGTAATCACTAGTGATTACCTTTAGAGTAATTAATTACTATCCTCAAGATCAATAATTAAACAATTAAAAAACGCAACCTTTCACACTGGCTCAGCAATTTACATTAAGGTATGAATTCTGTCTAAGCCTTCCTTACTCAGACCAATTCAGGTTGCTAATAACAGTAATTAGCACCACGTTTACGTTATTCTAAAATGACGTTACTCTTCCCACGAGTCAATCAAGTGCCGGTACTTCCGGGCAGATAAATAACGACGTTACGTTAATGGAACAATGTAGCCTTCGTGTGAGTCGACCAAATAAGGATCGAGGTTAATTACTTTGACTTCCTGAAACACGTCAATTACCCTGCCCACTGACCGTTAATTACGACAGACAATACTCTAATTCTTATCTGGCTGATGGCTAGGCTCCTTGAGACTACCGTAGCTGCTAGCAGGAAAGTAAATTAACCCAAACGTATTCTACGTTACTCAAATTGTCAAAGAACAAATTCTCTTAAAGCAATGGGCGTTCCCTTGGTTACGTTATATTAATTGCCTCGCAATCACCTCACTGAATACTGGACTTCGATGTCCTACCAGATAACCAGGAGAATATATGTGTACCCAAGTACTCGTCTACAGCCGAGTTCACCCCGACAATGACAAATCACATTAACAAATCACAGTGATTTATGTTACAATCCGGTTGCTATGACAATACTGCAGAACCTAGTAAAATAACATACAGGACATGGACCCTCTAGAACTCTGCCCCACAATGACTTTACTGAACTGCAATCACATACGGTGATGCTCAACACTAACAACAATCACCATCAAATAACAACCCCTTTGCAATAACACACACGGCAAGTACTCTAATTTCCAAATATTAGAATACTGCACACACTTACTTACTGTTGCAAATGACCCCAGTGCTCTCAATAACCCCTAGAACATAGGTCAATATATTTCAATCACCACACAGTAAATAACACAATAACACTGGGCACCGTGACACTACGATTATATATATATATATATATATATATATATATATATATATATATATATATATATATATATATATATATATATATATATATATATATATAATTACTGCTGACACATGTAGCCTACAGCTATCAAACGTTGTTGGGAACACTAAGGAGATCTCGCACTCCTTAAATCACATGGGTGAGTGATTTATCGATCACGCATGCCGATAAACACTACCGAGTATTACGTTACTCAACAGAGCGATGGCGGTCTCTCCAGCCAGCCTCGTCACTCACCAAATTCTACCAAAATTACGTTAATACTGCAACCACAATACATATATATATAAATCACACTTGTCACGACCCTGGGAACAATACAAGAAATTTAGACCACACTGTGGTACACTCCACAATAATCATTGCCAGGAATCACTGGCGTTACACATACCTGAGCACTCAGTGTTGGAATTCCACACCTGCAAGACCACACATGGAAATGATATCACTCCGTCCCACGGACGATCAAAAATGATTAATTACCACAATGGAATAATATACTTATTACATGGACATCCTCTCAGTCCTTGGCTAATCTATGTATACTCTGTTCCCGTGTGTACCCACACACACACACACACTGTACGTCTGTGTACACAAGACGTAAGTCCCTCTGGACTGACAAGATGACAACAAGGGTGATTATCTCCTCGTCCACACTCCACTTCACCTTCACAGGTGCTGCGTGACAATGTGACGGAACACTTGACCTCGAATTCAAGCTTTTAGAGACTAACTGATCACCAGAAATACACACATAGGTACTTACTCATTCATACTGCCGGCTTACACACCATTCCCATACATCAGGCACCCCCGCTATGGGTGGCTGGCTCGCTCACGGCAGTGGTACCTCACGTGGTATTCTACGTACAATTGGCGCGCACTCGAACCCCTCCCTCTCACAACACGGCTCGGTTCGCAACCTCGACCCACCGGTGAAGTGAAGCGTTCGTACCCAGGTGACGCGCACAACGATAGCGTCTCACACAAACATCGGAAATCTGCCTGACACGAATTTCCCCGTGCCCATCGACAGCTACAGAGCACTAGCAAGTCTAATCATCACTGGTATGGGATCTACGAGTCCGTTACTGCTCGTATGCACATTCCCCACGATCCCAGATCACTGTACCTCTACCCACTGTACACAATGTCTTTCTCCCCTCCAAACGACGACTTCGGCCGGATTCTGTGACGACTGCTGTCGTTGGTGAAGCAGGAAGTGAAGCAGTTGAGTAGTCTAGCCACCACAGCGCCCTATACTCAATTTGGCTGAATTGAGTACAGGAAGCATCTTGACAAGGTGGCAGCTGGGTTCAGAATGATGCTTACACCGACGATTCCCGCGTCCTCCTCGAAATAACCAATGAGAGGAAGGCATACAGCAGCCTACCCCTCTCATCCAATCAGCGACGGTGTAGCATAGCCCCAAGGGCAACTCCAAGATGGCCGACCAACGTGGCGGCTCAAGATGTTTACTAAGATGGCGGCTGTTTCCATGACGACGACTCAAGCGCGGGAGGCCCACAGCTCACCCACGCCTGCGGCCTAGCTGTTCCCGCGCAAAGTGGAGTCTCGCTCCATGCCATACAATAAGATGATGCTATCAGCTCTAGCACTGTCCACAGACGTGTTACCCCGGCCAGGGTAATATTTCTGGACTGATGATGACTGGTGCTCTCACATGAGACCAAACACTAGATGTTTCGGTTGCTGGTTACCAAACTTAAGTCCGCCCACTTAACAAGTGTACTGGCTCCCACAGGCATAAGAACACTA
>NC_059576.1:14075532-14085523 GCF_020424385.1 Procambarus clarkii | reverse complement strand
TATATATATATATATATATATATATATAACTGAAAACTCACACCCCAGAAGTGACTCGAACCCATACTCCCAGAAGCAATGCAACTGGTATGTACAAGACGCCTTAATCCACTTGACCATCACGACCGGACATAATGAGGTGATAGCAGAGGCTATTTGAACCACCCCACCGCTGGCACTCGGATAGTTATCTTGGGCATAGCATTTTACCAAATCACCTCATTCTTTGGGGCACACGTGAAGAACACAAATGCGAACAAGCCTGAATGGTCCCCAGGACAATATGCAACTGAAAACTCACACCCCAGAAGTGACTCGAACCCATACTCCCAGAAGCAATGCAACTGGTATGTACAAGACGCCTTAATCCACTTGACCATCACGACCGGACATAATGAGGTGATAGCCGAGGCTATTTGAACCACCCCACCGCCGGCACTCGGATAGTTATCTTGGGCATAGCATTTTACCAAATCACCTCATTCTTTGGGGCACACGTGAAGAACACAAATGCGAACAAGCCTGAATGGTCCCCAGGACAATATGCAACTGAAAACTCACACCCCAGAAGTGACTCGAACCCATACTCCCAGAAGCAATGCAACTGGTATGTACAAGACGCCTTAATCCACTTGACCATCACGACCGGACATAATGAGGTGATAGCCGAGGCTATTTGAACCACCCCACCGCCGCATATATATATATATATATATATATATATACATATATATATATGTTCCCCCCCTTATAATTCTCCCACGCCTGCAGTAAGAGTCATGTCTACTTTTCCCAAGCGTTCTCTACGATGCAGGCTACAATTTGATATATGGGAGAGAGTGAAGTGTTCTCGGAGAGCCGAGAAATTTGTGAAATAGTAATATTTTGGCCTGTGGTATAGGCCCTTTAGGGAGCCAAGATGGCGCTTGCCTCCCTGATTTCCCGCCAAAACCGTGTGACGTCAGTGGCACCGGATTGGTCACCGACAGCAATGTGGCACCGGGAGCCAATGAAAACCTCCTGTGGCGAAAGTGACGTCACGAAGGAAGGGGGTCCGGCCAGCGCGCCGAGCTGGCGCCATCAGTCAGACACGACACGTCAAAGAGGTCGGACGTGCGACGATTGGTCCTGTCAGTTTGACAGTTGTTTCCCGCTTCCGTGGATTTATGCGTCACCTGAGGTCTGCCAGTACTCTGTGAGGTCTTCCCTAGTTCATGTGTTGAACCAGAGAGGGAATCGACGGTTATTTGAGCAACAAGTGCTCCAGTCAGGTACTGTGCAAGAAGCAGTGAAGCCGTGCAGTGACGTATGTGACGTCTGTGGCAGTTCACCAGTTCGTGACAGCGTAGTGGCTGACAGAGCCACTGGGTAGCTGAGGAAGGAGAGGACTATTTGGGAATCCGGACGACTGTAGCTGAGACGTAGGCAACAGCCGTGCTGGGGGAAGACGACGGCCAGGAGACCGACTCCAACCCTTCAAGAAGTCAAGAAGGAGGACGGACCTGCAGTGAAGAGGCACGGAGACGACGCGCTAAACGGTGGGACGACGAGAGGCTCTGGTAGGACACGACGACGTGTCGTGTGGGGGCGTTCCCGACACGAGGACCAGGAGCTACATCTCGACTCTCATCGGAGGATAGGTTGAAGTAGGTGTTTCTAGTTCCCTCCCCATTCCCCTTTAGTTAGCTATATTATTCGGCTATATTATCTAGCCTGAGGATTTTATATGTCGTGAGCAAGTCTCACCAATGTCACAGTGAGGCACCAGTTTGCCGTGTAGTACTATCAAGAGTACTTGTAATACTTATGTTGATTATTGGTGTGTACAGGCACCAGGAACAAGTGATAAATTTACTGTGTTGTGTATATCTTTCTAGAGACTTTGATGTGAACATATAGTGATAAATTATATATAATATTATGCCAGTATTTGGAAGTTAGGCTATGTGCCCAGAAACTATTTATTTTACCATTTACTGATGTCTGATCTATATGCATTATTATGTCTGTGTTCGTGCAGTGATTAATCATTTGTGAGTACAGTGAATTATTGCGTTATCGCCTACGAGAGAAAGTACTGAAAACTCCAGTGTTAATATTCCATAATATATTGTTGAATGAAGGGCAGTGAAGGCCATTACATTGAGTCACTATAGCATTGATTGTAGAAAAGACTGTTTGAGCCTGAGTACAGTGTAACTAAGTAATACGGTTTATTTGTGCCAATATCGAGTGTGCGAGTTTCTAGTAATATTGGAGAATTTAAAGAAACAGCGCGCGTGAATCTAGAAAACAAGCAAAGCTTTCGCGCGGAGAGGCCAGGCGATCAGCTGTTCTTGACACTTGATGAGGAGGGGAGGTGTTGCCACTTAGTGATCGCATACTATTCGTGGGAATTACCGGCCGCTGCCAGGATCAGTTGATTTATTTATTATTGTTTGGCCTTGTGACATCTTTCATACATTTTAAGTAAAATACAAAATCACCTTTGTGTTTTTATCATTCCCTCCATTGGTCTTGTGGCTATATTATACTGAAAGCATAGAGTGATAACAATAAGTACCTGCCTGATTCCTGATCTTTTGAGTGTGACCTTGCCAAGGCTACCACTAATTCCACCAGTCCACTGATGGTGTTACTGGCCACCTAAAACACCAGTTGGCGACCTTGTGGTTAACCGTAGAGCCCTATTGTTGGGGAGGGCACATGACTTTCAAGTGAACGAGTCGTGTTCCCACTCTTTCTTAATCTGAGGCCGTTGAGATTGACTGGGAGACTCTCCTGGCGTGCAGTGGTGCCGTGAGGATCGAGTGAAGACCCGCAGGGCTACGGTGAGCGACCTCGAGCATAACTATTGCTCACCCCAGAGTAAGGGTAGAGAAGAAGAAACCCCAACATTGGCGACCTTGCCAGGATACGCTCGAAGTAAAGGTTGCAGTGATGGTACTTGGCAGTGGTGTTAGAGATCAGGTGCAGGTTAACACTCGTAGCACAAGATGGAGGATGATAAAGTGACGAGGTTAATTGACTCTAGAGACGAACAGGTGCTGGAAGAGTGCACCAAGGCACAGTTACAGGCTATAGCGGATCATTTTGGAATAAAGCTGAAATCTGCCAGAGTTGGTGAAAGAAGACTAGAAATAATGGCTCAGCTCAGGGCTCGAGACGAAGCTTTGGGGGAGGAACAGCCCCAAACACCTGCCAGTGTGGGTGACCACCTGAGTATTGGTGGAAGCAGCAGGGGATCCAGCGGCAGCAGGCACAGCATTAAGCTGGAAATAATGAAGCTGCAGCTGGAAGCACAGCAGCACAAAGAAGAGCGAGAAGCACAGCAGCGCAGAGAAGAGCGAGAAGCAGAAGCACAGCAGCGTAAAGAAGAGCGAGAAGCAGAAGCACAGCAGCGTAAAGAAGAGCGAGAAGCAGAAGCACAGATGAAGCGTGAAGAGCGAGAAGCACAGCTGCAGCGTGAGGAGCGAGAAGCACAGCTGCAGCGTGAGGAGCGAGAAGCACAGCTGCAGCGTGAGGATCGAGAAGCACAGCAGCGCAGAGAAGAACGAGAAGTTGGGCTGAGACAACTGGAAATAGAAGCCAACAGGGAGTTGGAGCTGAAGCGAGCTGAACTGGGACTAGGTGCACCTGCTCCGCCGCCACAGGAAGACCGACGAGTGAGGGAACGTGACCTGCCGGTCTTTGTGCCTAGTGAAGCCGAAAGTTTCTTCGATCACTTTGAGAGAGTTGCTGCTCTGAAGAGGTGGCCGAGGGCGGAGTGGGCGGAGTTAGTGCAAGGGAGGCTCACAGGTGAAGCTCGCGAAGCCTTCACTAGGCTCGACTTCCAAGAATGCACCAACTACGATGCGGTAAAACGAGCTGTGCTCCGTTCCTTCAAGCTCACGCCGGAGTGTTACCGGAAGAGGTTTAGAGAATGTACCCGGTCACCAGGAAAATCGTATGCGGAGACGGCGAGGGACATGGAAAGAAAGTTCCTTAAGTGGCTGGACTCTGAAGAAGCGGGGTCGGCCGAAGAGGTCAAGGAACTAATGGTCATGGAAAAGTTTATGTCCGTGCTCCCTCCTGAGATCAGGATGAGGGTAAAGGAGGCGGACATAAAGGACCTGAGGGCCGCAGCCGACCGAGCCGACATGTTAGAAGAAGCCCTACGCCCACGCAGAGAGGGACAGCACCAACCACCCGTATGCGTCGGAAACGATAGGAATTATAGAAGGACGGATGGATGGAGGACAGGAGCGAGTTCTCCCAAATCCCACCTCTCAAGTTGGAACACACGAGGATCAAAAGGTGCTGCAGAACCGATGAAGAAGAACCAAGCGGAGAGCTCGGGAGCTGTTGCTGCGACCAAGGAGTCAACAAGCGGTGCGGGAAAGACATAGGGTGCGACGGCCTCTGGAGGCAGTGCTAAGGCGAGGGGTAGTGGATGGTCTCCGTCGAGGGTCCGCTGCTACAACTGCGGAATAGTCGGACACGTCGCGCGGGAATGCAGACGCCCTAAGCAGCGGGGACACATTGCTTTAGTGATGTTCGAGGACCAGAGGGCCGAGAGAGTGCGGGATGAACCCGTGCTGGATGGGGAGAAGAAAGTTCACCCATTCGTGTGCCAAGGAACCGTGAGGATGGGGGACGCAGACCCCATCCCAGTGAAGATGCTAAGAGACACCGGGGCTGATTTTACCCTGGTAAGTGAAACCCTGTTCCCCGAGGGTTACAAGAATACCAGTGTGGGGGTGGCAAGTGTGACCACTGTGGGAGGCCCAGTGAGGATGCCCCTACACCAGGTAACTTTAAATTCCGACTATGGCTGCCAGACCCTAGTGGTGGGAGTCTGTACATCAATGCCCAAGATGGAAGCACAGGTCATCTTGGGGAATTACGCGTGTGGAGGGTATGTCCTTCCGAATCTTGTGAAAGGTGAAGAGTGCCTAAAACAATACAAGGAGACAGGCGGAGAGTTGAACGCCTGTGGGGGCGAGAAGGGAATCACACCGGTGGCGTTCCCAGTTTGTGCTGTGATGCCAAGACAACGCGAAGAACAAGGAGGTTGTGGATCTGATGGGGCTGAGGAGACGACTGACAGCCTGGGAATAGATCACCTCTTCGTAGAACCCAGAGAACGAGCGGAGGGCGAAGACAGCCCAAGTGGTGAGTTGCAGGTGACCCTCACCAGTTCTCTAGGGGTAGACCGCGCTCGTCTTGAACAGTTGCAGCAGGAGGAGTTCCCCGGTTTGATTAGTGAGGCCCAAGGAGGACGTGTTGGCCCTGAGAAGGCTACTCATTTTTACCTTCAAGACGGCATGCTGATGAGGCAGTGGAGACCTGTGAGGGTGGAGGCCGGGGAAGAGTCCCTAAGTACGAGGCACCAGGTAGCGTTGCCGGCCCAGTGCAGAGCGGCCGTGTTGGACCTATCGCACTCCGTGGACTCTGCAGGTCACCTGGGAGTGACTAAGACGCTGCGAAGGATCAGGGATTACTTTTACTGGCCAGGTATGGACGCCGAGGTGAGGCGCTATTGTAAGGCGTGCTTACCATGCCAGAGGGCAGGGAAGAGCCAGTCCGCGATACCGAAGGCCCCATTGATCCCTGTTCCAGCGTTTGGGCCTGCTTTCGAGCGTCTGCTAGTTGGCGGGGTGGGTCCTTTGCCAAGGACGAAGAAAGGGAACACCTACCTAATGACGATAATGTGCACGTCCACCAGGTTTCCGGAAGCCGTCCCGATGCGACGTTTGACATCGAGAGGAGTAGCCGGCCAACTACAACGATTTTTCTCTTGGGTGGGGATGCCCAAAGAGATCCAGACAGACTGCGCAAGCATATTTCAGTCGAAGTGGTTCCGACAGACGGTGGCAGGATGGGGGGTGACTCAGATTCGATCGTCGCCCTACCAACCGCAGTCGCAGGGGGCGATCGAAAGATTCCACTCCACATTGAAGACCGTGCTGAGAGTGTTCTGCGCAGAACAGGGGGCTGAGTGGGATGAGGCTGTATACCCCGCGTTATTTGCCATACGTAACGCGGTGGTAGAATCACTAGGATTCTCACCATTCCAGCTAGTGTATGGACACGAGGTGAGAAGTCCCCTGTCCATGCTGAGGGAACAATGGACACCGGCAGCGACCGTGGGAACGGTGAACGAATATGTCCAGAAGTTTAAAGAACGCCTCACTCTAGCGAAGGAACTGGCTGGGAAACACCTGAAGGAGGCGCAGCGTAAGATGTCGGAGTGGTACGACAGGAGAGCTACGCAGAGGGATTTCCAGGTCGGGTCCCAAGTAATGGTTTTGCTGCCAAGTAAAGGTAGGGTGACCGAGTCGCGGTTCGAGGGACCATACCAAGTGCTGCGACGGTTGGGTCCTGTGTCGAACGAAATTGGGAAGCCGGACAGACCCCGAAAGAAACAGGTGTGTCACGTGGACCGCCTGAAGCCCTTCTTCACTGTGGAAGGAGGAGCCGCCAAGCAGGAAGGAACGATGACCCGAGAACCCCAGCAGAAGACAGTTCTGTGCATACAGGTGGACCAAGAACTCCCAGAGGAGGAAGGAAAGTGGTCCAGGGCGGATGGCACCCGTCTCACCAACACTGAGAGTCTGGCAAACATCAAGGACAAGCTGTTACATCTGGAAGGGCAACAGAGAGCGGATCTGACGGACCTACTGAGAAAGAATGCCTCCCTCTTCACCGACGTGCCCCGACGACACAGGAGTGTGACGCACGAGGTGGAGGTGAGGGACGCCAGGCCCGTCAAACAGAGCGCGTACAGGGTGAGCCCAGAGAAGCGAGAGCTGATGAGACAGGAGGTGGAGTACCTCCTTGAGAACGACCTTGCGGAGCCCAGTAAAAGTGAGTGGAGTTCCCCATGCTTGTTGGTGAGGAAAAGCTATGGAACATACCGCTTTTGTACAGATTACAGGAGGGTGAACTCCATCACAGTGGCAGATTCTCACCCCATGCCAAGAGTGAGTGATTGCATTGACCAGGTGGGCAGTGCACGGTACGTATCCAAGGTCGATCTTCTCAAGGGGTACTACCAGATCTCCCTGACTCCTGAGGCCAGGAAGATATCAGCTTTCGCGACTCCCGACGGGCTGTACCAGTACAAGGTGTTGCCCTTCGGTATGAAAAATAGCGGCAGCTGCTTCCAGCGAATGATGAACGAGCTGTTAAGGGGTGCAGCAGGATGCACGGTTTACATCGATGACATCGTCGTGTACGCCGACGATTGGAAGACGCATCTGGAGAGACTTGGGGAATTATTCAGAAGGTTAGAGGAGGCTAACCTGACAATAAATTTGGTCAAAAGTGAGTTCGGGAAAGCTCACTTAGAGTACCTCGGTTTTATGATCGGCCAAGGTGAAGTCACTCCTGTGGATAACAAAGTAGCAGCCATAAAAGAATACCGCGTGCCCAAGACGCGCAAGGAGTTGCTCAGGTACCTCGGAATGATAGGGTACTATCGTGGGTTCTGCCGGAATTTCTCCACGATAGCGCATCCCCTAACCGAGATACTCTCCAAGAATGTAAGATGGAGATGGGGAGAGGCCTGCCAAGAGTCTTTTGAAAAGACCAAGAAATTGTTGACGGAGGCCCCAGTATTGATATCTCCAGATTTTTCAGCCGGTTTTATCCTGTACGTGGACGCCAGCGACGTTGGAATAGGGGCCATGTTGGCTCAAGAACGAAGTGAAGTACATAGGCCAGTAGCCTTCTACTCGAAGAAGTTTGTAAAATACCAGCGGGCCTACAGCACCGTTGAGAAGGAGGCATTGGCGATAGTTATGGCCCTGAAGCACTTTGATGTGTACGTGGGAGGAGGGGCGAGACCTGTCCTGGTATTCACAGACCACAACCCTCTCACCTTTTTATACAAGATGAAGAATTCCAACCAGCGTCTAACGAGGTGGGCGTTGTTACTGCAAGAATACCGGCTGGAAATCAAACGCCCTATCCCGCATACACTAACCAGACATGACTCTTATTTTAAAAGGAGGGGTATGTGACGGAGTTCCCCCCCTTATAATTCTCCCACGCCTGCAGTAAGAGTCATGTCTACTTTTCCCAAGCGTTCTCTACGATGCAGGCTACAATTTGATATATGGGAGAGAGTGAAGTGTTCTCGGAGAGCCGAGAAATTTGTGAAATAGTAATATTTTGGCCTGTGGTATAGGCCCTTTAGGGAGCCAAGATGGCGCTTGCCTCCCTGATTTCCCGCCAAAACCGTGTGACGTCAGTGGCACCGGATTGGTCACCGACAGCAATGTGGCACCGGGAGCCAATGAAAACCTCCCGTGGCGAAAGTGACGTCACGAAGGAAGGGGGTCCGGCCAGCGCGCCGAGCTGGCGCCATCAGTCAGACACGACACGTCAAAGAGGTCGGACGTGCGACGATTGGTCCTGTCAGTTTGACAGTTGTTTCCCGCTCCCGTGGATTTACGCGTCACTTGAGGTCTGCCAGTACTCTGTGAGGTCTTCCCTAGTTCATGTGTTGAACCAGAGAGGGAATCGACGGTTATTTGAGCAACAAGTGCTCCAGTCAGGTACTGTGCAAGAAGCAGTGAAGCCGTGCAGTGACGTATGTGACGTCTGTGGCAGTTCACCAGTTCGTGACAGCGTAGTGGCTGACAGAGCCACTGGGTAGCTGAGGAAGGAGAGGACTATTTGGGAATCCGGACGACTGTAGCTGAGACGTAGGCGACAGCCGTCCTGGGGGAAGACGACGGCCAGGAGACCGACTCCAACCCTTCAAGAAGTCAAGAAGGAGGACGGCCCTGCAGTGAAGAGGCACGGAGACGACGCGCTAAACGGTGGGACGATGAGAGGCTCTGGTAGGACACGACGACGTGTCATGTGGGGGCGTTCCCGACACGAGGACCAGGAGCTACATCTCGACTCTCATCGGAGGATAGGTTGAAGTAGGTGTTTCTAGTTCCCTCCCCATTCCCCTTTAGTTAGCTATATTATTCGGCTATATTATCTAGCCTGAGGTTTTTATATGTCGTGAGCAAGTCTCACCAATGTCACAGTGAGGCACCAGTTTGCCGTGTAGTACTATCAAGAGTACTTGTAATACTTATGTTGATTATTGGTGTGTACAGGCACCAGGAACAAGTGATAAATTTACTGTGTTGTGTATATCTTTCTAGAGACATTGATGTGAACATATAGTGATAAATTATATATAATATTATGCCAGTATTTGGAAGTTAGGCTATGTGCCCAGAAACTATTTATTTTACCATTTACTGATGTCTGATCTATATGCATTATTATGTCTGTGTTCGTGCAGTGATTAATCATTTGTGAGTACAGTGAATTATTGCGTTATCGCCCACGAGAGAAAGTACTGAAAACTCCAGTGTTAATATTCCATAATATGGCAGTGAAGGCCATTACATTGAGTCACTATAGCATTGATTGTAGAAAAGACTGTTTGAGCCTGAGTACAGTGTAACTAAGTAATACGGTTTATTTGTGCCAATATCGAGTGTGCGAGTTTCTAGTAATATTGGAGAATTTAAAGAAACAGCGCGTGTGAATCTAGGAAACAAGCAAAGCTTTCGCGCGGAGAGGCCAGGCGATCAGCTGTTCTTGACACTTGATGAGGAGGGGAGGTGTTGCCACTTAGTGATAGCATACTATTCGTGGGAATTACCGGCCGCTGCCAGGATCAGTTGATTTATTTATTATTGTTTGGCCTTGTGACATCTTTCATACATTTTAAGTAAAATACAAAATCACCTTTGTGTTTTTATCATTTCCTCCATTGGTCTTGTGGCTATATTATACTGAAAGCATAGAGTGATAACAATAAGTACCTGCCTGATTCCTGATCTTTTGAGTGTGACCTTGCCAAGGCTACCACTAATTCCACCAGTCCACTGATGGTGTTACTGGCCACCTAAAACACCAGTTGGCGACCTTGTGGTTAACCGTAGAGCTCTATTGTTGGGGAGGGCACATGACAGTCAAGTGAACGAGTCGTGTT
>NC_059576.1:14045532-14073032 GCF_020424385.1 Procambarus clarkii | reverse complement strand
CTACTAGGTACGACATATATATACATATATATATAATGTGTATATATATATATATATATATATATATATATATATATATATATATATATATATATATATATATATATATATATATATATATATATATGTCGTACCTAGTAGCCAGAACGCACTTCACGGCCTAATATGCAAGGCCCGATTTGCCTAATAAGCCAAGTTTTCCTGAATTAATATATTTTCTCAAATTTTTTTCTTATGAAATGATAAAGCTACCCATTTCATTATGTATGAGGTCAATTTTTTTTATTGGAATTAAAATTAACGTAGATATATGACCAAACCTAACCAACCCTACTAACCTAACCTAACCTAACTTTATAGGTTAGGTTAGGTTAGGTAGCCGAAAAAGCTAGGTTAGGTTAGGTTAGGTAGGTTAGGTAGTCGAAAAAACATTAATTCATGAAAACTTGGCTTATTAGGCAAATCGGACCTTGCATAGTAGGCTGAGAAGTGCGTTCTGGCTATTAGGTACGACATATATATATATATATATATATATATATATATATATATATATATATATATATATATATATATATATATATATATATATATATATATATATATATATATATATATATATATATATACATATATATATATATATATTGTCAGAGTTCACCCCCTCCCAACCTGTGGTTGGAGTCGTCCCACAGGTCTTAGCCCCTCAGTACCGGGCGCCACTGCTCGCCCTTGGGCTCCCCCAGTCAACTAATGGCTGGCCTTGTACACCCCTAGCGAGTGGGGAGGTTCAAGCTTCTTATAACTCACTTAAACCTATCCTGACACTGGAACATTTTCTCTTGCTGTATCTGGTCTGTCTTGAGGTCGCCAGCTGGGTGTTTATACTCGTGTCCCAGCAACACGTCAGTGGTCTCATTAATTATCTTGGCTAAGGATGCAATGTCACGTGCAGTGCAAGCTGTCACTAATGGTCTCATAAATATATAATCTATCTAACCCTAGAGAATGGAGGCTCACTTAAACTCCTCAGTTAGTTTAAAAGTTTACTGAAGAAAAACATATATACATATATAAATGCCATAAAGAAATGTCTATGTTGGAATCATCCGCTGGCGGCAGCATTTCTCGATGGCACGTCTCTGGCAACATTGTCAGCTGACTGGGTCTACTCCTCCAGCGCGGGCACACACCTTGCGCCTCTGGCAGCACGATCAACTGACGGCTCCAGCTGTCAGAACGTCGTGAGTTTCCCACGCCTCTAGCAAGGCGATCAGCTGGACGTTTCAGAGTACGTTGGTGGCTCCTTGCACACCAACTACCCTTCCAGGATCACTAACATCACCACGTTAATGTTCACACACACCAACTCATGCCTAAATAATTTTTTTGGCTCCTAGCCTAACGTCCTGTCACTTAAACAATAAAATGAGACGAAATGTTCACAACATATAAAATATTCTAACTCGCCTAGCTCAAAAGGGGTAAAGAAGGGACAATTATCTACCTTATTTCACTCCAACCATGAAGCTGACTCGTACTCTGTTGAGGGATGTTGAGAAGCCTGGTCCTGGCTTCTGGTCTCCTGATGAACAGTTCCCACACACAGGTTCCTCCGTCGCCTCGTGATAACGCGTCCTCGCCGTGCGCACATCCAACAGGTACTGCCTTCCTCCTCCTATTCTCTAGCGTACTGGAGACAGGTACCTCCGTCGTCGTCCTCCACACTCACTGGCACTGTCGACTCTTCACAGTCCAGCACAGCTTCCCCTCGCCTTAACTGCCAGTAGATTTGGGCCCGGCCCTAGCTTCTCGCTTGATGTGTAAGACGTGGCCTCTAGTGGGCGTCCCAGACGTCACCAGCCCAACTTTCCCTCTACTGCAGACTCTTGATACGGCTCTTGGCTCTTCAATCCGGTATATATATATATATATATATATATATATATATATATATATATATATATATATATATATATATATATATATATATATATATATATATATATATATATATATATATATATGTCGTACCTAGTAGCCAGAATGCACTTCTCGGCCTACTATACAAAGCCCGATTTGCCTAATAAGCCAAGTTTTCCTGAATTAATATATTTTCTTTAATTTTTTTTCTTATGAAATGATAAATCTACCCATTTCATTATGTATGAGGTCAATTTTTTTAATTGGAGTTAAAATTAACGTAGATATATGACCGATCCTAACCAACTCTACCTAACCTAACCTATCTGTGAGGGAATCTAGATTCAATTGTGAGATTTTTTTCTACGCCTACCTCCCTTAGGAGGTGGACTACAAGTTTAAAGGCTGCTCACGGCAGTTAAGCATGAGTCTAATAGAAAAAGGAAAAGCGGGAGCAAACCGCCAGGCCTCCACCACCAAGGGTGAAAACCTGTCCACAATAGGCCGCTGGCTCCTCCTAGTTAAACAGGACGTTAAAACTAATAAAGGGTAACCGACGGGTTCTCACAATCAAACATTTATATTTGATGTGGCGCTATGAATTGGAATTCGAATTCCCAAGAACAGCCGTCATTTCAAGATCACAACAACATTTAATAATATGCAGAAATATGGTGGAATAATATGGTTGAAGGGTTGACATCAAAGACCGTTTTCTATAACATAACAATTTATTAATAACAAGAGACTAACTACTACATTACTGAGTTTACGTTACATTAATGTCCATCCAGTGGCACGATAACAAACAGCTTAATAGCAACCCTTGCTGTGCGGCTGCATACTGAACTAACCTGAACACAGGTGCCCACTGATGACGCAATATTGCAAATCAAAGAAAAATATCACAGACTAAGTTACACCACAGCGAATGGTTATGTTATTGTACATCAAGTGGCATTTGCAACACAGCTATTCAACAGCCCCTCGAGAAGTGACAGCAGGCTCCATCTTGCTGACACTTCGGGCTGACAACATGAAATAACTGAACAAATGAAGGATATCCACTGAAGACACAAGCATGCAATCAATAGTGTCTCGGTTTCCCTGACAGCTACTATAATCACAAGCTTAGGGGTCCTCCCGCCCCCCAGGAGAGACCCACGTAACTAGGCGGGTAGTCCAACAATGACTCCCACCTATCACAACCCAGTGTGAACACTCTTTGCAACTCCCTACAAGAAGTTGCCCTGTTGTAAACAGTAACAAAGACAGGCAAGGCGGGATTCTGGGACACAGCTCCACAAATCCCTAGATTACTCTACTCTCGTCACCAGACGACAACCAAAAAAAATTGCCTCAAGTGATTAATGACGTTAATTGACTGATCGCAGCAGTCAGCAACAAAGTACTACGGTAATCACAAACAATTGTCTCCCACTAGACAACAACATGATGATACTCTACGTTAATCATTAACCACTTGTCTCTCTCTTGTTAACAATAACTCAAACTTATATTACATCACATTTGACTCCCAGCAAGTATTCAGTGAGTATCTTCTTATCTTGAGGTTATCTTGAGATGATTTCGTTTTTTTTTTTAGTGTCCCCGCGGTCCGGTCCTCGACCAGGCCTCCACCCCCAGGAAGCAGCCCGTGACAGCTGACTAACACCCAGGTACCTATTCACTGCTAGGTAACAGGGGCATTCAGGGTGAAAGAAACTTTGCCCATTTGTTTCTGCCTCGTGCGGGAATCGAACCCGCGCCACAGAATTACGAGTCCTGCGCACTATCCACCAGGCTACAAGGCCCCCAATCCTCAATTAAGTTCAAACGGACTACTAATTACATCCCCATTGAGTTACGTTAACTAAGCCTACCCTAACTTGGTAGCTTCTCAACAGTCTGTGTCAAAAATTTACTAGTGAGTTTTAATTACCCTAATTAATTCCCTAATTAATTCTGAGCAATTAATTAACTGTCACCAGGACCGATAATTAATCATCCATAAATACACCTCACTCCGCACTGCCTAAGCAGGTCTCATCAAACATTGTGAATTCACGGGAAAGGAGTTAATTACCCTAATTAACAAGATGTGCCACTAATCCACTGTCCTCAGACAGGATATGATTAATACAACGATTTATGCTAGCTCCATGACCTCGCTTTACCGAGTCATCGGAGCTCTCAGATGTTAATTACTCCACTAATTAACCTTCGCCACTAATTGCTATACCCCAGAAAGGTAATTAGTCTCGAGCAAATTACGTTAACACAAATACTGACAGACTCTGACAGATCCTCTCCCACTACGTGAATTCATGATGAGAAGGCTAATTACATAATTAGCTAGAGTGGTCAATTAGTTGTCACACGGACAATTAATTGCTCCCGAGACGTATCTCACTCAAGCTCAACGCTGTTCACTCTCATAACAGCTCTCACTCACTCCACAATAAGTGTGCACCCCTTATCCAGTTAATTCCCCAATTATTAACTCACTGAATCCTTAAGTCCTCAACACAACTTAAAGAAACAAAGGTACCCCAGTGTTACATAGGTCACACTACAATGGCATGCAACATTACAAATGCACTGCCCACATAAGGTTGCGGCTACTGCAACTCGTTAATTACTGTGCCCACACAATAATGACACACGGTTGTGCAACACACAAGAGTATACCAATATTACTGCCCCCCTCTTTTTCTTGCAACTGTTGCAAAGGACTAATGTGAACACACACACTTACCTCAGCAAGGCAATTAACCCATCAATTGCCTGCTCTCATTATGTACTGTGAATTCCCCTGAATAATCCTAGAGGTCCCTTAAACCCTCAACACAGTTCTCAGGGCAACAATAATATCGTATAAACTGATAACAACACTGCACAAACCTGCAACATAATGATGCCGTCAGCATACCCCACATGCTAATGACATCATTAGGCAATCAGTCAGCAATCACATCTACTGACTCACCACACAACACAGTACATAAACATGCAAATGAACACATAGAAATGGCATTCACATAATCAATGAAAATTATATCATCAGGTAAATGTAACTCTAACTACACAGACCTCAGGGGTCCCCACTGACATCCCTGCAACCTGGCCTGCCTACCTCTAATGATTATAATTTTGCATGCTGGTACTCTAGGGCATTAATCCAGTCTGAACGATTATATAGAATCGACAGGCCGGATCACTTATATGGTAAATCTCTACACTGACCGGTTACATACTCTAGTCAGTCTACTACACATATATACATCATGATACTACAGTGTGGTCCCGTGTACTCTCCATATTTTTTTTTCATTTCCTAGGTCACTACCACCCTAGCTGTGAACACTTAGCTTGCTCCTCATGCGTCGACAAGATGTGGCCCTAGGCTGTCCCGGGAAAGTGGCCAAGGCGTGGCCCACAGCGCCCCTCCCGAGCTGAGAGGGGGGGAAGGGGTAGTGGTAGCCGGCGCGCGGGCTGGCGGGTGGGTAGCCGGCGCGCGGGCCGAGCCGGGCCGAGCGGCTGGGTGGCCTGGGGGTGGCCACGGGTAGCGCATGACGTCATAGCACCCCACCTGGCTGAACTGGTGCGCGGGGTGGGGTGGGGTTTGGCCGTGCGGGTGGCCTGGGGTGGCCCCCCCGGGCAGCTGGCCAAGGTAGGCGGCACGGGTGGCCGCGGGCGGCCTGGGGTGGCCGCGGACATGGGTGCCTCGGGCTGGCAGGCTGGCAGGCTGCCGCGCACAGGCGTACACACGCGGATGGGGAATCACTAACATCCCCATCAAACCAGAGTCTGCCTTGCTCTACACTGGGGTGACAATGGCCGGCGGCGTCCCCACATTGACGCAGCCTGGCGGAATCCAAAAATCCAACAGGGGCCTGTAATATCACACTGCCCAACACCAATTGTCCATTGCCACTACACAGGATGCTCAGACCCGAGGGATGAGGGATCAATCTGATACACCATGAGGCTCTGCCATCTGCCTCATGTGTTAACACTGCAACTGTCTCTTAGTTTGTAACATCGGCCCCAATTTCACGCAAATTTGGGCCTAGACACAACCCGGGATGGCAGGAGTGCCATCCCTGCTAGTTAACACGGTAACGTCCGCGATTAACGGGGGGGGGGGGTGGAGGGGGAAAACTCCCCCCCTCCACCCAGACACGTTCTCATCCACCTGCTCCCCTGCTCAGACTGCCTATTTCCCGGGCTAGGGAAACTCAAAATGCCCATACCTCCTCCCAACTTTGTCTTGACCAATCAGCCTGGAGCCGGCACGGCTCCCTCGTGCCGCTCCCAATAACAGCTCTTCGCGCCAAAACTCGGCTTGGAGCACACATGCCTCCATCACCCTCAGGCGTCCTGTGACGTCACAAGGAGGTGGAGGCCTAAAAGACAGTGGCGTGATGTCTCCCATGTTGGGAGGGGGGGCAACGTACACCCCACTCTCTCCCCCCCCCCCCCCCCCACCTCTAACAGTTTTAGTCAAGTATCCACCTCATCCTATTTCACAGAAACAGGAAAATTTCTGTAATTCCCTTTACAGAGCAATCACAGACTTCTAACCAATCCCAACCAACAGTCCTTAACATAAGCTTTCATTCAACACCCCACAAGTATATGTTATTTTGAAAGCTTCAGTTTCTAGAGTGACTAGCCTAATCTAGAAACTATGAAAACTAGCAGAGGGAATCTAGATTCCCTCACACTATCTCTATAGGTTAGGTTAGGTTAGGTAGCCGAAAAAGTTAGGTTAGGTTAGGTTAGGTAGGTTAGGTAGCCGAAAAAGTTAGGTTAGGTTAGGTTAGGTAGGTTAGGTATTCGAAAAAACATTAATTCATAAAAACTTAGCTTATTAGGCAAATTGGGCCTTGCCTAGTAGGCTGAGAAGTGCGTTCTGGCTACTAGGTACGACATATATATATATATATATATATATATATATATATATATATATATATATATATATATATATATATATATATATATATATATATATATATATATATATATATATATATAGTATTTAAAGGTTACAAAACATACAAGACAATGCCTAAAGGTTATGGATCACTTGAAACTCCTCCGCTTCCGGACAGGAACCGATATGTATATGTATGCTTGATTGGTATCATTTCATGTTAAAACACATCATAAATGCTAAACTCACAACATATATGTATGACACGCTAAATATATACATGACACGCTAAATATAATCATGCATACAAAATAAGCAAGAAGTTACTCGATGCTGATCTAACCAGTTTTAGCCAATGGGAGGCGTTCTGTGACGTCAATATGCACTGCTCTTCCACCAGATTGGCCAGTGAACGAACACTACTGTCTGACATCATTGAGCAACCCGCCCTCTTAAGAATAACGTCACTTTTTGCTCGTATGCGCACTATGGCCAAAAGTAGACGTAATTTGAAATGAAATCGACTCACAAAAGGTAAGTACTGTTCCGTTTTCTGTTTGAGTCGTCCGGCTTACTCGGAAAGGTTAGGAAAGGAATCTTTCAATTAACATTTTTCATAAAAATTTGAAACTTTATGAAAATTTCCTACTCACCTAACCTACCAGAGGACCCTTAACTTACTGTTGTTGAAAAAAAAAATCCCAAATTTTTTTTCATTTGTTTTTTCTTTTCAAGTTACATCCAATTTCGGCCAAAAGCGACGTTATTTTTAAGAGGACAGGTTGATGTGAGTGAGAGCATGCTCGATTTCGGTGTTATGAACTCATCATTGAGTCTAAATCATCAGTGATCTATGCACGAAGGACCGAATCAACCGTTTTTTAAGCAACTTCAATCTCAGGATGTAACAGCAGTGCTGGTCTGGGGGTTCTCACAAAGCAACGTCTGTTCCCAAGGGCAGTCGGAAGTGTTGGCGGCCATGTGACATTGTTATGTAAACAAAGGCGGGCCCCACGGCTGCTATATGACATTGTTATATAAACAACGTTGGGAGTCGCGGCTCAATCGTCCGGTATTACAGTAGCAAGAAACCTTGAGTTACCTGCTTGACGGGGTTCTGGGAGTTCTATTCCCCAAGCCCGGCCCGAGGCCAGGCTTGACTTGTGAGACCTTGATCCACCAGGCTGTTGCTTGGAGCAGCCCGCAGGCCCAGATCCAGCTTTGTTGGATCGGTGTCATGTACTCTCTGAGGCGAGAGTAGTAGGAGGATACGTTAGTTCACTCTAATGGTATTAACAGGGCCTCAGAACTACTGTAGAAGTGGTGTCGTATCGACGAATTCCGATCCGATAGTACGATAAGAAGTAGTGTCGTATCCGATAATCCTTAAGTAGTAAAGTCGCTTGTTAGTCTGGACTCTGCTTAACAGTTGGGATGTTCTCCACGAGGAGTTCCCAACATCAGTTAACTCAACAACGAACCAACACTGTTGATCATATGAGCAGCATGATGATTCAACTCTTTTGATCATATGAGCAGCACGAAGATTCAACTCTTTTGATCAGCATTAGGACACGAAACTATTGATCTGAAAATTCATAAGAACATTACTGTAAACTGCAGAAGGATTATTGACCAATATGCGGGAGCTCCCATTTATATCCTCCTAAACTCATTCATAAATATATCAAAGCATAAAGCCATCAAATGACCCCCCCCCCCATGTTACCTGTTAATTGACGAGAGAGAGAGAGAGAGAGAGAGAAAGAGAGAGAGAGAGAGAGAGAGAGAGAGAGAGAGAGAGAGAGAGAGAGAGAGAGAGAGAGAGAGAGAGAGAGAGAGAGAGAGAGAGAGAGAGAATCTGTTGACATGCTGGTATGCCGTATATATTCCAATTTATTATCGTTAAATCTTATAATATCCCTTGAACCTTTTCATGAAATGATTCAGAGTCAACCAAACAGCTTGTGGGGGGAGAAGCCAGCCTCCCTACTACACCAGCTTGTGGGGGAGTAGCCAGCCTCCCTACTACACCAGCTTGTGGGGGAGTAGCCAGCCTCCCTACTACACCAGCTTGTGGGGGAGTAGCCAGCCTCCCTACTACACCAGCTTGTGGGGGAGTGGCCAGCCTCCCTACTACACCAGCTTGTGGGGGAGTAGCCAGCCTCCCTACTACACCAGCTTGTGGGGGTGTAGCCAGCCTCCCTACTACACCAGCTTGTGGGGGAGTGGCCAGCCTCCCTACTACATCAGCTTGTGGGGGACTAGCTAGCCTCCCTACTACACCAGCTTGTGGGGGAGTAACCAGCCTCCCTACTACACCAGCTTGTGGGAAAGTAACCAGCCTCCCTACTACACCAGCTTGTGGGGGAGTAACCAGCCTCCCTACTACACCAGCTTGTGGGGAGTGGCCAGCCTTCCTACTACACCAGCTTGTGGGGGAGTGGCCAGCCTCCCTACTACACCAGCTTGTGGGGGAGTGGCCAGCCTTCCTACTACACCAGCTTGTGGGGGAGTAGCCAGCCTCCCTACTACACCAGCTTGTGGGGGAGTGGCCAGCCTTCCTACTACACCAGCTTGTGGGGAGTGGCCAGCCTCCCTACTACACCAGCTTGTGGGGGAGTGGCCAGCCTTCCTACTACACCAGCTTGTGGGGGAGTAGCCAGCCTCCCTACTACACCAGCTTGTGGGGGAGTAGCCAGCCTCCCTACTACACCAGCTTGTGGGGGAGTAACCAGCCTCCCTACTACACCAGCTTGTGGGAAAGTAACCAGCCTCCCTACTACACCAGCTTGTGGGGGAGTAGCCAGCCTCCCTACTACACCAGCTTGTGGGAAAGTAACCAGCCTCCCTACTACACCAGCTTGTGGGGGAGTAGCCAGCCTCCCTACTACACCAGCTTGTGGGGGAGTGGCCAGCCTCCCTACTACACCAGCTTGTGGGGGAGTAGCCAGCCTCCCTACTACACCAGCTTGTGGGAAAGTAACCAGCCTCCCTACTACACCAGCTTGTGGGGGAGTAGCCAGCCTCCCTACTACACCTGCTTGTGGGGGAGTGGCCAGCCTCCCTACTACACCAGCTTGTGGGGGAGTGGACAGCCTCCCTACTACACCAGCTTGTGGGAAAGTAACCAGCCTCCCTACTACACCAGCTTGTGGGGGAGTGGCCAGCCTCCCTACTACACCAGCTTGTGGGGGAGTGGCCAGCCTTCCTACTACACCAGCTTGTGGGGGAGTAACCAGCCTCCCTACTACACCAGCTTGTGGGGGAGTAGCCAGCCTCCCTACTACACCAGCTTGTGGGGGAGTGGCCAGCCTCCCTACTACACCAGCTTGTGGGGGAGTAGCCAGCCTCCCTACTACACCAGCTTGTGGGGGAGTAACCAGCCTCCCTACTACACCAGCTTGTGGGAAAGTAACCAGCCTCCCTACTACACCAGCTTGTGGGGGAGTAGCCAGCCTCCCTACTACACCAGCTTGTGGGAAAGTAACCAGCCTCCCTACTACACCAGCTTGTGGGGGAGTAGCCAGCCTCCCTACTACACCAGCTTGTGGGGGAGTGGCCAGCCTCCCTACTACACCAGCTTGTGGGGGAGTTGCCAGCCTCCCTACTACACCAGCTTGTGGGGGAGTGGCCAGCCTTCCTACTACACCAGCTTGTGGGGGAGTAGCCAGCCTCCCTACTACACCAGCTTGTGGGGGAGTAGCCAGCCTCCCTACTACACCAGCTTGTGGGGGAGTGGCCAGCCTCCCTACTACACCAGCTTGTGGGGGAGTAGCCAGCCTCCCTACTACACCAGCTTGTGGGGGAGTGGCCAGCCTCCCTACTACACCAGCTTGTGGGGGAGTAACCAGCCTCCCTACTACACCAGCTTGTGGGGGAGTAGCCAGCCTCCCTACTACACCAGCTTGTGGGAAAGTAACCAGCCTCCCTACTACACCAGCTTGTGGGGGAGTAGCCAGCCTCCCTACTACACCTGCTTGTGGGGGAGTGGCCAGCCTCCCTACTACACCAGCTTGTGAGGGAGTGGCCAGCCTCCCTACTACACCAGCTTGTGGGAAAGTAACCAGCCTCCCTACTACACCAGCTTGTGGGGGAGTGGCCAGCCTCCCTACTACACCAGCTTGTGGGAGAGTGGCCAGCCTTCCTACTACACCAGCTTGTGGGGGAGTAACCAGCCTCCCTACTACACCAGCTTGTTGGGGGAGTAGCCAGCCTCCCTACTACACCTGCTTGTGGGGGAGTAGCCAGCCTCCCTACTACACCAGCTTGTGGGGGAGTGGCCAGCCTCCCTACTACACCAGCTTGTGGGGGAGTGGCCAGCCTCCCTACTACACCAGCTTGTGGGGGAGTAGCCAGCCTCCCTACTACACCAGCTTGTGGGGGAGTGGCCAGCCTCCCTACTACACCTGCTTATGGGGGAGTGGCCAGCCTCCCTACTACACCAGCTTGTGGGGGAGTAGCCAGCCTTCCTACTACACCAGCTTGTGGGGGAGTAACCAGCCTCCCTACTACACCTGCTTGTGGGGGATTAGCCAGCCTCCCTACTACACTAGCTTGTGGGGGAGTAGCCAGCCTCCCTACTACACCAGCTTGTGGGAAAGTAACCAGCCTCCCTACTACACCAGCTTGTGGGGGAGTAACCAGCCTCCCTACTACACCAGCTTGTGGGGGAGTAGCCAGCCTCCCTACTACACCTGCTTGTGGGGGAGTGGCCAGCCTCCCTACTACACCTGCTTGTGGGGGAGTGGCCAGCCTCCCTACTACACCAGTTTGTGGGGGAGTGGCCAGCCTCCCTACTACACCAGCTTGTGGGAAAGTAACCAGCCTCCCTACTACACCAGCTTGTGGGGAGTAGCCAGCCTCCCTACTACACCAGCTTGTGGGGGAGTAGCCAGCCTCCCTACTACACCTGCTTGTGGGGGAGTGGCCAGCCTCCCTACTACACCAGTTTGTGGGGGAGTGGCCAGCCTCCCTACTACACCAGCTTGTGGGAAAGTAACCAGCCTCCCTACTACACCAGCTTGTGGGGGAGTGGCCAGCCTCCTTACTACACCAGCTTGTGGGGGAGTGGCCAGCCTTCCTACTACACCAGCTTGTGGGGGAGTAACCAGCCTCCCTACTACACCAGCTTGTGGGGGAGTAACCAGCCTCCCTACTACACCTGCTTGTGGGGGAGTAGCCAGCCTCCCTACTACACCTGCTTGTGGGGGAGTGGCCAGCCTCCCTACTACACCAGCTTGTGGGGGAGTGGCCAGCCTCCCTACTACACCAGCTTGTGGGGGAGTAGCCAGCCTCCCTACTACACCTGCTTGTGGGGGAGTAGCCAGCCTCCCTACTACACCTGCTTGTGGGGGAGTGGCCAGCCTCCCTACTACACCAGCTTGTGGGAAAGTAACCAGCCTCCCTACTACACCAGCTTGTGGGGGAGTGGCCAGCCTCCCTACTACACCAGCTTGTGGGGGAGTAGCCAGCCTCCCTACTACACCTGCTTGTGGGGAAAGTAGCCAGCCTCCCTACTACACCAGCTTGTGGGGAAAGTAGCCAGCCTCCCTACTACACCTGCTTGTGGGGAAAGTAACCAGCCTCCCTACTCGTGTGTCTGACTATTGTTCTTGAGTCACCTAACTTACCCCACCAGAACTCTCTGGTATAATACAAAGAGCGGGTCGGGCACTTTCCTCCGGAGTGAATGCATTAGGAACTCGTGGGAAATACGCTCAAAAGGGCGGCGCCAAAGCCAAATGCCGATCTTGGATAAAACTTCCGGGCTCCTAGCTCCAGTGCTTCATGAATAGAAATTTTCAAACCAAATTTATGTAAAAAAAAAAATCTTTAGTACAAAATGTATAAATGAAAGGGTACCACCTCTGGCTAAGCTCATGATGTTAGTGACACTAAGCTCGTGATGTTAACTCCACTTAGCACATGAGTTTAGTGGATGTGTAAACCCCTCCACCACCGGTTGAGTTAGCGGGAAGTGGAAGGAGACTCGTGGTATCCCGCACTACACTTCACAGATGTGTGGAGTGGGTGTACTATGGAAGTACATGTTAAAACAACCACAAAATCCTCGTAGATGAGACGCGGCGACTCATCAACCGGAGTCGTCAGACTCTACAAATTCAACTTGAAATAAATCTCACCACATAATGAATCCAACAATATTAAAAGAAACTGCCAATTACACAGCTTACTAATGGGTCTGTGTGAAATTCTATACATTCACTGATTAACTTTTACTGTGGGAAATCACTGTCAATTCTCACCTCATAACTGCATTGATGTCCTCCACAGTGAATATATATATACCAGTATTCCACTGTGAATAGAAACCTGTATTACACACTGAATAGATACCACATTTATAATCTGGAGCTCGGAAGCTAGCTGGACACCTGGTACTACCCACGGGCCCTCACCCCCAACAAGTATCTATATTCTCGCCCTAGAAAGTATACTTATCTCCTGCCCAAGAAATATCTTTATCTACTCCCTACTACTATCTACTCCCTACTATTATCTACTTTATCTACTCCCCCCCCCCCGTCCCATCCCAATCCTTATCCTGATCCCTCCCAAGTGCTATATAGTCATAATGGCTTGGCGATTTCCCCAGATAATTCCCTCCTACCCAACAAGTATCTTGATCTCATTCCCAAACAAGTATCTAAATCCCCTTTGCAACACGTCTTTCAAGTCTTCAGCTCTTTACATACAAAATTCAGTCCTAATCTCCTCATTTTCTCACGGCCTACTTACATCAAATTGTGAGTACAAGCCATTTCAGACACTTAATTTCTATCACGTGTTACCCAGCTTACAACTACCTCACACTTTCACTCATCTACTCATCTTTTACTCACACATTTATTCATCTCATTTACTTATCACATACAAGCCCCCTTGTTACAAAGTGTGATGAAACATATGTGTGCGTGCACAGGTCGCGGGTGTGTAATGTTAGAGTGAGAGGGATGTGAAAGGCAACACGTGAACACGTGAACACACACACACACACACACACACACACACACACACACACACACACACACACACACACACACGCGCGCGCGAACACACACACCTGTGTTTGTATATTGAGGTGGCAGGTGTGTCTTGGGCGAGTGAAGGGATGTGAGGCAGCTTTAGTCTGAGAGAGAGAGAGAGAGAGTGAGTGGGTCAGCAACGGTACAGAGAGAAAGAGAGACAGAGAGAAAGAGAGACAGAGAGAGGAGGAACTGACCAAGCAAGGTTACCAACACACTTAAGTGGCCGCCCAGATGAACGCCGCTCGAGTGAAACACGAGTGGATGGGGCGAGTGTAAACAGGAGAGTGCTCTTTACACGCCTCCCTCCCTCCCTCCCTCCCTCCCTCCCTCTTTCCCTTCCTCTCTCCCTCCCTCTCTCTCTCTCTCTCTCCCTCCCTCTCTCCCTCCCTCTCTCTCTCCCTCCCTCTCTCCCTCCCTCTCTCCCTCCCTCCCTCCTCTCCCTCCTCCCCCTCCCTCCCTCCCCTCTCTCTCCTCTCTCTCTCCCTCTCTCTCTCCTCTCTCCCTCTCTCTCTCCCTCTCTCCCTCCCTCTCTCCCTCCCTCTCTCCCTCCCTCTCTCCCTCTCTCTCTCTCTCTCTCTCTCTCTCTCTCTCTCTCTCTCTCTCTCTCTCTCTCTCTCTCTCTCTCTCTCTCTCTCTCTCTCTCTCTCTCTCTCTCTCTCTCCCTCTCTCCCTCCCTTCCTCTCTCCCTCCCTCCCTCTCTCCCTCCCTTCCTCTCTCCCTCCCTTCCTCTCTCCCTCTCTCTCTCTCTCTCTCTCTCTCTCTCTCTCTCTCTCTCTCTCTCTCTCGCTCCAAAACATATTCCATATCAACTCGACCATGTTGAAATTACCAACCCTGAATGTGGAAAAATAGGTTTTAGAATGTTCAACTTTGTGGCACCCATTCCGATCATATATTCAAATGGACGGATATAGAGGTTGATGATAAAGTAAGTCACAGAAACTGAAAATATTTCTTATGTTTAGAGACTAAAATAGTGTCCTTTTAATTCTGTAGAATGGCAATAATTCAGTCGTGATACGAATTAATTATTTACATGGATAGCAGGGTGTATTAACACATTGTTCAACACATCAACACATTAACTCAGTGTTAAATATATCAACACATATTAACACAGTGGTACATATATCAACACATATTAACACAGTGGTATATATATCAACACAAAATAGAGAACGAAACAATAAATACAAATCATAGAGCTTTGAGTAGAACAGATCTGGGTAGATACAAACAGAACCAGAGAGAGAGAGAGAGAGAGAGAGAAAGAGAGAGAGAGAGAGAGAGAGAGAGAGAGAGAGAGAGAGAGAGAGAGAGAGAGAGAGAGAGAGAGAGAGAGAGAGAGAGAGAGAGAGAGAGAGAGAGAGAGAGAGAGAGAGAGAGAGAGAGAGAGAGAGAGAATGAGAGAGAATGAGAGAGAATGAGAGAGAGAGAGAATGAGAGAGAGAAGAGAGATCTAGTACTCTGGAAACCTTGGTAATATGGGAGCAATTATTTGTCAGGGAAGGAGCAAATAGACGGGAAATATCAGTGGAAAGCGCCAAGCCATTACGCCTGTATAGCACTGGGAAGGCATGTTTTCACTCTCCTGATGCATCTCTTCCCTTCCCAGTAAATACTTACCTGGGAGCAAGGCAATTGTTGTGGCTTGCCTTGTGAGAACGTTCAGTAGTTGGACTATGGGGACCTAGACAAATTTGACAGGCCTCCTGCCCCCCGACAATGGGTTACACGTGAATAAAAAGGAAAATGACAGAAACTGGTAAAAGTGTTTGGTTACTAAATTCACCACATACCTCAGACTATCGCTTATAAAGAATAAAACAGATAGGAGACAATTCTTGTTAGATTTACTAACTAAAGCGGGCAAGATGCTGTTTACCAATCAATTACCTTTCGTCTAAGGTAATAACGTCGTCGTCCCTTCAACTTCTAGTGTGTGGTCTGGTCAACAACCTTTCGTCTAAATAGTTTTCTATATCAACACTTCGTTCACTCTTAAATCAAGTGAAAGTAGGAATATTTGTCATAGCATAACAAATTGGGCGCCTGTTCTGGTGAGTTAAAACCTATTACTAGGTCAAATTAGCAGACTTTTGGTAGTAACACGTATTTTACAGGTCCCTTGCTCGCCACTTTATTCAAACCCACTGAGTGCATTTTCTGAAGAAATGTGCAGGAACCAATCACAAATATTCAAGTTAATTGATGAAAACTAAGCCACCCCAAAAGGTGGCAGAGGCATAAATAGCCCGCAATCACTTGACCAGAACAGCTTTTTGTACTATGGCACACAAGGTACAACAGACAAGTGAGGTCTTATCAGCGCATTGGATTGTACTGGAAAATGAACAAAAATATTTTTCACTCATGTTCTGGAAAGAGCCAGACTGAAAATGTAGAGCAAGAATCAAGGAATTTATTATGAAACTGAAAATCAGCAAAAGAAAAGATTTTGAAACAGAAAAGCAGAGATGAAGATTGCAAACACAAGCAATATAAATGAAAATGATGGATGGGAATGAGGCAAAATATTTAATTTAAATATAATGGTAGCTATGTTTGTTGAACAGAGAGAGAATAAAAAGGCACGCACACACTCAAACACACACACACACACACACACACACACACACACACACACACACACACACACACACACACACACACACACACACACACACACACACACCCACACACACACACACACACACATGCGGCCATCGAAGGGTTCGAAATTACGAGAGAGGAGGTCAAGAGACACCTGCTGGATCTGGACGTAGAAAGGCTGTTATTAAAGACGGGATCTCACCATGGGTACTGAAAGAGTGTGCAAAGGCACTTTGCTTGCCACTCTCCATAGTGTATAGTAGGTCACTGGAGACGGGAGATTTACCAGAAATATGGAAGATGGCGAATGTGGTCCTAATATACAAAAGGGCGACAGGCAAGAGGCACTGAACTACAGGCCAGTGTCCTTGACTTGTATACCATGCAAGGTGATGGAGAAGATCGTGAGAAAAAACCTGGTATCACATCTGGAGAGAAGGGACTTCGTGACAAATCGCCAACATGGGTTCAGGGAGGGTAAATCTTGCCTGACAGGCTTAATAGAATTCTACGACCAGGTGACAAAGATTAAGCAAGAAAGAGAGGGCTGGGCGGACTGCATTTTCTTGGGTTGTCGGAAAGCCTTTGACACAGTACCGCATAAGAGGATGGAATATAAGCTGGAGAAACAGGCAGGTGTAGCTGGTAAGGTGCTCCAGTGGATAAGGAAGTACCTAAGCAACAGGAAGTAGAGAGTTACGGCGAGGGGTGAGACCTCCGATTGGCGTGAAGTCACCAGTGCAGTCCCACAGGGCTCTGTACTCGGTCCTATCTTGTTTCTGATTATGTAAATGATCTTCCGGAGGGTATGAATTCATTTCTCTCAATGTTTGCGAACGATGCCAAAATTATGAGAAGGATTAAGACAGAAGAGGACTGTTTGAGGCTTCAAGAAGACCTAGACAAGCTGAAGGAATGGTCGAACAAATGGTTGTTAGAGTTTAACCCAACCAAATGTAATGTAATGAAGATGTAGGGAACAGGAGGCCAGATACAAGGTATCATCTGGGAGAGGAAATTCTTCAGGAGTCAGAGAAAGAAAAAGACTTGGGGGTTGCTATCACGCCAGACCTGTCTCCTGCAGCCTATATCAAGAGGATAACATCAGCGGCATATGCCAGGCTGGCCAACATAAGAACGGCATTCAGACACTTGTGTAAAGAATCATTCAGAACTTTGTATACCACATATGTCAGGCCAATCCTGGAGTATGCAGCCCCAGCATGGAGTCCATATCTAGTCAAGGATAAGACTAAACTGGAAAAGGTTCGAAAGTTTGCCACCAGACTAGTACCCGAGCTGAGAGGTATGAGCTACGAGGAGAGACTACGGGAATTAAACCTCACTTCGCTGGAAGACAGAAGAGTTAGGGGGGACATGATCATTACATTCAAGATTCTCAAGGGAAGTGATAGGGTAGATAAAGACAGGCTATTTAACACAAGGGGCACACGCACAAGGGGACACAGGTGGAAACTGATTGCCCCAATGAGCCACAGAGATATCAGAAAGAACTTTTTCAGTGTCAGAGTGGTTGACAAATGGAATGCATTAGGAAGTGATGTGGTGGAGGCTGACTCCATTCACAGTTTCAAATGTAGATATGATAGAGCCCAATAGGCTCAGGAATCTGTACACCTGTTGATTGACGGTTGAGAGGCGGGACCAAAGAGCCAGAGCTCAACCCCCGCAAACACAACTAGGTGAGTACAACTAGGTGAGTACACTCACACGACTGTACAGTCCATCACACACATAACTGTACTGTTTCACACAAAAGTGAAAACTCCATGACACACCTGGGGCCAGATTCACGAAGTAGTAACGTACGTACTTACAAAGGTTTCCTGTAGCATCTTCGTAGCGGCTATGCCGGTATTCAGGTAGGCGTCTAAGTATCAAGATCTTCGTAAGTAGACACCGTCGCGCTAAGGTTGCTCTCGACCCCTTGTAGCTTTACGTAATCTGGATATAACTCAAATTTTCTCTGCAACACAACATGGAGGATCGATTTTATTACAAACATTTTAGCTGGGAAGTATCGCTCAAGAAGGAGACCTTCGTGTTAGCTATATATGCATTCTCTGCTTGAAACTTGTAGTAAATATGTCTTTTATGATATTAGAATTAGTTTTATAATAGCAAGATATTATACCAGTAGTAATTAAGTAAATAAACACTGGTGAACATAAAATATGAGAGGTGATAATTCCGGGCTGGTGGAATCATTTATTATCACCAAATGGGTCTGTTCACCTAGCAATAAGTATAGCTAGGGGTGTACCTTAGCTATACATACCCATTTTTAATTTATTTTCTTTGGTTTTATTTCGACATTAAATCTGGGTGAGACATAGAAGAAAAATATGCTTCACAAATGATGTTAGGTAAGGGTAAAAATGTCAAGAAATTTTGTCATTGAATACTTAAGCCTATAATTATGACTATATGGACTTTTATGGCCAGTTAAAGAGAGAGAGGGAAGCAGGGGTCCAGGACCTCTTCCTGTTATACAATTTGGCTGTGTTTAACAATAAGTAATTACCAAAATAAGGTACCAAGCCGGGAAGGCTATGTAGCAGCATTGTGTGTAACAATAAACCCATTTTTTTAACAGATAATGCACCTGTGAGTAAAATAAATCCTGTCAGCTGTAAAAATATTGATCCAGTTATTTAAATAAAAAATAAAATGCAACAAATATTTGTGTTGTTTTAACTATCATTTGTACTGTATACCCAAACAGGAGAAAAATTGAGACATAATGAACAATTTAATGAATGATACAAAAGAAATGTGACTATTACGTATCAAAAAGAGATCTTAATGATCCATGGGTAACATGATTTAATAAGGATAATACTGGTAATAATACAAACTATAATTTAAAACCTTTATTAATGATTTGTTTTACTAAAAAGCTTAGGTATACATAGCAATGTGCTGCTACCCTATTCTATATTAAAGATTTCACAGTATAGATAAAAAACCCAGCTATGAGTTCATCTAATACTGTACTCCCATCTAACAGGATGATTAGTTATACATGGAATCAGGGGAGAAAATACCAGCCTCAATACAAAAAACAAATCAACACTGACTAAACAATAACTTCACGATTTTCACATGAGGTAAACACTGAATCATGTAACATTATATTATAAGTATTCTTACCGGTTTATACAAGACTCCTCTCAAACAATGTATTTTTTTTTAACAAGCTTAGGTATACACAGCAATGTGCTGCTTCCCTATTCTGTATGAAGGACCACACAGTGTAGATCAAAAACTAGCTACAAGCTTATTCAACATCCCCATCTCACAAGACGTCCTTGGAATCAGGAGAGAACAAGAAATGTAAGGCTGATCTATTAGCCTACACTAGCAAAATATGGGTACAGCACAAGGATATCTTCCAATATTCCTGAGTGTCTGAAGTAATTACAGAGCTCAAAGTATCTCATACCATTTGATATGAAGTCACTAATAAGAGGGGAATCACAGATATAGTGTTAGAGAGTATGTCCTCTCAAGTAGGACCGAAAACAGAAGTTTTTTCATCCAGTGGGTTATAAACCCATGTAATCGCCTACCCGTCGAAGCCGTAAATGCCAAGATCCTGAACTTATTAGGTACACAATTTTTTTCTTTTGGACTTATTTATGCATTTCTGCAATTACCAATTACGTCTATACCCTAGCTTGTGATACAATATTCTCAATTTGCAATGAACGAACATATCGAAAACATACACTTTTCTGAACATTATAGAATAGAATGTCCCATTCCGGAACTACCTTGAACACTATGAGGGGTCGGCCAGTTATGTCCCTCATGTGTAATGGAAGCATTTTGAACAGTCTCGGGCCTCTGATGTTGATAGTTCTCTCTTGAACACTGTGAGGGGTAAGCCAGTTGTCACCGGCTTTTTGTCCTCGTCGAGGCCACTTGATAGTTAATGGCCCTAGGGTAAATTTAGGTAAATATATACGTAAATAAATACCATTGCTTCTCTAATCTTGGGAGCGACAAGGAAAGCTACACAATATCTCTTAGAATTATGTAGGTAAAGAAAAAAGTAATATATCTGTTTACTACAATGTTGGTGCTGACTGTAAAAGTTTAAAAACATAGTTTTACTTCAAAATACACTAATTTTATAAGAAAATTCGACGTAAATAAGTGGCAAGGCTCCTATATGACAGCGTCGTGATTGGTTACAGCTGTAAGATGAAAAATGTTACCTTCTCTTTGACTGGCCAAATTAAAAGCCCTAGTGACATCAAGCGAGACCTAAGGGAACTATTTAAAAATCTTCGTAAGTATACTTTTCTGAATTGCTCCTGGGAGCTTTCATAGCCGGTACTTAAGAACCTTCGTAGCACACAATCTTACAAAGAAATAAATGGAGCTTCGTGAATCTAGGTCCTGAACGCTATACAATCCACCACCTGTAAACAGGCTTTGAACCCGTTGCCACTGCCAAATAAGCCTAAACTCTAAACAAAATAGCCATGTTACAATGATCGCTAAACAGATAGCACAGATGACTAAATTAAAGCGATCACAACTGGGAAGATAACACAGTAGAATAGGTTAAACCGGTGGCACATGGGTGGAATTGCATTTAACATAGAAACATTTTCATAATGTCGATAAAAGGTGAACATCTAGAGCGTAATTTTAGGAGTGGGTGACATCCAACACATGCAGTCAAGGAGAGGTCTGACAGAGACGTCCTCAGGAGCATGATACAAGTTGGTGGATGATTAGTAAAGTTTAGATCCCAAAAAACTATGATAAAAATTACATAAACTTTTTTTTTTTACTTATGTGTTCCTCTTTTTTTTTTTTTGTCGGAGTCGTTCAATATTCAATGCTGAAATAAAATATGGATTTTAAAGTTTGTTTTGAAGCTGGTAGAGATAAACTCGTATCCGCATTTAGAATTAGAGTTAAAGTAAATTTCTTTATTGGTGTTACTTAGGCACTTTTGTGGCATCTATTATTTATAATATTTTTATAACAAAAGTTTTGAAGGAAAAAGTCACAGTTTTTAAGGGATTACTCCTTGATATAAAAAGTCGGTTAAACGGAGTATAATATGTTTAAAAATATAGTTTCCTAGGCGACAAAAGGTGAAAGGAAAATAAGGAAAGCGTGTTTTTAGTAAGAGTCACACACACACACACACACACACACACACACACACACACACACACACACACACACACACACACACACACACACACACACACACACACACACGCACACACACACACAAGACTTGATAGACACTCACACACACACACACAAGACTTGATAGACACACACACACATACATACATAGACTTGATAGACAAACACACACATAGATACACACGTAGATTTAAATAGATTTTTATTTAAAGTTGAGAGGTATACCACTAGGCTAGTCCCAGAGCTAAGAAGCATAAGTTACGAGGAAAGGCTGCGTTAAATACACCTCAAGTTGCTGGAAGAAAGGAGAGTTCCGGAAGACATGATCACTACCCACAAAATTATCAGAGGAATTGACAGGGGTAGATAAAGGTAAACTGTTTAACGCGAAGAAGGGGACACAACTGGAAACTGAGTACCCAAATGAGCCTCATGGACGTTAGTAAGACCTTGTTCAGTGTCAGAGTAGTTAACAGATGGAATGTATTAGGCAGTGATGAGCTGGAGGCTGACTACACACACAGTTTCATATGTAGATATGATAGAGCACAGTAGGCTTCGGAATCTGTACACCAGTTGATTGACAGTTGAGAGGCGGGACCAAAGAGCCAGAGTTCAACCCACAATCATAACTAGATGAATACATACACAGATACACACACACACACACACTCCTGGTTCCCACCCCCAGACAAAGTTGCAGCGACCAACACAGTTGTTTATGGTTAGACGATTCACTGTAGTTATTCTTTTCTTTGGAATCACTTCAGCTGATTGTTTCATATACCCTCGGGAACACGTGAAGACGAACCTGCGCACTGGAGGCACTCAGCAGGAAGGCACTCAGCACGAAAGCACTCAACATGAAGGGACGCAGCACGAAAGCACTCAACATGAAGGGACGCAGCACGAAAGCACTCAACATGAAGGGACGCAGCACGAAAGCACTCAACATGAAGGGACGTGTGAGATTTATTTTCTTGACAGGTTATCAAAGAATTGAGTCCTATGGATGTTACGTTAATCGCAACTACCTCGCAAGAGAGGCAGACCTTAAACAGCAAGAGCTGCCAGTGGCAGATATTTAATCTTAAAGCCTAAGATCATAGGACCGCGGGAGCAAACCGCCAGGCGAAACCACACGGGCAACACCTGTCACTTAGGTCGCTGGCTCCTCCTAGTTTGACAACTAATAAAGGGTAGCCGACGGATTCTCACTTCTTATTTATAGAAGTGTGGTGCTGTGCAATGGACTCGAGCTTTAGATACAGACTTAATATGAACATAAGCAGGCAAAGCGTTGCAGAACATGAAATGTGGGGCAGTAATATTGGAAGGTTTGACGTAAACGACCGTTTCTATAACAAAACAATTTATTCACAAAACAAGAACTAAAACTACTACACAGTGAATTTACGTTACTTTACTGTCACTCCAGTGGCACATTAAAGAACAGCTAATCAACAGCCTGATGGACCCACGGTATCCTTATCCCGTCGTCGCTGACTGAACAATGACACTAACTGAACAAAGTGGTGCCCACTGGTGACGCAAGCTTGCAATCAATATTGTCACGGCTTCACGGTGACCAATACTATAATCACAAAACTTGACTGGCGCTCGCTGCCCACAACGAGGTACCAAGTAACAAGGCGGTTAATCCAAGAATGATAACCCCTTATAAAAAAAATCTTACGTTAACACTTGCCTCTCAGGACAAACAAAACAAAAGTTACTCTAATTGAATTTAAACAATTACGTTAACACACACGTGTCTCAACGGCACTTAAATGGCATCAATAACTCGTAAATCAATTAATTACATCAACTTGAAAGTCAAGCATTCGGTGAGTAATTCCCAATTAATTACTGAATACAACAGCCTATTAATACAGACGAATATTGACAAAGCCTACTGTCTCTCAACTGACAGTCCACTTCCGGTCTTACAACAAGATTACCTTAACGAGGGTAGACTACTGTACCACACACAATGTTCCAATACTCCGTGTAAACAACAACATCAACACCTGGTGAATTCACTAAGTGGCGATTACTAATTATCTTTAATTAGCTACGAGTGCTTAATCACCCTGTCCGCAGGCAGAGCTGATCAGTCCAACGAATTACAACAGCTTAATTACAGCGCAATTGACTCCGATCATAGCAGACCGTCAATCCCCTTACGTTAATCACACAATTAACGACAGCTCGTTAAATCGTTAACACTACGTTAGTCTTCACTTGACAATTCCTCCACTGCGTGAACTTCACTGTGACTGTTGTCTTTACACGTCCCTACGTTAATCACAACAATGTTCAACGAAGAAGTGACCTCGTTAAGTAAATCGTGACCCCCGGTGACGTTAACTGACTTTAATTCTCGCGGAATCCTTCACAGTACACAACGCCTTCCACCAAGGTCAAACTTGTCTAAGGTTTACAGACGGTACAACACAGTACATCACAGTACAACACAGTACATCCTTGCCACTCAGGGCAAAGCTTGTAAATGACTTCCCCCAGTAAATTATCCACAAATAATTCACAACTTTACCACAACACAACAGTAAAATATATAACCAAGGGAAATCTCCCTGTTACCACTTTTCACTGCTGAAAAAAGGGAATCAAATTACAGCGAATACATACACGACACATAGAAAAAAACATAGAAGTAAATAACTCACTTTACCTCTGAATGTGTCACTAGGTGTCTTCACACACGTCAAAAATCACAGTTGGGCCCAATCCTCAACTTGATGACAACAGGGTAGACTCACACGTCTCCAATTCCCATTCACCTCCCCAGGTGGTCACAGGGACAGAGGACAACGGAACACTGGGGGCGAACCCAGCTTCAGAGTTTTATTACACAAACGGAAACAGTGTACTTACATTAATGATGTGGGGCCCCTCTTTCACTCACACATACACGTCAATCACACTCCCACTGCTGCTGCTGGATGATGACGTAGGCGTCCTCACTTCCTACACATGGTCAGGTGGAGCACAAGGTCCCAGACCACGGGGTGTTAGCTCTACACACACACAGAGACCAGGATGGCGCAGATACACCGGCTTAGGCAAGCCAGGGCTGCACACAACAGCAGTGATGCGGTACCACTCCCTTCCACTTGACACGGTACCCCAGGATACGACGGTACACGGTGTTACGACGGTACACGAGATGGAGTCCTTCACTGCTCCTCAGAATTATAACATTTAAGGTTTCTCTCATAACACTGAAACCCTTTCTAGCACGTCTCACAGCAGTATCTTCAAGCACAGATACGATCGACTGCGGATGTCGTTTTTGTAGCCCGATAATTACGCCTCACTCAGTCCAGCTCCTCTAAGATGGCGTCCCACAATTACGCGGCTAGATGACAAGTTCACACGGCTCGATACAGGCCCCTCTCCGCTTACCGGATTCTTACGCACGGCACACGGAAAGATAGCAAGATGTTGGCGTGACTTTCAGCAACGTTGCAGGCGGATATTTCCCGATGCTTGGCCTAGCATGGGAAATACGTCCTGTCCTCAGGGTGCAACGTCCAAGGTAAGAATGTCGTTTCCCGCCAATACTATGCCTGGAGGTACCCATGCGGTACCCCTCAGCGTCTTGGCCAATCACGGTTCAGCATTTCTGAGGCCCCAGGCCCTCAGCCACTCCCGCACCTGCCCCATGACGCTACCCCTACTCACACACGAGGTGGACACGTGATAGGGGGGGTGGTCTACGGCCGTTAACCCCCCATACCTCCCTCTCTACACTTGACTTGTACAAAAAATTCTTTGAAATCAACTCCCTCCTAGCATCACTGATTCACCCCTGTAATTATTCCAGTTTATTGATTGTACTTAATTTTTTAATTACACCTAAGCAGTGTTATAAGCATATAAGTTTAGTTATAATTATGTTCTTAAGTATTACTCTCTGATAACAGAGTATATAGAGATTTCATGTGGTTTTTAGTTGGTAACTTGTAGGCACCATGCCGTGCATGCTCCAGTAACGCCAGTCGCGTGGGTGGAGCTGGCTGGCGTGGAAATGTTGTTGAGATAAGTCTTTGGTACTTGTTGATTGTTTAGTAACATAGCTAATTGCCTGGTTAGACCATTATTTGCATACCCATCTATCCATTTATGGTTAAAAATAGTGATCGGTGCTTATATAATGATATTGTGTTATTGTATTCTGGTACATTAATATTTCTGGCTGCCTATATTTCCATTTATATGTATATTCTTTGTTACCCCTACTTTAAGTATATTGCTTTGTTCAGTTATTTACCCTAGACACTTTTAGTAGGCAAGGCCGTATTAGTATATATTTTTTACAACTGCAAAAGCAAAGGAAACATATCCAGAGGTCAGGGATCGTTACAAAGGCGAAGGAACTATTAGAAGAAAGTGCCAAGGCATAACTATATAGAATTAGGTAGGGGTCAGGATAAGGATTTAGGATGGAACGGGGGGGGGGGGAAGGAATGATGCCAAACTACTTGTGGACGGGATTGATCGCCGACCTGCATGAAGCGAAACCATAACTTTACCGTTCACCCCAAGTGGTTGGGCAAAAAAGGAGAGAGAGAGAGAGAGAGAGAGAGAGAGAGAGAGAGAGAGAGAGAGAGAGAGAGAGAGAGAGAGAGAGAGAGAGAGAGAGAGAGAGAGAGAGAGAGAGAGAGGGAGGGGGGACAGGTAACATGTTTCCTTTTTATTAAAGGTTGTTTTGAACTTCTTGGAATGAATTTTATATTCCAGTATAACTTTCGTTGTCACGCTGCATAATTAATAAGGATTGTGAGTTAATAACTTACAAAAAACTGCTAGGCTTAAAGTTTGTGTTGTAAAAACTTCTCTTGTTTCTGAATTGGCTTTGTTTATAATCTCTAGTGTATTCTACTTCTTTGCAACTATATATATATATATATATATATATATATATATATATATATATATATATATATATATATATATATATATATATATATATATATATATATAAAAGTTTGTGAGGGTACCACCTCTGGTGCCAATGTGGAAACCCATAGCCTCGGAGAAGAAAATAAAAAGTATTCAGAGGAGACCTTGTGGTTTCTCACTGAACACTAATATTATCTTCTCCTACCACCCCCATTCTTTTGTATGTACACATATATATTTACTTTATTTGAACTTTGTTACAAAAAAGGAGTTACATATGGGTTACAAAGATGGTTATCATAGGTTGTCGAGTTCCTCCAGCTCCTCAGATGGCGGGCAGGAACCCTGGATGCAGTGCGCATTTCCCCTCTGTATCGCCACACTGAGGCGCTGGAAAAGAAAGCTTGCAGCTCTTGGGTTCCTTGTTGTTTCAATGAGCCTAGAACCCAGTTCCTTCAAAAAACTGGTACCACTTTTACCCCAGGCGCCGAGTGTCTCAGAAGCAATGGGGATAAAATTGTAGTGGTGATCCAGTTCTCTATACTTACGGGATTTGGCTGCTTCCCTGTGGGTGGCAGCGCCACCTGGTTGTGCAACACTGAGGTTAATGTAGGTGTTAGCCAGGGTTGATACGCACGTTTAGTCCCATACCAACTGCTTGCCATTCTTCCAGGGGTTCACTGTGATACCATCCGGGCGACCAATAAGAGCATCAGAGTTATGGGGCGTTAGGTAACGGGGCTCTCTTTCAGCTGGGCATCCAGCTGTGGTGAGGCTCCACTTGATGATGTCGTTAACTTCACTGTGCCTCGAGTGCCATCCCCCTGTGCTTTGGCAGAGTA
>NC_059576.1:14038032-14043032 GCF_020424385.1 Procambarus clarkii | reverse complement strand
CTCTGAGCAAACTTTGCAACCAGTGTGAGGAGTGTGTTCTTTTACGCATAGCTTGTGTGTAACTCTGGTCTACGATACTGCCACAACAATTGCTGCAGCAGTGTTCTTTATTGTTGTATTGTGTTTTAGTGTTGGCGAGCGTGGTGGACTGATATTGGTCGGAAAAGTATGTATTCTTAGTGTATATAAACACACTCAACAGAAAACAGAGTTACTGTGAGGGGTCACCTGAGAGTGGTGAGATATCTGATAGAACCTCGGACCTATCCTGATGCTAATAATCGTCCAGAAGGTGCGGTGTCATTCCTCTCAATGTTTGCTGTTGATGCTAAAATTATGAGAAGGATTAGGACAGAGGAGGACAAGATGACCTGGATATACTGAAGGAATGGTTCAATACATGGCTACTAGAGTTTATCCCAAGCAATTGTAAAGAAATGAAAATAGATGTAGGAAGCATGATGCTGGACACAAGGCTCCATGTGGGAGATTAATCCATCAAGAATGAAGTTGAAATATCTGGGGGTTAATGTTCACTTAACCTGTCCCCTTGAAACCAACATCAAAAAGACATTATCAGCCGCATATGCTAGATTGGCCAACATAAGAACTGCCTTTAGAAACTTGTGTAAGGAATCATTTAGAACCTTGCTTACCACGTATGTCAGATCAATCCTGGGGTATGCGGCTCCAGAATGGACTCGTAATCTACTCACACACAAAAGGAAGTTAAAGAAAGTTCAGAGCCACCAGACTAGTCCCAAAGCTGAGAGGTATGAGTTACGAGGAAAGTCAGCTGGAATGAGACCTCACGTGACTGGAAGACAGAAGAGTTAGGGGAGCTATGATTCCCACCTGCATAATTATTAGAGGAATTGACAGGGTAGATAAAGGCTAGCAATTTAACACTGGTGGTACACGAACAAGGGGAGACAGGTGGGAACGTAGTACCCAAATTAGCCACAGAGATGTTAGAAATAATTTGTTCATTGTCAAAGTAGTTAAAATAATATTAAAGGGGTCTGACAGCTAAGTGGACAGTTGTTCGGATTCGTAGTCCTGAGGTTCCGGGCTCGATCCCGGTGGAGGCGGAAACATTTGGGCAGAGTTTTTTCATCCTGATGGACCTGTTCACCTAGCAGAAAATAGGTACCTGGAAGTGAGACAGCTGCTATGGGCTGCTTCCTGAGGTTGTGTAACAAAAAGGAGACCTGGTCGAGGACCGGGCCGCGAGACGCTAAGCCCCGAAATCATCTCAAGATAACCTCAAGCGATATATGGAATACAGTAGAAAGTGATGTGGTGGAAGCAGACTACATACTCATTTTCAAATGAAGCTGTAATAGAGCCCAATAGGCTCAGAAACTTGAGCCTATTGGGCAAAACTTACTCTGCTTGGAAAAGCTTCTCTGCATGTGGAGTAAAGCCTTTCTGAGTGATGGATAGAGCCTCCCTGATTGTTGGTCTGTCTACTTCCCTGTCTGGCTGGTAAAACCTCTTATGGGTGCTGGTTAAAGCCTCCTCCTACTCTGCTGCGTAAAGCGTCCCCTGCTTGCTGGTTAAAGCCTTCTCTTTCTCCTCCTCCTCCTCCTCCTCCTGTGATGAGTAAAGCGTCCCTGCCTGCTGGTTAAAGCCTCCCAGGCTGTAGGGTAAAGCTTGGCATGGATACTGCATAATGTCTCCCAGCTTGCTTAGTAACACCTCCTTCATGCTGGTTAAGTATTGAGTTATCAATGCCCCCACAAGCATATAAAACCTAAGAAAACGAGGGTTGCTTTAACCACACTATCATCAGTGAGCTTTATTTCCGAAACAAGCAGGATGGCACGGACTGCTTTTACAGTCAATAAGGAGCTGAAGTCTTCATGTAACACGTAAGAAGTAGAAGCAAGATTTGGATTAAACACAATAAATAGTCACCAGCGATAATTAGGTCTACGCAAACGTTTCATAAAATGTATTGCCTAATTGCCTATTGTGACTTTACCTGACCTCGTTACTGCGCGCACACATCAACCTACACACACACACACACACACACACACACACACAAAGGTTTATTGCATAATATGGCTTTAAAAGGCAATTAGCATATTAGCATGTGGGTTATCCCGAACAGTGAATATAACCGTTGACACGAGACAGATGACTTAAGTTTGTTAAACATGTTACAAATCCTAATTCCGTTAACCCTTTATATTCCCTCCAAACAACAGATTGACAGCCAGTCACCAACCTTTAATTACTGCTCTTTACTGTGATGTCATATTGAGTTAAGCGGGTCCTTTGAAGTGGTCAAGCGGAGTGGAACACAACACTGAGGCCCTGGAAGTGGTCTATGAGCACCCTCGCCAACTGTAATTACTAACCATTGTTCACTACGGAGTTCCTCATGCAAGTTTATGTCCGAGACGCCTGGCGGAGGCAGGCGGCGACGAGGGGCGCAGACCTAACCTAACCTATCACCCCCATTTACCATGTGTTTAATAGGGAGAATGTGTGTGTGTGTGCGTGTGTGTGTGTGTGTGTGTGTGTGTGTGTGTGTGTGTGTGTGTGTGTGTGTGTGTGTGTGTGTGTGTGTGTGTGTGTGTGTGTGTGAGTGTGAGTGTGTGTGTGTGTGTGTGTGTGTGTGTGTGTGTGTGTGTGTGTGTGTGTGTGTGTGTGTGTGTGTGTGAGTGTGAGTGTGAGTGTGTGTGTGTGTGTACTCACCTAGTTGTACTCACCTAGTTGTGTTTCCGGGGTTGAGCTCTGGCTCTTTGGTCCCGCCTCTCAACCGTCAATCAACTGATGTACAGATTCCTGAGCCTACTGGGCTCTGTCATATCTACAATTTAAACTGTGTATGGAGTCAGCCTCCATCACATCACTTCCTAGTGCATTCCATTTACTAACTACTCTGACACTGAAAAAGTTCTTTCTAATGTGTCTGTGGCTCATTTGACGAACTCAGTTTCCTCCTGTGTCCCCTTGTTCGCGTCCCTCCAGTGTTGAATAGTTCATCCTTGTTTACCCGGTCGATTCCCCCGAGGATTTTGTAGGTTGTGATCATGTACCCCCTTACTCTTCTGTCTTCCAGTGTCGTAAGGTGCATTTCCCGCAGCCTTTCCTCATAACTCATGCCTCTTAGTTCTGGGACTAGTCTAGTAGCATACCTTTGGACTTTTTCCAGCTTCGTCTTGTGCTTGACAAGGTACGGGCTCCATGCTGGGGCCGCATACTCCAGGATTGGTCTTACATATGTGGTGTACAAGATTCTGAATGATTCCTTACACAGGTTCCTGAACGCCGTTCTGATGTTAGCCAGCCTCACATATGCCGCAGACGTTATTCTTTTTATGTGGGTTTCAGGAGACAGGTTTGGTGTGATATCAACTCCTAGATCTTTCTCTCTGTCTGTTTCATTAAGTACTTCAACTCCTCTTCTGTATCCTATGTCTGGCCTCCTGTTTCCACTGCCTAGTTTCATTACCTTGCATTTACTCGGGTTGAACTTCAACAGCCATTTGTTGGACCTTTCACTCAGTTTATCTAGGTCATCTTGTAGCCTCCTACTATCATCCTCTGTTTCAATCCTCCTCATAATTTTTGCATCGTCGGCAAACATTGAGAGGAACGAATCTATACCCTCTGGGAGATCATTTATATATACCAGAAACAGTATAGGTCCAAGGACTGACCCCTGCGGGACTCCACTTGTAACGTCTCGCCAATCTGAGACCTCACCCCTCACAGAGACTCGTTGTCTCCTGTTGCTTAGGTACTCCTCTATCCTCCGGAGTACCTTCCCTTTCACTCCAGCCTGCATCTCCAACTTTTGCACTAGCCTCTTGTGTGACAATGTATCAAAGGCTTTCTGACAATCCAAAAATATGCAGTCTGCCCACCCTTCTCTTTCTTGTCTTATTTTTGTTGCCTGGTCGTAGAATTCAAGTAACCCTGTGAGGCAGGACCTGCCATACCTGAACCCATGTTGATGCTGTGTTACAAAGTTCCTTCGCTCCAGATGCTCCACTAGTTTTTTTCGCACAATCTTCTCCATCAGCTTGCATGGTATGCAGGTTAGGGACACTGGCCTGTTGTTCAGTGCCTCTTGTTTATCCTCTTTCTTGTATATCGGGACTACGTTAGCTGCTTTCCAAATATCTGGCAGTTCCCCTGTTGCCAGTGATTTGTTATACACTATGGAGAGTGGTAGGCACAGTTCCCTTGCTCCTTCGTTTAGTACCCAAGGGGAGATTCCATCTGGGCCTATAGCCTTTGTCACATCCAACTCTAGTAAACACTTCCTTACTTCCCCGATGGTAATCTCCAAGTCTTCCATTGGTTCCTGGTTAGCTATTGCCTTACTTATCTCTGGAATTTCTCCTTGCTCTCAGGTGAAGACCTCCTGGAATTTCTTATTTAGTTCCTCACACACTTCCTTGTCATTTGTAGTGAATCCTTCAGCCCCTATTCTTAATTTCATAACCTGTTCCTTTACTGTTGTTTTTCTCCTGATGTGGCTATGCAGCAATTTAGGCTGAGTCTTTGCCTTGCTTGCGATGTCATTTTCGTATTGTCTTTCTGCCTCTCTTCTCATCCTGACATATTCATTACTGGCATTCCGGTATCGTTCTCTGCTCTCCAGTGTCCATTTATTCCTATAGTTTCTCCATGCCCTTTTACGTTGCTGCTTAGCTAGCCTACATCTCTGATTAAACCATGGGTTTCTCATCTTCATTTCGCTGTTTTCCTTTTGGACTGGGACAAAATTGTTTGCTGCATCATTGCACTTCTGCGTAATGTAATCCATCATATCTTGGGCCGTCTTTCCCCTGAGCTCTGTTTCCCATGCTATATCTGTTAGGAATTTTCTTGTCCCCTCATAGTTTCCCTTTCGGTATGCTAACCTTTTGGTTTCGGTATCCCTCCTCGAGTTCAATAACCCTTCTTCAATCAAGTACTCAAACACCAGTACACTGTGGTCGCTCATTCCTACTGGGTCCTCAAAACCGATTTCT
>NC_059576.1:13853406-14037932 GCF_020424385.1 Procambarus clarkii | reverse complement strand
ACTCGGTAGGGTGCTTATACCTCTCTAGGAGATCACCCTTGGCGCTTCTGGCTCTTGGAGAGGGGCTCAACGTCACACGTTTAGGGGATGCGGCTCCAACACTTAGCCTCGTTGTCACGTGCACACACCCACTCGAGCCGCTGTGACTCCCCACTCTCTCCTTAGGTGATATGATCTCCTCAATCCCCCTTTGACTTATTAGTATTACCTTCTGCCTTTTCCACAGCAGTGGTTCTCGGTTCTTTTTCTCTCTCTCTCTCCTTCTGTACTATTTCATGGGAAGCCTCACTAGGACAAGGTCAAATACCAGCAAATTGGAATACATTTACTGGACAAAGCACATACACAATACATACACACATATAATAATAATGAATCCTATACTCTATACTATTGCAATCAGGTTGCACTCCAACACCATCAGAACTCTATCATCAGCTTATCAAGTGGTATCCTATCTCCTGGTTCACCACCTGATACTATCAACCTCCTCAAGTTGATCAAGTCTACATACACTGTTGCACCATCAGCAAGAGAATATATATATATATATATGTATCTATAAATGTGTACAAAGAAAATTAGCATGTGAATGCAATAACATATATCATTATAAATGTTCCTTGATACACAACAATGATCAATCGATCACTCTATCAGTCCTAGAACACATACATCTGTAGGTAATCCAGCCTACGCCTGCAACTCTAAAGTTCAGTATAAAACACTCCTTGACGTAATACAAACAACCACTCACCTCTCACTGCGTCTTGCACGCTAATGACAACCAAACACTATCAACTCCCTACAATTAATCCACCAGAACTTTCCTTCCACCTCTGGAAGTTCACTACCCTGATATCTTTAGGTTCTTCCGGGCTTCACTACCAGGATCCTCTGCAGCTCCTCCAGGCTGCTATCATGAAGTTTCCTTGAGCAACTACGGTGCTTCACCCTTCTGCTAGGGTCCTCCACAGCTCTCCTGGCTGCTACACCATGAAGTTTCCTCGAGCAACTATGGTGCTTCTCAACCTCTACAGAAGCACGTGACACTCCTCTTCACTGCTTCTCCTCACAGCTCGAGGTCCTCTCCTCCACTACCTTGGAGTATCATCAATTACTTCATCTGTGCTGGCTTCGAAGTTCTCAGCAACTTCTTCCCCAAAGACAAACCTGCAACCCATCGACACTCCAATAAAAATGTTTCCCCTTTAACACACAAACACAAATAATCACACAATATGTTTGCCTCAAACCTCTATCTGTCCTCTACATACAGTGAGAGTGGACTCCCCCGTTTTGGGCGGGTCCATACTCCACCTCGCCCGGCGGGCCTCCTCACTCAGGGAGGGTCCTTCACAGTCAGGAGCCAGGCTCCCTCAGTTGCCCGCCAGTGCTCAGAGGGGACGGATGTCGCTCCGTGTTCCTCCCTCTCCACTCTCATATTTCAGGCCTTCTGCCTTAATAAAACATGCCTAACTTATCAATAAACATTGCTACTGTCGCTGGGCACACGACCAACTACAAGCAATCACTATGAACTGGCTTATATCGTGCTTACCACAGATTGTCTAGTCGAGGGCGTCCCTCCCTCTGACGAAGCTTGGTCAGGGCGCTGCCACGGCCCACAATAATGCCTCTGGGCAGTTTAATAAACACTTCGTCGACCAGGACTTGAGACCACAACGTTCCCAGCTCGATTCCACAGCTGGTACGTCTACACACTTCTCTTCTCGAGATATATCACTAGGGGTTCCCTTCTGACGGGAGCTCAACGGAGCGCGGCTTTCCCCTGCGATGTCTGGCACTCAAGTGAGGTCAAAGCCCCTCCAGAAGCGAGCCTCACGCCTCCAGCAAAATATCCACATCTCCTAGCCAGTCATTTATCTGTTTTCTTCTTCGTTGCCCATAATCTCAAATAGTTATACATATCCAAGCAACTATTTTACATATGTGTTATCACCTCTATATTTCTTAGACCTTCTGGTTAGGTCAGGCTTGATAGAATAATTCTCAAAGGGGAGACTCGTTTTTCGGCTACTTGGAATCATAACAGTGTGTGTGTGTGTGTGTGTGCGTGTGCGTGTGTGCGTGTGTGTGCGTGTGTGCGTGTTTGTTGAGTGCGGGGGTGTTTGTGTATATGGGGAGGGGTAGAGGGGTGTCTTGGGACAGTGTAAGGTGTGGGAAAGTGTGGGGGGAGGATGGGTGAGCGGTCACCAGGGTATCATGTGTCAAGCCCTGTACCCAAGTGAGCCACAAGGAGTTGTATATTTGAGATATTGAGACCTACTTTAAATTATTTTAAGTCACTCTGTACACCTTATTGATGACCTAGAGAGAGGTACCTACCGTCAGCTCACCCCGAGCAAGCACGCCTAGGTGAGTTTGAAGAGATGTCCTTATGACGGGGTTGGTTGCCTGTCCTCTCCTCTCTCTGGTATCAATGTTGTCTCGACGTGCTCCTGGCATACATTCGTTCCTATCTTCCTCACTGGTCGTCAGCCACTATGTGCACTTAGTATATGATCCTAAACGGTGCACACACTTCGGGGGATCAATCACTATGTATGCTATAATCCGCTTCACAACACAACACTCAGGAAGCAAATCGTAGGTCCTGGCTAGGCTGACCCATCGGTACACATTGATCTTGCCACTCGACCTTATTTTTGCTTTCTTAATTGCTCTACAGCTGTAGGAGCTCACTATACACTTGATCACTGCGTTTGCGAACACTCCTGTGACAAAAAACTATGTTTCTTGTCTCTGTAACACTTCAATGTCTCGAGGTAATTGATGTTATTCGCGAACCCTATGGACACCACGTGTGACTCTCTCCAGACAGGCGAACTGTGTCGCCTGTGTGTGTGTGTGTGTATGTGTACTCACCTGGTTGTACTCACCTAGTTGTGTTTGCGGGGGTTGAGCTCTGGCTCTTTGGTCCCGCCTCTCAACCGTCAATCAACAGGTGTACAGATTCCTGAGCCTATCGGGCTCTGTCATATCTACACTTGAAACTGTGTATGGAGTCAGCCTCCACCACATCACCCCCTAATGCATTCCATTTGTCAACCACTCTGACACTAAAAAAGTTCTTTCTAATATCTCTGTGGCTCATTTGGGCACTCAGTTTCCACCTGTGTACCCTTGTGCGTGTCCCCCTTGTGTTAAATAGACTGTCTTTATCTACCCTGTCAATCCCCTTCAGAATCTTGAATGTGGTGATCATGTCCCCCCTAACTCTTCTGTCTTCCAGCGAAGTGAGGTTTAATTCCCGTAGTCTCTCCTCGTAGCTCATACCTCTCAGCTCGGGTACTAGTCTGGTGGCAAACCTTTGAACCTTTTCCAGTTTAGTCTTATCCTTGACTAGATATGGACTCCATGCTGGGGCTGCATACTCCAGGATTGGCCTGACATATGTGGTATACAAAGTTCTGAATGATTCTTTACACAAGTTTCTGAATGCCGTTCGTATGTTGGCCAGCCTGGCATATGCCGCTGATGTTATCCTCTTGATATGTGCTGCAGGAGACAGGTCTGGCGTGATATCAACCCCCAAGTCTTTTTCCTTCTCTGACTCCTGAAGAATTTCCTCTCCCAGATGATACCTTGTATCTGGCCTCCTGCTCCCTACACCTATCTTCATTACATTACATTTGGTTGGATTAAACTCTAACAACCATTTGTTCGACCATTCCTTCAGCTTGTCTAGGTCTTCTTGAAGCCTCAAACAGTCCTCTTCTGTTTTAATCCTTCTCATAATTTTAGCATCGTCCGCAAACATTGAGAGAAATGAATCGATACCCTCCGGGAGATCATTTACATATATCAGAAACAAGATAGGACCGAGTACAGAGCCCTGTGGGACTCCACTGGTGACTTCACGCCAATCGGAGGTCTCACCCCTCACCGTAACTCTCTGCTTCCTATTGCTTAGATACTCCCTTATCCACTGGAGCACCTTACCAGCTACACCTGCCTGTCTCTCCAGCTTATGTACCAGCCTCTTATGCGGTACTGTGTCAAAGGCTTTACGACAATCCAAGAAAATGCAGTCCGCCCAGCCCTCTCTTTCTTGCTTAATCTGTGTCACCTGATCGTAGAATTCTATCAAGCCTGTAAGGCAAGATTTACCCTCCCTGAATCCATGTTGGCGATTTGTCACGAAGTCCCTTCTCTCCAGATGTGTTACCATGTTTTTTCTCACGATCTTCTCCATCACCTTGCATGGTATACAAGTCAAGGACACTGGCCTGTAGTTCAGTGCCTCTTGTCTGTCGCCCTTTTTGTATATTGGGACCACATTCGCCATCTTCCATATTTCTGGTAGGTCTCCCGTCTCTAATGACTTACTATACACTATGGAGAGTGGCAAGCAAAGTGCCTCTGCACACTCTTTCAGTACCCATGGTGAGATCCCATCTGGACCAACAGCCTTTCTAACATCCAGATCCAGCAGGTATCTCTTGACCTCTTCTCTCGTAATTTCGAACTCCTCCAAGTCCGCCTGTGTGTGTGTGTGTGTGTGTGTGTGTGTGTGTGTGTGTGTGGTGTGTACTCACCTGGTTGTACTCACACAGTTTTGCTTGCGGGGGTTGAGCTCTGGCTCTTTGGTCCCACCTCTCAATTATCGATCAACAGGTGTACAGGTGACTGATCCTACTGGGCTCTTTCATATCTACATCTGAAACTGTGTATTGAGTCTGCCTCCACCACATCACTTTCTTGTGATGTAGTGGAGGGTGGTGGGTATGTGTGTGTGTGTGTGTATGTGTGTGTGTGTGTGTGTGTGTGTGTGTGTGTGTGTGTGTGTGTGTGTGTGTGTGTGTGTGTGTGTGTGTATTCACCTAGTTGTGCTTGCGGGGGTTGAGCTCTGCTCTTTCGGCCCGCCTCTCAACTGTCCATCAACTGTTTCTACTACTATTATTCCCTCCCCCCCCCACACAGATACACCAGGAAGCAGCCCATGATAGCTGACGAACTACCAGGTACCTATTTACTGCCAGGTAACAGGAGCATAGGGTGAACGAAACTCTGCCCATCGTTTCTCGCCGGCGCCTGGGATCGAACCCGGTACCATAGGATCACGTGTACAGCGTGCTGTCCGCTCGGCTCGGCCGGCCGTGTGTGTGTGTGTGTGTGTGTGTGTGTGTGTGTGTGTGTGTGTGTGTGTGTGTGTGTGTGTGTGTGTGTGTGTGTGTGTGTGTGCGTGCGTGCGTGTGCGTGTGCGTGTGTGTGTGTGTGTGCTTACCTATTTTTAGTCACATACTTGTCAATTGCAATAACTCCCGTCCTATTTCCCTATCTTATCAACTTTAAAAATTATGAATGAAGATTGTTTCTGTAATCTCTTCCTTCATTTCATTCCATTTTCCCACTACCCTAACGCTCAAAGAAAACTTTCAAACATCTCTACTATTCATTTGATTCTCAAGCTTCCATCCATGCCCTTTTGGCTCAAGCACTTGGGCTGGACGGTAGAGCGACGGTCTCGCTTCATGCAGGTCGGCGTTCAATTCCCGACCGTCCAAGTGGTTGGGCACCACTCCTTCCCTCCCCCGTCCCATCCTAAAAACCTTATCCTGACCCCTTCCCAGTGCTATACAGTCGTAATAACTTGGCGCTTCCCCCCCCTGATAGTTCCCATGCCCTTTTGTTCTGTATGTATTCATTGGGAACATTTCCTCTTTTTTCCCACACTGTATATTCCCCTAAGTATTTTATACACCCCTATCATGTCTTTCCTCTTCCCTAGCTTTGTTAGGTTCAGTCTGTCTTTATATCTCTTGCCTCACAATTCTGGGACCAGCCTCGATGCAAAATTCTGACGCAATCTTCACCGTAAATGTCAACCACCATAATGACTCCTCACCATCAGTAATAATCTGATCGTTATATTCCCCTGAGTGGCTGTGAACACGTCTTTCCTCTCTGTTCGCTTTCACTTCCTGAAAATCTCTCAGCCTCTGGAAGTCAACAGGTTTTTAATGGACCATTTGCAGCGGGTGTTTCGTTCATACACTATCCTGCAGGGCATGGCGAAACATTAAAAAAAAATGGGACTATATCGTTCAGTATCCCAGAACTTCCCTATCATAGAAAGCACCAGAACAGTTTTGCAAATGGTTGCAGAGTTCTGGATAAATCCTCGCTCCCCCCCCCTCCAATTACTCTGACGGATGGGAAAGAAAATCCCAGGTAGTGTTCCGGCTTTAAAGTTCTCGAGGTAATGGTTTTTGCCAATATACTGCTGCCAACCGCTATCAAAAGCCTCATACTCATGGCGTAGTTATGGCGCAGCTGGGACGGTACTGTGGCAGTAACTGCGCCCTACACACACACACACACACACACACACACACACACACTCAGCCGGTGGCTGAGCGGACAGCATGGTGGACGCGTGATCCTGTGGTCCCGAGTTCGATTCCGGCCGCCGGCGAGAAACACTGGGCAGAGTTTCTTTCACCCTGATGCCCCTGCTACCTAGCAGTAAATAGGTACCTGGGAGTTAGTCAGCTGTCACGGGCTGCTTCCTGGGTGTGTGTGTGGAGTAGGGAAAATATAGTAATTAGTAACAGTTGATTGACAGTTGAGAGGCGGGCCGAAAGAGCAGAGCTCAATCCCCGCAAACACAATTAGGTGATTACAACTAGGTGAGTACACACACACACACAAACACGCGGGGCCAATGGCTGAGTGGACAGCACGTTGTACACATAATCCTGTAGTTCGGGGTTCGATTCCCGGCGCCGGCGACAAAGAATGGGCAGAGATTCTTTCACCCTGATGTCACCTGTTACCTAGCGGTAAATAGGTACCTGGGAGTTAGACAGTTGTTACTGGCTGCTTCCTGGGTGTGTGTGTGTGAGAGAATTTTTTTTTTTTAGTTAGTAGTAACAGTTGATTGATTGGCAGTTGAGAGGCGGGCCGAAAGAGCAGAGTTCAACCCCGTGTAACACAACTAGGCGAGCACACACACACACACACACACACACACACACACACACACACACACACACACACACACACACACACACACACACACACACACACACACTACAAGAAAGAGGAGGATACACAAGGAATAATAAAGAAGTGTGTGAGGTACTAAATTAAAGCTTCCAGGAAGTTTTCAAATTTGATCCAGAACTGTCCCTAGATCAACGATTTCTAATAGAACAGTGCCACCAGAAGAAAGACCGATTGAAATACATGTAACATTAAAATACTAATTAGAGGAGCTGGATGTGGCGGAAGCCACCGGACCACTGGAAAACCGGTCGCCTTTCCTCGAACCCACCCCCCCAAAAAAAAAAAAGTCCCCCAACACATTTTTGATACGTATGTGTGTGTGGGGGGGGGAGGGACAAGACAATCAACTTGATAATGGTTCAGGACGGAGCGACTCGTCGTCGTCTAATCATCTTCGGGCGTGTTGTAGGTCATCATATCTCCTGTTCTGTTATTGCGACTCATTATCTGCATGTTTGATATAAATATTCAGAATAAAAACTAGATAATACAAATAAACAATTTTAAATTATTTAGAAAAATTATCAATACTCTAAATTTATATTAGTTATTTTTTCACCCTATTGAGACAGTTTACAATTTTGCATTGATCCAAGGAGCCACTCGGTGATTAATCCACCACCCAACAACTGACCACTAACATAGGCTCGGACACTCTGATCAGAGAATCCCATTAACTTTCATTGTCACTATCGCGACCTTCACACCCTCACGGAGCCGGGACTCCCGCCCTCACGGAGCCGGGACTCCCGCCCTCACGGAGCCGGGACTCCCGCCCTCACGGAGCCGGGACTCCCGCCCTCACGGAGCCGGGACTCCCGCCCTCACGGACCCGGGACTCCCGCCCTCACGGAGCCGGGACTCCCGCCCTCACGGAGCCGGGACTCCCGCCCTCACGGAGCCGGGACTCCCGCCCTCACGGAGCCGGGACTCCCGCTCTCACGGAGCCGGGACTCCCACCCTCACGGAGCCGGGACTCCCGCCCTCACGGAGCCGGGACTCCCGCCCTCACGGAGCCAGGACTCCCGCCCCCATGGAGCGTTAAGAGCCCCTAAAATCAATCGTCAATTTACCCTCCCCCCCCCCCCCACCATAAAAAAATGGGAGTGAAGCCAAAATGGGAGTGATATGCGCACGACTCTTCTTATAGAGTCCCTCGTCCAGTGATCAATGTTGAGAGATCTCCCGGGACGAAACTGTGCAACACAATCCATCTCTCTCATCACAATGGGCGGCCTATCATGAAAGAAACTGCAGGGGAAGCAGACGTAAACAATAGTTCCTGCGAAGGGTCGACTCTAGAAAGTAGTTTGCTGACAGGATTTGTGACAGGATTTTTGCTACGCCCTGCTACGGAGATTCGATTCTTCGTTATACGATTTAATAGTGTAATCTAGAATAAATATGTGGTTTACAGTGTATGAAAATGGTGACACCTGCCAATTCCATCTATTTTTTTGTGACAGTAAATAGGCTAAGCAGTGGGTAGGCTAAACAAGCTGAGCAATAGTTACGACAATTAGTGGATAGATTAAGCAGTGAATAGGCTAAGCAGAGGATAGGCTAAGCAGTGGACAGGCTAAGCAGTGGACAGACTAAGCAGTGGACAGGCTAAGCAGTGGATTATATAAAATCTATTGTAGTATCTCTCTCAACATACCCCTCATACAGAACTGTTTTTTTTATTTCTGGTATATTTTTATAACTTATATATAATATATATATATTTAATATTAAAAAGGAAGGGAGTACCACCTCTGGCTGGAAGAAGGGGGACCCATAGCCTCGGAGGAAACCACACATAACGCATTGGAGGGAATGTAGGTCCCCTCCAATACAGTTTCTGTGTGCTTTTCTCCTACCACCCCCTTCCCCCCTTTTTTTTCCTTTATTGTGTATTTAAAGGTTACAAAACATACAAGACAAATGCCTAAAGGTTATGGATCTCTTGAAGCTCCTCCGCTTCTGGACAGGAACCGAGGATGCAAAAGCATTTCCCCTCTGGATCGCCACACTGAGACGCTGAAACAAAAAGCTGGAAGCCCTTGGGTCTCTGGTGACGTCAATGAGCTTGGTACCCAATTCCTTGAGAAATCCCAAGGCACTCTTGCCCCAGGGGCCATGCGTCTCAGACGCTATGGGAACAAAGAGGTATTGACCTTCCAGTCGCCTGTACTTGAGTGATTTAGCTGTTTCCCTGTGGTTGGCCGCCCCACCTGCTTGATCAGCTCCGAAGTGTACATAGGTGTCAGCCAGGGTGGATACACATGTGTAGTCCCACACCAACTGTCTACCCTCCTTCCATGGGTATATGGTGATGCCATCAGGGCGAAGTGCCGGGAAATCCGGGTTTTGGACCCCTAGGATGCGAGGTTCTTTCTCCGCTGGGCACCCAGCTGAGACGAGGCTTCTCTTGATGATGTCATTGACCTCGTTGTGTCTTGCATGCCAGCCCTTTGTGCTTCCGCAATGCAACCCATGCAGTCCGTATTGGTCTGCTTCCACCCTGTTGCAAATACACTTGTATTCAGTGTGAATTGGGGCACCAAGGCGGAGGGCCACTGCTACACGAAGGGATTCTGGATTTAGGCGCGTGCCCATTGCTGACATGGGTACTGCCAGGAGGAAGTCTCCTGCATGGGGGGCACGCACTGCTCTGAGGCGGGCTTTCTCCTTGTCTGATGTTGCGACGCTGAGCATGGCATCAGCTACTTTTTCCACTAGAGGGTGGTCCCAGCCGGACTGTTTGTGTTGTTTTGTTGGCTCTATAATGGTGGCTGGGGCTGCAAGAACATCCCACTGATTTGAACATTCAGTGAAAGCAGGATCGTGTATTCCGTCTGAATCTCTCAGGGTTGCAGGTAAAATATCTCTGACGAGGTCGTGCGATGCATGGGAGGAGGAAAGGAAGGCTGGTAGAGCAATTTGGGAGGCTGTGCGGACACCAAGGCCGCCGAGTCTTACAGGAAGGGTTGCTTGCTCCCACTGAGAGTCGTCCAATGGCAGGTTCAGGACTTTCACCAGCATGGACCTCAGAAGGGTGTCATACACATTTAACTTAGGGCTGCTGTAGGATGGAGAACATCTCGGAAAGTAGGTCAACTTAGGGAGAGACAGGCATCTTGTGAGGAGAAAGAGAACATCATGGGCATCAATCTTGTCAATCCTGTCCTGCATTCTCTTTAGGTCAGTGATTTTTGCAGCCAGGACCTCCTCGATTGCTCGTGGGCCAATGGGGGCACCCAGGAGAGTGCAGTCCGGTGGCTCGACAACGAGAATGTCTGGAAGAACATTTTGTATTTGTCCAGTGATGTCTGGGTTGCGGGAGATTATTTCACATTTGGATGCATTGAGAATGAGGCCTAAGGCTGCTCCCTGCTCCTGGATTTTCCTTATATCTTCCAAAATGGTTTCCGGGGTTTCAGCGAGAGTGCCATCATCCAGGTACCAGATGTTTAGCTCGCTTGTCAGACTATCAGTGACCTCTTTGATAGCTAGGCAGAAAAGGAGGGGTGCTAAGGGGTCACCTTGTTGGACACCTTCACAGGAGTTTATTTCATGCTCCCCAAAAAGAAGCTTAGAGTCCCCACTGTAGCACGATCGGATGAATGGGTAAAGGGGAGGGAAATGGTTGTGTACAGCCCTGAGGACAGCGTCTCGTCTGACTTGATTGAAGGTATTTTTGAAGTCAAGCTTTACTAGTGCCTTCTTGTCCGGGAGATCAGCAATGTAAGCCCGCGCTGCATGTGCTGCAGCCTCACAACCTAGGGGGATCCCAAACCCGAGCTGATGAGGTTTCAGCAAGGTGGCTGCTTCCTGGCTGATAGATCTGACCGCAGCCTTAGCTACGAGGCGTCAGAGGGTGTTGCCAACGGCAATGGGCCTATATAAATATAAATATATATATATATATATATATATATATATATATATATATATATATATATATATATATATATATATATATATATATATATATAGTGAGTTTTAGGTAGACGTTGCAGTTCAGAATTTGACCAAATGAAACACGGTGCAGCTCAGAGCAATTTCTAGGTTTTAGTGTAAAAATAAAATGGGAAATACAACTCTGGTAAGATTGAAATCGACAGATTTTTCTTTTTACTTTAAATTTTTAAATATACAAGGAATCTAAGAGTGTCTTGAATGCCATAGAGAGGGAGTCAAATACGGTTATCCATCTTAATCCTCCACCTCACGTGGGGATATATTTCCTTGGGTCAAAAATTCATTTACACCAACTTGTGTTACAACATATATGACCTATGGGAATTTCTACTTTTGTGCAACTTCGATAAAATTTTATAACTGAATCTTCGACTTCAGTTATCTGAGCTGGCCGTCTTTGTAAACTGGAACCACTTTATGCTTAAATGTAAGTTTTGTACATTCAAAGTTGGGTTCATTTGCACAATTTTACAGTAAGTTATTTACCCATGAGAGAGGCATAATAAAACACAACATGCAGGTGTTATTATAACATCTGTCGTTATCAACTGTATACTCATGAAATACATTTAAATGCTATATTTATCAATGATTTTAAAATTATTAAAGTGCAAGCAGATGGGGTTACTGTCAAGAGTGTATATTTACGGTGTACTGTAAGTAGTGTATACTGACAGTGATAATGTGTGTACACTGACGGTGTACATTATACACTGCACAACCGAGTACAATGACGGTTGTGAAGGAGGATAATTTTAAATATTTAGGGGGTGCTTTGGACTCACTGCCTTACTCACCAGACTCATGTTGTCTGTCCTTCTGTAGTCTCCTGCCCTAGTATAGTCTCTCCTGTAGTCTCCTGCCCTAGTATAGTCTCTCCTGTAGTCTCCTGCCCTAGTATAGTCTCTCCTGTAGTCTCCTGCCCTAGTATAGTCTCTCCTGTAGTCTCCTGCCCTAGTATAGTCTCTCCTGTAGTCTCCTGCCCTAGTATAGTCTCTCCTGTAGTCTCCTGCCCTAGTATAGTCTCTCCTGTAGTCTCCTGCCCTAGTATAGTCTCTCCTGTAGTCTTACATCCCTCTTCACCCATTCCTTAGTCTTGTCATTTTGTTCAGCTGGACTGTTTGTTCAGGTACAATAATGAAGGCGTTGATGGCTCCCGGTGGCATCTCATCTTCTATTTTCTCAATATACAACTCATTTTGGGTGAACAACAGATCCAGATTTTATCTGTGGGTCCTATTACGCCCCAATGTTTGTGTAGTGAAGCGGTGCTTGAAGTTTTGTTTATCTGTGTGTATGTGTGTGTGTGTTTACTCAAGTATTTGTGCTTATGAGTGTTGATCTTCGGTTCTTTGGTTCAGTAACTCAACTTTTGATCAATTGGTGTGTGTGCTTGTGTTTGTGTGTGTGTGTGTGTGTGTACTCACCCACGTATTTGAACTATCCTATCTGTGCCTGCAAGAACGAGAAATTGACTTTGATCCCACCTTTCGAGCCATCCGTATTTTACATCAACGTCCATGTCCTATTTCCCAATCATATCCAGTTTTAAAATTATAAATAGAGTTTGCTTCCACAACCTGTTCCTTAAGTGCGTTCCATTTCTCCACTACCACGCTAAAAGAAAACTTCCTAACATCTGTGACTCCTCGGAGTTTCCAGCTTCCATCCATGTTCCTTTGTTCTGATAGTGTTCAGTATGAATATTTCTTCAAATTTCCACTCTGTCAATCTCACTGAGTATATTATTTGTTCCTATCATATCCCTCCTCTACCTTCTTTTTTCTAGTGTCGTAAGGTTCTGTTCCTTCAGGCGCTCTTCATACCTCATCCCTTGTGAATCTGGGACGAGTCTCGTCGCAAACTTCTGAACCTTTTCCAGTTTCATTATGTGTTTCTTTAGAGGGGGGGGGGGGGCTCCAAGATGGTGCGGCATACTCTAAGACTGGCCCTCAAGTAGGCAGTGTGTGTGTATTCACCTAGTTGTAGTCACCTAGTTTTGCTTGTGGGGGTTGAGCTCTGCTCTTTCGGCCCGCCTCTCGACTGTCAATCAACTTTTTCTAAGTAATTAATTACCCCCCTCTCCTCCATACACACACACCCAGGAAGCACCCCGCAACAGCTGTCTAACTCCCAGGTACCTAAGTACTGCTAGGTAACTGAGGCATCAGGGTGAAAGAAACTCGGCCCATCTGTTTACGCCTGCGCCGGGAATCGAACTCCGGCCCAGAGGATTACGTATTCAGTGTGTGTGTGTGTGTGTGTGTGTGTGTGTGTGTGTGTGTGTGTGTGTGTGTGTGTGTGTGTGTGTGTGTGTGTGTGTGTGTGTGTGTGTGTGCTCTTTCGGCCCGTCTCTCAACTGTCAATCAACTGTTACTAACTACTATTTTTTTCACACACACACACACACACACACACACACACACACACACACACACATATATATATATTTGGATTGTCAGAAAGCCTTTGATACAGTGCCACACAAGAGGCTAGTGAAAAAACTGGAGATGCAGGCTGGAGTGAAAGGGAAGGTACTCCGTTGGATACAGGAGTACCTAAGTAACAGGAGACAACGAGTCAGTGTGAGGGGTGAGGTCTCAGATTGGCGAGACGTTACTAGTGGAGTACCGCAGGGGTCAGTCCTTGGACCTATACTGTTTCTGATATATGTAAATGATCTTCCAGAGGGTATAGAATCGTTTCTCTCAATGTTTGCCGATCATGCAAAAATTATGAGGAGGATTGAAACTGAGGACGATAGTAGGAGGCTACAAGATGACCTAGACAGACTGAGTGAATGGTCCAACAAATGGCTGTTTAAGTTCAACCCGAGTAAATGCAAAGTAATGAAACTAGGCAGTGGAAATAGGAGGCCAAACAAAGGATACAGAATAGGAGATGAAGTACTTAATGAAACGAACAGAGAGAAAGATCTAGGAGTTGATATCACACCAAACCTGCCTCTTGAAGCCCACATAAAAAGAATAACGTCTGCGGCATATGCGAGGCTGGCTAACATCAGAACAGCGTTCAGGAACCTGTGTAAGGAATCATTCAGAATCTTGTACACCACATATGTAAGACCAATCCTGGAGTATGCGGCCCCAGCATGAAGCCCGTACCTTGTCAAGCACAAGACGAAGCTGGAAAAAGTCCAAAGTTATGCCACTAGACTAGTCCCAGAACTAAGAGGCATGAGTTACGAGGAAAGGCTGCGGGAAATGCACCTTACGACACTGGAAGACAGAAGAGTAAGGGGAGACATGATCACAACCTACAAAATCCTCAGAGGAATCGACCGGGTAAACAAGGATAAACTATTCAACACTGGTTGGACGCGAATAAGTGGACACAGGTGGAAACTGAGTACCCACATGAACCACAGAGACGTTAGAAGGAACTTTTTCAGTGTCAGAGTAGTTAACGAATGGAATGCATTAGGCAGTGATGTGGTGGAGGCTGACTCCATACACAGTTTTAAATGTAGATATGATAGAGCCCAGTAGGCCCAGGAATCTGTACACCAGTTGATTGACAGTTGAGAGGCGGGACCAAAGAGCCAGAGCTCAACCCCCGCAAGCACAAATAGGTGAGTACAAATAGGTGAGTACACACACATACACACACACACGCACACACACACACACACACACACACACACACACACACACACACACATATCCCAGGAAGCAGCCCATAACCACTGTCTAACTCTCCAGTACCTATTTACTGCTAGGTAACAAGGGCATCAGGTGAAAGAGAAACTGTCCATTTTTGTTTCTCGCCGGCGCTGGGAATCGAACCCGGGCCTCAGGATTACTTGTCCAGTGTGCTAGCCACACAGCTACTGGCTTCCCCACAGGGTGTGTGACTGTGTGGACAGGGTGTGGACTGTATGTGTGTGTGTGTGTGTGTGTGTGTGTGTGTGTGTGTGTGTGTGTGTGTGTGTGTGTGTGTGTGTGTGTGTGTGTGTGTGTGTGTGTTAACAAGATAACTAGTGGGGATTATCATGGTATTACGCCGAGATACGGAAAGTGGATTTTTTCTAGTTTATTTTTCCATGTTTTAAATGTATATAGGTGGATTGACCGTCTCGTGCGTTCGTTAGTAAACCCTACTCTTCCGTTCCCCCCTACTCTTCCGTTCGTTGCGAACCCCCCTCCCCCTCCTCTTCCTTTTTTTCTATTTATTAATAAAACAAAACAAATCAGAGAAATAAGTAAGGTAATCGTTATACACACATTAACATTTACATGGAAACAATAAGACATGAAACAACAATACATAACAACATACCAAAGCTGGAAAATCCACAAAAATCCACAGTAAAACCCACAAACCCACCACTAGTGGAGGGAAACTTGACAGAAACCCAATAGAGAAACACATCATTCACCAAAAGTTTCACAAGAACATACACAGGGTAGCCACCTTCAACGGCAACACATACCGGAAAGCCCCGAAACACCGCCGGATATATCACAGGTCACAGAACATAGAAAATAAGTACATTACAGCATAATGTGTCATTTGGAAACATACAAAGTATACATACAATATAAAATACATACAATACATATCACACCAGCACCACACCAACGGGGCGAACTGGCCTCCAGTCCCACACAGGCGAAAGATAGAACACTCACACAGCAACACGCACATTGTTCTTGTGAAACACCACAAACGGAGGACGCGCCCACCTCACCTCACAGGAATCAGCCCAGGCCATACATAACGCAGCCAGAAGCACGGCTGCAACAGAAACACACACCCAAGCAAAACTGACAAAACACACCAACAAAAAGAAAAAACCCACGACCAACACCCGTAACAGCTCACCCAAACACTAGAACACCCAAGAAACACGCACACACATACCATGAACGCAGACACACACCCGTGCCCACCCCAATCCAACTCCAACACCACAGCAGCACCCCTGATATACGCACCCATAAACCATTCGGCAAACACCGGTGGAAAAGCCCGCCTCAACCACCACATCATGAAGCGCAAATGCCCCTGCAAAAACCATAAAGTTCGACTCACCACGTACCCCTCCATCCTACCAACCCACAAACAAAAGATATTCGGCCACCAAGACACCGAGCGTATTCCGAGCCCGTCTCGAAACCTGTGGAAACGAAAAAAAAAAAAAAAAAAAAAAAACACAACAAGTCGACCCGCATGCCAAGACCACAGAAAGCCTCCACAGTATCTCTCAACCAGTCCACCAAACCCTGAATCCGCGTTCAAAAATAAAACACGTGCAATTGCATTTTGCACACCCCACAACGCGCACACCCATCCAAGCCCACTAAGCCCAACATAAACAGACATGCATTTGAGGGCAACGACTCGTGCAACAAACGAAAAACCAACTCCTGAGACCTGGGTGCAATACACGGCCCATGCAACGCGGACCAAATAGCCCCCCAATTGAAACAGGGGTACAGCTGCTCCACCCTGAGAACCACAGGAGAACAAAAGAGCCCCATACACCTCCTTACAACCTAAAGACATAAACCCCGGGAACCGACAAAGTGCCTGCACAATCATCACCGCCCAAGAGTATACGAAAGGGTAACCAGAGCAACATTCTGACATACCTCAAGGTCCACTAAAAAGCTGAAACGCACCAAACAAAAATAAAATATGATGGAGTTTAAACCATCCCCCAACCCTAGACCCCTGCGAAGCGACACCCAGAACAAGGCTAAAGACTGAACAAACACATCCGGAATCCCAACCCCACTCGCAAACTCAAGAAAGACCAACGAATTGGGTGATACCGCCTACCCCAGACATACCTATAAACCACATACTCAATATCGCGCGCACGCCGCCGGTCCAACGGGAAACACTGCGTGATAAACCAGACCCGCGACAAAACGTTACTAGTTACAATATTCTCACGTTGATAAACCGAGAGAGCCTGCTAAGAAATCAAACCCACCAACCCACCCACCGCCCGCAAGACCGCATCCCAATTAAAAGACAGTCTGCTCATAAGTGCAAAACCAAGTAACCCCCAAAACGCACAAAGACGACACGACAGAAAACCAGGACACACCCCATACTAAACACGAAAGCCCACCCCCCTAACCCCATAAGGCACGATTTGTCTCTATTAACAACAGCTCCAGTGGCCAACTTAAAACCACGCATGAGATCCTGCACCACAGGAACAGAACCCTCGCAGGTGACAAACAGGACAGTGTCATCCGCATACCCACAAACCTTCAAAACCAAACCATTCGGCAAAAGAGGCGCGACTACCAAACAACTCGTCTGCACCGCATGAATAAATAACTCCTGGAACACCACATACAGGAGCATAGAAAGAGGGCAACCCTGCCGAACCGTATCGCAAACGGGGCACTAATGAGCCCATTGACACACACACCCTACAACAACAACTCACATACAACATCCGAACCCACTTCACAAACCAGGAGGGAAACCCAAACGCTCCAACACCTGTAAAACAAACCTGATCGGCACCCTAACGAAAGCCTTCAGCCAATCGAGGCTGACCATAGCGGCCGACGCGCCCGGCCCCGACAGATACAGAAGCACATCCCGAAAAAGGGAACTGCACTGTACCAAAGACTTTCCAGGGACTCCACAAAACTGCCCAACAGAAACTACCGACCCCACCACAGCCCGAAGGCGCCCCACCAACAGTTTAGAAATAGGTTTATAGTCAACGTTGAGCAGCGTGATCGGCCGCCAATTCGCAAAAAACGCAAATCCTCCGGCTTCGGGAGAAGCCGCACAAGACCCTCATTTTACGAACCAGACAGCGTTCCAGGGTCTAAACAGAAACGAACAACCTCCAAAAAATCCGACCCAATCACATCCCAGAACGTGACAAAATTCCACAAGAAGGCCATTCGAACCTGAAACTTTCCCCCGACGAAAAGAACTGACGAAATCCCAAAGCTCTGACAGACCAACCTCCCCCTCAAGAGCAAAAGAGTCCAGAACCGACAGCCCGGGAGCACAATGTTAAAGAAAGAACAACCCCTCATCCCCCGTCGACCCACCCATACAAAGCCTGAAGTTCACTACGCATATAAAGTAAAATCGCATCCATGTTCGTCAGCACCAACCCATCCGGCCGATAAAGGCTAGACAACAAAATAGAGGCACGACCCGCCTTTTCCCATCGCAACAAATACGAAGACAGCACCTTCCCCCGCAAGCGTTCCTCAACCCCAGCCCAAACACGAACACCCTTCGCAATTTCCTCCCGCAACCCGCGAAGCTGCTCTTTACACAAGAAGATATCCTCAGACCGATCAAAACCCGTTAACTAACTCATACAGACGATTCAACCGCGCCTGTAAAATGCGTACCAACCCGAAAATCCCCGCCACCACCCGCTTCGTCAACACAACAAAAACAGCACGACATTCCCACTTGCACCATCCCTGTTGGAAATTTCCAACACTGACACACTACCATTGTATTATAATACATCATTATTATATACTAATTACAGTAGTTATTAATTTCACTAACGGTAGTGTTAACATAAATTAATATTTCTTTATCTGAGCCTATTGCTAATATTCTCACGACATCGAGAGGCAAGATTGCATCAGATAATGTACATCTAAACATATTTATTACCAATATGTTAGAGAATTGAATGTGGTTCTCTAAAATTATCAGTATTCCATACAATAATTAACTACGGATAATATAGCTCCCAATAATCCAAAACCGAGAGTTATTAACTGAAATTATTATCAAGTAGCAGTTTTTTCTATTACGTACGAATGCTATGGAGGAAATAAAATTTCTCTCCATTTCTTGATTAACACCATTTAACGAGAATATGATATTATTTAATTCCCTACAATTGCAACCCGGTTCTCATTAACGCAATACATCAGTAATTACACGGAAACGAATTATCCGTGATTAGTAACTTCTGTTGTGAATGCGGGAGACGAGTTGAGGGAGGACGGATAGACGCCGCCATACTTCGCCATGCTGCTTCGCTAGACACCCCTACAATCACATCGTGCGTCCCGGGAGAGTCGATTTCCATCAATACTACGTTAGGCCTTTGCATTTAATCGGCCTAGGAGCGTGCAATTGCTCCAGTAGCAATCTAGGATTGCTTCGGTGGACAACCAGCAGGTTAAGTGCCTTAGTATTGTTTATATTGAGTACTCTTTATATTCTTGTACTGTGCACTGTCCATCGTTATGCTATGCGACCCCCCCAAACAATAAGTACGTCCATAAGGAATTAAATTTATTCCTATTATGGCATAGTGGAGATATTAGATAGTAGGTGTAAACAATTAGTATATTCAGTTGAAATTTCAGCTTGTGTTGTAAGCGGTCGTGGTCCTCATATTTCCACGCCATGCTTGAACTCACGTGTTGCAGCAAGTAGCAGACGACGCCATTGCACCTCTACCTCTCCGTTCAGTATTACAGCTAAGCAGCTGAAGCCTTTCTATTATTTCTTTAATTGAGAAAATTCTAGATCAGTCGAAGAGATTTAGTTTATTTGATTTGAGATATCTAACATAATATGTTAGCCTCATAAAAGTCAAATGAGAATAATTGCTTGGTTAATCAACATTTCTTAAATAATCTTTTTACCATTAATCAATTTATTTAATGTTTCTTAATAGTATTCAGTAGAATTACTAATTTTTATTCGATGAAGAACCAGCCTCGATGAAGCGTACTGGGAGTAGATTACTTCTGGTATTAACCTCCAATTTTGTGAAGGACGGAAAGTTTATTCTCGAACATTAATATTATACAGCCCATAGAAGTTTAAAGAATAATCTTTAATAGTTTCCTATTCATAGGCACTGGTATATCAGTCCTTATCATTTAACTTTATCTGTTTCCCTTTTCAGTCAAAATAGGGTGGTCCTTTGATTAATTTAAATTAATCAATTAATTAAATATCAATCAATTAATAAGCTTTCTTCTCAACAATCCCCCACCACTCCAGAACGGAGGGAACCCCCACCCTTCCAAGCAGCCAGCAAAGCTCACCTCTCCCGAAACAAATTACGAACCACCGGACACTCGAGCAGCCCACAGTTGACTTTCACCAGCCCCGACCTACACACACCTGACTTCTAACCCCGACCCGCAGAACAATCAAACAATGATCGGAAAAACTCACCTGAAGCATCTTAAAAGAAAAAAAATTACCCCTCATATCCTTATGGACGTAAAACTGGTCGAGACGTTAATAAGACTCACATGCCACAAACATGAAATCCAACGCACCCCCAAGCATCACTGCCACATCCCGTAACCCACAACTCTGCAAAGTCACTTATAAAGCAGAGGAGACCTTTGCCGGACGAAGACTTACTATCACTCGCCGACATGATACAATTAAAATCCCCCCGAGAATCAATCTGAGTCTCATTCCGCAAAAATGCAACAAAACGCAAGAAAAGAAAACCTCCCGCTCTCACCGGCGTGCCGACCCAGACAGGGCTTAAACGTTCAAAAAGGTGACCTCCACTCCAAGATACAAAACCCGAACTAACGAAACCCGACCATCCTCATCCATTTCCGTGTGAAGCACAGAAATAGATGCACTCCGAGAAAGGAGGACGAGCGTACCCCTTACCTCAGACCGCGACAGGTTCAAAATTACCTGAAAACATTCATCCAACACCGGCAACAGACTCACATCCTTCACATGTTCTTGCACGAAAGCGACATCCACACAGCATCGATACAAGCCCCCATATGCACAGCCACCGCCCACAGCCCATTGACATTGAGCGACGTACAAATCAGAGATGAGCCATGGAGAAAGAGGTCCACAGAATCCCCAAAACACTCCTCCGCTAGTCAGGAGCAACCGACACCCCACACCGCCTCCAAGACAGACGTAAGGCCGCCATGCCGCTTCTCAGATGGGGGCGCAACACAACTACCATCCACCTGGTCTGCAGAGAGCTCAACAGACCCCTCCACGGCGCTCCCACCACGCACACGGTCCGGCGCTCCCACCACCCACACAACGCCTGCCAGAGAGCCCACGCTCCATGGACCGAGCACTCCCCTCACGCCTCCGACGCTTCGACATCTCAGCACGACGGTCTGACATTGAAGACCACTGTGATCGACGAGAGGGACGGATTTCTTCAGGGGTCCATCAACCCCCACGGACGAACCAGGAGTACCCGCAACCTCAGCAGGTACCGGGGCATTAGGGGCAGCGGAAGCATCACACACTTGCGCCGACATAGGACCGACTCGCTCTGTCGAAACCACATCTCTCGTCACACAAGGCCGGCGCAGGGACCCTATGAACACACCCAGACACTGGAACAAAAGCAGGAGGCACAAGCAGCATAGCAACGGCAGCAGGATCCTCCAACACCGAGGGACCACCAGCGCCTGGGTTCTCAGAATGCTCATCCACCACCACATCCACCATCTCAGCCGGAGGAGCCTCAGAGGCCTCCAGGGGTGGAAAATCCTGCTCCCGGAAGATGTTCTTGGTGACCCACCGGACACCCCCAAGCAGCATTCCACCACCATATGATCTGGCAACCTGCACCGAAAGCAAGTGCATTGCAAGTGCTTTCCCAATTAACACAATGGACGAGGTAATATCAGAGTTCACTTTCATTGCAAGCGTGCATATCCCATTGAGGAGGCCTTTCAGACGCCCCGACTTGATGACGTTCTCACGATAGTGCAAGACGCGGCCATACAACTGTAGGAACCGGCGTACCAAGCCCTCCTGGAACCAGAAAGGCAGGCCCCCGCGCAACAACCCATTTTGCGGACCTCTGCGATCCTACACACGGACTGATTCCGCACTATCAGGCAACTGAAGAGTCACTTCATCAATTTTTCGCATAATCCTCTGGAAGACCACATCGTCACGGAACTGCACCCAAGCCCTGCGCCAAAGTACGGTAATCTCCGTCATTACCACACACATGACGTCTGCAAGGCCACTTCCACCAAGGAGTTGATCACATTCCAATAAAGTCTAATTCAATCATGTGGGGGCGCCCCACATGCGCTGAAGACAACGCCATACACCATCTCCATGGCCCACGGGCCCCCACCCTAGAGCACAACTTCTACTAGCAGGGCTTGGACGAGACATTTTTTTATTATTATTTTCTACCACAGACGTGGCCACACATTAACAATGCTAACTAACATATATACATTTTCTTCTGTCATCCATTGACAGGGTTAAAGATTTGTTAAACATATTGTTCAGGAATTTATTGAACAATCAACCACAGAAGGTGATTGTACTGCTTTTAAAATGCTAGGCTAAGCTACATACGTAAGTACATAAATACACAGACTTACGTATGCCCTACATAAAGTGTTCGATGTGTCTTTTATATAGTGTCATTAATGTGCATTTACAAAGGTGAAATGGAATTCTGATCAGCTTCCACATATACTTTATACACACACACACATGTACATACATATACATATATACACACACACATGCATTCACATACATTTGTCTCTTTTACTCTGACAGGGTGAGATAGCTGATAAACTAGTGTGCAATTAAACACATAATCACTGAAGGTGATTAAGGTCCTTTCACAAGCTCAGGTTATATATTTACATCACATACATCCATTGTATAATTGATACATTACATGGTCAATCTAGGGTACAAGTCCAATATATCATCAAGTCTACCAGTACTCATATAGTAGTTACAGAGTTCAGTGGTAGCCCAGGAGAGCGAAAGTCAGTCAATATGGGACACTCTACAATATAATGTTCAAGGGAGTGCATGTTTTCTCTTTCACAAAGTTGACACATTGTGTACTCGACATTTGGGTTTTGAGAAAGCTGCCAGATACGTCTATATCCCAGGCGTATTCTGGCCACTATAACATCACATTGCCGGGTTCTTGTTCAATTAGTCCCATATGTGAATGTCTCCTCATGATATCTATAATAATATTTAATGCTACAACTGTCAGGTCTTTGTGAATTTGTTCGGTCGGTGAGATTTTCATTAGATATTTGTTTAAGTATTCTCTTTGTCACTGCTAAGGAAACACCCATATCAATTTCTACTATTGGTTTTCTACAGGCTGTCTTTGCAAGCATATCAACAATGTCATGCCTTGAGATGCCAACATGTGATGGTATCCATAGGAATTTAATTTCAAATCTCTTTTCTTTAGCAGCTAAAACATTCATTCGAATATCACTGACTATTTTCTGGGTGTTACTACTATGCCCGTTCAATTCCAGGAGTGCATTCTGCGAGTCACAGTATATAAGTCCACTGTCTTTGTCTTTTAAAAATTCAGTGGGAAGGTATATGCCTGCAAGTTCAGTTTGAGTTGCACTTGCCCAATTATTGACGCACTTCATTGCTGTATGTAGTAGAGAAGATTGTTCAAAAATATTACATGGACAACCGTCATGTACATTACTTCGTCTACCTCCTTCTACAGAGCAGTCGGTGTAGCACTGATACACATCGTTACCCATAGCCTGAGTACTCTCAGTGATGCTTTTCAGTGTTAACAGTTTTAATAATGTATAGTGTACACTATCTTTTTTGGGTGCATTTACAAAATCAACTGCTAGATCCAAGTTATCCCATGGAGTAATTGGTTGATTAATCGTTAATTGAGTTGGGTACATATTTAATATTTTGATGGAGTTGGCTACCTTGTAGAACCAAAATGCATAATGAGATTTCGCTCTACTTCTTCTATAGACCTCAGGTGAGTGTTGCATATTAGAAAGTTTAGCTTGAAATTTCATGTGTTGCCGAGATCTACTCAATGCCTTCACGCCGAAAACTGTGCTAATAGACAAAATTCTCTCACTTATGGTAGGTAATTTTAACTCAGCTCTCATAATAACTATTCTCGTGGACTTTGGAGCCTCAAGGATGAGACGCATAGCTTCATTTTGCAAGGTTTCAAGAAATTTCAGCTCTTTGTCTTTATACAGTGTGAGATGTAGAGCATTGCATTCAATCACAGAGCGATTAAATGATACATAAATCATTCTAGCAAGTCTCACGTTAGTTCCATGATTGATGCCAACAAGGACCCGCAAGGGCTTTAATCTCTCCCAGAGTCTCCCCTTGAGAGAAGAAAGGCTCCCAGGGGTCGTTAATGGGGACACCAAGGTATCTGTAAGTCTCGCAATTCTCAAGTGCTCGTCCATCTATATGATAATTGGCTGGTGGAATACCACATAGAATGAGGGCACGAGTTTTCTCTTCAAAGATAAGTAGGCCACATTCCTCAGCTCTAGTAGTAAAAGCATCGACCAGAACTTGCATTCTAGGCTCGGAGGCAGCCTGTAAACATATATCAGTTATGATGTTATTTATCATAACAAATAATCGTGTCTTCATTATTAGTTGGCAGATCTCTAATAAGTTTATGCATCAGAACGTTGAACAACAAGGGGCTGAGGACCCCTCCTTGTGGAGTTCCCAGTTCAGAGTGTTTGCTCTCTGTGCTTTTAACACCATTAAACAAACCATATGCTGTTCGATTAGACAAATAGCACTTTATCCATTTCAGTAATTTTCCTTGAATTCTTAGCTCAGCAAGCTGTTCTAGTATGATTTCCCTGTTTGCTGTATCAAAAGCTGCAGCTAGGTCAATGAAGCAGCCCGTCCTCCAAACAAAGATCCAAAAGTGATTCCATGCAGCCGCCAAACCCCCTGTTTATGAATGAAAAGCGGTTTACACACGACTCACAACTGCTGATGTTCGAACATATCCGGAACAAGTGCTTCACTGACGAATTTTTTTCGAATCACAACGCTATAAATGCTTCACCCACGTACTACAAATACAAATAATCGTCAACAGAACCTAAACACCTGACCTAACTTTTCCTATGCCTATATATACACAATATGCCAATATATTATAATATTAATTTATACTTGAGAAAATTCCCGTTTTGAATGAACAGCATATTAAAATTTATGAATGCGTCTGTGGGGTCGACCGCTGAATGTAATGGACTTGAGTCGAGGACGGGTTGCAATGAAGACTGCTTGAGGGGAAGCTTCAATATGAGCGAAGTATTCACCAAAACAGTGTTGTGTACTGATCCCGGGCATAAATCCAAACAGTTGAGGTGACAAGTGCCCCTGTATACGATTCATGAGTCGGTTAAGCACTACGTTCAAGCGCTTTACAGACACACGATGTTAGAGATATGGGTCTATAATTATCTGAGTTTGGTTTGGGGAGGGGAGCAATGACGCACTTTGTCCAAGCATCAGGTAATACTCCTTCACTTAAACTCATTATGTACAACACTAAAAGTGGATTACCTGGTACTTGTGAGACTAATCTCAGTAAACTGCAAGTAATACCGTCCTCTCCAGGAGCAGTTGAGTTGCCCATCTTTAGTGCATGATTTAATTCCCATTCAGTTTCATCATTAAGGTCCGATACGTCGATAGCTGTACAGGCAAGATTGATGGCTCGTTGTCTGTTGGGGCGTGTCATTAAGTTTGTGCTGTATGTTAATTGAGAATGAGTTGTAGTTTGATGTTAGTGCCCATTGATGAAGGAGAATGTTTGCTTGTTCTAGTGTGCTGTGTTGCAGTGGTTTGGTTGGGTTGCTTCTAGAGATTTTCCGTATCTTTTCCCAAACTTCAACAAGTGTTGCTTGCTCATTTATACTTTGAAGGAACTCTTCCTAATGTTTATTACATATAACGTTGCTTATGTCTCTCACCTCTCTATTTGCGACAAGAAAAGCACGCACGTCATCGTGCGTGCGTTTGGTTCGTTTGTATGAATCTCCCAGCTGCTTTACTCGTTCATGCTCTTGAATAAATACGGGGTCAAGGACCCACTTAGGTGTTGTCCACTTTTGCTAGGCTTATGGAGTCTCACCTGAGCTGCTGTGCGGTGAGGACGTATCGCCTGACCGCTCCGGTAGTTTGGGGTGTTTGCCGTTTTCGTCAGCATGGGGGTGTGGGTGTCTCTACCCTCCCTGCTGTTCCTGGTGGTATGGACGTGTCGCTTTTGCGATGGGCGGCCATCTTCCCCCTGTCGTGAGGGTCAACTCCATAGGTTTGGAGTTTACTGGCCGTGTGGGATACCCTCTCGTGGAGTTGGTCATGAGTGACATGCCGGGGTCATGGTCCCGGTCATGGACGTCTACGGTGTTGAGCTGGTCACCGCTCGCTGTGTGATCATCAAGTTTGTGGGAGAAGCAGTGTACCGTGACTTTCTCCGATGGTACGAGAGGGGGTACTTTGCAGCTGCAGGACGGCAACGGGTCTGTGGCCATTTCGGCCTGCAGCGGTGCAGTGACGTATGTGAGTGTCCATGGCGCCCCCATGGAGTTTCCTGAGGCCCTCCTCCGGCGTTTCTTCCAGAAGTATGGCCCCGTCGTCAGTGTGCGGATGCACTCGCTGTCTTCTAGGAAATATTCGGGTGTGAAAACCAACATTCGTACCCTCGGGATGCGACTGAGGTCGGACATTCCATCCTCTGTCCGACTTTTAGGGTACTACGTGCGGGTGTTTTATGCCCGGCAGCCCCGTACTTGTTTCCGGTGTGGCATGTTGGGGCATCAGGCTGCCGGGTGCACTGCTGATCCGGTTGCTCCCGTAAATTTATTTTGTGAAGAGGATTTCCCACCGCTCCCTCTAGAGGAGGCATCCTGGTGTGAGGGATCTAGATCCCTCAGCTAGTTTTCCTAGTTTCTAGATTAGGCTAGGCACTCTAGAAACTGAAGCTTTCAAATTAACATATGCTTGTTGGGTGTTGAATGAAAGCTTATGTCACGAACTATCACTTGAGAGTAGTTAGAAGTCTGTGATTGCTCTGTAGAGAGAATTACAGAGATTTTCCTGTTTCTGTGAAGTAGGATGTGAGTTACTTGGACTAAAACCGTCAGAGGTGGGGGGGGAGAGCGGGGTGAGCGCTGCCTCTTCCCCCCCCCCCCCCACATGGGAGACATCACGCCACTCTAGGCCTCACCCTCCTTGTGACGTCACGAGACGCCCGAGGGTGACGGAGAGAGGTGATTGGTTTGGGGCACGTGTGGTCCAAGCCTAGTTTTGGCGCGAAGAATTCTGATTGGGGGCGGCACGAGGAGCTGTGCCGGCTTCCAGCTGATTGGTCTAGCCATTGTAGGGAGAGATGGGCATCTGGTGTTCCTTAGCCCGCGAAATCTTCAATTTGAATTGGGTGACCTGAGCAGCCGTAGGGTGAAGACGTGTCGTCTGAACACTCCGGCAGTTTGGGGAGGTTGCAGTTTTTTCGCCGGCAGGGGGTGTGGGGGTCTCTTACCCTCCCTGTCCAGTGTTGTTGCCTGCCTGGCTGCGTGCTGACGTGGCCGTTTTGCCATGGGGGGCCTGGCTATTCCTCCTGTGTTGAGGGTAAATTCCGTGGGACTGGAATTCACGTGTAAGGCTGGTTATCCGGCCGTTGAGTTAGTTATGTGTGACATGCTTCGTGTCCCGGTGGAAGCTGTGTATGGCGTTGAGCTTGTTACGGCCCACCGGGTGATTGTCAAGTTCGTAGGGGAGGCGGAGTATCGGGACTTCCTCCGGCGGAACGAGGGGCGTTCATTGCAGTTGCCGGATGGCGCCGGCTCCGTTACGATCTCGGACCGAAGTGGTGCCCTGACATATGTCAGTGTGCACGGTGCGCCCCTGGAGTTCCCTGAAAACCTTCTCCGGCGCTTCTTCGGGAGGTATGGTGCTGTCATCAGTGTGCGGGTGAACAAGCTGTCCTCGGGGAAGTATGCTGGGAAGCAGACAAATGTCCGTACATTAGGTATGCGCCTGCGGTCGGATATCCCATCTTCTATCCGGCTGCTGGGCTACTACGTTCGGGTGTACTATGCCCGGCTGCCCCGTACTTGTTTCCGGTGTGGCCAGTTGGGGCATCAGGCTGCCGGGTGCTCTGAGACACCTGCTGCGCCCGTTAACTTATTCCGGGAGGAGGATTTCCCGCCGCTCCCTCAGGGCGTGGATTCCGGAGATGAAGTGGAGCAGGTCCCAGTCGCTGCTGATGCGGCCCCTCCTGCGTCACCCGACATGCCCCCGGTGCTTGTTGCCCCTCAGCCGAGTGCGTCTGCGTCTTCCTCGACTCCTGCTGCTGCGCCTGGTTCTGCGCCCTCGCCAGGTGTTCCGGCTGTGTTGGGTGTTGGGGGTGCTGCGGAGCATCCTGTTGTGTGCGGCCCGGTTCCCCATGTGGTTGAGGCTGCTGAAGTACTGCGACGGGCGTTGGTTCGCCCGGTTCGTGAGGGCCGTGGTTCTGGGTCCGCCTCCGGCTGTGAGGATGTGCGGCCAGTGCCCAAGCGTTCTAGGCGCTCTTCTATTGCTTGGGCTGATATGGAGGACTACGACGCGGGTGGAGCTTCGGGAGATGGTGTGGCGGTTCCAGGTGCCTCGTGCTCTACGACGCTGGTGGTGGCTGATGTCCATGTGTCGGCTGTTGACGATGATTGTGCGTCTAATTTACCTCCTGTTCTTTCTCCTGCAGAAGGTTCTCCGCAGTGGGAGGTGGTTGCTCCTACGGGCGTGGATGGTGTGGATCCTGGTACGAGCTGAGGCCTCAAGCTGGTGCTGAAAAAGGATGCCAAGCGTGGGAGGTCCCGGCAGGTGCAACGTTCAGTGGTTGCCGAGGAGCCCTGTGAGGCAGCTGAGGAGGCTCCCAGTGTGCTGCCCATTGCCCGGCCTCTTGGGAAGGAGCCTCTCCCTCTCATCTTGGCCTCCGGAGTGGCGATGGATGCTGACCATCTGTTGCATTTTGAAATTGTTGACCATGTGCGTCCTGCTCCATGGTGCCCTTCTACCATCTGGATTCGTCGGGCTAAGTGTTTTATTGTGGGTGTGCCAGAGTTAATGCCCGATCCTCGTACGCTCAATAGTGACCATGTTTCGGAGGACATTATGTTACTTTGGGAAGCGTACTGTATTCGCTTCCCGGCGGAAGAGTGGCCGGACAAGTATGAGATCTTTTCGTAGTCTGTGTGCTTGCTGTGTGTTTTATTTTTCTTTTGTTTTCTTGTGTTTTTGATGTTGGCCCTTCAGGCCGGTGTTTAGTGACTTGTGTTTTTGCCTGCTTTTTTATGGTAATTGGCCTCGCCTTTTGTTACGGGGCGTTAATGTATTGATTTTCTGTTGCTTTACCTGTTGCCTCTTGTTGTATGTTTTGTTTTTTGGAGGTGTTGTTTTGTACTGTGATTGCTGGATTGCCATTGTATTCTGTTTTATGTTTTGATGTATGCTGTATTTTTCATGTTTTTTCTTGTGTATGTGTTTGTTGTGCTATGCTGTTTTGTTGTGCTCGGCTGTCGGCCCTTCTGGCCGGTGGTTTATTGTTTTCCTTTATGTATTCTGTATTTTTATTGTATTTAATTTGCATGCTCTGCATGTAAAAAAAAAAAAAAAAAAAAAAAAAAAAAAATGAATTGGGCGGCCAGGGAAGGAAGAGGTGTTTGGGTGGGGCGGCACGCTTGCCGCCTCCACCCCCTGTTAATCGCTTCTGTCGTCCAAATTACTCGATTGGTGGCACTCCTGCCATCAGGGGTTGTGTCAAGGCCTAATTAAGTGAATTGGGGCCAGGAATTTACGGAAGAAACAGTAAAAAGCTAAGGGACAGTTGACTGTGTGAACGCATGAGGCAGGCTGGCAGAAGCCTCGTGGAGTATCAGATTGATCCCTCATCCCTCGGGTCTGAGTATCCTGTCTAGTGGCAATGGACAATTGATGTTGGGCGGTGTACGCGTATGTGATATTGCAGGCCCATGTTGGACTTTGCATTCCGCCAGGCCGCATCAGTGTGGTGACGCCGCCAGTCATTGTCACCCCAGTGTAGAACAAACAAGGGTTCTAGAGTGATGGGGTGCAGATTCCCCAGCCGCGTGGGTACTCCTGTGGGCGGCACCCATGTGCGCACCCGCCCGCCAGCGGGTGGGCTTCCCACCCAGGCAACACCACCCCACCCGCCCGCCCGGCCGGTGGGGTGGTATCACGTCATGCGCCACTCAGGCCACCCGCGCGCCGGCCACCACAGGCCACCAAACCCCCCTCTCTCAGCTCGGGAGGGGCGCTGTGGCCACCTGCCTTGGCCACATGCCTTGGCCACTTTCCCGGGACAGCCTAGGGCCACATCTTGTCGACGCATGAGGAGCAAGCAGCTAAGTGTGGTCAGCTAGTGTGGTAGTAACTTTGGTAATGAGGAAAAATAAGGCAGTAGAAAGGAGTAGAAATGAGTACTCAGGAGTAGAACTGAGTACATCCACCGGTACTCAGTGTGATGAGTACCGGTGGATGTTCCCGGTAAGAGTTATCTCAGAGCCTCGCCAGGCTAGGAAAAAACAGCTGGGGGCAGCTGTCAGTGGGATCCAGGTGTCGGGTAGGGGCGGTACCTGGAGATAGAGATTATACACGGGACCACGCTGTATGGTAGTATAAGTGTGTAGACTGACTGGAGTGTGTGACCAGTCAGTGTAGAGATTTACCATATAAGTGATCCAGCCTGTCGATTCTATATAATCGTTCAGGCTGGATTAATGCCATAGAGTACGGTAAAATTATAATCATTAGAGGTAGTCAGGAGTGTCAGTGAGGACCCCTGAAGTCTGTGTAATTAGTACATATTACTTGTTGATATAATTTTCAGAGAGTATGTGAAGGCCATTTCTATGTCTTCATTTGCATGTCTATGTACTGTGTTGTGTGGTAGTCAGTAGAGGTGATTGCTGACTGATTGCCTAATGATGTCATTAGCATGTGGGGTATGCTGACGGCATCATTATGTTGCAGGTTGTGCAGTGTCAGTATCAGTTTATACAATATTATTGCCCCAGGAACTGTGTTGAGGGTTCAAGGGACCTCTAGGATTATTCAGGGGAATTTTCAGTACTTAATGAGAGCAGGCAATTGAGGGGTTAATTGCCTGGCTGAGGTATGTGTGTGTTCACAGTATTCCTTTGCAATCAGGTGCAAGTAGTAAAAGAGGAGGGGCAGTAATATTAGTATACTTGTGTGTGTTGCACAACCGTGTGTTTTATTGTGTGGGCACAGTAATTAGCGAGTTGCAGTAGCTGCAACTATATGTGTGGGTAGTGCTGATATGTTGTTGCATGCCATTATAGTGTGATCTATGTAACGCTGGGGTTACTTTGTTTCTTTAAGTTATGTTGAGGACTTAAGGATTCAGTGAGTTAATTAAGGGGTAATTAACTGGATAAGGGGTGCACACTTAGTATTGTGGAGTGAGTGAGGGCTGTTATAAGGGAACAGTGTTGAGCTATAATGAGATACGTCTCGGGAGCAATTAATTGTCCATGTGACAGTTAATTGACCACTCTAGCTAATTATGTAATTAGCCTTCTCATCATGAATTCACGTAGTGGGAGAGGTTCTGTCAGAGTCTGTCAGTATTTGTGTTAACGTAATATGCTCGAGACTAATTACCTTTCAGGGGTAAAGCAATTAGTGGTTCATGTTAATTGGTGGAGTAATTAGCATTGGAGAGCTCCGGTGACTCGGTAAAGCGAGGTCATGGAGCTAGCATAAATCGTTGTATTAATCATATCCTGTCTGAGGACAGTGGATTATTGGCACATCTTGTTAATTAGGGTAATTAACTCCTTTCCCGTGAATTCACAGTGTTTGATGAGACCTGCTTAGGCAGTGCGGAGTGAGACGTATTTATGGATGATTAATTATCGGTCCTGGTGACAGGTAATTAATGGCTCAGCAGTAATTAGTGCCCTAATTAGGGTAATTAACACTCACTAGTAATTTTTTTGACACAGACTGTAGAGAAGCTACCAAGTTAGGGTAGGCTTAGTTAACGTAACTCAATGGGGATGTAATTAGTGGTCCGTTTGACCTTAATTGAGAATTACTCACTGAATACTTGCAAGGAGTCAAGTGTGTTGTAATATGTTGAGTTATTGTTAACAAGAGAGAGACAAGTGTTAAAGATTAACGTAGAGTATCATCATGTTGTTGTCTAGTGGGAGACAATTGTTTGTGATTACCGTGGTACTTTGTTGCTGACTGCTGCGATCAGTCAAATAACGTAATTAATCACTTCATGCAATTTCTTTTGGTTGTCGTCTGGTGACGAGAGTAGAGTCATACTAGGGATCTGTGGAGCTGTGTCCCAGAATTCCCGCCTTGCCTGTCGGTGTATCGGGTTACAACAGGGCAACTTCTTAGTGGGAGTTGCAAAGAGTGTTCACACGGGGTTGTGATAGGGGGGAGTCACTGTTAGACTTCCGCCTAGTTACGTGGGTCTCTCCTGGGAGGCGGGAGGACCCCTAAGCTTGTGATTATAGTAGCTGTCAGGGAAACCAAGACACTATGGATTGCCTGCTTGTGTCTTTGTTTCAGTGGATCCTTCATTTGTTCAGTTAGTTCATGTTGTCAGCCCGAAGTGTCAGCAAGATGGAGCCTGCTGTCACTTCTCGAGGGGCTGTTGAATAGCTGTGTTGCAAATGCCACTTGATGTACAATAACGTAACCATTCGCTGTGGTGTAACTTAGTCTGTGATATTTTTCTTTGATTTGCAATATTGCGTCATCAGTGGGCACACCTGTGTTCAGGTTAGTTCAGTATGCAGCCTCACAGCAAGGGTTGCTATTTAGCTGTTTGTTATCGTGCCACTGGATTGACATTAACGTAACGTAAACTCGGTAATGTAGTAGTTAGCCTCTTGTTATTAATAAATTGTTATGTTATAGAAAACAGTCTTTGATGTCAACCCTTCAACCATATTATTCCACCCTATTTCTGCATAATATTATTAAATGTTGATGTGATCTTGATAAGGCGGCTGTTCTTGGGAATTCGAATTCCAATTCATAGCGCCACTTCAAATATAAATATTTGATTGTGAGAACCCGTCGGTTACCCTTTATTAGTTTAACGTCCTGTTTAACTAGGAGGAGCCAGCGGCCTATTGTGGACAGGGTTTCACCCTTGGTGGTGGAGGCCTGGCAGTTTGCTCCCGCTTTTCCTTTTTCTACTGGACTCATGCTTAACTGCCGTGAGCAGACTTTAAACTTGTAGTCCACCTCTTAAGGGAGGTAGGCGTAGAGAAAAATCTCACAGCTGGCGCCCAACGTGGGGCTATGCAACTTGGGTTCGAGCCCATGAAGAGTAGTCTTATTGATTTTTAAAGTAACATAAGATATCGTTGCAGAATATTGTGGAACAGTATTGTTGGAGGTATGTTTTATGCACGGTTGTCACACGTAGGTACACACACACCACACACACACAGTATGTAAGAGGTATTTCATGGTAGATATGGGGAAATCTGTCTGGCTTTTTGTGGCTGCGAGCTAGTGGACATTGACACACTCATTGGTGAGGGGTGTCAGCTCAGCAGCAGGTGTCGTGGACACCAAGCCAGCGTGCAACAGGGGTTGCAAGAGTGCACTCAGGATCTGCCTGAGGTGCAAGACACCACCTACCTTAGGGTAGAAGAAGCTTCTAGAAGTGACCTCAAGTGGGAGAGGTCTTATTGGACGACACTGTAGTTGTCAAGGGTGTCATAGGAGTGTAGTTGTTATTACACAGTAGGATCTTAGTGGGAGGTCGCGCCACCAGAGTAGGATCCGAGTAGACTTCTTTAGAGGAAGGGAGTAATTCATCTGTAGTTAGACAGGTGATGGAATTTCTTGCCAGAGTGGGGACTGTACAACCCCAGGAAGAATTCAGGGTAGTCACTAGAGAGGTTGAGCAGAGGCTCCCGTTTGCAGAGGTGACAGCAAGGCCGAGTTCGAGCCTGATGGTGAAAGCGCAGCAAGACAGTGCTGGCTCAAGTGCAGATTGCAAGGAGGCAATCTCACACAGGGAAGGGAAGACAAACCCACCCTAGTGCACTTAACCTGGTGACAAGGTATGAAGGTAAAGATGCCTAGCTTGGTAGTTCTGAGAAAGACGATTCGATGGATGCATACATCGATCGCCTTTTGAAGAAAGGCTGCCAATGCAAGATGGCAAGGGTCATTTTGGGCTGGTGATTTTCCATGGTTCAGATCCCCAGCAGCATAATGATTTTGTTCTTTAAGGATTGCCGTGGTAAAGGGTTATAGTAGATCTGCAGAGGGAATGCTGATCACATTCCAAGTTAGGACCAGGGGAGAAATAGACAAGAGAGTTTGACAGATGTCAAAAGTTTTGCTTGAGTCCTTGTTAAAGTAGGGGGACCTAGGAGAAGCAAGGGAGGGACCCCAGGCTCAGTAGGGGAGCATAGGTACTTGTAGAAGAGGGTTTTCTCCCAGATAGTTCAGTCGGTAGAGCAAGGCCGGCTGGTGTTGGGCAGTTGGACAGTGAGAGTGATCCTGTCAACTTGTTGCTAGGTCAGGTGGAGGACTGATAGTAAGTCTTTTGTAGGCTGAGGGGAGTGTAGAAGTGCTTCACCGGTAAGGCCACACCAATGTGTTGCTCATGTGTCAAGTATGACACAGACCGAGGAGGGAAATGGGAGGTTCAGTGATGGAAATGGTTGCGAGGTGTTGAACCGGCCAGGACCAGAGCTGGAGCCGAACATGTTGCCACTCCAAGGTCGGGCAGCACCACCAGGGTGATCCGGTGGTAGTGCACAGAGACCCTCAGGCCAGGATGTATAGGAAACAGAGTTTCACACTCCACACTTGTTTAGCTAGTACACCTGTTGGGCAGGTGTGTGCAGAAAAACTAGCTGGTGTTTTGAATGTATTTTCCTTGCAGGAAAATATATTCTTTAGTGGGAGGTTGTGTGAGGGATCTAGATCCCTCAGCTAGTTTTCCTAGTTTCTAGATTAGGCTAGGCACTCTAGAAACTGAAGCTTTCAAATTAACATATGCTTGTTGGGTGTTGAATGAAAGCTTATGTCACGAACTATCACTTGAGAGTAGTTAGAAGTCTGTGATTGCTCTGTAGAGAGAATTACAGAGATTTTCCTGTTTCTGTGAAGTAGGATGTGAGTTACTTGGACTAAAACCGTTAGAGGTGGGGGGGAGAGAGGGGTGAGCGCTGCCTCTTCCCCCCCCCCCCCCACATGGGAGACATCACGCCACTCTAGGCCTCACCCTCCTTGTGACGTCACGGGACGCCCAAGGGTGACGGAGAGAGGTGATTGGTTTGGGGCACGTGTGGTCCAAGCCTAGTTTTGGCGCGAAGAATTCTGATTGGGGGCGGCACGAGGAGCTGTGCCGGCTTCCAGCTGATTGGTCTAGCCATTGTAGGGAGAGATGGGCATCTGGTGTTCCTTAGCCCGCGAAAACTTCAGTTTGAATTGGGCGGCCAGGGAAGGAAGAGGTGTTTGGGTGGGGCGGCACGCTTGCCGCCTCCACCCCCTGTTAATCGCTTCTGTCGTCCAAATTACTCGATTGGTGGCACTCCTGCCATCAGGGGTTGTACGTGTCAAGGCCTAATTAAGTGAATTGGGGCCAGGAATTTACGGAAAAAACAGTAAAAAGCTAAGGGACAGTTGACTGTGTGAACGCATGAGGCAGGCTGGCAGAAGCCTCGTGGAGTATCAGATTGATCCCTCATCCCTCGGGTCTGAGTATCCTGTCTAGTGGCAATGGACAATTGATGTTGGGCGGTGTACGCGTATGTGATATTGCAGGCCCTTGTTGGACTTTGCATTCCGCCAGGCCGCGTCAGTGTGGTGACGCCGCCAGTCATTGTCACCCCAGTGTAGAACAAAGAAGGGTTCTAGAGTGATGGGGTGGAGATTCCCCAGCCGCGTGGGTACTCTTGTGGGCGGCACCCATGTGCGCACCCGCCCGCCCGTGGGTGGGCTTCCCACCCAGGCAACACCACCCCGCCCGCCCGCCCGGCCGGTGGGGTGGTATCACGTCATGCGCCACTCAGGCCACCCGCGCGCCGGCCACCCCAGGCCACCAAACCCCCCTCTCTCAGCTCGGGAGGGGCGCTGGCCACATGCCTTGGCCACTTTCCCGGGACAGCCTAGGGCCACATCTTGTCGACGCATGAGGAGCAAGCAGCTAAGTGTGGTCAGCTAGTGTGGTAGTAACTTTGGTAATGAGGAAAAATAAGGCAGTAGAAAGGAGTAGAAATGAGTACTATTACAGTGTGATGAGTACCGGTGGATGTTCCCGGTAAGAGTTATCTCAGAGCCTCGCCAGGCTAGGAAAAAACAGCTGGGGGCAGCTGTCAGTGGGATCCAGGTGTCGGGTAGGGGCGGTACCTGGAGATAGAGATTATACACGGGTCCACGCTGTATGGTAGTATAAGTGTGTAGACTGACTGGAGTGTGTGACCAGTCAGTGTAGAGATTTACCATATAAGTGATCCAGCCTGTCGATTCTATATAATCGTTCAGGCTGGATTAATGCCATAGAGTACGGTAAAATTATAATCATTAGAGGTAGTCAGGAGTGTCAGTGAGGACCCCTGAAGTCTGTGTAATTAGTACATATTACTTGGTGATATAATTTTCAGAGAGTATGTGAAGGCCATTTCTATGTGTTCATTTGCATGTCTATGTACTGTTGTGTGGTAGTCAGTAGAGGTGATTGCTGACTGATTGCCTAATGATGTCATTAGCATGTGGGGTATGCTGACGGCATCATTATGTTGCAGGTTGTGCAGTGTCAGTATCAGTTTATACAATATTATTGCCCCAGGAACTGTGTTGAGGGTTCAAGGGACCTCTAGGATTATTCAGGGGAATTTTCAGTACTTAATGAGAGCAGGCAATTGATGGGTTAATTGCCTGGCGGAGGTATGTGTGTGTTCACAGTATTCCTTTGCAATCAGGTGCAAGAAGTAAAAGAGGAGGGGCAGTAATATTAGTATACTTGTGTGTGTTGCAGAACCGTGTGTTTTATTGTGTGGGCACAGTAATTAGCGAGTTGCAGTAGCTGCAACTATATGTGTGGGTAGTGCTGATATGTTGTTGCATGCCATTATAGTGTGACCTATGTAACGCTGGGGTTACTTTGTTTCTTTAAGTTATGTTGAGGACTTAGGGATTCAGTGAGTTAATTAAGGGGTAATTAACTGGATAAGGGGTGCACACTTAGTATTGTGGAGTGAGGGCTGTTATAAGGGAACAGTGTTGAGCTATAATGAGATACGTCTCGGGAGCAATTAATTGTCCATGTGACAGTTAATTGACCACTCTAGCTAATTATGTAATTAGCCTTCTCATCATGAATTCACGTAGTGGGAGAGGTTCTGTCAGTATTTGTGTTAACGTAATATGCTCGAGACTAATTACCTTTCAGGGGTAAAGCAATTAGTGGCTCATGTTAATTGGTGGAGTAATTAGCATTGGAGAGCTCCGGTGACTCGGTAAAGCGAGGTCAATGAGCTAGCATAAATCGTTGTATTAATCATATCCTGTCTGACGACAGTGGATTATTGGCACATCTTGTTAATTAGGGTAATTAACTCCTTTCCCGTGAATTCACAGTGTTTGATGAGACCTGCTTAGGCAGTGCGGAGTGAGACGTATTTATGGATGATTAATTATCGGTCCTGGTGACAGGTAATTAATGGCTCAGCAGTAATTAGTGCCCTAATTAGGGTAATTAACACTCACTAGTAATTTTTTTGACACAGACTGTAGAGAAGCTACCAAGTTAGGGTAGGCTTAGTTAACGTAACTCAATAGGGATGTAATTAGTGGTCCGTTTGACCTTAACTGAGAATTACTCACTGAATACTTGCAAGGAGTCAAGTGTGTTGTAATATGTTGAGTTATTGTTAACAAGAAAGAGACAAGTGTTAAAGATTAACGTAGAGTATCATCATGTTGTTGTCTAGTGGGAGACAATTGTTTGTGATTACCGTGGTACTTTGTTGCTGACTGCTGCGATCAGTCAATTAACGTAATTAATCACTTCAGGCAATTTCTTTTGGTTGTCGTCTGGTGACGAGAGTAGAGTCATACTAGGGATCTGTGGAGCTGTGTCCCAGAATTCCCGCCTTGCCTGTCGGTGTATCGGGTTACAACAGGGCAACTTCTTACTGGGAGTTGCAAAGAGTGTTCACACGGGGTAGTGATAGGGGGGAGTCACTGTTAGACTTCCGCCTAGTTACGTGGGTCTCTCCTGGGGGGCAGGAGGACCCCTAAGCTTGTGATTATAGTAGCTGTCAGGGAAACCAAGACACTATTGATTGCCTGCTTGTGTCTTTGTTTCAGTGGATCCTTCATTTGTTCAGTTCATGTTGTCAGCCCGAAGTGTCAGCAAGATGTAGCCTGCTGTCACTTCTCGAGGGGCTGTTGAATAGCTGTGTTGCAAATCCCACTTGATGTACAATAACGTAACCATTCGCTGTGGTGTAACTTAGTCTGTGATATTTTTCTTTGATTTGCAATATTGCGTCATCAGTGGGCACACCTGTGTTCAGGTTTGTTCAGTATGCAGCCTCACAGCAAGGGTTGCTATTTAGCTGTTTGTTATCGTTCCACTGGATTGACATTAACGTAACGTAAACTCGGTAATGTAGTAGTTAGTCTCTTGTTATTAATAAATTGTTATGTTATAGAAAACAGTCTTTGATGTCAACCCTTCAACCATATTATTCAACCCTATTTCTGCATAATATTATTAAATGTTGATGTGATCTTGATATGACGGCTGTTCTTGGGAATTCGAATTCCAATTCATAGCGCCACTTCAAATATAAATATTTGATTGTGAGAACCCGTCGGTTACCCTTTATTAGTTTAACGTCCTGTTTAACTAGGAGGAGCCAGCGGCCTATTGTGGACAGGGTTTCACCCTTGGTGGTGGAGGCCTGGCGGTTTGCTCCCGCTTTTCCTTTTTCTACTGGACTCATGCTTAACTGCCGTGAGCAGACTGCTGCCCCTCCTCCGGGTATTGCAGTGCCGTCGGTTGATCTACCAGCTCCTCTCAATGTACCCAATGCTCCCGTGGGTCTTCCTGGTGCTCACTGTGGGGCGTCGCCGTCTTCTCTCTCGTCTTTGGCTGATGCGCCTGGCCCTGTGTCCTCACCTCAGGTCACAGATGTGCTGGGTGTTGGGGTGGCTGCATAGCATCCTGCTGTGTGTGGCCTGGTTCCCCCTGTGGTAGAGGCTACTGCAATTCTGCTTCGGGCGTCGGTTCGTCCGGCTGGTGGTGCCCGTGTTTCTGGTTCAGCTTCCAGCTCTGACGATATCCGGCCGGAGCCCAAACATTCCCGGCTTTCGTCTTCTGCCTGGGCCGATGTTGGGGACTTCAGTGACTGTGGGTCATCAGGTGTTGACGGTGTGCATCTGGATGCTTCGATGTCTCTGCGGTTGGTGGTGGCGGAGGTCCATGTGCCTGCTGGTGCTGGTGCCCATTTCTCAGGAGTGCCTTCTGTTCCTTCACCGCCAGTTGACTCTCCTCAGTGGGGTGTGGTGGCTTCCGCTGCCAGGGTTATTGCAGATGCTGGTGCTGAGCGTGGCCTGGTAGTGACTTTGAGAAAGGATACGAGCCGCCCTGGTTCCCTGCAGTCGTTTTGTGGTGTGCCCGTGGCCGCTGGTGCCCCTGTATTGGTGCCCTATGTACGGCCCCCTCCTGTGAGGATGTGCGTTGGGGACCTGGAGAACGTGTTGCCGGTGTTTGTAATGCCGCCGGGTCACTGGGCAGTGATTGCTGAGTTCATGCTGTCTGAAAGGCCGGAGGACTTTCATGGTGGGCAGGTTCCCTGCGTGTGGGGTAGAGTGGCGGTTACTCGCCTCCGGAGTGACACCATCTGGGTCCCCTGTTTGCGGGTGTTTGTTGCCAGGGTTCCGGATGAAATGGCGTCCCCGGTGGGTGGTGAAGACCATTGAAGGTGGCTGTGTTGGGAGGCGTTCAATGTGCGGTTCCCCCGGGTCTTGTTCCCGGGCAAATATGTCAGCTGATTTCATGTTTTTTTTTTTTGCTAAATGTAGTGTTGTGTGCCCCTATGGCGTTTTGTTTGCCCTAATGTATTGTGTGTCCGTGCCTCTCCCTTATTTCTTGCGAGGCCGGTGTTTTGGTGAGTGTTTTTTATTCCAGTATTTGCTTTTGTGTTGTTACTTTGCCCTGTGTGTTCTACTTATGCATTGCTATGCTGTGTTTTTTGTTTTTATTCTGGTTTTCTTTTGGTTTTTATTTGGTTTTTATTTTTATTTTGTTTTCCTTTGTTTTTATTTCTGGCTTGTTGTGTGCTATGCAATTTTCTTGTTCTATTTCATCTTGTCCTTTATGATATGTTTTGTTCTCAGTCCTTCAGGCCGGTGCTTGTTTGTGTGTTTTATATGTTACTATGTTTTATTTTCTAGATTGCATGGATTGCTTGTTTGTTATTATTGTGTCTTGATGTATGCTGTGGTTCTCATGTGTTTATCCAGTTTTGCTAATTGTTGTCCTGTGCTGCTGGTCCTTCTGGCCGGTGGTTTCTTGTTTTGTTTGCTTTGTTTCCTATGTTCTTTTATAGTATTTATTGTATTTCACTTGCATGCTTGCATGTAAAAATTAAAAAAAAATAAAAACTTCTACTAGGCTTATGGCTTGTTTCCCAACACACCCATGTGTCGTAGTAGGTAGTAATTGTATCAACGAGATTTCTGGAGACGGCTTTTACATTCGTTATTGCGTACTCTTGATACCATTTAGACATACAAATAATAAATTGGTTATGCAAATCATATGGAATATTCATTTTCCGTCTCTGATGTCTATTAGGTACATTACACTGTACCTCATAGAAAGCAGAAACTGCATAGTGATCACTAACCAAGTGATTCACCAAAGAACATTCCATATTATCCTGCACAAAGTTTCTACCCATTACATATTCAAGTCTGCCTCCCAATAAATGAGTTTGGGTATCTATAGTATACACAGTTAATCTGTTGTCATAAACATATTTGATAAATTTGCATCTATTGTCGTTGTTAGTACTGTCTCCCAGCGTAATATATCTAGCATTAAAATTTCCATGTATATTGTGCCATGATTGTCTAGATCCGGGAACAATGCTACATTGAGTTTCTGGCTTCTGGCATATACGTTGAGAAATGAGAAGTGGCTTGCTGCAGTTTGTACATGAAAGTGATGGTACTGTGTGTGTGTACATTGTGTGACGTGCTCACAAGAGTGTGCGGTAAATCAATTCTGATGTATGTTAATAAGCCTGTGGCGTTACTGTTAGTATTGGATGCATACCCTCTGATCTTTGGTGGGGTTTTGTTTATCATGTTGGACGTGTAGGGCTCCTGTATAGCAATTCTATCTATGTTGTTACTGGTAACATGTGCAATTTGATCATTCAGTCTTTTGTTGATGCTACGAATGTTCCAACTGAGAAACCTGATGGTCCTTGTGTCAGCAGCAGCCATCGTCTTGGTGTTGTTCCTCCGTGGGACTGGTGGTTCCATTGTTGACCTCGTCCCACTTCCACAATATGTTTATAAGTGCCTCTACGACGTAAAGAGCCACACCAACCTGGTGTTTGGTGTCGTCAGTAACACGTAGTGATGTCATCCAACCTGTCCTCTTAAAAAGAACGTCGCTTTTGGCACCGCCCCCCACCTCTACCTTTATTCCCAGTTTTTCGAAGTTTTCCATTATTTAATTAGTGAGGGTTGCGCATGGCCGCGCCACCATTACCTACCTATTATACTCAGATATTTTTCTTGGAAAAAAAAATCTACTTATTTTGGCTATGACTCAGTTTACAAGGTTTTGGGCCTCACTCCAAGATCTTTGTTACAGCTCAGGTTCTGGTCAGCTATTGAGCAACTGATATTTATATATTTATAGTCGCCAGATAGTTGCCAAAAAAGTTTTCCGATATAACTTTACGTATTTCGGGGTGGTCAGAGGGCCGAAATGTGCTCGGTTGAAAGGTTTCAACTATTTGACAGTAATATCTTGCTCGTCACGTGACTATTATGACTGCTGCTGTTAGTAACACAGAAAAATGAAAGGAAAGGTTGGCACTGCCGGGGTAGAAGGTTCGTGCCCACCTCGCAGCCCTGGTGGATTTTCTCACTACTCTTATTATTATTTATTATTATTATTATACATTTATTATTTTTATTCTCATTTATAACTAGGTAAACAGCTAACGAGCACAATGACAATGGGAGCAATTAGTACAAACAAGGCTGGCGGGTATTTACCCAGCCTCCTGAATAAAAATAAGCGCATCAGTTTTCATAATTGAGAAGAGAGGGAGACAGAGGAGGAGGCGGAGAATATCCATCAGGAGAGAGAGGGAAAGGGAGAGAAAAAAAGTGTGAAATATTTTTTTAGAAGATGTGATGGGAAATTCTAATTAAGACAAGATGAATTTTGACAGAGAATGGGGTGAGACGAGAGGAGAGCCTTTCTCCTGCAGGGGGAGAAGCAGGGCTAAGATGGGATAGATGGGAAGAGCAGGATGTTAAATGGGCATTCCATTCTCCTGGGCTCTAGGAGAATCGAACAGTGAACCCCTTGTGTGTAAGGTCGAAGCTCTATTGACCATATTATTAGGGAAAGTTTCCAGAAGCAGAATTCTGCTGGCAAACTTATTTGTTGCTAGAATTGGGTTTAAAAGCCTGATTGCGAGTTAAAAAACAAACAAAACAACAGAGCATTCTAGCAATATAATACAATGAAAAGCACTGTAAATATATAAGCAAATCAAACAAAAGCAAATACGAAGGCAACAGGCAAAAAACAAATCAAGATGTCAAAGATAATAAGGAACAAAGGAACAAAGGAAAGACAGAGGGTTGAGTGAATACCTGGGTTGATAACACATGGTGATGCAGCAAAAGATACCACAGGGTAACAGGAACAAATGGACATCAAGACTCAACACGGAGGGTTCGGTTATCAGAACAAATCCCCTCTTCATGGAACCACATTTTAGTCAGCCAATACTGCCTTTAAGGAAGTTGGTAACAAAGACGCCGTGGGGGATGTGATATCAGGAGTACTTTACTAGTACTGCGGTGTGTTTCAAGGGGCCTCGAGGGACGAGGAAGGTGTGTACACGACAGGGAGTACATATTGGGTCGCTGGTTGGAGGCTCCTCTGTGCTACAGTTGGGTTTTATCAGGGAGAGGCAAGTTTACCTAAGCAACCCATCAACAGTTCTGTCCCATTACGAATTATATATATTATATACACACACACATTATTATATATATATATATATATATATATATATATATATATATATATATATATATATATATATATAATGTGTGTGTGTGTGTGTATATCACAAAAATAAACACGTGATTAAAAATGTGACAGTGTCAGACCATGGAGGAAAATTGAAACAGGAATTTCCTTAAGTACTTTCGTATATTAATACATCTTCAGAAGGAGTGATATATATGTATATATATATATATATATATATATATATATATATATATATATATATATATATATATATATATATAACTGAAGACTCACACCCCAGAAGTGACTCGAACCCATACTGCCAGGAGCATTTTGCAACTGGTGTACAGGGCACCTAATCCACTTGACCATCACGACCGGAAAAAAGCAGATGGTAGCCGAGATACTACCATCAGCTTTTGGTGCCCCCAAAGAGTAGTACTACATTCGTTGGTGCCCCAAAGAATGAGGTGATTAGATAAAATACTATGCCCAAGATTACCATCAGAGTGCCGGCGGGCTGATGGGCAAATAGCCTCGGCAACCATCAGCTTTTGTCCGGTCGTGACGGTCGAGTGGATTAGGTGCCCTGTACACCAGTTGCAAAATGCTCCTAGCAGTATGGGTTCGAGTCACTTTAGGGGTGTTAGTTTTCAGTTGCATGTTTGCCTGGGGACCATTCAGGCTTGTTCGCATATATATATATATATATATATATATATATATATATATATATATATATATATATATATATATATAACTGAAAACTCACACCCCAGAAGTGACACGAACCCATACTCCCAGAAGCAATGCAACTGGTATGTACAAGACGCCTTAATCCACTTGACCATCACGACCGGACATAATGAGGTGATAGCAGAGGCTATTTGAACCACCCCACCGCTGGCACTCGGATAGTTATCTTGGGCATAGCATTTTACCAAATCACCTCATTCTTTGGGGCACACGTGAAGAACACAAATGCGAACAAGCCTGAATGGTCCCCAGGACAATATGCAACTGAAAACTCACACCCCAGAAGTGACTCGAACCCATACTCCCAGAAGCAATGCAACTGGTATGTACAAGACGCCTTAATCCACTTGACCATCACGACCGGACATAATGAGGTGATAGCCGAGGCTATTTGAACCACCCCACCGCCGGCACTCGGATAGTTATCTTGGGCATAGCATTTTACCAAATCACCTCATTCTTTGGGGCACACGTGAAGAACACAAATGCGAACAAGCCTGAATGGTCCCCAGGACAATATGCAACTGAAAACTCACACCCCAGAAGTGACTCGAACCCATACTCCCAGAAGCAATGCAACTGGTATGTACAAGACGCCTTAATCCACTTGACCATCACGACCGGACATAATGAGGTGATAGCCGAGGCTATTTGAACCACCCCACCGCCGGCACTCGGATAGTTATCTTGGGCATAGCATTTTACCAAATCACCTCATTCTTTGGGGCACACGTGAAGAACACAAATGCGAACAAGCCTGAATGGTCCCCAGGACAATATGCAACTGAAAACTCACACCCCAGAAGTGACTCGAACCCATACTCCCAGAAGCAATGCAACTGGTATGTACAAGACGCCTTAATCCACTTGACCATCACGACCGGACATAATGAGGTGATAGCCGAGGCTATTTGAACCACCCCACCGCCGGCACTCGGATAGTTATCTTGGGCATAGCATTTTACCAAATCACCTCATTCTTTGGGGCACACGTGAAGAACACAAATGCGAACAAGCCTGAATGGTCCCCAGGACAATATGCAACTGAAAACTCACACCCCAGAAGTGACTCGAACCCATACTCCCAGAAGCAATGCAACTGGTATGTACAAGACGCCTTAATCCACTTGACCATCACGACCGGACATAATGAGGTGATAGCCGAGGCTATTTGAACCACCCCACCGCCGGCACTCGGATAGTTATCTTGGGCATAGCATTTTACCAAATCACCTCATTCTTTGGGGCACACGTGAAGAACACAAATGCGAACAAGCCTGAATGGTCCCCAGGACAATATGCAACTGAAAACTCACACCCCAGAAGTGACTCGACCCCATACTCCCAGAAGCAATGCAACTGGTATGTTCAAGACGCCTTAATCCACTTGACCATCACGACCGGACATAATGAGGTGATAGCCGAGGCTATTTGAACCACCCCACCGCCGGCACTCGGATAGTTATCTTGGGCATAGCATTTTACCAAATCACCTCATTCTTTGGGGCACACGTGAAGAACACAAATGCGAACAAGCCTGAATGGTCCCCAGGACAATATGCAACTGAAAACTCACACCCCAGAAGTGACTCGAACCCATACTCCCAGAAACAATGCAACTGGTATGTACAAGACGCCTTAATCCACTTGACCATCACGACCGGACATAATGAGGTGATAGCCGAGGCTATTTGAACCACCCCACCGCCGGCACTCGGATAGTTATCTTGGGCATAGCATTTTACCAAATCACCTCATTCTTTGGGGCACACGTGAAGAACACAAATGCGAACAAGCCTGAATGGTCCCCAGGACAATATGCAACTGAAAACTCACACCCCAGAAGTGACTCGAACCCATACTCCCAGAAGCAATGCAACTGGTATGTACAAGACGCCTTAATCCACTTGACCATCACGACCGGACATAATGAGGTGATAGCCGAGGCTATTTGAACTATTGAATAACTATCCGAGTGCCGGCGGTGGGGTGGTTCAAATAGCCTCGGCTATCACCTCATTATGTCCGGTCGTGATGGTCAAGTGGATTAAAGCGTCTTGTGCATACCAGTTGCATTGCTTCTGGGAGTATGGGTTCGAGTCACTTCTGGGGTGTGAGTTTTCAGTTGCATATTGTCCTGGGGACCATTCAGGCTTGTTCGCATTTGTGTTCTTCACGTGTGCCCCAAAGAATGAGGTGATTTGGTAAAAGGCTATGCCCAAGATAACTATCCGAGTGCCGGCGGTGGGGTGGTTCAAATAGCCTCGGCTATCACCTCATTATGTCCGGTCGTGATGGTCAAGTGGATTAAGGCGTCTTGTACATACCAGTTGCATTGCTTCTGGGAGTATGGGTTCGAGTCACTTCTGGGGTGTGAGTTTTCAGTTGCATATTGTCCTGGGGACCATTCAGGCTTGTTCGCATTTGTGTTCTTCACGTGTGCCCCAAAGAATGAGGTGATTTGGTAAAATGCTATGCCCAAGATAACTATCCGAGTGCCGGCGGTGGGGTGGTTCAAATAGCCTCGGCTATCACCTCATTTTGTCCGGTCGTGATGGTCAAGTGGATTAAGGCGTCTTGTACATACCAGTTGCATTGCTTCTGGGAGTATGGGTTCGAGTCACTTCTGGGGTGTGAGTTTTCAGTTGCATATTGTCCTGGGGACCATTCAGGCTTGTTCGCATTTGTGTTCTTCACGTGTGCCCCAAAGAATGAGGTGATTTGGTAAAATGCTATGCCCAAGATAACTATCCGAGTGCCGGCAGTGGGGTGGTTCAAATAGCCTCGGCTATCACCTCATTATGTCCGGTCATGATGGTCAAGTGGATTAAGGCATCTTGTACATACCAGTTGCATTGCTTCTGGGAGTATGGGTTCGAGTCACTTCTAGGGTGTGAGTTTTCAGTTGCATATTGTCCTGGGGACCATTCAGGCTTGTTCGCATATATATATATATATATATATATATATATATATATATATATATATATATATATATATATATATATATATATATATGTCGTACCTAGTAGCCAGAACTCACTTCTCAGCCTACTATTCAAGGCCCGATTTGCCTAATAAGCCAAGTTTTCCTGAATTAATATATTTACTATAATTTTTTTCTTAGAAATGATAAAGCAACCCTTTTCTCTATGTATGAGGTCAATTTTTTTTTATTGGAGTTAAAATTAACGTAGATATATGACCGAACCTAACCAACCCTACCTAACCTAACCTAACCTATATTTATAGGTAAGGTTAGGTTAGGTAGCCAAAAAAAGCTAGGTTAGGTTAGGTAGGTTAGGTAGACGAAAAAACATTAATTCATGAAAACTTGGCTTATTAGGCAAATCGGGCCTTGAATAGTAGGCTGAGAAGTGCGTTCTGGCTACTAGGTACGACATATTATATATATATATATATATATATATATATATATATATATATATATATATATATATATATATATATATATATATATATATATATATATATTATACTTCTGACGCTGCACAGGATGCTGCCTCTTGTGGCCTGGTGCAGGCTGCTAGGGCCTCCAGGTTTTCATGCCAGCTTTTGGGGAGACTTATTTCGTTGTTACGCCTCCTTGTCCTTTCATTAATTTCTGATTACTCTAAAGGTTTTATTGCCGTGTATGCAGCTATTTTTTGCGTCAAATTTTCGGTTATAAACATTTATTAAATTCTGGTTAATCCAGGCGTAAATCTGTATATTAATGATAAACACATTCTACCTAACCCGTCTTCAGACTGGGATTATTCCATACAGCGGCCGACCCCAAAGACGAACTCATCCACTTTAACATTCTGTTTATTCAAAATCGGAACTTTCTCAAATATATATTAATATTATATATTAGCATATCTGTGCATATTAAAGAGTAGGTTAGGTCAGGCGTTTAGGTTATATTGACAATTATTTGTAATACTTGGTAGAAGCATTTACGGAATTGCAATTCGAACGGAGGTCGTCAGCGAAGCAGTGTTCGAGAAATGTTCGAAAGCCATCAGCTTTAAGTCGCACTCGACCTCATCAACACTGTACAAATGCTGGTTCATCCAGCCGCCAACTTCGCCATTTATAAAGAAAAAATACTTTACAATTGACCCATAAATGTTAGCGTTGGAACATTTATTGTCAACAAACAGTCCTACCAGACTTGCTCAGTCTGTCGCCGATACAGTCTGCTCCCGACACAGTCTGCCCCCGACACAGTCTGCCCCCGTCACAGTTCCCCTCCCCCCCCCCCCCGTCACAGTCCGCCCCGCCCCCCCCCCCCCAACAGAGTCTGTGAAAGGTCCATAGTTTTGCCAAAGTACTAGAAAATGGTATTCGCTAAGCGTTTATAAGAGTCGCCTCCATTGGTTCGCCAGCTTTTTCCTCACTATTTTAAAAGCGTCACGTTAAAGGTTTGAATCGAAATGAATATGACGAAAAGAGCTCGAACTTAAGCGATCGAACTGATCTGCCGAGGCCGACGGTATAGCTAGTCCTAGGAACCGTCGATATTACGGTGTTTATAAATGTGACACTTGTCTATAACGTCAGAATAGCGGCGCATTAAAAGTAATCATAAGTCGTGTGTTGATTTCTATTTTCTAGAATGGTGAACAAACCCTTCATTCTCAACGTGTTGTTTGTTTTATTGTTTCGGCTCTGTCAATCCAATCTCTGTTCCAACATACAAACTGATAAGCTTTCGATCTGCCCATTAATCCCCCCTAATGCTTAAGACGTCATCAAAGAACCATTATCAGAAAACATGGGACAAAGGAAACGAATGGCCATCTTTGTCCCAACACAAGTAACGTGTTTAATATCCTATTAAATATGTGTCTAGAGATTAATTTCAATTTCAATTATTATAAAGCTCTGGTTGGTTGATTAATTTACGATTTTTCAAATCGGCAAAGAGAACCTTTCAAGGTATCACTACAGTCAACGTTGCAAGAATGAAGAGATATGTCTTTAAAACTTCTAACACGTCTCTTCAGGAAGTATCACCAGGTCACAACGGTTAAGAGTTGATAAAACCGAGAGAAGGTGCCTAAATGGTTCCTGAGGGGCTTCTTGGGATCCATCAGGAGGGATGGGTCCTGGGTGTCCCTATTGGTTCCCGAAAGGCCCCTGGCGATTCGTCAATCCGGGATACCGGATTCGAATTCGAACAGAAATGGGTTGGAACATTACCCTTTACGTAATACCTCTGTTTGTCTATCAGTAAATAGATGCCCGGGACGGAGGGAATTATCAGTGTGAAAGTGCCAAGCCATTATGACCATATAGCACTATGGAAGAGGTCAGGATACGGATATGTGATGGGACGGAGAGAAGTTGGACAACTGCTGTGGGGTTGCATCCTGGGTAAGATTACTAGTTCAACCTGGAGGAGGGGAAGGGGTTGACATCGATACAAGCCTAAGGTATTATATACACCAGGCTTTCTGTCCCCGATAAAAGTAATGACTATATAAGCAACTCTGCCACAGGAAATAGTAATAATAAGGACTCGGTAATACAGTCGGGTTCGTTTTCGACTCGCAATCGAGAACTCCGGGTTTGAATTCCCGGAAGGGCATAAATGGTTCGCGCATTCCCTATCATCTAATTCCACCTGTTCACCTAGCAGTAAGTAGGTTCCCAGGAGTAGGAAAGGAGCTACAGGAAATGGTTTGAATCAATTTAGATTGTCCCTATTTAGTGACTTGTCCCATGAATTGATTTGCGTGTAATGTCTTATAAATATAATCTCACTCAGCCGATGTAGTACGTAACTGCTTCGTTTCTTTGACGAGAGACGAATTTTCTCGATATATATGCCGGTCTAAAAAGTACTTGAATGTAAACAAAACGTTAAATTTCTTAATGAAAGCAACTGTATTTGTTTAAATAGGTGTACCTAATCGATTAAATTCGTTGTCAATCGAGTTATTTCCATAACTCAGACGCTTGAAGCTGAAGAGTTAAATGAATCCATACGGAGGCTATTTTCGTAGATATTCAGTTTTACTTCAATTAGAATTTCCCCTTAGTTTTCCCCTAAATTTCGAATTAGTCGAGTACTGTAGACTGGGCTTAGTTGAACACTTGTACACATATTATGGGGGGGGGGGGGGGTAGTGAAGCCCAGGGAGCGTTTAACTGTGAGGATTGCTTGCAAATATCCTCCAACGCTCAGCTAGTCACCTTGCTTATCCGGTAATCCTATTGGGAAGAGCTGTTACGCCTCACAGTGGTAAGACTGGGCTATAGACCTTCCTGGTATGATGTTCTTAGAGTCTAATTCAGTTAATATTGTTATTTATCCTTTCATTAGCCTTCGGTACTGTACCAGGAGACGCTCCCCCACGAGATAAGCTCGGAAGGGCAGTCACAAATATTAAATATTTACTATAGCAACACCTTCACCAAGTATGTGGCTGTCAGACTTACTTTATATATGCGGTACAGTGAACATTGCAGTGTGGACCCCCATCCCTCGCCATCTTGATAATCCGGCACACTGGGTACAGTGCCACACACTGCCTAATACTTTCCTGTACAAACTGTGCAACACAAATACTGCAAGGTCCTCCCACCGTGTGCACGGGCTCACAGGACCATTGGCAATTAGCCAAGTACTTATATTCCATTCACGTGGCTCTATAGGTGACTCGAACCGTGGACCCCACGTGTGTCAGGCAGAAGCTCTATCCACCGAGCTATATTTTTAAGTACCTATAGTTCCTACCTTGCTGTTTCATTGTAATCTCGGTCGACCCGTCACCCGCCTACTCTTCACACCTTCCCGGAAGGTAGTGCTGCTATTTGTCTCCAAGCCCTAGATCTCGTCACGGTACTCCTGGCAATGCACCAACTCCCGGAAACACTATCACCGAAGCTGCACTATCACCGAAGCTACACTATCACCGAAGCTACACTATCACCGAAGCTGCACTATCACCGAAGCTGCACTATCACCGAAGCTACACTATCACCGAAGCTACACTATCACCGAAGCTACACTATCACCGAAGCTGCACTATCACCGAAGCTACACTATCACCGAAGCTACACTATCACCGAAGCTACACTATCACCGAAGCTACACTATCACCGAAGCTGCACTATCACCGAAGCTGCACTATCACCGAAGCTACACTATCACCGAAGCTACACTATCACCGAAGCTAACTCCGGATGCGGCACCTCCTCCGCCCCGGACGACCGTTAAAACAACTGTCCTTAGTAACGACACAGCCCACGTGACGTCACCTTCAGTCTATTGGTTGATGTTCCGGTTGACCGTCGACGTGGCGGGGGTAACTGTCGCCGGGTCATTAGGTCATTTAGGGAATAAATGATTTTTTATGGCGCCGAATGACTGACGAGAGCTGAGAATCGCCACAATACGAATGGACGAACAAACTGTAACAAGTTAAATCAATCGATTTCAAGAGTGAAAAAATTCGACACTTCAAAAGCACAAAATTTTATTTATTATTGTAAACCCAACGTAAGTCATAAGGTAACTGCACCATTTTATAACTAGATAATTATCTTTCGTTTAATTAGTGAGTCGTGAATGAGAAAACCTAATTCAGTTATTGAAAGCCTATTCTATTTAATGAAAGGCTATTCAACTTTAAATTATTGTTCAGAGCGTAATTTCGAAGCTAGAGTCAATTTCTTCTCATAATCAATTCTCGAATTAAGTGAACCTTTAAGAGGAAAAACAAAATCTACAATAACCAAAAGGAAACATGCACCCAAAAATTTCCACATTGTATACACTATGAGAAGAATATATCTATTTTCCATTTGCATTTTCCATATGAGAACAATCGTCAATGTGGCGTCACATGCCTGCAGAGGTGGGCATTGAACCCGGAACGACCACAAGGTAGGTAGTACCTCACCACTTCTGATTTCTTCCTCACCATGCATCAGGAAAGCATTATCGTCATCACTACAAGTGAATATTCCTCATTACTGAACCATAAAGTAGGACGAGAGACGTGCGTGGTGCCCACGTCAATGTTGCACTATTACTGAGGAGGAAAGGGAATGTTTCTCCCGTGATCAGTGCGCCGCCAGAGACATCTATTGAGTGCTGGCGACAATTGTACATCACCTGATATATGTTTACTTTTAAACCCAGATATGAGTGTCATTTGATTTTAATCGGAAGCGTTACTTCCAATGGCAAGGTATTAATTGTTAAATGTTGCAGGATTAACGTTATCACTTCAATGATGATAATATCTAAAGTTATGTACGTGTTGTTCTTATGGTGCAACAAAAGGTGTTACGACCAGCAATAAATTAGCAATCTCTGAAGCATTCCCAAAATCTACCAGAACACCCCAAGATCATACGGTCGAATATTAACGTTGTGTGCATGGAATTTCACGCATCCAGGCGAGCCCATTATCAGACCCATCACTGGAATATATAATTTAATGTGATTATATAATATAATATAACATATAATTACATATATAATTCAGTGTAAGAGTAATTGAATAGTATAGTAATGTAAGGCAGATATATTTCACGTGTAATTGTCCATACAGATAATGTAGTGAGGATCGTACTTCATTCACCTTCATTCCAAATCTAAAATACCTAACGTCATCCATTGTCCCTAATACCTTGAGGGAAAAAATAACTGCATACCTCACTCTGCTATACTATTGTGAACAGCAACAGAGCACAACATATGCGTCAACATCTCGTTCTCTAAATGAGTGTAATCTCCCCTTAATAAAACCCAGACAAAATACTATGGCGCTCTGAGACACTTCCATATATGTTACCACTGTCGTCTCTATACATTTCCATGATGAATAACTCAACACTTCTCCATTTCAGCCAACAACTCAAAGCAAATCAGTTAATGTATTCTCCCCCTACTGTAGGTGTCCTGGTTGGCTGGGTGTCCTTGGACCGCACTGGTTCCTGCATGGCATGATGCCCAATGTGGACTATTCTAAAATGGAAGAATTCCTGGGTCGTTCAGCCTCTTTGTCTGTAGGGGTACAGCCGGCCCACCGGTATATAGGTGGTCGCAGGCAGACGCAAGCAGAGGCAGCAGGGGATTGAGTGGTAGTGAGGAATTAAGCCAGCAGGAGACCCAGGTCGCGTCTTGGGGCTGTCATCATCCATCATCCAGCATGTATATGAAAGTTTATGAATGAGGCTTGACTTGTCTCTCTCCACCGAAGACAATATATTATTTATCATGTTCAAGGCCTGTCTAAACCTTATGTGAACATTATCATCACTATCTCAACATTCTTGCTAACAAGCGCAGTATCTCATTGCTCCAGCTAGTGGCAAACACTCTCACTCATTGTTCCAGCTAGTAGCAAGCCCTCTTACCCATTGCTCTTGCTAGCACGCAATCTCGTTCATTGTTTTCGCTTACATACAATTCGTTTAGGTTGCAGCACAAATGTCTTTTTGATCATATATTCAAATGGCCTCCACGAGTTTTAAACTGGTAACCTGCACTTCATTTCCATTTGCAAATCCTGCTGAAAAATTCCTTTGTTTTCTTTCTTTCCCTCCCTTTGTTAAGCCAATTTTTGTTCCTGCCCTCACAGTTGCATTGCTTAATGCATAAGTGATTAGGAAAAATAAATTTACATTCATGAATAAATTCATGACAACTCATTCACGTGTTCAGGGTGCTGATAATACAGTTGACTTCGTTCTAGACTCGCAATCAGGGATCCCGGGTTCGATTCCCGAGAGGGAGAGAAATGTGGGTCCTTGTCAGCTTTTATCAAATACATCTGTTCTCTTAGCAGTAAATCGATACTCTGGAGTTAGACAACTTTTGTGAGGTGATATCTATATATATATATATATATATATATATATATATATATATATATATATATATATATATATATATATATATATATATATATATATATATATATATATATATATACATATATATTTATAAAGCTAATCTGCACTTTATCAGAGTTAACTGAAACAATGTTGTGACTGCTTGATTTACTATGAACAAGTGCCTAATGACGTCATGATTTCCTTCAGTAATAAAATAATGCTGTTTCATAATATTTTATAATGTACTAATATTTAGGAAGTAACATATTTGAGCCGTACTCGTATGTGAGAGGCGCTTCTCTGCCTGTTCTGTGCTATTGGTGGTATTGATGGTTTTATGATTGCTGTTGTTACTGTTTCACAACCTTCTCAACCCCTCATCATTATTACTCATGGTCTCATTGCATTGATGACCAAAGGATCATTGCAGAAACAATGCTCTGAAAGTCTCTGGAATTCAAAGACTTTGATTATCCTTTGGCTGAAGGATAATCCAACTGCAACTCAGGATGCTGAAAAAGCACATCGTCCTTTTTTCACATATATTGGTGAGCAAGTAGTTTCAGATAATATTAAAACAATGGAATGGTATCGAGCTCACCTTCTGAGGGTGTCTAGGTTTGTGAGTTCGATTGGATTTCATTCCTCAATTTTTTCTCGTAGATTTAAAACGTTTTTGATAATTCTGTGAGGAAGGTGTGGAAGATTTTGTGAGGATCAAAGCATATATGTCCAAACCTCTAACAATTGATCAATGAAATGACGCTTCACCATGGCCACCTAAGCCACCAACCTTACTCAACTGATCAATACATAGAAAACGTGAATTATTTTGGTCAGGTACTGTTCATAGTACAGTGTATTTTGTCCGTTATTTTTTGTCCGTTATAGCGTACAAAATACTGTGTACTATTTGAGAGGACGGGTTGCATCATGATGGTAACTACTGTCAAGTTTATATAAAAATAAATCTTTCTAATTTTTACATACTAAGTTTTGTAATAAATTCACATTAAAAAGCATTAAAGTGGTTCTCATTTTATTTGAAAAAAATGTTAAAAAGATTTATTTAATTTAGTTGATAAAATTCTTCAGTAGAAACTCGATGGGTCTCACCCGAAAATTATGAGCAATCATAGTAGATATTTAATGACAAATTTTTTGTCAATTATCGAATTTTGAAATACAACAAACATTTCATGAAAAATTGTTCTTAATAATTTATCCAAATGAAAAGATCTGCCAATCAATTGGACTTAATTTTATTTAACTAATTTCACGTAGATAATTTTTGTTAATTTATATATTTGAAATTAATTGGAAATTAATGCTGCGTGTCTGGACCTCCTCCCTCCCCCCGAAAAAAATGACCCATGGTAGAGGTAACCGGTCTTACCATGGGAGAGGTAAGAGGGAGCCGGTCGGCCGAGCGGACAGTACGCACGCTGGACTTGTGATCCTGTGGTCCTGGGTTCGATCCCAGGCGCCGGCGAGAAACAATGGGCAGAGTTTCTTTCACCCCTATGCCCCTGTTACCTAGCAGTAAAGTAGGTACCTGGGTGTTAGTCAACTGTCACGGGGGAAGAAACAGGAATTTCCTTATGTATTTTCGTATATTAATACATCTTCAGAAGGAATGATTTACAAGTCAAGTATTGGACATATATATAGGCAGGAGAGAGAGGTGAAGTGAGGTGAGGTACAATGAAAAATGAATAAAAAAAAATTGGACATGTATATGCAGGAGAGAGGTGAAGCGAAGTGAGGTACAATGATGTTATATTTTTGCCTATATATGGCCAAATCTTTTAACTTGTAACTCACTCTTCTGAAGATGTATTATTATATAAGAATGTACTTAAGGAAATTCTTGTTTCAATTCTGCCTCCGTGGTCTGACTGTCACATTTTTCATCACGTGTTACTTTTCGTGAGATTCACCCACACACACATTATATATATATATATATATATATATATATGTCGTACCTAGTAGCCAGAACTCACTTCTCAGCCTACTATTCAAGGCCCGATTTGCCTAATAAGCCAAGTTTTCCTAAATTAATATATTTACTATAATTTTTTTCTTATGAAATGATAAAGTAACCCTTTTCTCTATGTATGAAGTCAATTTTTTTTTATTGGAGTTAAAATTAACGTAGATATATGACCGAACCTAACCAACCCTACCTAACCTAACCTAACCTATATTTATAGGTAAGGTTAGGTTAGGTAGCCAAAAAAAGCTAGGTTAGGTTAGGTTAGGTAGGTTAGGTAGACGAAAAAACATTAATTCATGAAAACTTGGCTTATTAGGCAAATCGGGCCTTGAATAGTAGGCTGAGAAGTGCGTTCTGGCTATTAGGTACGACATATATATATATATATATATATATATATATATATATATATATATATATATATATATATATATATATATATATATATATATATATATATATATATATATATATATATATTAGTATATTAGTATATTTTGGTAGCAGTCTTTCCTGTAGACATATATTATTAAATATGACCGAAGAAGTAAGATTAATAATTCTAACACGAATTTTCTCTATCTTTCTTACGTTTCTTTTCACTGTTGATGGTAATTCAAAGATCAATTCTCCAAAATTCATTTTTATTTCTAGTCTGTCGCTACACTTGAGCGCGTTTCGTAAAACTTATTACATTTTCAAAGACTTTAGTTTACAAACACACAACTGAAACTGAATAGAGCTTACACATCTTCGAGTTTATATCTACATTTGGGTGAGGTGGATGAGGTGAGAACAAACTTTCAACAATGGGTATTGAATGGGTATTAAATTCAAACACAAGACAGAACACGAAACAATGGGTATTGAATGGAAGTAATTGTAGAAAGCCTATTGGTCCATATTTCTTGATGCTTCTATATTGGAGCGGAGTCTTGAAGTGGGTAGAATATAGTTGTGCATTAATTGGCTGTTGATGGGGCCTCGTAGCCTGGTGGATAGCGCGCAGGACTCGTAATTCTGTGGCGCGGGTTCGATTCCCGCACGTGGCAGAAACAAATGGGCAAAGTTTCTTTCACCCTGGATGCCCCTGTTACCTAGCAGTAAATAGGTACCTGGGAGTTAGTCAGCTGTCACGGGCTGCTTCCTGGGGGTGGAGGCCTGGTCGAGGACCGGGCCGCGGGGACACTAAAGCCCCGAAATCATCTCAAGATAACCTCAAGATAACTGATTGCTGGTGTTGACTTCTTGATGTGTAGTGCCTCGCAGACGTCAAGCCGCCGGCTATCGCTGTATCTATCGATGATTTCTGTGTTGTTTGCTAAGATTTCTCTGGTGATGGTTTGTTTGTGGGAAGAGATTATATGTTCCTTAATGGAGCCCTGTTGCTTATGCATCGTTAAACGCCTGGAAAGAGATGTTGTTGTCTGGCCTATATACTGGTTTTTTTGAGGCTTACAGTCCCCAAGAGGGCATTTGAAGGCATAGACGACGTTGGTCTCTTTTAAAGCGTTCTGCTTTGTGTCTGGAGAGTTTCTCATGAGTAGGCTGGTCGTTTTTCTGGTTTTATTGTAAATCGTCAGTTGTGTCTTCTGATTTTTGTCTGTAAGGATAACGTTTCTACTGACAATATCTTTCAGGACCCCTTTCCTCCGTTTTATGGGCTGTGGAAAAGAAGTTCCTGTAAAATAGTCTAATAGGGGGGTATAGGTGTTGTGTTAGTTGTCTCTTCAGAGGTTGCATGGCGTTTCACTTTCCTTCTTATGATGTCTTCCACGAAACCATTGGAGAAGCCGTTGTTGACTAGGACCTGCCTTACCCTACAGAGTTCTTCGTCGACTTGCTTCCATTCTGAGCTGTGGCTGAGGGCACGGTCGACATAAGCGTTAACAACTCTCCTCTTCTACCTGTCCGGGCAGTCACTGTTGGCATTCAGGCACATTCCTATGTTTGTTTCCTTAGTGTAGACTGAAGTGTGGAAAACTCCGCTCCTTTCCATGACTGTTACATCTAGAAAGGGCAGCTTCCCATCCTTCTCCATCTCGTAAGTGAAACGCAACACAGAATTCTGCTCAAATGCCTCCTTCAGCTCCTGCAGATGTCTGACATCAGGTACCTGTGTAAAAATGTCGTCAACATACCTGCAGTATATGGCCGGTTTCAAGTTCAAGTCGACTAAGACTTTTTGCTCGATGGTACCCATATAGAAGTTTGCAAACAGGACACCTAGGGGAGAACCCATGGCGACCCCATCTACTTGCTTATACAAGTGTCCATCCGGGCTCAAGAAGGGTGCCTCTTTAGTACAAGCTTGGAGTAGTTTCCTTAGACTGTTTTCTGGTATGTCAAGAGGAGTACAGTCCGGTTCACGGTACACTCTGTCGGCTATCATCCCGATTGTTTCATCCACAGGTACGTTGGTAAACAGAGATTCTACGTCCAACGAGGCTCTTATCCCTGTGGCCCATGTTCCCCGCAGCAAGTCAACAAATTCCTTTGGAGACTTCTGGCTGAAGGCGCAAGGGACATAAGGAGTCAGCAAGCCGTTGAGTCGTTTCGCCAGTCTGTACGTGGGTGTGGGTATCTGGCTGATGATTGGCCGAAGTGGGTTTCAAGGCTTGTGTGTTTTGACATTTCCATACGCATATCCAGGTTTATATTCCCCAATAATCTTTGGCAGGTGGAGTCCAGATTTCTTGGCATTCACAGTTTCGATCAATTTGTTGACCTTTGCTTTCAGTTCGGCTGTAGTGTCCTTCGTTACCCTTTGGAATTTAGTTTGGTCAAAGAAAAGTTTGTGAACTGCAAGAAATCTATTGTATTTCTAAAATTGAATATTTTAGAAAAGTATTGAATAATACATATTTGGAATAAACTCGAAGATCACGTTTCAAATATGTACACAAAAATAACAGCTTACCTGATTGAGGAATAAGGTAGAAAGTATTGAACAGCCCCATTGAAGTGCAAATGAGTTTTAATCAGCATCAGAGAACACTTGTATGAACATCATATTCCGAGGGGCTCTTAATTCTCCTTCCACCACACATATAAATATTGTTTGAACAAAAATGGATGCTTTTTGAGATACGAATTTGACAATTTCCTGTAAGAAGAGAAAGACCAGCTGAGTAGCAGTTAATACGTGAGCTTACAGGCCGCTTCAAGCAACAGCCTGATGGAGCAGGTTACCATCTGATAAGCCTGGTCCCAGTCCGAGCTTGGAAAGGATTAAAACTCTCGAAACTAACAAATAAGATAAACCAGATAAACCGCATAAAATGCTTTTTGATCCTCTTTTAAAACTAAACACTCACTAGCGGTAACAGAAATAAAGTTGTGAAGAAAAGTTTTTAAAGAAAAAACATGTTGGTGTTGATTCCATGAAGGACAGTTCTAGAGGAGTATAATACGATGGTGACCTACCAGTGAGGTCATAAGGAGACGGACACTCACTGTACGAACCAGTCTCAACGGCTGTATCGGAGATGGTCTGGACAAGCCAATGGTAAAGCAAAGGTACACTGTACCTTTGCTGTAAAGCTGCACACTGTAAACAGGCTGTACTTCCAAGTTGTGTTGGGGCGATGCTATCTCCCGGCTTCTAACTCCTCTCTAATACAAAATCAAATTCCATATCAATAAGAAGTTGCGCTAAATAAAGCTCATTTATAGTAACTAGAAGACAACTATTTAAACTACCATTTTAACAAGGGTTTTATGGGCAATAACTGACGACTTTTAGCAATCCGTTTCATGAGATGATGATGATGAGCTGGGAGAGCTCAGATATCCCTAGACCCCTGGGACGATGAGCTCAGGTATCCCTAAGCCGCTGAGATGATGGTGAGCTCAAACATCCCTAAACTGATCCCCTGGAAAAAATCTAATTAGTGACAAATCACCAAGCGAACAATGATAACGTCACTGAAGTTTCAACTCCCAGTTCGTCCCTCAATCAGGAGATTGTCAGATTAACTGTGATTACAATCGACGGTCGGCCACGAGCCCCACGATACCAAGCTGTGTGCGAGAGGACATTTATAATTGTCACCGTAGGGGGAAGAGGGGGAGGGAGGCCCGTGCTCATGGGACCATTCTGGAGGAAATCAAGGGAAGCCTTTTATAATTGGCAGCGTGTTGCGGTTAATTGGGAGGCGCCTGGCGAAGGAACTGTGATCGTTTCGTCAAGTCTTGAGGTTTTCGGTCCAACCACTCGGGCTAGATGGTAGAGCGACGGTCTCGCGTCATGTTGGTCGGCGTTCAATCCCCGACCGTCCAAGTGGTTGGGCGCCATTTCTCCCCCCTCCCCGTCCCATCCCAAATCCTTATCCTGAACCCTTCCAAGTGCTATATAGTCGTAATGGCTTGGCACTTTCTCCTAATAATTCCCTCCCATAAGTCTCAGGTAATTAGTAAGGAGCGCGGAGTGTAACGTTTGAGTAGTTATGCAAGGTCGTGAACGTAACTTGTGAAGCTACAATGAGCTGTGAAATCATGGTGCTATGTTAATTATTTGTTAACTATTTAATTAATTAATTAATAGTGAACGACGTACTTAAAAAAAACTGAGATATACCAGTAAACAGCTGAAATGACGGCGAATACAATTTTTACACTGATCTTTGCAAGAGTAACTTTGATTCATGATAAGTCCTTGGGATACGATTCGTTGAAGTAGCGGAGTTTGTCAATAACTGGCGAGTTCAATATATGAGGAAATATGTGGGCCCATAACAAAGGACTCACATGGCCATATGTAATGGCGGGGTGCATCATATGTAATCACATGATACATACGGTAATAGCGAGACAGTGAATTACACTTTTTAATAATATTGCGAGATATAATGTGCCTAGTATATTACTGATGCTCAAATAGAGGTCCAGTGGATGGTGCTCAAGTGAGCAACAGCGATGTCGTCAATTTACAGTGATAATAAGAAAATTAACCATGAATTTGAGTGCTTAAATCTCTAAGTGGAATAGTGTAAAATAGATTTACCGATGGTGATATGAGCCAATAATTATAATTATTAATTTAATTAAGATTACACCTGCAATTGCAGCTACCCTGAACAATATGATAGATTACATAATTTATGTGAACAACGACGAATGTAATACCTGACAAAAATCAATCTGTCTCGCAGGATGGTTGGTCATACAGAGGCATGTGATCATTAACCAACACTGGCAAAGTTTTGGATGCATTATGAGGATATCCTCAAGAACACGGAAGTGAATAAAGAAATTGCAAAGCTCCAGGTATCTCATACCGGAAGCTCTGAAGGGTTTAATGATTGAACATGCACTAATGAAGTGTGTAAGAACAAGCTCTTGCTCATAGAGTTTGCACATGGAGTGTCTTGTGTCTTGTATCATGAGTATACACATGGGGGTGCTCGAATTGGTAGATTCGCTACATGTAGCCAAATACCGCAGGTAACGATAGCACAAGCTGATCCCACTATCTGGTGAGTGGTTTAATCCTTTCCTTTAACCTATGTTGTAGGTCGTATACATTAACACCGTTGATAGGTATTGCAGGATATTTGGGCTGTCTATAAGTTTCAATGTTGTGTTTGTTGACTTTAAAAGCTAGAGGAACATTTGTTTCTTTTTTGATGTGATGGAGTTGGATTTTGTTATTCGCACAGGAAGACCGCATTCAACCTTTATAGTAGCAAGATAATCATGTCGAGCAAAGTAATTCATTCATCCCAAGTTTACACACTCCAAACTGTTGTCCAGAAAATTTGCCGTAGAACTCTACGGTAATATCCCACCACGCTTTACTACATCGCACAGAACCCCGTTAAAATTTTTATATTGGAGAGCTCTTGTTGATAGTAAGAGTAGAGAGTCACAAGTACAATAAGCAACCCATGTTACAAAAATGATGATACCTTTTGTAACTATTGGATTGAAAGTACTTATATGTAGAATATGTAATGGTGTTCGATTACACCATTACTGGTGTAATCTAACACCAGTAACCCACTTTTTGTAATAATATTTTGATAGAGGTTGGAAAAAAATAAAGCTAAAAAAGAAACCTAAATATTCCTAGGCCTAATATAGTACGTATATGTACTATATTAGGTCTAAAATAGCGTGTATTAAGCCTAGGACTGGTTGGAGAGATTAAGATATATTAAAACTTGTGCTGCAAATAAAAAAAAATCCTGTTTATATTCAGTGATACAAAAGTCTACTTTCTGGTGGTCCATCATGACATATTAATACTTTCGGCCGCATAGTTACTATGCTTTCGAAAGTCAAATTAAAAGGTCGAAAGTTATTATAGCTACGACAAAAAAGTACCATGGGATATTTTAATTTGTTAGTTTGTCTTGTAGTTTCAAATTGTGGGTTTTGAGGATGTAGGTTGATGGTTTAGTTCTTAATGGTTTTCGTCGGTAAGTCGTAAGTCATGTGAGGGTATTTAAAAATGTTAATGTAATGAGCTCGGGTAATAACTGTCTATGATATGAATAAATGTATTGTTCCTAATTATCTGTTGAACTAAAACTATGAGACCAGAATGTTCTTGTTTTCCTTCTACTGCTAACGTATACTGTCAAGACAATAATGAGCATAGGTTTTCTTGAGATGATTTCGGGGCGTAGCGTCCAAAGCGTGTGTGTGTACTCACCTAGTTGTACTCACCTAGTTGTGTTTGCGGGGGTTGAGCTCTGGCTCTTTGGACCTGCCTCTCAACCGTCAATCAACTGTGTACAGATCATATCTACACTTGAAACTGTGTATGGAGTCAGCCTCCACCACATCACTTCCTAATGCATTCCATTTGTCAACCACTCTGACACTAAAAAAGTTCTTTCTAATATCTAAAAATGTGTATGTGTGTGTGCGTGTGTATGCGTGTGTGTGTGTGTGTGTGTGTGTGTGTGTGTATGTGTGTGTGTATACTCATCTAGTTGTACTCACCTAGTTGTGCTTATGGGGGTTAAGCTTTGGCTCTTTGGTCCCGCCTCTCAACTGTCAATCAACAGGTGTACAGATTCCTGAGCCTACTGGGCTCTATCATATTTACATTTGAAACTGTGTATGGAGTCAGCCTCCACCACATCACTTCCTAATGCATTACATCCGTTAACTACTCTGACACTGAAAAAGTTCCTTCTAACGTCTCTGTGGCTCATGTGGGTACTCAGTTTCCACCTGTGTCCCCTTGTTCGCGTCCCACCAGTGTTGAACAGTTCATCCTTGTTTACCCGGTCGATTCCTCTGAGGATTTTGTAGGTTGTGATCATGTCTCCCCTTACTCTTCTGTCTTCCAGTGTCGTAAGGTGCATTTCCGGCAGCCTTTCTTCGTAACTCATGCCTCTTAGTTCTGGGACTAGTCTAGTGGCATACCTTTGGACTTTTGCCAGCTTCGTCTTGTGCTTGACAAGGTACGGGCTCCATGCTGGGGCCGCATACTCCAGGATTGGTCTTACATATGTGGTGTACAAAATTCTGAATGATTCCTTACACAGGTTCCTGAACGCTGTTCTGATGTTAGCCAGCCTCGCATATGCCGCAGACTTTATTCTTTTTATGTAAGCTTCAGGAGACAGTTTTGGTGTGATATCAACTCCTAGATTTTTCTCTCTGTCCGTTTCATGAAGTACTTCATCTCCTATTCTGTATCCTGTGTCTGGCCTCCTGTTTCCACTGCCTAGTTTCATTACTTTGCATTTACTCGGGTTGAACTTCAACAGCCATTTGTTGGACCATTCACTCAGTCTGTCTAGGTCATCTTGTAGCCTCCTACTATCGTCCTCAGTTTCAATCCTCCTCATAATTTTTGCATCATCGGCAAACATTGAGAGAAACGATTCTATACTCTCTGGGAGATCATTTACATATATCAGAAACAGTATAGGTTCAAGGACTGTGTGTGTGTGTGTGTGTGTGTGTGTGTGTGTGTGTGTGTGTGTGTGTGTGTGTGTGTGTGTGTGTGTGTGTGTGTGTGTGTGTGTGTATATGTGTGTGTGTGTGTGTTTGTGAGAGAGTGTGCTATGGCCGTCAACACATCATTACTGGGCTGCCAAATGCTTATCACAAACACCAAACAGCATTGCATAATCACACAAACTCTCTAGACTTGCTGGACCACGAGTATATTGCCCCTTTATGTCACTTAATATTCTGGAGTTCTGAGTGGTAATAACATCAAGGGGGAAATGTGCTCCAGTAAACTCTGGAGAGGTGAGGTGGACGAGAGGTGAAGCGAGGTGAGATGCATGAGGTGAAGTGAAACAATAAAATGTTACGTTGATTTAATGTTAACTAATACTTCACATTTGGTGCCGGATTGGTTGATTCCGTTAAAATTACGACGTATTCGACGACCGGCTGGTTTAAAGGTATTGGTGTAAATCTGGTTTAAATGTGGCTGTCATACCAACCTAATCATTTGTTGCATATTGAGTTGCACACGCAATACGTTACAATGCAAATATCTGCAAATTCCTTGCATTATTTGAATTATATTTAAAATATTTTTGTTATATTCGAATCCCATTGTCGGGAACTGGTAGCCTTTTGGGCCTATCGAGGTACATCCATGGCTAATAATTTAACGACAGACCATTCGTAAATGCCATCCACTATAGTTGTTCAACTCACATGTATCGATTAAGTGCTAAGTGAAAAAAAATGTATTAGGTGTAAGGAAAAGGTCCCAAACGCCTTCCTCTCCCGGAAGTCTAGCGAAGATGCAAACTGATAAGCTGCAATCATATTTAAATATTCAACACAAACTGCTATTCACAATTCAAAAAAAATGAAAATAGCTACTTATGCATTAATACGGTACCCAAAAAATCTGATTTAACGAAACATGAAGCGTTATATGCTGGTAAGATTGCTCTAGTCTTGATTCAGTGACACATAAAAATAATATTTCCTAAGGAGAGAGAATTATTAAAACATTTTATTTAGTGTCTTCAGTGCCATCTACTATTTGCCAGCATCCCATATGCAGCTGATGTTATATTGTTTAAATGTGTTGGAAATTTGTTTCATGCTGAGGTACTCATTTCTGAAGTTGCTTTCTCCCAGTGGTTTAGGTTCCTTCTGATTGCCTTGCTTTATTTCCATTCTTAGTGTCATTGCACATATTTGGGTTGAACTCCAACAGCAATTTATCTGGCCTTTCCTGTGATTTGGCAAGGGTCATCCTGTAATTTCTGTGTTTGTGTCTGGTGTGATGTTGTTATGATGATAGTAATGATCTTGCAGTTTGGTTTTGGTATGATGGTGGTGGTGACCTTGCAATTTGGTTTTGGTATGATGGTGGTGGTGACCTTGCAATTTGGTTTTGGTATGATGGTGATGTTGACCTTGCAGTATGACCTTGGTATCATGAGAATAACAATCGAACAGTGTTGTGCTGTTATCATAGTAGAAGTGATCTTGAAGTTTGTTGTTTTTAAGTTGATGGTTCTTTAAATCTGTAGACGCACTGGCAATACCGATAGGGTTGAGATTCCTACTTGTGGGGAAATCCGTATATCTCTGTTCTCTGGGGGGAATTTTGGGTCAGAACGTGAGTGTCTCCCACAGGATGTTGTTGTCCATCCGAGCTGGGTGGGTGACATCCTGTTTCTTAGTACTTTTCCTAATTTTATTTTGTTGTCTTTCTTCCTTAAAGTTACACGATATTGTATGTGTGTGTATATGAGAGTGTTTGTAGAAAACTCAAACATTTGACTTTGTCTCTCTCTCTCTCTCTCTCTGAGAAAGACAGAGATCGAGACAGAGAGAGAGAGATCACTTATGACCGTTCATTTCACCGTAGAGTATGTTTTGACATTTTTTTATTTTTTTTTACACAAGAGCGTGCAAGTACGAACGACTGCTGACTCCTGTTAGCAAGCTGGGAACCTTCCCAGTTTGCAGTAAATTCTTATTGTTACATCGGCGTTTCTCTAACTGTGTCCGTGCTTTTTTCTTCCTCTAGCTAGATCACTCGAAATGTCTTTGAAAGTTCATCAAATACAGTGTCTCGTCTTGCATGTATGATTTCTGTAACTATCATAAATGCTCAGGGGGTTGGACCTGCAGGATATTCATGATCTAAAACTAATTTTCCCGGTCTGATGCGGTGTGTTGGGTGTTCAGAACCTGTTATCTCATTTATATGAATAACTGATCCGTAACGTTTATTGGAGTAGTAATTAGTATATTATTTCTATTTAGTTGTAATAAAGATAGTAGTGTGTTTATTTACCTATTATTGTTGTTGTGTGAAAGTATATTTAGGTGTCTTTGCTGTTTAGCATTTATTCATGTTAGATATGTGAGGGAGCGCACGAGCGCGGGCAAGGAGTCAGGTGGTATTTTGGGAGATCCAGCTAGCTTGACCGGATGTTTGTGGGATTAAGAATACCAACCTTGTCGTAGGAGTGGGAGGGGAAGAGTATGTGTTTGGCTGTTCCTTGACCCCCAAGCTGTGGTTGTTGAAGTTTGAGTCGTCATTGTAAGTGTGTGTGGATGATTTGGCAGCTTGCCATATATGTTACGCATTCCTGTGTTTAATTAGCATTAGTGATTTATCACTTACTGAGGGGACGAGTGTGAGTTATCTCCCCACATGTTTTCCCATGCTGTAGGGAGCCAAATTATGCATATTAGTTACTGTACTTTTGTATGTCAGTATTTCAGTTATAGGCTTACCTTATGGAAGCTGTGTTACCTTTACCTTTTACCTGTGAGTGTAAATTAAATTAGTAGTCTCGTGTATCGGTCATGCTACACTCAGTCTTGTTGTTATCCATATATATATATATATATATATATATATATATATATATATATATATATATATATATATATATATATATATATATATATATATATATATATATATATATATATATGTCGTACCTAGTAGCCAGAATGCACTGGAGTAGTTTCCTAACAATATTTTCTGGTATGTCAAGAGGAGTACAAGCCGGATCACGATACACTCTGTCCGATTGTTTCATCCACAGGTACGTTGGTAAACAATGATTCTACTTCCAACGCGGCTCTTATCCTCCCTGAACCCATGTTGATGGGATGTAACTAAGTCCCTTCTCTCCAGATGTGTTACTAGGGTTTTTCTCACGATCTTTTCCATCGCCTTGCATGGTATACAAGATAAGGGCACTGGCCTGTAGTTCAGTTCCTCTTGTCTGTCACCCTTTTTGTATATTGGGACTACATTAGCCGTTTTCCATATTTCTGGTAGGTCTTCCGTTTCTAGTGACCTACTATACACTATGGAGAGTGGCAAACAAAGTACCCCTGCACACTCTCTTAATACCCCATGATGAGATTCCGTCCAGCCCAACAGCTTTTCTCACGTCCAGCTCCAATAGGTGCTTCTTGACCTCATCTCTTGTAATTTCGAACTCTTCCAAGGTCACCTGGTTTGCTGCCACCTCTCCTAGCGCCGTGACTTCTCCTTGTTCTATTGTAAAGACCTCCCGGAACTTTTTGTTGAGTTCTTCACACACCTCATTGTCATTCTCTGTGTATCTGTCCTCGCCCACCCTTAGTTTCATCACCTGTTCCTTCACTGTTGTCTTCCTCCTGATGTGACTGAGTAGTAACTTTGGTTCGGTCTTGGCTTTATTAGCTATATCATTTTCATACCTTTTTTCAGCTGCTCTTCTCACACTAACATACTCGTTCCTGGTTCTCTGGTATCTCTCTCTACTTTCTGGTGTTCTGTTATTACGGAAGTTCCTCCATCCCCTTTTGTTCAGCTCCTTTGCTTTCATACATTCCCTATTTAACCACGGATTCTTCTTTTGCTTCTCGTTTTTTTCCTGTCGGGCCGGGATAAACCTGCTTACAACCTCCTGACACTTTTAGGTGACATAGTCCATCATGCCTTGTACGGACTTGGTTCTGAGTTCTGTCTCCCATTGTATATCCCATAGGAATTTATTCATCTCCTCATTGTTTCCCTTTCGGTACACCAGCCCTTTATTTCCCAGTTCATTTTTTGGGTGAGATAATTTCTAGCTCAACCAGGAACTCAAAGCTCAATACACCATGATCACCCATTCCCAAGGGGGCTTCCAACTAAAATTCCCTTATGTCCGACTCATTTAGGGTAAATATCAGATCAAGCTAAGCTGGTCCATCCTCTCCTCTCATTCATGTCGGTCCCTTGACGTGCTGACTTAGAAAGTTTCTTGTTGCCAAGTCCAGCATCTCAGCTCTCCATGTGTCTTGTCCTCCATGTGGGTTCCTGTTCCCCCCCAATCTATCTTCCCATGGTTGAATTCTCACATGATTAGTAGTCTGGATCCGTTCCTGCTAGCAACAGAAGCTGCTCTCTCTATTATATTGATGGTGGCCATGTTATTTCTATCATATTCCTGTCTGGGTCTTCTGTCGTTCGGTGGAGGGTTATATATGACTACTACTATAATTTTCTGTACTCCAGTTGCTATGGTGCCTGATATGTAGTCACTGAAACCTTCACAGGAATTGAATTCCCTTCAAAACTTCAACCTTTTCTTATCAGCAAAGCTACACCATCTCTTCCTCTCCCTTCTCTCTCTTTCCTCACTACATAGTAGTCCTGTGGAAAGAGTGCATTTGTTGTGGTTTTCGTTAGCTTTGTTTCTGTGAGTGCTATTATGTCTGGGTTTTCGTCTAGTGCCCATTCTCCAAGTTCACTTAGAGAATGGGTTCACTTGTGTGTATGTGTATGTGTGGGAATTAAGCTCCTGTGTGCACGGGTGAGAATAGCGGCGTGATTACCATGGTGTCCACTGGCAACCTGGTGTGCACTCGTGTGCACACCAGCTCATTACCCTGGTGTGATTACCCTGGTGTGATTACCCTGGTGTGATTACCCTGGTGTGATTACCCTGGTGTGATTACCCTGGTGTGATTACCCTGGTGTACACTGGCAGCGAACAAGGCCCCCTTCAGTTCCTCATCATATAAATGAAGTTAGAATTTATCGGCCATTCGGCTTCTCTCCCACGAACGTCCCACTGTACATGTATAATATACAAGCTGTGTGTTATGGGAATTGGTCCATTGTCTCTAATGAACTTAGTATTACATGACAGCTAAGGACGAACTCAAGAGCGGTAGGTCTGTCAGCAGCCCTGTCATCCTATAAGGTTTTCCCAACGTCAAAAAACGGTCAAATTAAAGTGGTCTCTCCTAACCTACCCGAAGACCCACAATAGAAAACGAGAGAGTACGTTACTTTCGCCAGCCGCTTCCATTTTCTAGTAAGACAATTTTTGGCCTTAAGTAACGCATTCGCAACTCATTCCAGCGGAAAGCGACGTTCTCTATTGCAGGACAAGTTGCAGCCCAGGGCAAGCACTAAAAAAACTATTTAATAAGCGTGGGACACAAATAAGTTGACACAAGTGAGACTAAGTACCTTAAAGTAACCAACACGAATATTATGAATCATTCTGCGTCAAAATAGTAGCAGAAATAAAGTGGTACTCTACAGTGAATTTGGTAATGGTTGAATGCTTACACTCTCCCATATTAAGATATGACAGTGTAAAGTGTTCAAGATCCTGTACACCACTGTAATATAGGTAGAAAAGGTCAGCCCAGGAGCAGAGCGCATCCTATATGAGCATAGCCAGGTGAGCACACAACTGTTTCCACAATAGGAGCTCTGAAAGCATACGACCCAACAAGCAGTATATGAAAGGCACGTGAGTCACCTCCTCCTCTTGATTGGTGTAATTGTTTGAAAACGAAAAACAAGAAATTTTGCTATACTATCATTCGTGACAAAAGCGCTAACAACGAAGCCCAACTGGGTAAATACCTGACTGTTGATCACCTTTATATAACATGAAAATAACATCGCAAATGTAATCATTTCCATAAAGTAATCATTTTCAATCACTTTTCAGACGATACCATTTTTTACAACTTCAGCCTGGAGACATTACTTATTCGTATAAAGTTAAAACAAAATTGCTGACAATTTAAATTACAGCAATGTGGGGATTCGAACACTCGACCTGGGTACTCCCAAACCACGCATCTTACCTCTTAACCACAACATGGCATAAGTTATTCATCTTGAGAGTTCACAGAATCCACAGGACGTCTCAAGGCCCCCTATTGTAGCCAGTCCAGGATCAACATATCACCCCAAATGCATTCTGGTATAGATAATTGGGTTCTGCACCATTTGCTGCAAAACATGGATTGGTTTCAGTAGGGTGCTTCAAGACGTCTTGTGGGTTCAGTAGGAGAGATGTGTGATGCTATGTGATTTCTAAATTTATCAAGGGCTAAGATACACAGGTATCTCACTTCATTCGTGACAAATGGGGGAGACATTTGACAAGCCGCCGACTTCCTGCTCTTGTCGAAGCCACTAAGGAAAGACAATGGCCCTCAGACTATCCAAAAGGATAGAAGGACATAAGGCCAGAAGAGAGACTTAGGACAGACTAATTCTTCCTTCAATTTCCATTTCTTAAATCTGCATTACCTTTCCTATTCCTCTCTGATCTCATTTCGTCACCACTTTTCCTACCCTTAATTACTTTACCTAACCTTCACAACTTTCCCTTCCCTTCATCACCTTCCCTACCCTTCACCACCTTCCCTACCCTTCACGACATTCCCTAAACTTCACCAAGTTCCCTACCCTTCACCACTTTCCCTAAACCTCACTACATTCCCTACCCTTCACGAACTTTCTAACCCATCACCATTTCCCCTACCTTTCACCACCTACCCTCTCCTTCACCACTTTCCCTACCCTTCACCACCTTCCCTCTCCTTCACTACTTTCCCTACCTTTCACCACTTTCCCTACTCTTCACTACTTTCCCTACCCTTCACCACTTTCCCTACCCTTCACCACTTTCCCTACCCTTCACCACTTTCCTTACCCTTCACCACTTTCCCTACCCTTCACCACTTTCCCTACCCTTCACCACCTTCCCTACCCTTCACTACTTTCCCTACCCTTCACCACTTTCCCTACCCTTCACCACTTTCCCTACCCTTCACCACTTTCCCTACCCCTCACCACTTTCCCTACCCTTCACCACTTTCCCTACCCTTCACCACTTTCCCTAACCTTCACCACTTTCCCTACCCTTCACCACTTTCCCTACCCTTCTCCACCTTCCCTCGCCTTCACCACTTTCCCTCTCCTTCACCACTTTCCCTACCCTTCACCACCTTCCCTCTCCTTCACCACTTTCCCTACCCTTCACCACTTTCCCTACCCTTCTCCACCTTCCCTCTCCTTCACCACTTTCCCTCTCCTTCACCACTTTCCCTACCCTTCACCACCTTCCCTCTCCTTCACCACTTTCCCTACCCTTCACCACTTTCCCCTTTACATCACCACCTTCCCTCTCCTTCACCACTTTCCCTACCCTTCACCACTTTCCCCTATACATCACCACATTCCCTCTCCTTCACCACCTTCCCTCTCCTTCACCATCTTCCTACTCCTTCACCACCTACCATACCCTTCACCATATGCCCTCTCTTTCACCATCTTCCCCTATCCTTTACCTCCTTCCCTCTCCTTCACAATCGTCCCTTCCCTTCACCACGTTCCCTCTCCTTCACCTCTTTCCATCTCCTCCACCACGTTCCCTCTCCTTCACTTCCTTCCTTCTCCTTCCCAAATTTCTCTCTCCTTCAGCACCTTCCCTCTAATTCACCACGCTCCCTCTCCTTCACCGCCTTCTCTTTCCTTCACCACTTTTCCTCTTCACCACCTTCCCTCTTCTTCATTACCTTCTCTCTCCTTCACCACCTTCCCTCTCCTTCACCACCTTCCCTGCCCTTCACCACGCTCCCTCTCCTTTATCACCTTCCCTCTCCTTTATCACCTTCCCTCTCCTTCACCTTCTTCCCTCTCCTTCATCACCTTCCATCCCTTACACCACCTTCCTTCTCGATCACCACGTTTTCCTCTCCTTCACTATCTGTCTTCTCCTTCAATACCATCCTTCTTTTTCACCACCTTCCATCTCCGTCACTGTCTTTCATCTCCTTCGCCACCATCCCTCTCCTTCACCACCTTCACCTCTCTTCACTGTCTGGTAATTATGAACACATGTGATAGTCATTTGGGATATGGTCGTCCATGTTGAATAAGGGAGCAATTTCAGTGCTTGCCATCGAAGCTATTTTCCCAAGATACGCTTCTGTCCAGAATCTCCGAGACAGCTTCCAAAATCATTTTTGTACTTCACAATATTAGTATTATATCATGATCTCTGATACAGGCGACTTCATTTTTCTCAAAACCTCTGAAAAGCAACTTTAATTGGTCTGTGAATCATACTACAAATAAATTGAAGTTTCGTGTTGTTTAAAATGGTTGGATTAGGTGCGCTCTAAAATCTGGTTGAGTTCGTTGGTAACGTTCGACGCTTCCCTGCTACACCGGCAAAATGTAGAAGAGGAAAACAACATTAAGAACTTTAAGGTGGTGAAGGAGCAAGTCCAGGACTGGCAAGGTCGCTAGAATAACATAAATTTCCTGGCCCAGATTCTCGTTAAGATAAATCTTTGGTGTCTCCAATCCCCACTTACGACCCGGCCCTTCTCGGAGACGTGGACCGGAGTTCATTTTATCACAGACTTTCTGTAGTCGGATCCTTTCTGCGCCAGGAAGAAGCCCAGTGGAACGTCAATGAGTTATCACAATTTCTATGGGGAGTTTTCGAGACCCCAAAGATCCATTTCGAAGAACTGAACAGTTGCGAGTCTTGGTTAGTTTTGTTCACAGGCTTTGTGTTCTACATCATTCTTGCTATATCGTCGTGAAGTGTAACACAACCGGAACGAAGAGTCTGGAGGTGATAGCAGGGGTTACGAGGTCATTGTGGGACACTCAACTACCAAATCGGACGAAGGTATTGGAAGTGTGATAACGGCATTTGTTTAAGACCAAAAGGCAGACGAAACTTTGCAGGATTACGAGGTTGAGGGTTGAGAAGCACAGGTAAGACGTCGACCACAACAAAACCGACTTCGAAGAGTGATTGAGGTCGATCCCCGACCAGAACATCATTCCTTCCCCCGTCCCATCCCTAATCCTTATCCTGATCCCTTCCAAGTTCTATATAGTCGTAATGGATTGGTTCTTTTCCTGATAGTTTCCTTCCCTTCTCAACCCTTCCCTTCCTTTCCTCTCCCTTCCCTTCCCTTCCCCTCTGGTGGTTCAACCACACTGACAATCGGGGGTCGAATACCCAACATATATAACGTAGGTCCACTCCACTAACGGGTCCAAGAGGCTGTATGTTTTATGTTTGGTCCACACAAACAGTTTTCCCTTTCCTTTTCTTTAATTTTCTCTCCCTTTTCCTTTTCGGTCGGCCTGTCGGGTTCGTGTGTGGTACGACCTGTCGGGGCCTACAGGCCGTACTGCCACTTTTGGCATCCTCTTTGACTATACGGTAGGCTACCTTGAGGTGCTTCCGGGGCTTAGTGTCCCCGCGGCCCGGTCGTCGACCAGGCCTCCTAGAGGCCTGGTAGAGGTAGAGCGACGGTCTCGCTTCATGCAGTTTGGCGTTCAATCCCCGACTGTCCAAGAGGTTGGGCACCATTCCTTCCATCCGTCCCATCTCAAATCCTTATCCTTGACCCCGTTCCAAGCGCTATATAGTTGTAAAGGCTTTGTGCTTTCCCCTGATAATTAAAAAATGTTAAGATGTCACTGGTTAACTAGTGCAGGCAATTTTGACAATCTTATCGTCAGTAAAATGTTTCATATAATGCGTATTAACTTCTATAACTTATAATTCAATTCAAAATCTATTGGAACATAAACTATTGATTTATGCTATATCACTCACCAATTAATGCATTTAAAGGCAAAATAATCAATCTCCATCTAATATAATCTCATGTATCCGCAGACAGATGGAGGAAGGAGAGAACCGCCTATTTCATTATATTATCATTTTTTCAAGCAAATATAAAGTTCTGTTGAATTGCTGGTAAAATTACAATTAGTAATTTAAAATTCGTAAAATTCGTAATTAAGAGCATAACCATCGATGATATGATTGAAAGTATGTTGGTAGACGCAAGGTATAATCAATATATATATAAACCACACAAGGGATTCAAATGGAATTAATTTATAGTAGTAGACGAGTGGAACAACCTGTCTAGGACTGTTAATGAAACAAAAATCTAATAGTGATAAACCCTTTCGTTTAGGTAATAAAAGGTATGTGTAACTGTTTACTTACGCTCGTGTGAACGAATGCCTGTGTTAGTTTGTGTTAATTACACTTCAGTTAACAATTTTTAATTGTTATGCATGTAATTTATAATTACAATTATGAATGATTCACATGTTTAGACAGATTATGTAGTTCAAGATCTGTAAAATGCCACTTATATTACCTCTCAAACAAGTATATCATCAAGCTGATCCATTCATACACACACACACACACACCAACCTACACAAGGTAAACAAACACACGAGATTCACACCCAACTACTTATTATGTTGGTGTTTACGCAAGGTAAGATGGTAGTCCACGGGGAATTATCATTACCAGCTGTGGTCTAGGTGTGGGAGCGTCCTCTGCGGCCCCAGGGAGCCTTAGTTCGAGCCTAAGTTCCTTACGCAAAACGGCTTTTAATTGATATACATAATAACGTGTTATTTTCGCATTTTCTTCGGTGCATGTCACGTGTATAATTGGTTTAAGAAATTTCTGGAATTTTTCTTTAAATTGGAGGAACAGCTTTTAAGCTTCGAGCATATTAAGCTTCTCGTATATCATCCCATCTATTTCCTGGCTAATTCTATATTTAATTTGTCCTGCTCACTGAACTTGAGTGACTGTGAGTGTGAGTGAAGTGTGAGTGTGAGTGTGAGTATATGACTATTTGGCGTTATTGAGAACATTAATTTTTGACGTCATTGCTTCACATCATTGTTCTCAGATCTTTTACATGTTGTCTTCCTCTGAGATTTGATTGTGTCCTGTACCCTGTATTTCGTGTAAGTACTGCATTTTACCACACATAAATATTGGAGATTTATCATTGTTAAAAATCATGTTATTTTCTGTTGCATAATCGAAGATTTCGTTGATTTTGGCTTCTAGTTTTTCCATTGTCCCCTTGATGTAGTTTTCCTTCTGGTTTTGCATCTATAAAGGATAATACGAACTGACTTGTATATCTGATATGAAAATATGAAAATGATATATGATCTCTATATCTGATATGAAAATGAGAAAAACAGCGCTGCGAAGACAATGCCTTCGGGTATATAGCTTTTCACTGTGATTGGATTTGAAATAGTTTTTAATTGGTTGTTTCTCTTTGCATTCTTTTTGACAGGAAATTTAATATCATTCTCCCTATTTAACTAATATTCTTCTTGAACTCATTTTATGGGCTCTCACTCCACGGTCATATTTATCCATAGCAAAATCTGTGTAGAATACATTTGTAGTTTGTTTTTTTCATAATACTTTCATGAATTTGCATTAGCAGTTGACTAATTACGAAAAGCAATTCTTCCCACTCTAAATATATCTTGAGCTGGGTTGTAAAGTTAAATATCCTTCAAAACTCTCAAATTCTTGTTTCTAGAGCTTTCAATATGTGTGATGTTAGTGTAACCTGTCTATAGTTTCTAAACAACATTAGGTGGCTTATCCTTCATCAACATTGGGTGGCTTAATCTTCATCAAAATGATTTGAAACGTATAATGTATACATATATGACTCCAAGATTCACGGAGGAGTCAGTCAAGCAGCGAGAGCTACTGGAGCATCATTGCTCAGTGCATCATACCTGAATGACTTGCTCTGACTTATAATAGGCCATTGAGCGCTCAAACATGCGTTGCCAATCTCAAAAACCAACAAGAATATAAATCTCAATTAATGAGGCAAATTCGTTGCTGTCATTGGAAAGCCATAAAATACCGGATGGTCTGCAGTAGTCGTTTTTCCCGACACCGTCTTTGTTCTGGCAACACTGCATGTGATCCCAATATGATCTATTTGCATATGCAGCGAATAACTGAACTGAATTCCCTCACTGTAGAGTTAAACACTTTATTGAAAATTTTGACTAGAATTTGATTGTAAATTTATGCTTTTAAACCAGTTATTACAATACATGATGTTAGTTAAAAGATACATTAATTTCAACAGAACATTATTGGTTTGAACATAATTATTAGGGAAAAAATTTAATTGTCGCAGTATATGCTCACCAAGATGTGCTTGTTTTGTATATGTAGAGTGCTGGAGTTTCGAGTTGTACCCAATATATAATTCAGAAAATACGATTTTTTCTTATTTGTTATTAATTTTCGTCTCCTAAATCTAGAACAGATCATAATGAAATTATATATATATATATATATATATATATATATATATATATATATATATATATATATATATATATATATATCTATATATATATATATATATATATATATATATATATATATATATATATATATATATATATATATATATATATATATATATATATATATATATTAAGGCGCCCTGTAGTTACCAGTTGCGTTGCTTCTGGGAGTATGGGTTCGAGTCACTTCTGGGGTGTGAGTTTTCATTCGCATATAGTCCTGGGGACCATTCAGGCTTGTTCGCATATATATATATATATATATATATATATATATATATATATATATATATATATATATATATAAATATATATATATATATACCAGTTTTTTGAAGGAACTGGGTTCTAGGCTCATTGAAACAACAAGGGACCCGAGAGCTGCAAGCTTTCTTTTCCAGCGCTTCAGTGTGGCGATACAGAGGGGAAATGCGCACTGCATCCAGGGTTCCTGCCCGCCATCTGAGGAGCTGGAGGAACTCGACAACCTATGACAACCATCTTTGTAACCCATATGTAACTCCTTTTTTGTAACAAAGTTCTAATAAAGTAAATATATATGTGTACATACAAAAGAATGGGGGTGGTAGGAGAAGATAATATTAGTGTTCAGTGAGAAACCACAAGGTCTCCTCTGAATACTTTTTATTTTCTTCTCCAAGGCTATGGGTCCCCACATTGGCACCAGAGGTGGTACCCTCACAAAAATTTAAAAAAAAAAAAAAATATATATATATATATATATATATATATATATATATATTGACAATAAAGTTGACCAAACCACACACTAGAAAATGAAGGGACGACGACGTTACGGTCCGTCCTGGACCATTGTCAAGTCAGTTGTGATTAAAGATGTTGTTTAAGATTCAGCTACTAGGAACATAAAGTTCCAAGTAGCACGGGCTATGGTGAGCCCGTAGTGAACCTTCATGGCACAGGAACGGGGCTGTAACTTGATGAGGGAAGGACGCGATGGACAATAAATAGGCAAGAGTGAGGTGAGAAGAAGAAAATCTTAGAGGAAGAAAGAGCAAGGCAAAAGGTACGAAAGGTAAGGCGTAATGAAGGGGATTGTAATAGGAATAAGAATATAAGAACAAAGGCAACAGCAGAAGGCCCATGGGCCTATACGAGGCAGCTCCTACACATTGCTTGCTGTAAATATATTGCTGATATTGGTGCTTGCAGTTGTGGAGGGGGGGGGGGCGGTGTGACTGTTCCCTCCTGAGATTTTTGGATGCCTACTACTATATGGCCGGATAAAGGCAATTTGCGATCCCTAAGGTGCCACAATACATATTTATCACGCATTAAAATGTGATCCATAAGCTTGCATGCCATTTGTTCGACTCACGGCCTGTCTCACTTCGACTCCTGAGGGAACACTCACATCCCCCCCCCCCTCCCCCCAACGACAACTTCAACACCTCTGTGCCCAGCAAAGTCCCCCCCCCCCCTCTCCCCTCTCCTCGTGGACAAGTTTCCCACCATTGTGTAGGTGAGGCCTGGCGAGAATAGTGTTCCACCGTCAGCTGTGTCTGTAGGTTGAAATTTTGGACCGTTTGATTCCCTGTTTACTGGGTTCTCTGAGACGTATTTCTGAGAATAGTTTGGTTAGAGAAAGCTACGTTTTGTTTTTGGTTAGGTTAGGTTTGGTTATGTGAAATGAGGTTAGAATAGATTACGTTTGACTACGTTAGACAAGTTATTATTAAGGACACGCTTCCTCCTTCTAAGACATAACCTGCTAGACTATATGACGTATTCTTACTGCAGGGTTAGTAATGTATAATAATGTACAACAAGGTGTACTGTACCTCAGTGTACATGTTAATGGGTTTCCCGTTGTGGTCGAGGACCGTTCGTATGATGCAACCCACAATAGCTTCCTAGCTCCTATATACCTTTTCACTGCTAGATTAACAGTGGCATCAGGTAAAGGAAAAAGTGGCCGGTCCTGATTATCTGCCAACGGAACATTCGCTTAGGTGAAGGCTCCCTATATAACCCGTCCTCCTAGACCGTCACATTTTGACGTATACTCCACATAAGGCCAAACATTGTGGTGCTAAAATATGATAGCGGCTCGCGAAATTGACACACTGTCCCGTTTTGGTAGGCAAGGATCTGGTAGGCAAGGATCAGGGCATTTTAGTACGACAGTTTCTGTACGCTGGGAAATATTAAGAGGACGGGGCTGTTCTGGGTGTCGAAATATATCCATTCACCGGTACTTGGTGCCAGTATCGGAGCAAATATATGGTGTGTGGTGGTACAGTGAGGGAGGTGTGTGGTGGTACAGTGAGGGAGGTGTGTGGTGGTACAGTGAGGGAGGTGTGTGGTGGTACAGTCTGGGAGGTGTGTGGTGGTACAGTGTGGGAGGTGTGTGGTGGTACAGTGAGGGAGGTGTGTGGTGGTACAGTGTGGGAGGTGTGTGGTGGTACAGTCTGGGAGGTGTGTGGTGGTACAGTGAGGGAGGTGTGTGGTGGTACAGTGAGGGAGGTGTGTGGTGGTACAGTGTGGGAGGTGTGTGGTGGTACAGTGAGGGAGGTGTGTGGTGGTACAGTGAGGGAGGTGTGTGGTGGTACAGTGTGGGAGGTGTGTGGTAGTACAGTGAGGGAGGTGTGTGGTGGTACAGTGTGGGAGGTGTGTGGTGGTACAGTGTGGGAGGTGTGTGGTGGTACAGTGTGGGAGGTGTGTGGTGGTACAGTGAGGGAGGTGTGTGGTGGTACAGTGTGGGAGGTGTGTGGTGGTACAGTGTGGGAGGTGTGTGGTAGTACAGTGAGGGAGGTGTGTGGTGGTACAGTGTGGGAGGTGTGTGGTGGTACAGTATGGGAGGTGTGTGGTGGTACAGTGTGGGAGGTGTGTGGTGGTACAGTGAGGGAGGTGTGTGGTGGTACAGTGTGGGAGTTGTGTGGTGGTACAGTGTGGGAGCTGTGTGGTGGTACAGTGTGGGAGGTGTGAGGGTGGGGGGTACAATGAGGAAGGTGTGTGGTGGTACAGTGTGGGAGCTGTGTGGTGGTACAGTGTGGGAGGTGTGAGGGTGGGAGGTACAATGAGGAAGGTGTGTGGTGGTACAGTGTGGGAGCTGTGTGGTAGTACAGTGTGGGAGGTGTGAGGGTGGGGGGTACAATGAGGAAGGTGTGTGATGGTACAGTGCGGGAGGTGTGTGACGGTACAGTGAGAGAGATAGTGTTGCTTTATCTTGCTTAATGACTTCACATGTTTTGAAAACATATTCTCAACTTTTTCTTACCTGTCTAACATGTACCATTTGTTGTTGTCAGCAACATGTGCTCATCTTTACCAGCTGTCCTTCCGTATCGTAGTGGCCCTTCGCCTGGCTCTTCCAATCCACACTGAACTGAGACCGAGGCTGAAAGATGTGCTCTACAGAAGCACAGGGAACCGCCACTCAAGGCTCAAAAGGTCCTTGACACCAAGAAGATGAACCTCAGCACAATCGAGCTTTCAGCAGTGAGAGCCTCGTCACTAAATGTTCCGCAGTTCTGTCATTCCAGCTGGTCGCCCTGAGAGGCTGACAGAGTAGGTAGTTCCTCTGAGGGGAGGTGGAGGGACAGCTGGTGAATAGTGTGTCATGTGTGTCGGTCGCAGCTGGTAGCTATATTAACGTCAGTGTTGGACCTACAAGTGGCGCAGCAGCGACACGCGAAAAATTAACCAACATTCATAAACCCACAGCTCTGGATCATTAAACAAATCTTGCCCACATTTCATCACAGACCCTTGGCACCTGGCTGAGGCGGAAGAACCAAGGGCAGTCTAATGAAATGGGTTCTAGGCTCATCCAAACAAAAACAAATTCAAAAGTTATTTTGCGTTGAGCATCTATGTGTTGGAGTTCAGAGAACAGGCGCAAACCATATTATCTGATCCTGCCATTCCTGAATTCTTGAACCCATTCCGGAACCCATTACAGGAAGTGAATGGGTTCCTCTTTGTTGTAGCTAATCTTTTGTAATAAAGTATGTAATAAATAAAAAGTATAGTAAATAAAGTAAAAATATTTATTTATGAGACTTCCCTGGATCATTACCATCTAAGTCAAATAAGATATTGACCATTAAGAGGCGCAACACAGCCCTCATGCAAGGCTCAACCCGAACTGTCCCCCCCCCTCCTGTGTTGCTGACACTAGCCCCTCCCTGGGCCCCATGTCCTCCTCCTGTGTTGCAGACACTAGCCCCTATCCTGGCCTCCATGTCCCTTTTCCTGTGTTGGAGACATTAGCCCCTACCCTGGCCCCATTTCCCTCTTCCTGAGTTGTAGACACTAGCCCCTATCCTCACCCCCATGTCCCTCCTCCTGTGTTCCAGAAACTAGCCCCTATCCTCACCCCCATGTCCCTCCTCCTGTGTTCCAGAAACTAGCCCCTATCCTCACCCCCATGTCCCTCCTCCTGTGTTCCAGAAACTAGCCCCTATCCTCACCCCCATGTCCCTCCTCCTGTGTTCCAGAAACTAGTCCCTATCCTGGCCCCCTGTCCCTCATCCTGTGTTGCAGACACTAGCCCCTATCCTGGCCCCATGTCCATCCTCTTGTGTTGCAGACACTAGCCCCTATCCTGGCCCCATGTCCCTCATCCTGTGTTGCAGACACTAGCCCCTATCCGGGCCCCATGTCCATCCTCCTGTGTTGCTGACACTAGCCTCTATCCTGCTCATAGCTCGCCTCCTCTGGCAACCTGGTCATTCAATGCATAGTAATTTTTTGTACGGAATCGACCAAACAGTTAAAATTGTGACGTATTAGTAAACATTAAAGTATTGCAATAATATAATTCTCTGTGCATCAGCTTCGACAGGTCAGGTGGGACGCTTAGGTCGGTATGTTTCTGGTTAGGCAAAACAGTTGCATTTTTTCAGTTACATTTTTTGTTACAGTTGCAAATCGATTGAGCAGACTCAGTTACAGTGTAATCAGTTCTTAAGTGCACGCACTCTGCAGTAGTGGATACGCTTCTGTTCTCTTGCAAATCGTGTAGTTATCGCCGTCAGAATTGCATGTTCATTTGTAAAGACTCTGGCGATTGTGTACAGTGATATTACTGCCCGAGATTCATACGTCAGGCTGCGAGCAGCCGCGTCCAACAGCCTGGCTGACCAGACGACCAAAAGGGAGGTCTGGTCGGAGACCGGGCCGCTGGGCCTTTGATCCACGGAGCCTCCACAAGGTAGGCTGCAACCCCGTTCTATTGATCTGCCACGACGTGCAAAATTTAGCGTCTTAACCAAACCAGCAACTTACACACCTATGCTACCCACTTAACCCAACCAGCTGACACATGGAAAAACGTTGATTTTTGTGAGCCTCTGTTTTTCATAGCACGTTGCATTTGGTATATTGGTTACCATAGGGGACGATAAACGACGTATTAGGCGAGGACGGGATGATATTCAAATACTTTACAACCTGAGAAAATCGTGATTTCCATGTTCTTCAGCTTGTTGAACTCCTGAACGGAAAACAACAATTTAATGCTATATGTACTGCAGAAGAGCAGTATCGCTCTTTGTGCTGTGCTATACTGCAAAAGAACAGTATAGCACATTCCTGCTGAGAGACAGAGCAATCTCTTACTTTGCACAACAAATTTCTTAAAAACAACGACTAGGTGTACATAGGAGCAGGTCCTCAGGTAACTCTAACATTAAGGAAATGACGTTTCCTCTCGAAACGTGAGCCGTTCATGTTTCATGAGTTTGAGCACCCTCATTCCTTGACGGCAGATAAGCAAGTAACATTCTGCGCCTCAATCATGCATCAGTGGTCTTGTTGACGCATCGTGTCACAAGTCTCCTTCCATATCTTGGCACTAGGACAAGTGATCTGTAAATCGTCATCAATGAATATGTCGTCTGAGATATATACCATACTCCACCTTGTTTTACGAAAGCATTACATTTATATACAGATGCAATCAGCCTACACTACAGACCTACACCTGAGAGAAACAGAGTACCAGGCTATACCTGTGTGAGAGACATGTAGAGTACTTGGCCATACCTGTGTGAGGGACCTGCAGAGTACTTGACCATACCTGTGTGAGGGACCTGCAGTGTACTTGACCATACCTGTGTGAGGGACCTGCAGAGTACTTGACCATACCTGTGTGAGGGACCTGGAGAGCACCACCAGGCCATATCTGTGCAACTGAGAGTACCAGCCCAAATTTATGACATTGTTTAGGAGAGTATACCTGACCACATTTGAGACACTAATCAGGAAAATACCAAGCCACATCTGGTACCAGGGAAAATACCAGGCATCACCTGTCAGTTGCACTGGCCGTACAACTGACAGGTGATGCCTGGTATTATGTTAACATAATAACATATACCCAAGCATTGATATACCATTGGCGTTGGTGTAGACCATGTCTCCAGCAGGTCCTCCCTACTAACGCAGCCCGGCCCTGATAAATCTTGTCAACAGTCACGAATCACGGCCTCAGACACACCCATATATTACCCCACCGTCGTCCTCATAAATCTTCTGGATGACTTCCCACTGTGGCAAGGTGGAGAATATATTCTGCCGACGCTTGTAGAATATGTTCTGCCTGGAGGGTATATTTGGTGGATTGTCTGAGGGCCCAGGCTTGGTTACTGCATGCTCTGGGTGGTGTGTGTGGGTGTGATGTTTCCCCCTAGTGTGTGTGGGTGATGTTTTACGTGTGGCTATCACTTACAATGTGTACTCAAGGATGGTTCTCACTTATAATGTATACTAATGGGTGAGTCTCACTTATAATGTATGCAAATGGTGACTCTCACGTATTATGTATATTAATAGGTGTCTCTCACATATGATACACACACAGAGCATTTTGTAAAATCTCTGGACTCTGCAGAAAATAGTATACGTTGATGTACATCTGCCATTATGTTAATAGATCCGTTTCTGTCCTTCACTATTAACGGACGTTGCCTCCCCTTTGCTTCTACCATTATAATATTTACATTTTCATTGTTAAATTCTATTAACCATTTCTCATACCTTCTTTTAAAATTTGTCTACATCATTCTACTCTCTGCTGCAGTTTTCTCTCGTTTTGAAATTCGTTATTACCTACGAGTCGTTATTAGTATGAACGAGTCATTCTTCTTTGTAAGGTCATTAACATATATTTAGAAGAGACTGGGTCACAATATTGATCTTCATGTTGTTTTATTAATGAAATTTCCAACACTAATGACTTCTTTTTTCTGAGTGAGGTTTAGTTTAATATCCCCGAGAGGTTTTTTATTGCCCATTAAACTATTCTCTCGAGTTAGTATTGACTCCCGTGATATGAAGGTGCGTGTGTGTGTATGGTGCGTGTGTGTGTATGGTGCGTGTGTGTGTATGGTGCGTGTGTGTGTATGGTGCGTGTGTGTGTGTATGGTGCGTGTGTGTGTATGGTGCGTGTGTGTGTATGGTGCGTGTGTGTGTATGGTGCGTGTGTGTGTATGGTGCGTGTGTGTGTATGGTACGTGTGTGTGTATGGTGCGTGTGTGTGTATGGTGCGTGTGTGTGTATGAAGGTGCGTGTGTGAGTATGAAGGTGCGTGTGTGTGTATGGTGCGTGTGTGTGTATGGTGCGTGTGTGTGTATGGTGCGTGTGTGTGTATGGTGCGTGTGTGTGTATGGTGCGTGTGTGTGTATGAAGGTGCGTGTGTTTGTATGGTGCGTGTGTGTGTATGAAGGTGCGTGTGTGTGTATGAAGGTACGCGTGTGTGTATGAAGGTGCGTGTGTGTGTATGAAGGTACGTGTGTGTGCATGAAAGTGCGTGTGTGTGTATGGTGCGTGTGTGTGTATGGTGCGTGTGTGTGTATGGTGCGTGTGTGTGTATGAAGGTGCGTGTGTGTGTATGAAGGTGCGTGTGTGTGTATGAAGGTGCGTGTGTGTGTATGAAGGTGCGTGTGTGTGTATGGTGCGTGTGTGTGTATGGTGCGTGTGTGTGTATGAAGGTGCGTGTGTGTGTATGGTGCGTGTGTGTGTATGAAGGTGCGTGTGTGTGTATGAAGGTGCGTGTGTGTGTATGAAGGTACGTGTGTGTGTATGAAGGTGCGTGTGTGTGTATGGTGCGTGTGTGTGTGTGGTGCGTGTGTGTGTATGGTGCGTGTGTGTGTATGAAGGTGCGTGTGTGTGTATGGTGCGTGTGTGTGTATGAAGGTGCGTGTGTGTGTATGAAGGTGCGTGTGTGTGTATGAAGGTGCGTGTGTGTGTATGAAGGTGCGTGTGTGTGTCTGGTGCGTGTGTGTGTATGAAGGTGCGTGTGTGTGTATGAAGGTGCGTGTGTGTGTATGAAGGTGCGTGTGTGTGTATGAAGGTGCGTGTGTGTGTATGAAGGTACGTGTGTGTGTATGAAGGTGCGTGTGTGTGTATGGTGCGTGTGTGTGTATGAAGGTGCGTGTGTGTGTATGGTGCGTGTGTGTGTATGGTGCGTGTGTGTGTATGAAGGTGCGTGTGTGTGTATGGTGCGTGTGTGTGTATGGTGCGTGTGTGTGTATGGTGCGTGTGTGTGTATGGTGCGTGTGTGTGTATGGTGCGTGTGTGTGTATGGTGCGTGTGTGTGTATGAAGGTGCGTGTGTGTGAATGAAGGTGCGTGTTTGTGTATGAAGGTGCGTGTGTGTGTATGAAGGTGCGTGTGTGTGTATGGTGCGTGTGTGTGTATGGTGCGTGTGTGTGTATGAAGGTGTGTGTGTGTGTATGATGCGTGTGTGTGTATGGTGCGTGTGTGTGTATGGTGCGTGTGTGTGTATGAAGGTGCGTGTGTGTGTATGAAGGTGCGTGTGTGTGTGAATGAAGGTGCGTGTTTGTGTATGAAGGTGCGTGTGTGTGTATGAAGGTGCGTGTGTGTGTATGGTGCGTGTGTGTGTATGGTGCGTGTGTGTGTATGAAGGTGCGTGTGTGTGTATGAAGGTGCGTGTGTGTGTATGAAGGTGCGTGTGTGTGTATGGTGCGTGTGTGTGTATGAAGGTGCGTGTGTGTGTATGAAGGTGCGTGTGTGTGTATGAAGGTGCGTGTGTGTGTATGAAGGTGCGTGTGTGTGTATGAAGGTGCGTGTGTGTGTATGAAGGTACGTGTGTGTGCATGAAAGTGCGTGTGTGTGTATGAAGGTGCGTGTGTGTGAATGAAAGTGCGTGTGTGTGTATGAAGGAGTGTGTGTGTGTGAAATTGGTCAATGAATGTGAAATTGAGTGTGTATGTATGTGTGATTGTGTGTGTGTGTGAATGTGTGTTTATAAGAGTGTACGTATGTGCGAATGTTTGTGAGCGCGTAGAGTGTGTGAGTACTCACCTAATTGTACTCACCTAATTGTGCTTGCGGGGGTTGAGCTTTGGCTCTTTGGTCCCGCCTCTCAACTGTCAATCAACTGGTGTACAGATTCCTGAGCCTACTGGGCTCTATCATACCTACATTTGAAACTGTGTATGGAGTCAGCCTCCACCACATCACTTCCTAGTGCATTCCATTTATTAACTACTCTGACACTGAAAAAATTCTTTCTAACGTCTCTGTGGCTCATCTGGGTACTAAGTTTCCACCTGTGTCCCCTTGTTCGTGTCCCACCCGTGCTGAAGAGTTTGTCTTTGTCCACCCTGTCAATTCCCCTGAGAATTTTGTAGGTGGTTATCATGTCTCCCCTTACTCTTCTGTTATCCAGGGATGTGAGGTTCAGCTCCTTTAGCCTTTCCTCGTAGCTCAATCCTCTCAGTTCCGGGAGGAGCCTGGTGGCATACCGCTGAATCTTCTCTAACTTTGTCTTGTGTTTAACTAGGTATGGACTCCAGGCTGGAGCTGCATACTCCAGGATTGGTCTTACATAAGTGGTATACAGGGTTCTGAAAGATTCCTTACACAAGTTTCTGAAGGCAGTTCTTATGTTGGCCAGTCTAGCATATGCCGCTGATGATATTCTTTTGATGTGGGCCTCTGGGGACAGGTTCGGTGTGATATCAACCCCCAGATCCTTCTCTCTATTTGATTCTTGCAGGATTTCCCCTCCCAGATGATACCTTGTGTTCAGCCTCCTGCTCCCTTCGCCTAATTTCATCACCTTACACTTTCCTGAGTTGAACTTCAGCAGCCATTTTCTAGACCATTCCTCCAGTTTATCCAGGTCATCCTGTAGTCTCTGTCTATCTTCATCCGTCTTGATTCTTCTCATAATTTTTGCATCATCAGCAAACATCGAGAGGAATGAGTCTATACCCTCTGGAAGATCGTTCACATATATTAGAAACAGGATGGGTCCAAGTACTGAGCCCTGTGGGACTCCGCTGGTGACATCTCGCCACTCAGATGTCTTCCCCCTCACCGTTACTCGCTGTTTCCTGTTGCTTAAGTACTCCCTTATCCACTGGAGCACCTTCCCTTTTACTCCTGCCTGTTGCTCCAACTTTTTTAACAGCCTTTTATGGGGTACTGTGTCGAAGGCTTTTTGGCAATCCAGGAAAATGCAGTCGGCCCACCCTTCTCTTTCCTGCCTAATTTTCGTTGCCTGGTCATAAAATTCTATTAACCCTGTAAGGCACGATTTACCATCTCTGAACCCATGTTGGTGGTGCGTTACAAAGTTATTTCCCTCCAGATGCTCTACGAGCCTTTTCCTCACGATCTTCTCCAGCACCTTGCATGGTATACAAGTTAAGGAAACTGGCCTGTAATTCAGTGCCTCTTGCCTGTCACCCTTTTTGTATATTGGGACCACGTTAGCTGTCTTCCAACTTTCTGGTAAGTCTCCTGTTTCCAGTGACCTGTTATACACCATAGAGAGTGGCACACTTAGTGCTTCTGCACCTTCCTTTAGTATCCATGGTGAGACTCTATCAGGCCCAACAGCCTTTGTCACATCTAGCTCCAGCAGACACCTTTTGACCTCATCACTGGTGAGGTCAAATTCCTCCAAGGTTTCCAAGGTTGCCGCCTCCTCATTTTGTGCAGGGGCTTCTCCTTGTTCTATTGTGAAGACCTCCTGGAATATCTTGTTGAGTTCTTCACACACCTCCTTGTCATTCTCTGTGTATCTGTTCTCCCCTTTCCGCAGCTTCATCACTTGTTCCTTCACTGCTGTTTTCCTCCTGATATGGCTGTGGAGCAGCTTTGGTTGGGTCTTGGCTTTACTCGCGATGTCATTTTCAAACTGTCTCTCTGCTTCCCTCCTCACTCTGATGTACTCATTTCTGGCCCTCTGGTACCTCTCCCTGCTCTCTGGTGTTCTGTTATTTCTGTAGTTTCTCCATGTTCTTTTACTCAGTTGTTTCGCTACCTTACATTCCTGGTTGAACCATGGGTTTTTCTGTTGTTTTTCGTTTTTCTCCTTTTGGACGGGGATAAACCTGTCTGCAGCTTCCTGGCACTTTTGGGTGACAATATCCATCATGACCTGCACATTCTTGTCTCTAAGTTCTGTTTCCCATGGTATTCCCATTAGGAAGTTCCTCATCTCGTCATATTTTCCTCTTCGGTAATTCAGTCTTTTCCCCTCCACTCCCATCCTTGGATAGGTTATCCCTACCTCCACCAAGTACTCAAAGGTCAGTACACTGTGGTCACTCATTCCTATGGGGGCTTCAACTTTGACTTCCCTTATTTCTGACTCATTTAGGGTGAATATTAAGTCGAGTCTAGCTGGTTCATCATTGCCTCTCATTCTTGTGGGTTCCTTGACATGCTGGCTCAGAAAATTCCTTGTTGCCACTTCCAAGAGTTTAGCTCGCCACGTATCTGCACCACCATGTGGGTCCCCATTCTCCCAGTCTATCTTTCCATGGTTGAAATCACCCATGATTAAGAGTCTTGAGCCATTCCTGCAGGCAACTGAAGCTGCTCTCTCTATTATATTAATGGTTGCCATGTTGTTCCTATCAAACTCCTGTCTAGGTCTTCTGTCATTTAGGGGAGGGTTGTAAATGACTGTCACTATTATCTTAGGTCCACCCATTGTTATAGTTCCTGTTATGTAATCTCTGAATCCGTCACAGCCCGGAATTTCCATCTCATCAAAACTCCAGTCCTTCCTTATCAGCAGGGCCACTCCTCCACCTCCTCTCCCTTCCCTCTCTTTCCTTACTATATAGTAGTCCTTTGGAAACACAGCATCTGTTATGACTCCTGACAATTTTGTTTCTGTTAGTCCTATTACATCAGGGTTTTCTTCTTGCACCCTTTCTGCCAGTTCACTTGTTTTATTGGTAATCCCATCAATGTTTGAGTACATTACCTTGAAGCTCACTTTCTTATATCCAATTTCACCCACACTCCCTACAAGTGTAGGAGGTTGTTCTATGGTCCTTGCTACTTGGGTAGGCTCCTCCTCCTGTGAGGTAGTTGCCAGGGGTTCAGGGGGAGGTGGGGTGGGGGGTGGAGGGCTTAGGTCTTCCTCAGGCCTGCTTGGGTCAGGAAGAAGTCCTGGGGGTGAGGGAGCAGGGATTGCTTGGGGAGAGGGCACGCCCTCCTGCGGTGTAGTTGACAGGGGTTTGGAGGGAGGTGGAGTGGGGGATAGAGGGCTTTGGTCTTGCTCAGGCCTGCTTGGGGCAGGGAGAAGACCAGGGGTTGGGAAAGCAGGGGCTACTTGGGGTAAGGGGAGGGGGAGGATTTGGGTTTCATGATGGGCATTATGCAGGGGCAAGGAAGGGTTTGTGCTGGGGGGTAGAGAGGGCCCTATTGGGTGGTGGACTGGGGTGTTGCATTCCCCCCTGGGGTTCCTGGGTTGCTGGATTGGGGTTCCCCACTCCCCTCTGGGATTGCTGGGTTGGAGGCTGAGGTTCCCTGGCTCTCTTCCCTCTCCTTGCGCCTTTTCCTTGCATCTGCTGCCCTTACTATCTCGTCTCTGGTCATGTCCCTCTGAACATATACCTCTTTGTAGTTCCTTGCATGCCTCAGTGTGTGTGTGTGTGTGTGTGTGTGTGTGTGTGTGTGTGTGTGTGTGTGTGTGTGTGTGTGTGTGTGTGTGTGTGTGTGTGTGTGTGTGTGTGTGTGTGTGTGTGTGTGTGTGTGTGTGTGTGTGTGTGTGTGTGTGTGTGTGTGTGTGTGTGTGTGTGTATACGCTCGTACACGCTTTATATCGTGTCCGGTACACAACACGAAGTACATACGAGCAAGGAATGTCGTGTTTGTGAGAATGGTGGTGGTGGTAACTCAGCATCCACAGAGTAGCCGCCCCAGACACATGTCACATCTCCTGGCGCAAGCATCCTCCAGTCTGCTCCTCCACTTCTTTGTTCCAGGAACAAATGACCTTTAATGTATATATTTAGCATCACCACATGCGAAGATAATGCCGTTCGCCTCCCTTAGAGTTCAGAATTACCATCCTCATAAAGAATATCTTAGGATGATGCTGATGGGATCTCCTTGGTGAGGTAAGATGCAGCATCCATTATATGCGCTTAATGTGGGTATCGCTGGCGGAGCCCGCGTCCTGGTCGACCATCCGTACGGGTAGTCGCTGTCAACAGAGCCTCCCTGTTTATTTTCAACGGAAACTTCCCCCTGTCTGGTTGCTAGGGAACTGTCCTATATCGTTGCAAGAGAAACTCCTCCGTTTCATTGATCGGGAAAACTCCCAAATCTCGTTACCTGGGCAACTCCCTTGCCTCGTTCATAGGGAAACTTCTCCATCTTGTTACTAGGGGAGAGAGGGAGGGAATTATCAGGGGAAAGCACCAAGCAATTACGACTATATAGCACTTAGATGGGGTTAGGATAAGAATTTGGGATGGGACGAGGGAGAGGAATGAAGTCCAACCACTTGGACGGTCAGGGATTGAACTCCGACCTGCATGTGGCAAGGGAAGCATATATTGTATTTAATATAAGCTCGAGTATTTTATTTCTTTTTTGTTTTGCTCTGTGGTATGTATGTGAATGTATAACTACACGAATACAATTCAAAATGCAACAGTGTATTTAGCTATATAGGTGTGTACGTATATGCTGGTATTCATACACCACCAAGCCCTCATTTCAGAGCGTGGTCACTCTACATGCCGTGCTGCTTCACGTTAGTACACAGGTATGCAAATTTGACTCAACCCAGCTACGTTTTTCGTAAAGTTAGGGGGGGGGGCCATTTGGTGATTTTATTCCTGTACTGAGAATGAAATAAACAAACTTCAACTCATTCAATTTGTTGTGGAAATACCTCGAACTGTTGAGACCTGGTCTGTACTCATTATGAATGTGAAACAACCTTCGTAAATCTACCCAACAATTCTGCATTTTTTCAAATACATACTCATGCTGAAAATGCAAAAAAAAAAAATCAATTGTAGACTACAAATTAAGCCTTCAGACGTCAAGCAGAATACAGTAGAATACTCATATATTCTCACCAAGGGCTGTTCTTAGTTTTTTTTGGGGGGGGGGGGGGGGGGGGGAGGGATGTAAGGTTTGGGAGAAGTTGGTAGTTATACTCAGTCTGGGAGTTCTATTGCGGGCGTCACTCACCCTTAACGACCTCATTTGTTGACGCTCACTGGGCTTGCCTCGCCAACATTTCCTGCTTTATTGGGGGTCGTAAACGGAGAATATTATGGTGTGCAGCTACAACTGCCCCTCCTCCCCACGCACAACCACAACCACTTGGGCTGGACGGTAGAGCGACGGTCTCGCTTCATGAGAGATGAGAAATAGTTAATCGAGGGTGGAAAACATAGAGATAGATTAGGAAAACCTAACCGAACCTAACCTAACCTAACCTAACCTAACAGAGGACCAACGAGTAGAAAATGGGACATCACATCAATTCTGTGAGCCGCTATGATTTATAGAACACCAGTTTTTGGCCTATGGAGATTTATTGCTCGAAACGCGATGTGCTATTCAAGATGACGGGTTGGTTAAGGGCTCAATTACCATTTTTGTGGGCAGTTAAGAGCCCAACCCTTTATGTGGGTATTTAAGGGCTCGGTCCCCATTCGGCGAGCGGTGCAGGACTGCATACCCATCCCGTGACTGTGGAGATCCTCGTACCCATCCTGTGAGAGTCAGCAGTAGCATGTAAGGGCTTAAATTTCCTCCTTAAAAACAATTTCACCACTAAAGTGCCAAATAAATCGAATGGATAACCGGTTAACCCTACACGCAGTAAACCCACACGCAATGTACCCCACACGCAGCATACCCACATGCAGTATACCCACACACAGTATAGCCGCGCACAGTAAACCAAAACGCAGTATACCCAAATGCAGTAAACCCATAAACATTAAACCAACACACAGTATACCCATATACAGTAAACCAATGCACATTAAACCCACACAAAATATAACCATATGCAGTAAACCCCGTATTCAGTAAACTCACATACAACAAACCCATTTTATGTAAACCCCACATATTATATAAAACTACACATTATATAAACCTACACATTATATAAACAAACACATTATATAAACCTACACATTATATAAACGCTCACTTTATGTAAAACCTTTATGTAAACTGTATTTCTTCCTACCTCTTGTTACCGTGACTCTCTAACATATATGTAATTTCAGAGAGTAAGTCTGAAATATTTGTTTACAAGTTGATAAGACTGGTTAATTTCTAAATTCTTAGAGTCCACCATACTATGTATACCTCATATTGAGGTATACCTCATAACTGTATTTGTGACACAACATAGATCTGTAAATGCAAGGTGATCATTAATTATTGATTCTGTTGAGTGGTAACTATAGACAAAGCAATCTCTGGCAAATGAAAAAAATAGGGAGTAGCTGTGAGTTGCTTTTTTGTGATATTTAACAGTGGTAATCAAATAGATCCTAAGTATATATCCCTATTACTCCACTGAAATTGGAATTGGCAGGTTGTTTTCGGTAATTTGACTTAGTAACACGTTACTATTTGTTTCATAGTAGAAATGGCTTAGTGCTTTCGCCTGATTGAGGAGGGCTGAGCTTTGGCTCTTTGGTCCCGCTTCTCAACCGTCAATCAACATCTGTCTTGTCCTGTCCCTATTCGCATACGTCAGCTCAATGAATTTACATTGTCCCTCAGGTCAGCAAACCCCTTGTCTCTCCTGTCCACCCTGAGGACTTGTTCTGAGTGTCTTAGCAGATCCTGTCGTCCTGAGTGTTTTAGCCGCTCCTGTTCTAACCTCTTAATCAGATGTCTGTTATAACAGCCCCTCAGTTAATGCATACTACTTCATCATCAGTTATTTTTATCATTTTGGTTTGTGGATTTTGTCCTTAGAGACGCTGCCCTGTGCACAGTCCTGCTCAAAGCACTTTGTTCAAAGCTCTTGTTACTTTAGGATTTGGTGAACAGCCCAATCAAGGCACTTAGGGGACTACGTGAGTAGCCACGATACACACACACAATAACTCTTCTCCGTAAAGCACTGTTCATCAAATAAAATATATGTATTATGTGGAAATCACCACATTGAAATCAATATCAATTAATTTCCTCAAACGTGTCTGGCAGGAGGTCAACCAACTACTCTTCCTCTCTCACTCTATCAGTCTTCCCCCCAAAAAAATCCAATAAAATTTACGGAATCTTTCCCACCATGAAGACGTTAACACGAAGTTAATATTAACTTCCTGGAAAGACCCCGTGACGGTTTTTTAAACACCCTGAAGTTTTACTAAAGTTGTTGGGAGCCTTAAAGACGCATAAAATAGGTCTACTTATAAGCTATAAGTGTTAAAAATAATATAACTCTGAGAGAGAAATCATTCCTGAAGGTTAGCCTTGACCGACTGTTGCGTTATTGATAAGAAATTATTTTTATCCTCCGTTAAGTAGGAAACTTTAGTAAGGGGTGAGTTATTAATAAGATAATAATAATAAGAGCGAGTTGTCCCGAGTAAAGGAGAGGTATTGCAGGACCGACTTGTCTCACCACTCTGTCAACCAACTGGAATATACATACCAGAATATTAGGTCCTCGGGAGAGGGGTAATTACCCCTTAATGACAGCGGTAAATACCCCTTAATGACAGGAGTAAATACCTCTTAATGACAGGGGGTAACAACCCCTAAATAACAGAGTAAACAACTATCTTGGCATGATAACCACGTCTCACGGCAGGGAAACCATCCCTCAAGGCAGGGAATCCATCTCTCTTCCAGACACACTTAGAGACAGTATACTATAGCGTTTCCATCTTCACTTCTCGCCGTCTAAAACAGCAGAGATAAATTAAGCAATATTGAACAACCTCGTTAACAGCGCAAGATTAACTTCGTGGAGTAAATTTTCTATTCCTTCCAATGAAAAAGAACCTAAAAACATGGAGATGATTCCCGTCAGAAGCATTGATCTAACTCATTCACTCATGTTTGAAAAGATGTTTATGGGGCCACTGTCTCCAAGATCTATATAAATAAAAATAGAAATGTTCATCTGTGCTTGACCGCTAATCTCCGAAAGTTCTTAACCGATTGCTTTGAAATTTTCACACAACGTTCCATTCGCATCCGAGCAGGATTTTATATACATACTATATAGATGTCACTTCTGTGACGGTAAAAAAATAAAACATGCTTTTTCTGAAAAAACTGTGTTTTCATGAGTTTTTCATGTGAAGGAAATCTTCGAAATATCTTTAACGATTGCTTTGAAATTTGGACACAACGTTGCATTCGAATAGGCGCGTCTTTTTGTATATCTACTAAATACATGCCTCACCTGTGACTGGAAAAAACATTTTTTTTTTTTAAACAGCGCCATCTGTTGGACGTAAGAGCAAAACACGCTGTAATCTCCGAAAGTTCTTCAGCGATTGCTTTGGAATGTTGTCACAACGTTGCATTCCAATAGGCACGTCTTTTATACACCTTCTAAAATAGATGTCATCCTTCTGACAGGTAAAAACATGTTTTTGAAAAACAGCGCCATCTGTTGCACATAATAGCAACATGCACACTTTTCTAAATATGTCACGACTTCCATTTCAATGTTTCCGATTGCATTGATGAATTTTATTTTCATAGATTTCGATTCATTTTATTTTTTATTGAATTATTTTGTGTGACATTGTGTTGGAATTAAGCTGAGTTGTTTAACATACAGTTCATTTCGTGAGTATAGTTTACATTTTTATTTTTTCAATTTTTTTATTTCATTTTTTACCTGTTTTTCTTATATATCAGTAATGGGAACATCAGATCACTTGATGTTCCCAATTTTCTGATGTGAAAATCAGACCATTTGGGAAGGCATCGGACGAGGGAGTGGGGAATGGTGAGCATGACGAATGGACATAAGTGAGAGATGGTGGGGAGGACGAGGGGAAAAGGAAGGGGGGTAATGGTGAGGAAGGACGAGGGCACGGGGGAGTTTGGGATGGAGGGGACGAGGGGATAGGGGAATGGAGAATGGTGGGGAGGACATAGGGACAGGGGAGTGGGGCATGGTGGGAAGGAAGGGGGGATGTTGGGGTGGGGAATGGTGGATAGGACGAGGGGACGGTGGAGTGGGGAAAGGTTGGGAGGCCGAGGAGACGGGTGACGGGAGAATGGTGGGGAGGACTGGGGGACAGGGAAGGTTGCTGTGCAGGCGAGGAGTCACAATAACGTGGCTTAAGTATGTTGACCAGACCACACGCTACAAGGTGAAGGGACGACGACGTTTCGGTCCGTCCTGGACCATTCTTAAGTCAATTGTCTCGTCGTCGTGGGCGACTGAAACGTCGTCGTCCCTTCACCTTCTAGTGTGTGGACTGGTCAAAAAGGTTGCTGAGGCACAGCAACGCGTGGCCGGGTACGGCTAGTAAAGAAATAATAATATGGAAAGAATGGAATGAAAGAGATATATATTAATATTCACTGGAATAAATAAAAAAAAAGTGTTAAGAATAATTGCCAGGACTTTGATTGAAAGCTTTGAAGAGGCAATTAAGTTGAGAAGAAGCACTTGGCTTGTATTGCCTCAATAGCTTAGTGTTGGAGTGGTCGGTAAACTAACGCTGTTCGCCCTCATGTTGGTACACCTGGTCCATATACCACCCCCTGTGCTACATCTACGCTATATACCACCCCCTGTGCTACATCTACGCTATATACCACCCCCTGTGCTACATTTGGGTCATATACCACCCCCCTGTGCTACACCTGGTCCATGTACAACCCCCTGTGTTAAACCTGGTCCATGTACAACCCCATGTGTTAAACCTGGTCCATGTACCACCCCCTGTGCTACACCTGGTCCATGTACAACCCCATGTGTTAAACCTGGTCCATGTACAACCCCCTGTGTTACATCTGGTCCATGTACCACCCCTTGTGTTAAACCTGGTCCATGTACCAACCCCTGTGTTACTCTTGGTCCATATACCACACAGTGTTACTCTTGGTCCATGCACCACACCCTGTGTTACACTTGGTCCATGTACCACACCCTGTGTTACTCTTGGTCCATGTACCACACCCTGTGTTACTCTTGGTCAATGTACCACACCCTGTGTTACACTTGGTCCATGTACTACCCCCCCCGTGTTACACTTGGTCCATGTACCACACTCTGTGTTACACTTGATCCATGAACCACCCCTTGTGTTACTCTTGGTCGATGTACCACACCCTGTGTTACACTTGGTCCATGTACCACCCCCTGTGTTACACTTGGTAAATGTACCAACCCCTGTGTTACACTTGGTCCATGTACCACCCCCTGTGTTACATCTGGTCCATGTACCACCCCCTGTGTTACATCTGGTCCATGTACCACCCACTGTGTTACACCTGGTCCATGTACCACCCCTTGTGTTACATCTGGTCCATGTACCACCCCCTGTGTTACATCTGGTCCATGTACCACCCACTGTGTTACACCTGGTCCAAGTACCATCCCCTGTGTTACACCTGGTATATGTATCACCCCCTGTGTTACATGAGGTACATATACCACCCCCTGTGTTACACCTGGTCTATGTACCACCCTCTGTGTTACATCAGGTCCATGTACCACCCTCTGAGTTACTCTTGGTCCATGTACCACCCCCTGTGTTACACCTGGTCTATGTACCACCCTCTGTGTTACACCTGGTCCAAGTACCATCCCCTGTGTTACACCTGGTCTATGTACCACCCTCTGTATTACACCTAGGCCATTTACCACCCCCAGTGCTTCAACTGGTCCATGTACCACCCCCTGTGTTACTCTTGATCAATGTACCACCCCCTGTGTTACACCTAGTCCATGTACCACCCTCTGTGTTACACCTGGTCCATGTACCACCCTCTGTTTTACACCTGGTCCATGTTCCACCCCCTGTGTTACACCTGGTCCATGTACCACCCTCTGTTTTACACCTGGTCCATGTTCCACCCCCTGTGTTACACCTGGTCCATGTACCGCCCACATGTTACACTTGGTCCATGAATCACCACCTGTGTTACTCTTGGTCCATGAACCACCCCCTGTGTTAAACCTGGTCTATGTACCACACCCCCCACGTTACACTTAGTCCACGAATCACCCACTGTGTTACTCATGGTCCATATACCACCCCCAGTGTTACACCTGGTCCATGTACCACCCCCTGTGTTATACCTGGTCCATGAACCACCCCTCCCCCTGTGTTACACTTGGTCCATGAATCACCACCTGTGTTATTCTTGGTCCATGAACCACCCCCTGTGTTAAACTTGGTCCATGAAACACCTCCTGTGTTACACCTGCTCCATATACCACCCCCCCAGTGTTTCAACTGGTCCATGTACCACCCCCTGTGTTACTTATGATCCATGTACCACCTCCTGTGTTACATCAGGTCCATGTACCACCCTCTGTGTTACATTAGGTCCATGTACCACCCTCTGTGTTACATTAGGACACCTAACCACCCCCTGTGTTACAATTGGTCCATGTACCACCCCCCTGTATTTCACCTGGTCCATGATCCACCCCATGTGTTACACCTGGTCCATGTACCACCCTCCGTGTCAAACCTGGTCCATGTACCACCCCCCGTGTTACTCTTGGTCCATGTACCACTCACTGTGTTACACCGGTCCATGTAACACCCTCCTCTGTTACACCTGGTCCATGTACCACCTCTCTGTGTTACACCAGGTCCATGTACCACCCCCCTGTGTTAACCTTGGTCCATGTACCACGCCCCGTGTTACACCTGGTCCATGTACCGCCCCTCTGTGTTCCTCCTGGTCCATGTACCACCCCCTGTGTTACTCTTGGTCCATGTACCACCCTCTGTGTTACACCTTGTTCATGAACAACCCTCCTCTGTTATACCTGGTGCATGAATCACCCACTGTGTTACTCTTAGTCCATGAACCACCTCCTGTGCTACACCTGCTCCAAGTACCACCCCCTGTGTTACACCTGGTCCATGCACCCCGCCCCCCCTGTGTTTCACCTTGTCCATGTACTACCCCCTGTGTTACACCAGGTCCATGAACCACCCCCTGTGTTACACCTAGTCCGTGAACCACCCCCCCTGTGTTACACCAGGTCCATGAACCACCCCCTGGTTACAGCTGGTCCATGAACCACCCCTTGTGTAACACCTGGTCAATGAACAACCCACTCTTTTACACCTGGTCCATGAACCACCACGTGTGTTACTCTTGGTAAATGAACCACCTCCTGTGTTACACCTGGTCCATGTACCACCCCCTGTGTTACACCTGGTCCATGTACCACCTCCCGTGATACACCTAGTATATGAACCACCCCCCGTGTTACTCTTGTTCCATGTACCACCCCTCATGTTACACCTGATCCATGAACCACCCCCCGTTTTACTCTTGTTCCATGTATCACCCCTTGTGTTACACCTGGTCCATGAACCATCCGCCTGTGTTACACCTGTTCCATGAACCACCCCCTGTGTTACACCTGGTCCATGTACCACCCTCAGTCATATTCATGGTCTATGTACCACCCCCTGTGTTACACCTGGTCTATGAACAACCCCCTGTGTTACACCTGGTCCATGAACCACCCCCCGTGTTACTCTTGGTCCATGTACCACCCCTGTGTTTCACCTGGTCCATGTACCACCCCCTGTGTTACACCTGGTCCATGTACCAACCCCACGTGTTACACCTGGTCCATGAACCACCCCCTGTGTTACACCTGGTCCATAAACCACCCTCTGTGTAACACCTGGTCCATGAACCACCCTCTATTTTACACTTGGTCCATGAACCACCCCCTGTGTTCCATCTGGTAAATGAAAACCCCCTGTGTTACAACTGGTCTATGTACCACCCCCTGTGTTACACTTGGTCCATAAACCACCACCTGTGTTACACCTGGTCCATGAACCCCCCTCCTGTGTTACACCTGGTCCATGAACCAGCCTGTGTTTCTCTTGTTCCATGAACCACCTCCTATGTTACACCTGGTCCATGTACCACCCCCTGTGTTACACCTGATCCATTACCACCCCCCGTGTTACAACTGGTCCATGAACAACCCCACGGGTTACTCTTGGTCCATGTACCCCCTCTGTGTTTCACTTGGTCCATGTACCACCCCCTGTGTTACACCTGGTCCATGTACCACCCACCCCCCGTGTTACACCTGGTCTATGTACCACCCCCCGTGTTACTCTTGTTCCATTTAAAAACCCCTGTGTTACACCTGGTCCATGTACCACCCCCTGTGTTACACCTGGTCCATGTACCACCCCCTGTGTTACAACTGGTCCATGGAACACCTCGCTGTGTTACACCTGGTCCCTGTACCACCGCCCTGTGTTACAACTGGTCCATGGAACACCTCGCTGTGTTACACCAGGTCCATATACAACCCCCCCTCCTGTGTTACTCGTGGTCCATGTACCACGCGCCGTGTTACACCTGGTCCATATACCACCCCTTGTGTTACACCTGTTCCATGTACTCCCTGTGTTACTCTTGTTCTATGTATCACCCTCTGTGTTACAACTGGTCCATGTATCACCCCCCCCCTGTGTTACACTTGGTCCATGAACCAACCCCTGTGTTACTAATGGTCCATGTACTACACCCTGTGTTTCACTTGGTTCATGTACCAACCTCCAGCTTTACACTTGGTCCTTGTACCAAACCCTGTGCTACACTTGTTCCATGAACCACCCCTTGTGTTACTCTAGGTCCATGTAACACACCCAATGTTACACTTGGTCCATGTACCACCCTCTGTGTTAGACTTGGTCCATGTACCACCCCCTGTGTTTCCCCTTGCTCTATGTACCACCCCCTGTGTAACACTTGGTCCATGTACCCCTTTTGTATTAAACTTGGGCCATTTACCACCCCCTGTGTTTCTCTGGGTCCATGTACCACCCCTTGTGTTACATCAGGTCCATGTACCACCCACTTTGTTACACCTGTTCCATGTACCAACCCTCGTGTTATTCTGAGGTCCATGTAACACCCCCTGTGTTACATCAGGTCCATGTACCACCTCCTGTGTTACATCAGGTCCATGTACCACCTCCTGTGTTACACCTGGTCAATGTACCACCCCCTGTGCTACATCAGGTCCATGTAGCACCCCCTGTGTTACACCTGGTCCATGTACCACACCCTGTGTTATACCAGGTCCATTAACAACCCCCCTGTGTTTCACCTCGTCCATGAACCACCCCCATGTTAAAATTGGTCAATGTACCACCCCCTGTGTTTCACGTGGTCCATGTACCACCCCCAGTGTTACACTTTGTCCATGTACCACCCCCCGTGTTAAACGTGGTACATGAACCACCACAAGTGTAACACCTAGTCCATCAACCACATCTGAGTTACACTTGGTCCATAAACCACCCACTGTGTTACTCTTGGTCTATGAACCACTCCCTGTGTTACACCTGATCAATGTACCACCTCCTATGTTACACTTGGTCCATAAACCATCCCCTGTCTTACACCTCGTTCATGAACCACCCCCGTGTGTTACATCTGGTCCATGAACCACCCATCGTGTTACTCGTGGTCCATGTACCACCCCTGTGTTTCACCTGGTCCATGTACCACTCCCTGTGTTACACCTGGACCATGTACCCCCCCCGTGTTACACGTGGTTCATATACCACCCCTCGTGTTACACCTGGTCCATGTAGCACCCCCTGTGTAACACCTGATCAATATACCACACCCCCCGTGTTTCACCTGGTTCATGTACCACCCCCTGGTTCTCTTCGTTCGTGTACAACCCCCTGTGTTACTCTTGGTCCATGTACCACGACCCTTGTTACACCTGGTCCATGTTCTACACTCCGTATTACACCTGGTCCATGAACCCCCCTCGTGTTACACCTGGTCCATGTACCACCCCCTGTGTTACTCTTGGTCCATTTACCACCCCACTGTGTTACACCTGGTAAATGTACCACCCCCTCGTGTTACACCTGGTCCATGTACCACCCCCTGTGTGACTCTTGGTCCATGTACCACCCTCTATGTTGCACCTGGTCCATGTACCACCCTCTATGTTACACCTGGTCCATGTACCACCCCCTGTGTTACACTTGGTCCATGAACCAACCCTGTGTTTCTCTTGGTCCATGTACCACCCCCTGTGTTACATCAGGTCCATGTACCACCCTCCGTGTGTTTCACCTTTTCTATGTACCACCCCCTGTGTTACACCTGGTCCATGAACCACTCCCTGTGTTACACCTGGTTCATGAACCACCCCCCGTGTTACACCAAATCCATGAACCACCCCCCGTGTTAAACGTGGTACATGAACCACCACATGTGTAACACCTAGTCCATCAACCACATCTGAGTTACACTTGGTTCATGAACCACCCCCCGTGTTTCTCTTGGTCCATGTACCACCTCCCATCGTACACCTGGTCCATGTACCACCCCCGTGTTACACCTGGTCCATGTACCACCCCCCGTTTTACTCTTTGTTCATTTACAACCCCCTGTGTTAAACCTGGTCCATGTACCACCCCCTGTGTTACACCTGGTTCATGAACTACCCCACTCTGTTACGCCTGGTCAATGTACCACCCCCCAGTGTTACTCTTGGTCCATGAACCACCCCCTGTTTTAAACCTGGTCCATGTACCACCCGCTGTGTTACACCTGGTTCATGAACCACCAAATTGGTTACTCTTGATCCAAAAACCACCTCCTGCGTTACACTTGGTCCATGAACCACCCCTGTGTTACACCTGGTCCATGAACAACCCCTTGTGTTATTCTTGGTCCATGAACCACCCCCTGTGTTACACCTTGTCCATGTACCACCTCTCGTGTTACACCTAGTATATGAACTACCCCCCGTGTTACTCCTGGTCCACGTACTACCCACCAATCATGTTACACCTGCTTCATATACCAGCCCCCGTTTTACTCATGTTCGATGTACGACCCCCTGTGTTACACCTGGTCCATGAACCACCCGCCTGTGTTACGCCTGGTCCATGAACAACCCCTTGTGTTACAACTTGTAACACAAGTTGTAACACTGAAGTAATGACCTCTTAAAAAAAGTAATGACCTCTTACTGAAAAAAGTACTTAAAAAGTAATGACCTCTTACTGAAGACCATGCTGGAAAAAGTTGTCAACCTCTCCCTCAACGAATGCCAGTGGAAACAAGCCACTCTTCCTGTTAGGCTCGGTGGCTTGGGTGTCCGCACCGCCACCCAAATTGCTGTCCCAGCCTTCCTGTCTTCCTCCTCAGCATCAGATGACCTGGTTAAGGAAACTCTACCTGACACCCTGAGTGATGTAGCGGGGATACAGGACCCCCACTACACGGAATGCGACACGAAATGGGGTGCCATGGCAGACCCAGCACTCAGACCAGCCATGCCAAAAGCCAAGAAACAATCCAGTTGGGACAGCCCCATTGTAGACAAAGAAGCCACAGCTTTGCTGGAGGCAGCCACAACCCCCAGTGATCGTGCACGCCTCACAGCTGTGCAGGCTCCCCATGCAGGGGACTTCCTTCTGGCAGTCCCTATGTCTGCGACAGGCACACGTCTTGATCCGCAGAAGCTCCGTATTGCAGTCGTTCTCCGTCTTGCTGCCCCTATCCACACTGTTCATAGGTATATTTGCGGCGAGGCAGATGCTGACGAATATGGATTGCATGGCCTGCACTGTGGAAAATCGGGTGGTTGGCACACTAGACACGACGAAGTCCACGACATCATTAAAAGAAGCCTTGCCTCTGCTCAGTGTCCAGCGGAGAGAGAGCCCCGCAACCTACTGAACCATGACTCTGTTAGCTTTGCCGGCCGACCAGACGGAATCACACTGCGTCCGTGGAGGGGTGGCAGGCAGTTAGCATGGGACTATACTTGCATATCCACCCTGGCAACGACATACATCAACCTCTCTGCCGGCACAGCAGGAGCCGCAGCGACACACAGAGAAAAACAAAAGTCAGTCAAGTACAGGCAATTAGATCAACGGTACAACTTCGTTCCAATAGGGTCTGAGACCCTAGGCCCATGGGGTGAGAGTGCAAAAAGATTTCTTAAGGATCTTGGTTCCAAGCTCATTGACACCACAAGAGACCCTAGAGCAGCAAGTTTTCTCTTTCAGCGCCTCAGTGTTGCGATCCAGAGGGGGAATGCCCGCTGCATCCTCGGTTCCTGCCCGGCGTCGGAGGAGTTCGAGGAAATCTACAGCCTCTAGGAAGCGAACTTTTTCTTGTGTCCTCTTAATGTTCATTTTTTGTATAAAATCAGATATATAACTGTATAACCTTGCATAATAAAGTGTACACCATAATAAAAAAGGGGGGTGGTAGGAGAAGTGAACACTCTTTCGTATTCAGAGTTAAATGGCAAGTTTTTCCCTGAATGCTCTGTGTTCCCTTCTCTGAAGCTGTGGGTCCCTATAATTGCACCAGTGGTGGTGGTATATGTATATATATATATATATATATATATATATATATATATATATATATATATATATATATATATATATATATATATATATATATATATATATATATATATATATATATATATATATATATATATATATATATATATATATATATATATATATATATATATATATATATATATATATATATATATATATATATATATATATATATATATATATATATATATATGTCGTACCTAGTAGCCAGAACGCACTTCTCAGCCTACTATGCAAGGCCCAATTTGCCTAATAAGCCAAGTTTTCATGAATTAATTGTTTTTCGACTACCTAACCTACCTAACCAAACCTAACCTAACTTTTTAGGCTACCTAACCTAACCTAACCAATAAAGATAGGTTAGGTTAGGTTAGGTAGGGTTGGTTAGGTTCGGTCATATATCTACGTTAATTTTAACTCCAATAAAAAAAATTGACCTCATCCATAATGAAATGGGTAGATTTATCATTTCATAAGAAAAAAATTAGAGAAAATATATTAATTCAGGAAATCTTGGCTTATTAGGCAAATCGGGCCTTGCATAGTAGGCCGAAAAGTGCGTTCTGGCTACTAGGTACGACATATATATATATATGTATATATATATATATATATATATATATATATATATATATATATATATATATATATATATATATATATATATATATATATATATATATATATATATATATATATATATATATATATATATATATATATATATATATATATATATATATATATATATATATATATATATATATGTCGTACCTAGTAGCCAGAACGCACTTTTCGGCCTACTATGCAAGGCCCGATTTGCCTAATAAGCCAAGATTTCCTGAATTAATATATTTTCTCTAATTTTTTTCTTATATATACATATATTTTTTATATATATATACATATATATATATATATATATATATATGTCGTACCTAGTAGCCAGAACTCACTTCTCAGCCTACTATGCAAGGCCCGATTTGCCTAATAAGCCAAGTTTTCATGAATTAATGTTTTTTCGTCTACCTAACCTACCTAACCTAACCTAACCTAGCTTTTTTTGGCTACCTAACCTAACCTTACCTATATATATAGGTTAGGTTAGGTTAGGTAGGGTTGGTTAGGTTCGGTCATATATCTACGTTAATTTTAACTCCAATAAAAAAAAATTGACCTCATACATAGTGAAAAGGGTAGCTTTATCATTTCATAAGAAAAAAATTATAGTAAATATATTAATTCAGGAAAACTTGGCTTATTAGGCAAATCGGGCCTTGAATAGTAGGCTGAGAAGTGAGTTCTGGCTACTAGGTACGACATATATATATATATGTATATATATATATATATATATATATATATATATATATATATATATATATATATATATATATATATATATATATATATATATATATATATATAAAAGATGGTTAGAAATATACAGTAGTTCTCTTGTACTCTTCTGAGTAAATAAAATGTGTTAGGGCAACGTGTTACATGATTAAACCTCGAGTTAAAAGATAATTTCTTAATGTGAATTAGACAACTCAAGAGTGGAGCCTCTCAGACTGCGTACACACCGTGTTGTATCCTTACCCTCAGAGCCTCACCTTTGGAGCATAAACCTCGTAGCCTCACCCTCGGAGTCTCACCCTCGGAGCCTCACCCTCGGAGTCTCACTCTCGGAGCCTCACTCTCGGAGCCTCACTCTCGGAGCCTCACTCTCGGAGCCTCACCCTCGGAGCCTCACCCTCGTATCCTCACCCTCGGAGCCTTACGGAACCTCACCCTCGGAGTCTCACCCTCGGAGCCTCACCCTCGGAGCCTCACCCTCGGAGCCTCACCCTCGAAGTCTCTCTCACACACGTATTTAATCTCAGAGATCTAATTCCGCCGTGTCTGCGTTGTTTCTTGTGTGGTCAGTAGGACACTGAATACTTTTCCAACATTTTCTCTATGAAATTTGAGGAGATATTTATAAGTGGGAGAATTAATGATGGAGCTGGTGTTGCATGATGTCTCTTGGCTACACAAAGATGTGTGAAAAATGCTGAGACGCGAGTCAGTGGCGTTTGTTGCATTAATTGCAGATTTTGTTAACTTCAGTGTCTAACCACTGAGGGGTTACAAATATGTTATGGGCAAATCCACCCAGACACTGTTTCTGTGCCATGACAGACACGTCTGTACCCAAACCCTTTTAATGCAAAATACAAAATTTTCCGGCAATACCCAGAATAGCAGCTCAGAACTTTCCTCTAAAGCTTTCTGGATAAAATCTGGCAATGGGTTGAAGACTGGAATGCAAACAAAGGAGTTAAGGACTGAGCACATTGTGTGGGCTCACGAGAGCACAGAGTGTGGGCTTAAGAGAGCACAGCGGGAGGCTCCAAAGAGCACAGAGTGTGCGCTCAAGAGAGCACAGTGTGTGGACACAAAAGAGCATAGTGTGTGAACTCAAGAGAGAGTACTTGAGTACTTGCTTCCGCTCTTGCTCATGTAGCGATACCAACCAAGTTGTACTGGTTGGTAGCAGTGACGGCCTCGCTTCTTGTAGGTCGGGGGTTCCATTCCCGACAGTCAAAGTGGTTGGGCACCTCAAGAGAGAGAGAGAGAGAACAGTACGTGGGATCAAGAGAGAAAATCAAGGACTAGCAATAACCTCTAAGGTATTCGCTGGTCTTAGTAAATGAAATCTCAATTATTTCCTTCGGACCGGTGGACCTGAAATCGTCTGATGCTTACCATGTTAAAAGTTAGCATTGGCCAGTCTTTTTCCTCACAACAACTTTGACCAATTGAAACCTGAGTTTCTCTTGGAAAGAAAAAAAATGATCAGCCATTTGTAAGCAGTTTATACTACGAGCTGCTTCAAGCATCCTTTTTAGAGACGCCTCACACTGCAGCCTAGTTACAGCTCTAAGTTGTATTAATGAAAGTGATTAGAAAACTGTTTCAGTTAACAAATATTCAATGAAATTTTACACTAAAGTAACATCTCGATACTCGCTGATTGTTAACGTGAATATTTTCATTTCACTTCACTCACTCTGGTTGGGCAATATATTATACTTCTCCTTTAGAGAGAACTGGACCACTAGTCACTGATCATTGATTCAGATCTAGGAAAACTTATCACACCTGTGACCAAAGCAAAACAGAGAAAGAAGGATGAGCTGCAATAAAAAAGGAATTATGAGAAGAGTAACATGCCTAATTGTGAAATGAGAACAAGGAGAAGGCAAGAGAAGAAGCATGGATGAAATGATAGTTTAAAGTGCCGTATCTCTCCACCACACACACCAATCCAGCGTGGGCGCTTCAGGATATTTTCAGCTCCCAGCCCTCCACGTTATTACTATGAACTATCCTAGGAAGAACGGAGAACGTATTATATATATATATATATATATATATATATATATATATATATATATATATATATATATATATATATATATATATATATATATATATTGTGACGATAATCTCCTTCAAGAGATTGAGCCTGCTCTTCTCTCCACAATTACGTCGTTAAAATTATATAAAACTACTAGGGAAGAAATGTCCAACAACGACAACAACACCAGCAAGGTTTGCCAGAGCGCAAAACGTATGCAGCCAGGGACACCTGCTCAGACTCAAACCGCCAAACTACCTGTCTTAATACCGGCTCCGCTGATTGGTCGCCGGTCTGGCTGCAACTGCACTCGCCCCCCCCATACTACTTGATGTCTGGGGTCGCCACGACCTCAGACCTCAGAATATTCAGTGCTTCCACAGTTAACACTTCTCCCGGCTAGACGTAAGCGTATACTGAGAGAGGTGGTAGCTTAAAGCCAATATTCCAGCACCTTACCTTTATTTTGTATTGCACTTCTTGTTATTTTGTCTTAACGTAACTTTTCATTGTGTCATTTAATTATTCTTATTATTTTGATTGATTGATTTTATTATACGAATTTGTTTGTCCCTTTTATTCATGTTTTGATTTATTTAACGTAATTAAAATTTCATTGTTAAAGTTTACTTGTGTTTTGTGTGTCTTCTCCTTACCTTACCACAGACGAAGTTCCAGTTTTTTCTATTTTTTTTTATAACTATGTGACGAGGCCATACCCCTAGCCTTAAACAGCCGAACACCAACTCGTTACCGTCACAATGTATATATATATATATATATATATATATATATATATATATATATATATATATATATATATATATATATATTGGTGTATACTGGCAGCAGGTTTTCTTTCAAACATGTTTCATTGAATATGACCGCATATTCTGTATTTATTATTTTCTGGTTTAGGGCTTCTATTCCTCTAACTATTTTCTTAGCATCAGGGCTTAATTGAAATAGGAGTTCTCCAAAACTCATTTTCGTACTTTTAAGGTGAAGAAAAGAAGTGATTTACTATAGAGTGTATTACACTTATTTGTATAATTTGCACGACGTTTCGAACCTCCATGGTTCATTCTCAAGTGAACAGATCTTACAATACTAGTTGATTTTATACCCGCATTAGGTCAGGTGATAATACAATGAAGGTGAAAAACATGGGGGGGATACATAAGGGATAAACATAGGGGCTGCAGAAGGCTTATTGGCCCATACGAAGCATCTCCTATCTAAACACAAAGATTAATCCAGTGTAATTGGCCTGTTATGTTGGACATTGTCTTCTGTGTTGGCATCGATATGTTCTTGTCTTGTCCTTACTCTCATGGTGGGTAGAGTAAATAGTTCCGTGATTTGGGTGTTCATGGTAGGTCGCTCTATTCTTATGTGAATTGCCTCAAGAATTTGTAATCTTCTTGAATCTTGGGTTTTGTCTATTATGCAAGTATTCTTGTTCAACATTTCTCTTGTTAGAGTAATGTCATGGGCTTGTCTCATGTGATTCCTAGGGGCACCAGATTGAAGATGGCATGTCAAACGCCTCGTCAGCTTGGTCGACGTCATACCTATGTACTTACATTGAAGGTTACATCCTTCGTGGGGGCAAGTGTACATGTATACAACGCTTGACTGCTGTAGAGGGTTCTCCGTCGGCTTCGGGCTGTTTTTGATAAGGAGTTCGGAAGTCTTCTTAGTTTTGTAGAATATTATCAGGTTTATGTTTTGGTTAGGAGTAGTGATTTTTACTCCTTTACGGATTATTTCTTTCATTATTCTTTCCTCTTTTATATGTTCACTGTGCATGGTTGATTTGTAATATAATTTTATTGGGGGTGTTGTGGTTTCTGTTCTAGGTTCTGAATTATACCAACGGTCCAAGTGTCTTCTTATAGCAGCGTTTATTTCCGCGTTGCTATATCCGTTGTTCACCAATACCTGAGTTACTCTTTCAAACTCTCTACTCACGTTGCTCCATTCAGAGCAGTGGGTAAGCGCTCGACGAATATAAGCATTGAGAACACTGGCTTTGTATCTTTGGGGGCACTCACTTCTACCGTTCAGGCATAATCCTATGTTGGTGGGCTTGGTATATACGTTGGTGCTTAAAGAGGTTCCTGTTTTTGTTATTAGTACATCCAAGAATGGCAGACTGTTATTTTCACTATTTTCATGTGTAAATCAGAGTACTGACTCTCTCTCTAGGTGTCTTTTTAGGTCAATTAGTTCATCTGAGTTTTTTACTATTACGAATATGTCATCTACATAACGGCAGTATACAGTTGGTTTTTGTCTGCTACTGAAGACCCTATCTTCGATGGTTCCCATATAAAAATTAGCAAATAAAACTCCTAAGGGGGAGCCCATTGCTACTCCGTCTATTTGTAAATACATGTCTCCTTGTGGACTGATGAAAGGGGCTTCCTTTGTACATGCTTCGAGAAGACTTTTCAAGTGTGGCTCAGGTATGTCTAATTTGGGGGTGCTCTCGTCTCTGTATACTCTGTCCAGTATCATTCCTATGGTTGTGTCGACTGGGACGTTGGTAAAAAGGGTAAAAAGGCTATTTGAACCACCCCACCGCCGGCACTCGGGTAGTAATCTTGGGCATAGCATTTTACCAAATCACCTCATTCTTTGGGGCACACGTGAGGAACACAAATGCGAACAAGCCTGAATGGTCCCCAGGACAATATGCAACTGAAAACTCACACCCCAGAAGTGACTCGAACCCATACTCCCAGAAGCAACGCAACTGGTATGTACAAGACGCCTTAATCCACTTGACCATCACGACCGGACAAAATGAGGTGATAGCCGAGGCTATTTGAACCACCCCACCGCCGGCACTCGGATAGTAATCTTGGGCATAGCATTTTACCAAATCACCTCATTCTTTGGGGCACACGTGAGGAACACAAATGCGAACAAGCCTGAATGGTCCCCAGGACAATATGCAACTGAAAACTCAAACCCCAGAAGTGACTCGAACCCATACTCCCAGAAGCAACGCAACTGGTATGTACAAGACGCCTTAATCCACTTGACCATCACGACCGGACAAATTGAGGTGATAGCCGAGGCTATTTGTTCGCATTTGTGTTCCTCACGTGTGCCCCAAAGAATGAGGTGATTTGGTAAAATGCTATGCCCAAGATTACTATCCGAGTGCCGGCGGTGGGGTGGTTCATATAGCCTCGGCTATCACCTCATTTTGTCCGGTCGTGATGGTCAAGTGGATTAAGGCGTCTTGTACATACCAGTTGCATTGCTTCTGGGAGTATGGGTTCGAGTCACTTCTGGGGTGTGAGTTTTCAGTTGCATATTGTCCTGGGGACCATTCAGGCTTGTTCGCATATATATATATATATATATATATATATATATATATATATATATATATATATATATATATATATATATATATATATATATATATATATATATGTATGTCGTACCTAGTAGCCAGAACGCACTTCTTGGCCTACTATTCAAGGCCCGATTTGCCTAATTAGCCAGGTGATTTTTTTTATTTTCAATAAAGTGCTTCCAATTAGTTTATTTGAATTATTATTATTATATTATATTAGGAACATAAAATATTGACTTGGTTGTCTTACTGTAGGATAGGTTTAGATAGGTTAGGTAGGGTTGGCTAGGTTGGGTCATATATCTACTTTAGTTTTAACTAAAATTTAAACAAATTAACTTATACATAATGAAATAGCCAAATTTATCATTTCATATGAAAAAAAATATTTTTTTCATATGAAAAAAATATTATATTTTCATATGAATTAAAATATGATTGTGCCCTGGGCACAATCAGAGAACACTGTATGAACATCAGAGGTTCACGGTTGTTCAACGTCCTACCAGCGAGCATCAGAAATATTGCAGGAACAACCGTGGACATCTTCTCGAGGAAACTAGATTGTTTTCTTCAAGGAGACCAACCGGGCTGTGATGGGTATGTGGGCCTTCGGGCCGCTCCAAGCAACAGCCTGGTGGATCAAACTCTCACAAGTCAAGTCTGGCCTTGGGCCGGGCTTGGGGAGTAGAAGAACTCCCAGAACCCCATCAACCAGGTATCAACTAACTGAACAGAGAGGAGTTCACTGCTAGCTGCCGTGGAGTGTGGACGTGTTGCCTGACCTCTCCGGCAGTTGGTGGTTGTTTGCCAGTTTGGCCGGTTGGGGGGGGGGGGTCTCCGCCCGCCTGATCAGTGGTGACATGGAGTTCGAGATGGGGGTCCCGCTTCCCCTTGTAGTGTGGGCTCAGTCTGTGAGCCTCGAGTTTTCTGGACGAACTGGGTACCCGGAGATAGTGCATGTGTTGTGTGATATGCTTCATGTCCCTGTGATAGACATTTATGGCATCGAGTTGGTGACAGCACGTCGGGCGATTGTGAAGTTTATGAAGGAGCTGGCATTTCGGGAATTTCTCCATTGCTACGAAGGGCGGACCTTACCCCTGCTGGATGATGTGGGCACTGTGACCCTCTCTGCTCGGAGTGGTGCTCTCACTTGCGTCAGTGTTCATGGGGCACCCTTGGAGTTTCCGCAGGGTCTGCTACGGCGGTACTTCGGCCAGTTTGGCGCCATTGTTAGTGTGCAGTTGCACATGATATCCTCGAGTCCGCTCAAGGGTGTGCGGACGACCATTCGCACCCTGGGCATCCGGCTCCGGCAGACATTCCGTCCTCTGTGAAGCTAATGGGATACCATGTTCGGGTGTTTTACACCTGCAGCCTTGGACGTGTTATCGTAGTGGCCTCTTGAGCCACTACGATATTATGTAGTGAGGAGGATTTCCGCCGCTTCCTGTGGAGGAGGCTTCGGTGGGTGTGGATGTGGATGTATCATCGGCCGTCTCTGTGCCTCCTGTGTCAACTGTTGCACCTCCTGTTGTTGCCCCTCCTCCCCAGGTTGTGTCGACGCCTGGTGATCGTCCAGCTCCGGCTGCTGTCCCTGGAGTTCCTGTGGTTCTTCAGACTGCCTTATGCTCGGATCCCCCGTCTTCAAGTTCTTCATCTGCTGCGTCTGTCCCTGTCCCTGCACCCTCGCCATCTGTCCCAGCTGTGCTGAGTGCTGGGGTGGATATTGCGCCTCCTCCTGTGCCTGGCCTGGTACCCCATGTGGTTGAGGATGCTGCCGTTCTCCGACGAGCGTCGGTTCGCCCGGCTTGTGTTGCGCATGTCTCTGAGTCAGCCTTCGGGTCTGATGATGTGCGGCCAGAGCCTAAGCGTTCTCGGCGTTCTTCTGCCTGGGCTGACGTTGGCGATTTCAACGATTGTGGATCTTCCAGCGACGGCGCGGTGCCTCCGGTTGCGTGCGTTGCAATCTACGGTGGTGGCGGAGGTGCATTTGCCTGCGGATGCCAGTGCCAGTGTTTCGGCCTCCACTTCTGATAGGGTGTCTGCGGATCCTGATTTGGGTGTGTCACCTGTGTCGGATGGTTCCGATTCTTCGTGGGGGGTGGTTCCCACTGTTGAGGTTTGGGGTTGAGCTTGGTGACCTGGTAGTGGTCTTAAAAAAGGCTGCTCGCTCTGGGGGGTCCGTGCCCCCTTCCTCGTGCCCTGTTTCGTCGGTGGCAGCCTTGTCGCCTCTACCGTCTCATGCCTTCTCTTCTGTAGCTCCTGCGGTACCGGTGGAGGTGTTACCATCGCGTCGCGTCAACCGTCACCTTCTCCTGTGCGTTCGGCGGCATGGCTGTCTCGGTGGCCTACGTACGCTTCTTCGGTGTCTTCTGCTTCCAAGGAGGGGATGTTTCGTGGTCCCCTGCCTCGTTATGCGACTTACGCCAGTGAACTTCGGAAGTGGCCGTTTCCGCCTGATTTGGTGATTACTAAGTTTATGCAGGCCCCACAGCGGGAGGGGGATCGACTACCTACTGATATGGAATATTTGATTTGGAAGGCCTATAAGGAAAGGTATCCTTGGGATAAGTTCCCTGAGAAGTATGACCCTGCCTCTGGGAGTTAGGTTCATGCCCCGTGATTCCTTTGTTTGGCTGTATGTTGTGGGTTGTTTTCCGTTTGTGTGCATGGTTGTGGGGTGCGGGTTGTGAGTGGGTGGGGAGGGTTTGTTTTCCCGGTTCCTGTGTGCTCCGGTGTTTATGTATTATGTATAGTGTATATGTTTTCTGTATTGCGATTATGCTATCCCTTTGTTTCTATTGAGTTTTTGTAATTTTCTTTGGTGTTGTATTTCTTATCATTTTGTCTTGGTGCCTCTCCATGTGTGGTTACGGTGCCGGGAGACTTGTTTTGTATAATTATGTTCTGGTATTTGGGTTGTTGGATGAGGGTTTTGGGTACCGTGTGTTGTATTGATGTTGTTTCTGTACTGTATTATCCTGTGTTTGTATATATTGTTTTTTTGTGTGGTCGGCCCTTCAGGCCGGTGTTTTATGGTTGAGTACCTTTGTTCTTTTGTAATTTGTGAGTTTGTGATTTGTCATTTTGTGTTTTTGCTTTGTTGTGTATAGTTTGCATTTAGTGATTTTATTGTATTTATTGTATTTTCTTCGCATGCTTGCATGTAAAAATAAAAAAAAAATGAACAGAGTGGTGCCCACTGGTGACACAAGCGTGCAATCAATTTTGTCACGGCTTCACGGTGAACAAATACTATAATAACAAAACTTGTGGCACTCGCTACTCTACCAACGAGGTACCAAGTAACAAGGCGGGTGATCCAAGAATGATTACCCTCTATAAACATTTTAAGTTAACACTTGTCTCTCAAGTCAACAACTATAAAAGTTACTCAAATTGAATTTAACAATTACGTTAATCGACCATCTACAGCGGTCAGCAACAATTCACGTTAACACACTCGTGTCTCAACGACACTTAAATGGCAACAATAACTCGTAAATCAAATAACAACATCATATATGAAACGTCAAGCATTCGGTGAGTAATCCCCAATTAATTACTGAATACAACAGCCTATTAATTCAGACGAGTATTGACAAAGCCTACTGTCATCCAACTGACAGGTCTCTTCCGGTCTTATGACAAGATTACCTAAACGAGGGTTTGACTATTGTACCACACAAGGCTACAAGATACTCTGTGTAAACAACATCAACACCGTGTGAATTCACTAAGTAGAGTGTGCTAATTCTCCTTAATGAAGTGCTTAATCCCTCTGCCCGCAGACAGGTCCGATCAGTCCAACGAATTACAACAGCTTAATGAGAGCGTCTTTCACTACGACCCTAACATGACGATCAACCCCTTACACTAATCAACCACTTAATTAACGATGGTCTGACCTGAGCAGCCATGGAGTGAGGACGTGTCCCGGCCTCCGTGACTGCTGGGGTTGTTTGCCATTTGGTCGCCAGGTGGTGTGGGCGTCACTGCCCTCCCAGTGTTGTTGCCTGCCTGGCTGCGTGCTGGTGATTCGCTCACTGGCCGCCAGAGGGCCAGGACGTGCTCGTTTGACCTGCCAGTTGTCGCCTGGTGCTGAGTGGAGGCGGGTGTGGGTTGTGGTGTGGTGCGCCCGCTGGCCGGAGGGCCCGGCTGGTGGTATGGTGGTTGGTGGTGTGTCCCGCGTTCGGCGGGTGGACACGGCGTGCCTTGACTTCTCAGGGGATGTGGACTGGGCGATTGTGGAAGTTGCTGTCGTCGATGTGCTTCAAGCGGATGTCCAGGATTTGATAGGGCTGGAAAGGCTTTCCCCTACGCGAGTGGCGATGACCTTCTGCAGGAGCTCGCTGTACAAGGAGTTTGTGGCGCGTTGGGCCGGCCACTCTGTTCCAGTCACCGACACGGCTGTGTCTGTGGCCGTTTCGGATCCCTGGGGGCCGTGCAGTACGTGAGTGTGCATGGTGTACCGGTGACGTTCTCTGAGGATGAGCTGCGGGTTGTGTTTGGAAAATATGGAGAGGTGCAGTTTCATCGTTTCAACCATCTGCGTACAGGTCGGCTGAGCGGGCTGCGTACGGGCATTCGTACGCTAGGTATGAAGATTACGTCACCGGTACCGTCTCGTCTTCTGTATCGTGGGCTCTCGCTCAGAGTATTCTATCAGGGACAAACTCGTACTTGTTTCCGGTGTGGTGCTGAGGGCCATGTGGCAGCGAGCTGTGATGCTCCTCGGGCTGAGGCTCCCTCCGTTTTCTTGGAGGGTGACTTCCCCCCTTTGGAGACGCGGGGGGCTTCCTCATCGCTTTCTCGCCCTGGCGAGGTTCCTGGGGTGGTTCCTGCGGCGGCTTCAACAAGTGCTCCCTCGGTCCCTGTTTGGTCGGGACATAGTACGTCTGCTTCCCCAGTGTGCTCTGTGGGAACGGGAGCTCCTACCTCGGGGGTTCCTCGTTCGGTGGTGGCGGAGGTGCATCCACGGCCGGAGGCTTCTGTGCGGTCCTCGGCTGCTGCTGTTGGTGTGGTGCCTGCTTCCCCTGCTGAAGATTGTCTGCTGCCCGGGAATGCTGGGGTGGTGGGGTGTGTGTCCTCCTCCCTGCCCTCTGACTCTGCGTCGACTCCCTCGTCGTCTACGAAGGTCGCCTTATCCAGTGGTTCGTCAGCTGCGATTGCCTCGGCGTCCGTGGTGGATGCCCCCTGTGAGCTGGAGTGTGCTCTCCCGCTTTCTGGACCTGCTCCTTCTGCTCCGGTCTCCGGGCGTGGTGGTAAGCTGTGGCCCCATGCTGTGGAGGTTGCTGCTGTGTGTGCCCGTGCTGCTTCGGCTTTGGGCCCGCCCGCGTCGGGTTCTTCTGGAGCACCCCTTGCTGGGGGTCGTTGTACCGACGATCAGCAGCCTCATGTGAAGCGCCGTCGTTCGGCTCAGGATACATCGCCTCGTCGGTTGTGGGCGGAGGGCGGTGTTGCGATGGAGGTTGCGGGCGAGGACATCGAGGAGGTTTCTTCTGTGGTGCCTCCAGTGACGGCAGCTGCGCCTCCTGATGGTGGCACCTCTGGGTGGGTGGCTCATCGCGGTGACCGGGACCTGGTGGTCGTGTTGTCTAAGAGTACCTGTCGGGGGTCTTCAGCCCTTGTTCCGGTTGGTGGGGGCTCTGCGGATCCGGCAGAGGGCTCGTCCGTGGGGCTGGGTACGGCGACTGGCGGTGTTCATTGTGATCGCCCTGGGGTCCGGGATGAAGTGCGGCCTGTGTGTCGCGACGGGTTGGGGGTGTCCTGAGGTTGTTCCGATGGCGCCCTCTGTAGTTTGTGCGTCCTTGAATGTTCGGGGTTTGAATGCTCTTGGGGTCCAGTTGGGCCTGTTGGATGTTTTGCAGGAACAACGTGTGGATGTGGCTCTCATACAGGAGCATAATGTGCATGATGTGTCTGTGTTGCAGTGTCTAAGCGTGCATTATCATGTGGTGCTCAACTCGCCGAGGACGCCTTTCGGGGGGACCCTTATGTTATTCTCTCGTAAGGCCTCCTTCTCCGTGCTTCACACGGAGTTGGACGAGGATGGGCGGGTGTTGTTTGTGCGGGTGGAGTTTATGGGGGTCGTGATTCCGTTTTTGACGGTGTACGCCCCCTCGGGTGCAGCGCGTCGTCGGGAGAGGGAGGAGTTTTTTCGGGTGGGGCTTCTTCCTTTCTTGCGCCATGATATGCGGGGCATGATTTTTGGAGGGGACTTCAATTGTGTGACGAGTGCGCGGGATTGTTGTAGCGCCCGTCCGCAGAATGTCTCGGGTGCGCTGCTGGAGGTGGTGCGTTCATGTGGTTTCCGGGACGCTGGCGTGCTCTTTGGTGGAGGGTTGTCGTTTACTTTTGCTGCACGTGGGGTGCGTTCGCGCATCGATAGGGTGTATGTCAATGGTGGGGAATGTACGGTGTATGATTTTCGCACTGTCCCGGTTGCATTCTCCGACCACAGTTTGGTGGTGGTCCGGGTTGGGGTACCCAGTCAGGTGCGGGTCGGTGCGGGGTGGTGGAAGCTAAACTGTGGGTTGTTGCGTCTCCGCGTGTTTGTCGTCAGTTTCGGTGTTGGTGGGTCGGGATTCGAGCCCGGCGTTGTGAGTTTCTCTCTGTCTTGGAGTGGTGGGAGTGGTGTAAAGAGCAGTGTCGTTTGTTTTTTCGCGTGGTTGCTAAGCGCGAGGCTGCTGGGCGCTTTGGGTTGCTGCGGTTGTTGCAGGCGCAGCTGTCGAGGTTGTATGTACGGTACGATGCTGGTGTTGATTGTTTTGATAAGATTGTGGACTTCAAGGCGCGTATATGCGGGTTGCGGAGTGAGTGGGCGGAGGGTGTGCGTGTGAGGGCTCGTGTAAGTGAGAGGGTCGACGGGGAACGGATTTCTCCATTTCTTTTAAGTAAGGTACGGGCCGCGCGGGACTCTGTTCTTTTTACGGCCTTGCAACGGCCAGATGGGACGGTTGTTTCGGACACTGGTGGGGTGTTGCACTATGTTCGGTAGGAGTTGGCTGCGCTGTATGCAGAGGTGGCTGGGGACGCCGCACTTGCAGAGGATTTCTTGGGTCGGTGGCTTCCTGGGTTGTCGGTTGCGGAGTGTGCTGGTCTGGTGAAAGAGGTCTCCTTGGCGGAGCTGCTTGTGGTGGTGCAGTCGTTTCGTTCCGGGAAGGTGCCGGGTTCGGATGGTCTTCCTTTTGAGTTCTATGTCGCCTTTTGGGATGTGTTGGGGGATGTTCTGCTGGAGGTGGTCCAGTCTTGTCTTCGGGAGTGTGTTCTGCCTATGTCTCAGTGCGTTGAGATTGTGCGGCTTCTCCCGAAGTCGGGCGATCTACGGTTATTCTCAAACTGGCGGCCCATTACTTTGTTGAATGTCGACTACAAGATCCTGTCTAAGGTCTTGGCTGGTCGGTGTCGCAGTGTTGTTGCGTCTGTTGTCTCTGTGGAGCAGTTTTTTGGTGTTCCGGGTCGTTCCTTGTTGCATTGCAAATGCATTGTTTCGAGATGTGCTCTTGTACGTGTCCGACGCTCGCTTGTCGGCAGCGATGCTTTGTCTGGATTGGTCGAAGGCTTTCGACCGTGTGTCGCTCGATTTTGTGTTTCGCGTGTTGGGGAGGCTGGGATTTCCGCCCTTGTTTGTTCGTTGGGTGCATATGTTGTACGCTCAATGTTGTAGTCGGGTCTGTGTAAATGGGTTTTTGAGTGATTCTTTCCCTGTGCGTCGCTCGGTGTGGCAGGGTTGTCCGCTTTCGATGCTCCTGTATATCATCTTTCAGGAGCCGTTTTTTCGGGCGATCAAGGGATGCCCGTTGATCGTCCCCCCCCCCCGTTTGCCGTCGGGTCTTCGGTTGCCTATCTGCGGTTATGCAGATGATACCGTCCTGTTCCTGGCCTCGGAGGGGTCGGTTGGGGCGGTCCAGGTTGTGGTTGAGAGGTTTGAGTTGGCCACTGGGGCGCAGGTGAATCGTGCGAAGTCCGGTCTTATGGGTCTTGGTGGGTGGTCCTCTCGCCTTGTGTGGGTGGGGTCATGGTTTCCGGTTGTCACTTCTATGCGGGTTTTGGGGCTTACCTGGTTCGCTTCCTATGAGAGGTCCTTGGCATGCAATTGGGATATGGTTTCCCGGAGTGTCGGTGTTGCGATTGGGTTGCTGGCTGTGCGCCCGTTGACGCTTTATCAGCGGGCGTTGCTTGTGAATTGCAAAGTTTTGTCCCGGGTCTGGTTCGTGGCTCGGGTTTTCCCCCTGGATCGTAAGCTGGCTTTCGGGTTGGAGCGCCAGGTTTATCGTTATGTGTGGTGTGGTCGTTACCACCCAATTCGCTGGTCGACGTTGGTGTTGGCTGTGCGGGAGGGTGGGGTGGGCATTCCTGATGTGTTCACGAGGGCTCGGGCGCTCTTTTGGGTCTCGTTGTGTCAGGGGTTTGAGTTGGGTGGGGGGCTCGATGGTTTGTGTGTTTATTATTGCTCTGTTAGGTTTAGCTATTTGGTGGATTTTGGTGTTTGTCGGGAGGCGGCGGTCTGTACCCCCCCCGGTTTACTCTTGGGCGGTGGCAATTCTTCGGGAGGTATGCCGTTGTCCGGGGTTCCTGTCCTTGTCGGTCAAGGCGGTGTATCGGGTTTTGTTTCGTCGTGTTCCACCGCGGGTGGAGGGTTTGTTCCCGTGTTGGGATTGGGGGGATGTGTGGGCGGCGCTGGGGGCTCGGTTTCTGGCTCCGCAACAGCGGGAATTGTTGTTTAGGCTCTTGCATTTGTCGTTGGCGACTAATGCACGGTTGTGCATGCTGGGTTTGCGTGCCTCTGATGCGTGTGTGCACTGTGGGCTCCCTGAGACGCAGTTGCATGTCTTTTATTTTTGCGGGCGGTTGCGGGGTTTGCTTGATTGGTTTCGGGACGTGTTGGTTGGAGTTTGTGGACCTGGGTGTCGGGGTGACCTTTTGAGATTTTTGTTTTTGGTCCTTTCCGCGGAGGTCGCGCCGTGTTCGTAATACGCTTTGTCTTGTTGCTGACTTTGTGTATTGTGTGTGGGTGGGTCGGAGGGAGGGTTATGGGGTTGCTAGGCTTTTGGGGTTTTTGAGGGGTCGTTTGCGGTTCACGTGGTGGTGGGTGCAGCGTGCGTTTCCGAGCGAGTTCCGTGGTTGGTTCACGGGTGGGTATGTGCGTGGGGTTGCTTTTGGGTGAGTGGTCTTCTGTTTTCATCCTAGATCCCCGGCCCTCCGGTGGGCCTCCTCGGGAGAGTTGTGCTGGGTGTGTGTGTGGTTGCTCCTGTGGTTGTGTGTTCGGTTTGGTGTGTGGGGTCGAGTGTGAGTGTGGGTTTGCTTCTATGTTGGCTCCTGCGTGGGCCGTTGCTTGTACCTTGAGTGAGTTGCATGCGGCTGTTTTGTTACTCATTTTGTTGGTTTGATTGCTGTTCTTCCTGGAAGTGTGTTTGTTTAGGGTACATGTATCTCTGTGTTTCATTGTTCGCCCCGGATTCTTTCTTGGGGTTGTCATATAGTAGTGCCTGGGCCTTGGCCATGGTTTGTTTTTATGTTACTTATATGATTTGTGTGCGATGTGCTTATGTTTTGTGTTATTTCTGTAAGTGTGTGCATTGTGTATTTATATGTGTGTCTGGTTTATTCTTTATATGTTAGTTGTCTTTCCATGTCCGTATGCGTCCGTTTGTTGTGTGTCCGTTTCTATGTTTATGTGTATTCGGACTTGTGTCCCTGGATTTTCTGGGGTCTTATTATGCAATGTTCTCTTCTATGCCTGTTTATGATTATGTTTTTGTTGTTATGTTCTGTTCTTAGTTTCATGTCATGTATATATTGTGCTATACTTTGTATATTTCTTTTATCAAAATAAAAAAAAAAAAAAACTGACAGGTCTCTTCCGGTCTTATGACAAGATTACCTAAACGAGGGTTTGACTATTGTACCACACAAGGCTACAAGATACTCTGTGTAAACAACATCAACACCGTGTGAATTCACTAAGTAGAGTGTGCTAATTCTCCTTAATGAAGTGCTTAATCCCTCTGCCCGCAGACAGGTCCGATCAGTCCAACGAATTACAACAGCTTAATGAGAGCGTCTTTCACTACGACCCTAACATGACGGTCAACCCCTTACACTAATCAACCACTTAATTAACGATGGTCTGACCTGAGCAGCCATGGAGTGAGGACGTGTCCCGGCCTCCGTGACTGCTGGGGTTGTTTGCCATTTGGTCGCCAGGTGGTGTGGGCGTCACTGCCCTCCCAGTATTGTTGCCTGCCTGGCTGCGTGCTGACGTGGCAGTTCTGACATGGGGGCCTTCAAATTCCTCTTGTTCTGCGTGTGAATTCCGTGGGACTGGAGTTCTCGTGTAAGGCTGGTTATCCAGCCATTGAGTTGGTGATGTGTGACATGCTTCATGTCCCGGTGGAGGCTGTCGACGGAATTGAGTTTGTTACGGCCCACCGGGTGATTATCAAGTTCGTGAGGAACGAGGAGTATCGGTACGAAGGGCGTTTGTTGCAGTTGCCGGATGGCGCCGGCTCTGTTGCGGTCTTGGACCGCAGTGGTGCCCTGACTTATGTCAGTGTACACGGTGCGCCCCTCGGATGCCGCCGAGGTTCCCAGCTGGCACTCGGATGGTAATCTTGGGCATAGCATTTTATCAAATCACCTCATTCTTTGGGGCACACCTGAGGAACACAAATGCGAACAAGCCTAAATGGTCCCCAGGACTATATGCGACTGAAAACTCACACCTCAGAAGTAACTCGAACCCATACTCCCAGGAGCAACGCAACTGGTATCGACAGGACGCCTTAATCCGCTTGACCATCATGACCGGACATAAGGAAGTGATAGCCGAAGCTATTTGAACCACTTCCCCGCCGGCACTCGGTGGCGGTGGTGGTGCTGATGAGAGGGGGTTATGCATGACTACAACTATAAATTGTTGTTCTCCAATTGCTAGTTATGGTACTTGTTATGTAGCCACTGAAACCTTCACACACCTCTGGATAACCATCTCCTCAAAACTCCAGTCTTTTCTTATCTGTGAGTGTGAGTGTGTGTGTGTGTGTGTGTGTGTGTGTGTGTGTGTGTGTGTGTGTGTGTGTGTGTGTGTGTGTGTGTGTGTGTGTGTGTTTGCTTACCTAGTTGTGCGTGCTGGGATCGAGCTTCTGCTGTTCGGTCATGCCGCTCAACTGCCAATCAACTTTTTATTTTTTTATTTTTTTTTTATTTTTATAAATTACACAAACACAAGAACACACAAAACAACGCAAACCTGTACACATCAAGTACACCAATGAAGGAACAGTACACAGGAATAAACAGTCTGTACACTAAACAATAACGGTAACCGCAAAACAAACACAAGCGCTGAACAAAATAAAAACGCACTGAAGCAATGGGCTAAACAGTACAGGGAAATAAGTGCTAAAACAGTACATGGAAACAATAGGCTAAACAGTTCATATCTACATAGCAACACAGAACATGGCCAAGAAAATTACATGAACAATAAAGTAACAAGAAAGTACATAAATAACATTTAAACACACCTGGAACCAATAACATAAACATACACAGATGTGGATATAGAATCACGTGCACAAAACCACGCCTACCACACACACAGAAGAACAAAGGAGCATAGGACCATACACGCGCTACCCAGGAAAATTGATATACACTAAATAAGAAGAAATTATGTACACACACACTAAACACACTCTAAACAACAAGACAAACACACTCATACCACCCACACCACCACGGCACACCACACTGCATCCAAGCACGCAAAATAATGGGTTACAGGCCAAAGCGAAACACGGCCACAAAGGAACAGTAGAAAACAGTACAGCAGAAAACCCAGGCCCACGCAGGAGCCAAAACCCCCCTCAAAACCACACACCCACACGCATACGGACACAACCGGCACCCGGAGGTACGGAAAACACACCACACACACACAGGAGCAGCAGCATCTCAAGGGGGGAGACACACAAACACACGCAACCCCCGCCAAGGACACCCCAAGAAGCGGGAAGGGAGCGCATAGCAAAGCAAACCCCGAAACCCCCCAACCCCTCTAAACCCCCCCCATCAACACCCCAATCCCACCCAAGACGAGAACATCACCTTGCCACCAAGGCACCCGCTGACCCAAAGGCAACCCCACGAACATAGGCATCTGTGAACCACCGACCAAACTCCTCCGGAAAAGCGCGCTGCAACCACCACCAGGTAAACCGCATGCGCCCCCGTAAAAATCCTAAAATTCGGGCAATCCCAAAACCCTCCCGCCTCCCAACCCACACACAAAACACATAATCAGCAACCAAAACACATAATGTATTACGCACCCGCAGCGGATAAGCCGGAAAATACAAAAACAAAAACTGCAAAACATCACCCCGACAACCCGGACCACAAAACACCTCCAGGACATCCCGAAACCAGTCCACCAACCCCTGTAACCGGACACAAAAATAAAATACATGCACCTGCGATTCACATAAACCACAATGAACACACGCCCCAGAATCACGCAAGCCAAGCATACACAACCGCTCATTTGTCGCCAGCGACAAATGCAGAACCCGAAACAGCAATTCACGCTGCTGAGGCGCCAAGAACCGTGCCCCCAAACACGACCAGATACCACCTCAATCCCAACATGGGAACAAGCCCTCCACTCGAGGCCGCACCCGGGGCAACAACACCCCATACACAGCCTTGCACGAGAAAGACAGAAACCCAGGATGGCGGCAGAGCTCCCGAAGAATCCCCACGGCCCAAGAATAAACAGGGGGGGGTAACCAAGGCCACCTCCTGACAAACCCCCAAATCAACCAAAAAACTGAAGCGAAGCGAGCAGAAAAACACACCCAGCGTATTCAACCCCCCACCGAGAGCCAGCCCCCGACGCAACGAGACCCAGAAGAGGGCCTTGGCCTTCGTGAAAACGTCAGGATTGCCAACACCCCCCTCTCTCACCCCTAACACCAACGTCGAACGGCGCACCGGTTGATAACGCCCACACCATACATAACTATACACCACACTCTCCAAACTCAAGGCCTTCCGACGATCCAACGGGAAACATCGAGCCACAAACCAGACACGCGACAAGACCTTACACGCAACAAGCAGTCCCTTCTGATAAATCGTCAAGGGACGACGCGACAAAAGGCCAACTGCAACACCAACCGACCGAGAGACAGCACCCCAATTCCACTCCAAGGAGCGGTCATAGGAGGCAAACCAAGTAACCCCAAGAACCCGAAGCGAGGAGACCACCGGAAACCACGACCTATCCCACACCAGGCGGGAGGCCCACTCACCGATCCCCATCAACCCCGACTTCGCCCGATTAAGAACGGCCCCCGTAGCGGACTCAAACCGCAGGAGAACGTCCTGGACAGCTTCAACAGAATCCTCCGAAGCTACAAATAGAATGGTGTCGTCAGCATACCCGCAAACGGGTAGCCGGAGACCGGACGGCAGACAAGGAGGCACGATCAAGGAACACGCTTTCACCGCCCGAAAAAGAGGTTCCTGAAAAATCACATACAAAAGCATGGACATGGGACACCCCTGACGAACGGAACGGCAAATAGGAAAAATTGAGCTAAAAAACCCATTCACACAAACGCGACTGCGACTCCGGACATACAACAAACGGACCCACCCCACAAACACCACCGGAAAACCAAGCCTCTCCATAGCACTAAAAACAAACTCTAAAGACACCCGATCAAAGGCCTTGGACCAGTCCAAGCTGATCATAGCCGCCGAAAGCCGATACTCGGACGCATAGAGAAGCACGTCACGAAGTAAGGCATTGCAATGCATCAGGACACGGCCAGGCACACCACAAAATTGCTCCATAGAGACCACCGACGCAACGACACCCCGACATCGACGCGCTAAAACCTTAGAAAGAATTTTATAATCAACATTTAAGAGCGTAATAGGCCTCCAATTGGAAAACAACTGCAAATCGCCCGGCTTCAGGAGTAGCCGCACGATCCCGTCACAAAAGGAATCAGGCAGAGCACCCAAACGCAAACACGCCTGCACCACTTCCAAAAGCACCCCCCCCAACACATCCCAAAAGGTAAGGTAGAACTCAATGGGCAGGCCATCCGCACCTGGCACTCTCCCAGAACGAAACGACCGAACCACCTCCAGGAGCTCCACCGTGGAAACATCCTGCACCAACCGGTCACACTCCGAGCGCGACAAACCGGGGAAGCACCTGTCCAAAAAGGAACCCGCGAGCACACTATCACCATGCACCTCCCCATAGAGTGCCTCCAACTCCCGCCGCGCGGTAAGCAGAACACCCTCTGTGCTAGAAAGCACAGACCCATCAGGCCGCCGAAGGCCCTTGAGAAGAACGGAACCCCTAGCAGCCTTCTCCCTCCCTAAAAGAAAGGGAGAGAGCCTCTCCCCATCCACCCGCTCAGCTACACGAGCAGGCACGCGAACACCGTCAGCCAACACCGCACGCAAATCACAAATACGCTCCTTACACTCAGCAATCTCACTAAAGCAGTCAACCCCAGCATTCAACCGCACATATAAAGACAAACGCGCCTGAAGGAACCGCAGCAGACCAAACCTCCCGGCAGCCTCCCGCTTAGCAACAATCCCAAAAAACCTCCGACACTCCACCTTACACCACTCCCACCAAACGAACAAAGAGGAGAAATCAGCCTTCCGGGCAACGATGCCAACCCACCAGGCCCGAAACTGCGCACAAATACGTGGACAACGCCATAACCGACAATTGAGTTTCCACCACCCAGGCCCCACCCGCACCTGACTCCGGACACCAACCCGGACAACCACCATACAATGATCCGAGAAAGCCACCGGGACCGTGCAAAAATCAAAAACCGAACACTCCCCACCAGAAACATAGAACCTATCCAACCTAGAACTCGCCCCACGCGCAGCGAAGGTATACTCCAACGAGCCGCCACACAAAACAGCCGCATCGCGAAACCCGCACGCACGCAAAACCTCAATTAAAGCGGCCGAAACATTCCGAGGGTGAGCACTAGAGCAATCCCTCACACACGTAACACAATTAAAATCCCCCCCAAAGATCAAATCCCGCGTATCATGCCGCAGGTATGGCAAAAGCCCCTCCCGAAAAAACAGCTCCCGGTCCTGACGATGCGCCACCCCAGAAGGGGCGTACACTGTCAAGAACGGAATCACAACCCCCAAATACTCAGCCCGAACAAACAAGACCCGCCCTTCTTCATCCATTTCCGTGTGAAGCACGGAAATGGATGCCCTCCGCGAAAACAACATCAGCGTTCCCCCAAAGGACGTCCTCGGCGGGTTCAGCACAACATGATACTCAGCACACAACCCCTGCAACACAGACACATCCCGAACATTGTGCTCTTGGATCAGAGCCACATCCACCCGCTGCTCCCGAAGCACATCCACAAGGCCCAATTGGACCGCCAAAGCATTCAGACCACGAACATTCAAAGACGCACAAACAATAGCAGGCGCCATCGAACCCATTAATGACCCCCAGCCCCTCCAGGACCACCAGAGGGCACAGAGCCACCCACTGCAGAGGCGCCGTCATCATCCTGAGGCTCAAACTGCCTCCGTTCCACCGTCGGGGAATCCACCATAATGCCTGGCCTCTGATCCCGCAGGAGGCGGACAGTGCCGGCATCACCCAGCGAAGCACGCCGAGACCCCGCTGCCACTGACCAGGTATCACCAACGTCCACCACCGACGAGGAATTCTTGCTGCCAACCGGCACAGCATCACTTCCGGAATCCATGTCAGACACAGGAGAATTAGGAGGAGGAGGGGGGGCACCACCCAAGGCACAACTCCGCGAAGCCTCAATCCGTTTGCCAGGGGGCTCTCGACTGCGTGAGCGCGCCCCCGCAACGCGCTTCCGGCGAGGAGCATGGGAGGTCAACGCCCCCTCATGGCACGCACCCGCAGGGGGAGCAGAAGGCGGACTCGCAATGCATGCAACAGGAACGCCGGCACCAACGACGACGCTTCCATCACCCTCAGTGAAAGCATCGCCTACAACGGGAGGCACCGAGACGACACTCCCAACACCACGCCCATTCACCAACGAAGCACCAGGAACAGGATGCACCTCCACATCCACCGGAAGTAGAAGACGGGAATCAGGAGCAGCCACGTCCTCCACCACAGCTGGCACAGAAGACACGATAGGCACAGACGAACCAGCAGGCACAGCAGTCGCAGGTGCACCACCAGGCACAACAGTCGCAGGTGCACCACCAGGCACAGCAGTCGCAGGTGCACCACCAGGCACAGCAGTCGCAGGTGCACCACCAGGCACAGCAGTCGCAGGTGCACCACCAGGCACAGCAGTCGCAGGTGCCCCATCAGGCACAGCAGTCGCAGGTGCACCACCAGGCACAGCAGTCGCAGGTGCACCACCAGGCACAGCAGTCGCAGGTGCACCACCAGGCACAGCAGTCGCAGGTGCACCACCAGGCACAGCAGTCGCAGGTGCACCACCAGGCACAGCAGTCGCAAGTGCACCACCAGGCACAGCAGACGCAGGTGCACCACCAGGCACAACAGTCGCAGGTGCACCACCAGGCACAACAGTCGCAGGTGCACCACCAGGCACAACAGTCGCAGGTGCACCACCAGGCACAACAGTCGCAGGTGCACCACCAGGCACAATAGTCGCAGGTGCACCACCAGGCACAACAGTCGCAGGTGCACCACCAGGCACTACAGGCGCAGGTGCACCACCAGGCACAACAGTCGCAGGTGCACCACCAGGCACAACAGTCGCAGGTGCACCACCAGGCACAACAGTCACAGGTGCACCACCAGGCACAGCAGTCGCAAGTGCACCACCAGGCACAACAGTCACAGGTGCCCCACCATTCACACCCCCACGCCGAGGACCGGCCAGGGATGCACCATCCTCACGGAGGGGGGGAAAATCCCCCACACTGAATACAGAAGCAGTCTCCAGTCGTGGAATCTCACACTGGGCAGCGTCATGGCCCTCCTCCCCACAGCGGAAGCACGTGCGGGCCTGCCCTGGATAGAAAACCCGGAGCGGAAGACCACAGCACATAACCTTGGAGGGGATGGGCTCCTTGAGGCGCATATGCAGCGTGCGAGTACCCAGCCGGAGGCCCCGCAGCCGCCCGGCACTAAACAAGTTGTACCGATGACGCAACACCATACCATACCTCGTAAACACAGAAGAAAGCTCCACCTCTGGAAACGTAACAGGTACCCCGTGCACGCTCACAAAGGTCAGTGGACCCCACGGATCAGAGACAGTCACAGACACAGCCGAATGAGGAAGGGGAGTCGTCCGCTCGTTCCAACACCCCACAAACCGCTCGTATCCAGGTGACGTGGCAAACGTCACCGCCACGCGAGTGGGAGAAAATTTCTCGAGACCGAGGAGATCTTTAATATCCACCTGAAGGACATCCAAAAGCGCAGCCGCCACTAGTTCCCAATCCACCGGTGCAGAGAACTCCAGCCGAGCAGTATTCACACGGCGGATGCGGCCACCACCAGCCGCCGCCATATTGCTGATTTCCGCCTCAGTCAGCTGGCGCCCCACAGCAACGAGCAACCACCACCAGTCAGCGACAAACAGCTACTGGCAGCCAGAGCCCGACGTCCACGCCCCCCAGAGGCAGAGGACGGAATCCCAGAGTTTCTGGGGTCTTATTATGCAATGTTCTCTTCTATGCCTGTTTATGATTATGTTTTTGTTGTTATGTTCTGTTCTTAGTTTCATGTCATGTATATATTGTGCTATACTTTGTATATTTCTTTTATCAAAATAAAAAAAAAAAAAACTGACAGGTCTCTTCCGGTCTTATGACAAGATTACCTAAACGAGGGTTTGACTATTGTACCACACAAGGCTACAAGATACTCTGTGTAAACAACATCAACACCGTGTGAATTCACTAAGTAGAGTGTGCTAATTCTCCTTAATGAAGTGCTTAATCCCTCTGCCCGCAGACAGGTCCGATCAGTCCAACGAATTACAACAGCTTAATGAGAGCGTCTTTCACTACGACCCTAACATGACGGTCAACCCCTTACACTAATCAACCACTTAATTAACGATGGTCTGACCTGAGCAGCCATGGAGTGAGGACGTGTCCCGGCCTCCGTGACTGCTGGGGTTGTTTGCCATTTGGTCGCCAGGTGGTGTGGGCGTCACTGCCCTCCCAGTGTTGTTGCCTGCCTGGCTGCGTGCTGACGTGGCAGTTCTGACATGGGGGGCCTTCAAATTCCTCTTGTTCTGCGTGTGAATTCCGTGGGACTGGAGTTCTCGTGTAAGGCTGGTTATCCAGCCATTGAGTTGGTGATGTGTGACATGCTTCATGTCCCGGTGGAGGCTGTCGACGGAATTGAGTTTGTTACGGCCCACCGGGTGATTATCAAGTTCGTGAGGAACGAGGAGTATCGGTACGAAGGGCGTTTGTTGCAGTTGCCGGATGGCGCCGGCTCTGTTGCGGTCTTGGACCGCAGTGGTGCCCTGACTTATGTCAGTGTACACGGTGCGCCCCTCGGATGCCGCCGAGGTTCCCTGCTGGCACTCGGATGGTAATCTTGGGCATAGCAATTTATCAAATCACCTCATTCTTTGGGGCACACCTGAGGAACACAAATGCGAACAAGCCTAAATGGTCCCCAGGACTATATGCGACTGAAAACTCACACCTCAGAAGTGACTCGAACCCATACTCCCAGGAGCAACGCAACTGGTATCGACAGGACGCCTTAATCCGCTTGACCATCATGACCGGACATAAGGAAGTGATAGCCGAAGCTATTTGAACCACTTCCCCGCCGGCACTCGGTGGCGGTGGTGGTGCTGATGAGAGGGGGTTATGCATGACTACAACTATAAATTGTTGTTCTCCAATTGCTAGTTATGGTACTTGTTATGTAGCCACTGAAACCTTCACACACCTCTGGATAACCATCTCCTCAAAACTCCAGTCTTTTCTTATCTGTGAGTGTGAGTGTGTGTGTGTGTGTGTGTGTGTGTTTGCTTACCTAGTTGTGCGTGCTGGGATCGAGCTTCTGCTGTTCGGTCATGCCTCTCAACTGCCAATCAACTGGTGTACAGATTCCTGAGCTTCTCGGGTTCTATCATATTTGAAACTGTGTACGAAGTCAGCCTCCACCACATCACTTCCTAGAATATATATATTTTATATATATATACGTGTGTGTGTGTGTTTTACACAAATATATAGATGTATGTAATGCATGTAAACAAATATAGCGTGTACATGTCCAGGTTAACAAAGCTTGTTACTAAAACTGTGGAAAGATTGTTCCTGAGGTCAACACTGTGGGAGGGTGGAGAGCAGAAGTGGGTGAGGCGGAAAGCTGGGATTATGTCCGGTCGGTGAGCCGGCCGGGACCTGGTTGAGAGTTCCTGCAACGACCAAGTAATGAAAGAGAGGGAGCCTTCGAGCCAGCGAACGAGAGAGAGAGAGAGAGAGAGAGAGAGAGAGAGAGAGAGAGAGAGAGAGAGAGAGAGAGAGAGAGAGAGAGAGAGAGAGAGAAAGAGAGAGGGAGAGAGAGAGAGAGAGACGTGTGTGTCCTCATCTGTTTGTACCAATGTTGTTGTGCTTTCGCAGGGTAGAGCATCTGTAATTACTCTCTACACTCCATTTCTCGTCATATTTACATACAAACCGTTCCTCGAATTGGTTTCGACAGCTTCCTCACCTAATCCATTTCTCTCATTTATGACTCGGACTGATAGAATTCGTTCTGACAAATCTCCGAATCATCAGTTTCCAGTTTCTAATTGTATTTTCTCCCGTTTTACTATGTCTCACAATGAACACTGTTTCGATATCTACTTTTAATACCCCCCCCCCCCCAATGTTTCTTATACGTTATCATGTCTCCCGTCATTCGTGTTTTCCTCCAGTGCAGTGAGCATTCCCGCAGTCTTTCTACGTAGCTCAGTTCCCCTTCCCCAGAATCTATCATGATAAATAAATATTTATTTTACATTTTCTATTTTTCCATTAGTAAGGGTTCCATGCCGAGGCATCATACTCGAGAATGGATCATGAAGGAAGTATACTCCGCTCTGAAGGAATCCTTATCCGCGTATTTGAAGGATAGCCGGACGTTTGCCAGTATATATACGTTTGCCAGTATATATACGTTTGCCAGTATATATACGCTTGCCAGTATATATACGTTTGCCAGTATATATACGTATATATACGTTTGCCAGTAAATATAAACAGCTGCTGTCGTTCTTCAGACGAAGTGTGCCTCTGGCCTGTGATCTTGGGTCATTTGTCTACTCCAAAGTCTTTATTTTTCTGAAGTAGGAAGACGTTTCCTTTTCTTCAACCTGTGATGTATTTCAAGCCTTCTCTCTCAAATTTATATATTCATAACCTTGCATTTGTCACGGTTGAAAGCCAGTAGCCATTTCTCAGACCATCTCTTGGAATTGTGCAGTTCACCTTACAATGTGGTTATGCCGTGGCTCAGCGGACAGAACACTGTACGCATGATCCTGTGGTCCCGGGTTCGGTCCCGGGCGCCGGCAAGAAACAATGGGCAGAGTTTCTTTCACCCTATTGCCCCTATTACCTAGCAGTAAATAGGTGGCCTGGTCAAGGAGCGGGCCACAGTGACACTAAGCCCCCGAAATCATCTCAAGATCTCAAGGTGTTGTGCAGCCCCCCTTAATTCTGATTCACCTCGTTAGCTGAGCCTTGTTAAGCCACACGGCTACGAATTAGCGAACTTTCTCTGCTCGATCGCTTACGTATAATAGGTCGGACCCAAGACCGTTGTGGGACTCCACTCTTTACCTCTCTCTGTATATATACTGTATATATATTTTCTGACATATCTCTCTTGTTACCATGCCTCTTCGCTTTCTCCGTGACATGTCCCTTTGTGCCCACTTTAGTAATCCCGCTACTCCAACCTTTTTTTATACGAAAAGAGTCAAAAGCTCTCTAAATACAATACGAGAAAATGCTGGTGTCTGCCCATCCCTCTATCTCTCTTTCCTGATTCATGGTTGTCATCATGTCATTGAAATCTGATAAGCTGGTCAAGTTGTATTTTTCATTTGTGCTGAATCTGTTTTAAATGTTTGAAGACACACTTTCGTTTTTTTCTAAGTGTTCAACGAGCATTCTTTTTATCAGTCTCTCAAATATCTTAGGAGGGAATCCATGTTAAAGACATCGGTCTGACTTTAAGTGGCTCCCGTTTTCTTTCTTGTATATAGGTGCCACATTGGCCACTTTACAAATATCGGGAAGTTTGCCCATTTATTGCAAGTGGAAAATGATGACCTAGATGGCTTTTAGGATCCTTGTATGTGTGTGTGCACGTATGGGCTGTGTGTGTATGCGTGTGTGTGTTAAACACGATGTGATGATTAAAATACTGTGAATGAAACCTCAAAAAGATAACGTAATTAAATATCTGTGAATACAATGAAAAAAATTTCACAATTCCCTCCCCTCCGAGGCGGCGCCTGAGAGCATTTCGCAATCATATTCTCGGAATGTTTCCAGAGCGCAAATGCAATGGCGAAATTACATCGACTTTAGGGACAAGGAGTTACATAGCGTGAGTCTCCTGAACCGGATTACTCGCTGCTCAGATAGATGCGTAGCTCAAGGATAGAGCACAATACTCCAGCAAACATTGGCGATGCTCTTTCCAACTCAACACCCATTTACTTCAGAGACACAATAACAATATGTTTACTAATTGATTGTAAATGTCAGCCCAACCGCTTGGACCTGAGGATAGAGAGACGGATTCGCGTCTTGCAGATTGGCGCTCAATTCCCAACTCTACAAGGGGGTTGAGCACCAATTCTTTCCTTTGTCCTATCCGAAACTATTTTTCCCATATTCCTAGCAATATTAAGCCATTGTCATTTATTCCTGAGAAACCATTATCATCCATTATGTCGATCGCAGGATGTGTTTCTACTCTACTATTCAGAGCTTCCATTACATCTACTCTGTAAACTGTATGTATCACTCACAATGAGTATACTGCAGTCTACAATCTCTTTCATTCTAACTCTTGCAATCACTCGGTGCAGAACCAATAACAGTTTTTAATTTTCAAACATGAATTTCCCCTAAGAACATCTTCAACTACAGAAGTTATTTATTACAAAATGCCTATCTCCATTTAATAACAGTCTTTAATTTTTAAACCTTTTTTCATTCACTTCCCCTTCCATTTTTAGTCACATATATTCATTTCTATTATTCATTAGTATTTTTTTAAATTCTTTAGGAACATACAATTTCTTGGTTTTGATTGATTTCTTTCACATCTACGCCTGCTATACAACCTAGCCCATGCTTGTAGGGGCCCTAGACAGGTGAGGACCTTAGAGTCGAGACTAGTTCAAACTTCAGAAGATATAATTTGGGGGAAATTTGATCTCATTACAATGGAGAAGAGGTTTTATAGGAAGAGAATCTCGTCAGAATGAACGTGAGGTCGTGGAAACTAGATCTTGACAAACTAGAGGAGAGATTCTAGAGACAAGGCAGAATACACACACATGTGCAATGTTCATCCTAAGGAACAGCAAAACGGAACGACACAGATGGAACCTAAAGGAACACATCAGCCTCCTAAGTTGAAAGTTAATATAGTGTATTTGAAAGAAAGATGAGGATAACTCAATATACAGATCTGTAAACCAAATATAGTCAGAAAAACATTGTGTTGGAAAATACACTGCGCAGGTAGTGTATCATATCAACAATGACTACACACACACACACACACACACACACACACACACACACACGCAACTGGACTAAGACTAAACTGGAAAAGGTTCAAAGGTTTGTCACCAGACTAGTACCCGAGCTGAGAGGTATGAGCTACGAGGAGAGACTACGGGAATTAAACCTCTCTTCTTTGGAAGACAGAAGAGTTAGGGGGGACATGATCACCACATTTCAAAATTCTCAAGGGAATCGACAGAGTTGATAAAGACAGGTTATTTAACACAAAGGGCTCACGCACTAGGGGACACAGGTGGAAACTGAGTGCCCAAATGAGCCACAGAGATATTAGAAAAAACTTTTTTAGTGTCAGAGTGGTTGACAAATGGAATGCATTAGGAAGTGATGTGGTGGAGGCTGACTCCATACACAGTTTCAAGTGTAGATATGATAGAGCCCAATAGGCTCAGGAACCTGTACACCTGTTGATTGACGGTTGAGAGGCGGGACCGAAGAGCCAGAGCTCAACCCCCGCAAGCACAACTAGGTGAGTACAACTAGGTGAGTACAACTAGGTGAGTACACACACACACACACACACAAACACACACACACACACACACACACACACACACACACACACACACACACACACACACACAGGAAGGGGCCTGGTAGCCTGGTGGTTAGCACGCAGGACTCGTAATTCTGTGGCGCGGGATCGATTCCCGCACCAGGCAGAAACAAATGGGCAAACTTTCTTTCACTGAATGCCCCTGTTACCTAGCAGTAGATAGGTACCTGGGAGTTAGTCAGCTGTCACGGGCTGCTTCCTGGGGTCTGTGTGGTGTGGAAAAAAAGAAAAAAAAGTAGTTAGTAAACAGTTGATTGTAAGTTGAGAGGCAGGCCGAAAGAGCCAAGCTCAACTCCCGCAAACACAACTAGGTGAATACACACACACACACACACACACACACACACACACACACACACACACACACACACACACACACACACACACACACACACACACACACACACACACAGCTTCCCTCACCAGCAGAATGCTCGCCAAGAAAGGGACATGAAAATGAACAGAAGAAAGTGACCTTCAAGGCGATGTACACTAACATAGATGGGATTTCAAATGAAACAAGTGAACTTGGAGAATGGGCACTAGAAGAAAACCTAGACATAATAGCACTCACAGAAACAAAGTTAACGAAAATCATAACAAACGCAGTGTTTTCACAGGGCTACTATGTAGTGAGGAAAGAGAGAGAAGGGAGAGGAGGAGGTGGTGTAGCTTTGCTACTAAGAGAAGGTTGGAGTTTCGAAGAGATGGTAATTCAGAACTGTGAAGGTTTCAGTGACTACATATCAGGCACCATAGCAACTGGAGGACAGAAAATTATAATAGTAGTCATATATAACCCCCCACCAAATGACAGAAGACCCAGACAGGAATATGATAGAAATAACTTGGCCACCATCAATATAATAGAGAGAGCAGCTTCTGTGGCTAGCAGGAACGGATCCAGACTTCTAATCATGGGAGACTTCATCCATGGGAAGATAGATTGGGGGAACTGAGACCCACATGGAGGCCCAGACACATGGAGAGCTAAGCTGCTGGTTGTGGCAATAAGAAACTTTCTAAGTCAACACGTCAAGGGACCGACAAGAATGAGAGGAGGGGATGAACCAGCCTTGCTTGATCTGATATTTACCCTAAATGAGTCGGATATAAGGGAAGTTAAGTTGGAAGCCCCCTTGGGAATGAGTGATCATAGTGTATTGAGCTTTGAGTACCTGGTTGAGCTGGGAATTATCACCCCCCAAAAAGAACTGGGAAACAAAGGGCTGGCGTACCGAAAGGTAAACTATGAGGAAATGAATAAATTCCTATGGGATATACATTGGGACACAGAACTCGGAACCAAGTCCGTACATAACATGATGGAATATGTAACCCAAAAATGTCAGGAGGCTGTAAGCAGGTTTGTTCCAGCCCGACAGGAAAAAACCGAGAAGCAAAGGAAGAATCCGTGGTTTAATAAGGAATGTATGAAAGCAAAGGAGCTGAACAAAAGGGCATGGAGGAACTTCCGTAATAACACAACAACAGAAAGTAGAGAGAGATACCAGAGAACCAGGAACGAGTATGTCAGTGTAAGAAGAGCAGCTGAGAAAAGGTATGAAAATGATATAGCTAATAAAGCCAAGACCGAACCAAAGCTACTACACAGTCACATCAGGAGGAAGACAACAGTGAAGGAACAGGTGATGAAACTTAGGGTGGGCGAGGACAGGTACACAGAGAATGACAAAGAGGTGTGTGAAGAACTCAACAAAAGGTTCCAGGAGGTATTTACAATAGAACAGGGAGATGTCGCGGCGCTAGAAGAGGTGGCAGCAAACCAGGTGACCTTGGATAGGTTCGAAATTACAAGAGATGAGGTCAAGAAGCACCTATTGGAGTTGGATGTGAGAAAAGCTGTTGGGGCGGATGGAATCTCGCTATGGATATTGAAAGAGGGTGCAGGAGCACTTTGCCTACCACTCTCCATAGTGTATAGTAGGTCACAGGAAACGGGGGACCTACCAGAAATATGGAAGACTGCTAATGTAGTACCAATATACAAAAAGGGTGACAGACAAGAGGCACTGAACTACAGGCCAGTGTCCTTAACTTGTATACCATGCAAGTTGATGGAGAAGATTGTGAGAAAAAACCTAGTAACACATCTGGAGAGAAGAGACTTCGTGACAACCCATCAACATGGGTTCAGGGAGGGTAAATCTTGCCTTACAGGCTTGATAGAATTCTACGATCAGGTGACAAAGATTAAACAAGAAAGAGAAGGGTGGGCGGACTGCATTTTTTTGGACTGTCGGAAAGAATTTGACACAGTACCCCATAAAAGGTTGATGCATAAGCTGGAGAAACAGGCAGGAGTAACTTGTAGGGCGCTCCAGTGGATAAGGGAGTACCTAAACAATAGGAAGCAGAGAGTTAGAGTGAGGGGTGAGACCTCAGACTGGCGTGAAGTCACCAGTGGAGTCCCACAGGGCTCTGTACATGGACCTATCCTGTTTCTGATATGCGTAAATGATCTCCCATAGGGTAAAGACTCATTCCTCTCAATGTTTGCTGACGACGCCAAACTTATGAGAAGGATTAAGACAGAGGAGGACAGCTTGAGGCTTCAAGAAGACCTGGACATGCTGCAGGAATGGTCGAACAAATGGCTGTTAGAGTTTAATCCAAGCAAATGTAATGTAATGAAGATAGGGGTAGGAAGCAGGAGACCAGATACAAAGTATCACTTGGGAGATTAAATACTTCTAGAGTCAGAGAGAGAGAAAGACCTGGGGGTTGATATCACGCCAGACCTGTCCCCTGAAGCTCATATCAAGAGGATAACAGCAGCAGCATATGCCAGGTTGGCTAACATAAGAACAGCCTTTAGAAACTTGTGTAAGGAATCTTTCAGAACATTATATACCACATATGTCAGACCAATCCTGGAGTATGCGGCACCAGCATGCAGTCCATATCTAGTCAAGCATAAGACTAAAATGGAAAAGGTTCAAAGGTTTGCCACCAGACTAGTACCCGAGCTGAGAGGTATGAGCTACGAGGAGAGACTACGGGAATTAAACCTCACTTCGTTGGAAGACAGAAGAGTTAGGGGGGACATGATCACCACATTCAAGATCCTCAAGGGAATCGACAGGGTTGATAAAGACAGGCTATTTAACACAAGGGGCACACGCACTAGAGGACACAGGTGGAAACTGAGTGTCCAAATGAGCCGCAGAGATATTAGAAAAAACTTTTTTAGTGTCAGAGTGGTTGACAAATGGAATGCATTAGGAAGTGATGTGGTGGAGGCTGACTCCATACACAGTTTCAAGTGTAGATATGATAGAGCCCAATAGGCTCAGGAACCTGTACACCTGTTGATTGACAGTTGAGAGGCGGGACCAAAGAGCCAGAGCTCAACCCCCGCAGGCACAACTAGGTGAGTACACACACACACAAGCCTTCCCCTCTCACCCACCCACCCCAAGCCTCCAGCCCAAGCCCTCTTTTCTCTCCAACGCACCCCCCCCCCAAAGCCCTCCCTCCTACACCACCCTCCCCGTACCAGATCCTCCCAGTCACCACACACCCCAGATCCCCCAGGTCCCCCTTCATAGACCCTCCCATACTGGTCCCTCCCTGTTTCCCTGCTTCAGGGGAAGCAATAGGATCTGAGAAAGGACAGAAGAGTGTCAGCTTCAAGGTGATGTACTCGAACATAGATGGGATCACAAGCAAGACAAGTGAACTACGGGAAAGAACACAAGAAGTGAACCAAAATGTAATCGGACTCACAGAAACAAAACTCTCAGGCATCGTAACTAATGCGGCGTTTCCCCAGGACTACACTGTAATAAGGAAAGAGAAGGAAGGACGGGGAGAAGGTGGAGTGGCCCTACTAATGAGAGAGGAATGAAGTTTCAAAGAGATGGTCATCCCCGGCTGCGAGGGATTCAGACACTTCATAACAGGCACCATAACAATGGGAGGACCAAGAGTAGTAGTAGCAGTGATATATAACCCTCCACCAAATGACAGAAGACCAAGGCAAGAGTATGACAACAACAACATGGCAGTTAACACTATAATTGAGAAGGCAGCATCTGCGGCCTGTAGAAATAGATCCCATCTGTTCATCATGGTAGACTTCAATCACGGAAAGATCGACTGGGAGAACAGGGAAACGCATGGAGGAGAGGATACATTGAGAGCCAAACTAATGGAGGTGGCGAGAAGAAACTTTCTAGGCCAACATGTCAGGGAGCCCACTAGGATGAAAGGAAACGATGAACCAGCGAGACTCGACCTAGTCTTCACTCTGAACGACTCCGACATAAGTTAAATGAGAGTTGAGATAAGTTGAGACCTCAGTAGGAATGAGCGGCCACGGTGTGCTGGCGTTTGAGTATCTCGTTGAGGAAGGGTTATTGAACTCGAGGAGGGGGTACTGAAAACAAAAAATTGGCATTCCGAAAGGGAAACTATGAGGAGTTAAGAAAATTCCTAACATATATAACATGGGAAGCAGAGCTCAGGGAAAGACGGACCAAGACATGATGAACTTCATCACGCAGAAGTGCATGGAAGCACCAAACAAGTTTGTCCCAGACCAAAAGGAAAACAATGAAATGAAGATGAGAAAACAATCAGAGATATAGGGCAGCCTAAGCAGCAAAGTAAAAAGGCGTGGAGAAGCTACAGGAATAACAGGACACTTGAGAGCAGAGAATGATACCAGAGTGCCAGGAAAGAATATGTCAGAATGAGAAGAGAGGCAGAAAGACAATACGAAAATGACATCGCAAGCAAGGCAAAGACTCAACCTAAATTGCTGCACAGCCACATCAGGGGAAAAACAACAGTAAAGGAACAGGTGATGAAAATAGGGGTATTGGCAAAAGGATTCACTACAAACGACAAGGAAGTGTGTGAGGAACTGAATAAGAAATTCTAGGAGGTCTTCACCTTAAAGTAAGGAGAGATTCCAGAGATTTGAGAGGGAATGGTTAACCACGAACCACTAGAAGAGTTTGAGATTACCAGCGGGGAAGTAAGGAAGTGTTTATTAGAGTTGGATGTGACAAAGGCTATAGGTCCAGATGGAATCTCCCCTTGGATACTAAGGGAAGGAGCAGAAGCACTGTGCCTGCCACTCTCCATAGTGTATAACAAATCACTGGCAACAGGGAAGTGCCAAAAATTTGGAAAGCAGCTAATGTAGTTTCGATATACAAGAAAGGGGATAGACAGGAGGCACTGAACTACAGACCAGTGTCCCCAAACCTGCATACCATGCAAGTTGATGGAGAAGATTGTGCGAATAAAGCTAGTGGAACATCTGGAGCGTAGGAACTTTTTTAACACAGCATCAACATGGGTTCAGGGATGGAAAGTCCTGCCTCATAGGGCTAATTTAATTCTACGACCAAGCAACAAAAATCAGGCAAGAAAGAGATGGGTGGGCAGACTGCTTATTTGTGGATTGCCAGAAAGCCTTTGATACAGTACCACACAAGAGATAAGTGAAAAAGATGGAGATGCAGGCAAGAGTGAAAGGCAAGGTACTCCGTTGGATAATAAGAGTCACTGTGAGGGGTGAGGTCTCGGCTTGGCATAACGTCACGAGTGGAGTCCTGCAGGGGTCAGTCCTTAGACCTATACTCTTTCTGATATATGTAAATGATCTCCCAGAGGGTATTGACTCGTTTTTCTCAATGTTTGCTGATGATGCAAAAATTATGAGGAAGATTGAAACAGAGGATGATAGTAGGAGGCTAACGGACGACCTAGGCAGACTGAATGAATGGTCCAACAAATGGCTGCTAAAGTTAAACCCGAGTAAATGCAAAGCAATGAAACTAGGCGATAGAAACAGGAGGCCAGACACAGGATACAGAATAGGAGATGAAGTACTTAATGAAACGAAAAAAAGAGGAAGATCTAGGAATTGATATCACACCAAACCTGTCTCCTGAAGCCCACATAAAAAGAATTAGTCTGCGGCATATGCGAGGCTGGCTAACATCAGAACAGCGTTCAGGAACCTGTGTAAGGAATCATTTAGAATCTTGTATACCACAAACGTAAGACCAATCCTGGAGTATGCGGCCCTGCACGGAGCCCGTACCTTGTCAAGCACAAGACGAAGCTGGAAAAAGTTCAGAGGTATGCCACTAGACTAGTCCCAGAACTAAGAGGCATGAGTTACGAGGAAAGGCTGCGGGAAATGCACCTTACGACACTGGAAGACAGAAGAGTGAGGGGAGACATGATCACTACCTACAAAATCCTCAGGGGAATTGACAGGGTAAACATGGATAAACTATTCATCACTGGTGGTAAGCGAACTAGGGAACACAGGTGAAAACTGAGTACCCAAATGAGCCACAGGGACGTTAGAAAGAACTTTTTCAGTGTTAGAGTAGTTAATACGTGGAATGCATTAAGCAGCAATGTGGTGGCGGCTGACTCCATACACAGTGTAAATGTAGATATGATAGAGTCCAGTAGGCCCAGGAATCTGTACACCAGTTGATTGATAGAGTTAGGAGGCGGGACCAAAGAGCCAAAGCTCAACCCCCGCAAGCACAAATAGGTGAGTACAAATAGGTGAGTACACACAAACCCACACACACACAAAGCAAAAACTATAATGGCCGGCACTTAAAACGGAGTTAATAACATAATCTAGTTAAAATAACCGGATTATATTTCGCAAAAGTTACTTAAGAGCCCCCCAAAAGATCTCGGAGGACAGAAAATCTGATATTGTGAAAAAATTTAACTATTTAAAGGAGACGAGCAAACTTGGGCTTTCAATAGTGGCCATTATGGCTCCACAACTGTTGCCACTTTCTTGAGAGGTTTTTCTTTGACGCTCCCCTGCCGGGAATAAGGCCATTCAGCAACCCGTCCTCTTAAAAATAACGTCACTTTTGGCTCGTATGTGCACTATGGCCAAATTTGGATATAATTTGAAATGAAATCGACTCACAAAAGTGACGTACTGTTCCGTTTTCTGTTTGAGTCGTCCGGCCCTCCTCGGACAGCTTAGAAGAGGAACTTTCCATTAACGTACGTCCATATTCGGCTATACGGGCAAACGGCCAAAAGCGACGTTCTTTTTAAGAGGACAGGTTGCATTCAGGACGTCTCATATAAGTGCTGCCTTCACCTCCTTGTTATCACCATACTGGTAAACTTACAGGTAATATCGGTGCTGTTGTGTTCTTGTGCGTGAAAGGAGAGTGTCTTCAACCTAAAAGATACTTTTTTTGTTCGTGTTTTTGTCTACGAAGGACACATTTGAGCATTTTTTTCTCAGATATAATGGTCGTTTATTAAATAATGTTCCTGATAGTGTATTTTGCATATCGACGAAGAAAATGTCCATTGCTGCTAAGATCTTCTGAATGATTTTCTAATAATTTATTTCTGTAAAATTTGTTTTTATGGTGTTATGATATTGTTGTGTTCTAATTTATGTTCTAGTTTATTTATGTCCTTGTATGTGTTATTATGTTCAATTATGTTTAGTTATGTGTTCTTATTTAAACCGTCTGCGTTTTTTTGTTTAACTGCATGATGTTATTTACTAGTCTGACTTCTTTTGTTCTACTCTGTGTCCTTGTATGAAATTCTTGTATTATACTTCAAACTCCTATGTTAAAGATTTTGGTTCTTATTCTATTTTGCATGTATTTTCCATACGGCAATTTATTTCCTGCGCCAAGCTGCTTGCTTAGGACGATTACCCGCTGCTCACTGCGTGATTAATCTCAACAAATCTATGAAAATCATTGGGATGCAAATACAGAGTTACGTATATAACATATTCTTGAAGGGGCTGGTGTATACCCTCGTCGTATTAGGATACAAGCTTACAATACAGGGGATACATGCACCGAGATGTGTCCCACGTGTCGCAGTCTATATTCACTGGGAGGACACTTTAGTCCTGGGCTATGTGTGGGAGGAGAGAGAGCAGGAAGAGAGATGAGAGAGAGAGAGAGAGAGAGAGAGAGAGAGAGAGAGAGAGAGAGAGAGAGAGAGAGATGAGAGAGAGAGATGAGAGAGAGAGATGAGAGAGAGAGATGAGAGAGAGAGATGAGAGAGAGAGAGAGAGAGAGAGAGAGAGAGAGAGAGAGAGAGCAGCAAGAGAAAGTAGACGTTGGAGAAAGAGTACTGACAGAACATGAACAAAATTAACCACACCTGCGGAGAAGTCCCGCAATAATCAATGCCTCGACCGTCGCTCCCAGATTGGTTCATACAACATTTTTAATCTTGGTAAAGCTGTAAAATGATCAAGCTTCCTCAGAATGCAAACCACAACAGTTCCCTAACTCCCAAGTACTTTTTTTTTTAACTGCAAAGTGACCAAAACGCATTAAGTATAAGAACACATGTCCAACTGTTTCTCTACTGTTCGAGGATTGAACCCCGGACCCCTTGGGTGCGTGCTGAGGACCTAATGTTTACAACTGGTACAGCTGAATCATACACATCATTGTGAAGTCTGGTTTAAATCTCTAAACCTTCAAAAACTTGCAGGTCTAAACTGCCTACTTTAATATTACCCCGCACTCATAACTTCATGTATATTAAGACAATGTCTTCGTTTTGCATATACTCCTTTAGTCCAGCAGTCAAGTCTCTAAAAAACATGTTTCATTGAAGTCAAAGTTCTTATATAAATTTCATAAGCTTAGATTCAGGAAAGATCTGGGTAAATACTGGCTTGGAAATAGGGTTGTTGACTTATGAAACAAATACCGGGGTAACATAATAGGTGTGTAGGATCGCTGGATTGTTTCTAGCATAGGTTAGATATTTGTTTCATGCGAATAGGAGCAGCCTCATATGGGCCATTTGGGGCTGCCTCGTTTGGACCTTATAGGCGCTGTCTCGTATAAACCAATAGGCGCTGTCTCGTATGAGCCAATAGGAGATGCCTCGTATTGACAAATAGGAGCTTCCTGGTATGGGCAATAGGCCCAAACTCGTATGTAACAAAAGGCGCTGCCTCTTATGGGTCAATAGAAGTTGCCTCGTATATACAACTAGGAGCTGCTTCGACTGGGGCAATAGGCCTATATGTAGTAAATTTTACTCCCTACATATATAAGTTTCTGAATACCTCAGTGTTTGACAAAACTGCTGTTTGTTTTTATAAATTTTTTCTCAGTACCTCAGCAAATTTTCTCAGTTGTTTGATAAGTCAGCCAAACTGTCTGACACTTGTCTCAAGTGAATTCTATACACAAAAATTGTCCTGTTACCGTATTAAACAGTCGAGTTACTTTGGCATCCAGTCAAGTTTTGACATTCAACATATAATCAGTACAAACACGAATATATTTATTCCCGCGCGACTTGCTTTAATATTTAAGATACATCAGCATTTAAGGAAATAATATTCTACTCTGATCCACAGTGATGCACAGTTTCCAGGATAATGACTTATAATCATTTATAACTGCCAGAGAATCCAACAAATATTTACATACGTTAAAGTATATTACGTTAATGGCTATTAATACGACTGATTTGTAAGTAAAATAATGGGGGTTATAGCATTAGTAATGACACGCGATGGTGCACTCTCGCTATTTTTACTTATACTGATTCCATTGGATCTTTTGGGGGGTTTATAAGCACATTGCTTCTGAGTTTTCTTAATTCACTTTGAGGTTACTCTTGCAATGGCTGATCTTAAGACTTATTCTACTAGTTTTTTTCAGGGTGCGTGTTCCTGGATAGTGTGTTTACAAGTAGTTCCTCAGTTTTTCTGGGTGTATAGTTCGGTATCCACTGACTTTTCCTGACCTTTTCAAGGAATGGATCAAGCCAATGAATGTCAAACCAATGAGTTAACTAACGAAAGTGGTTATCATATTTTATTTATATCCACCCGAAGTGAAGAGAAATGACATGAAAATTACATTTCGTATATATAAAAATGTTGTTATTTCTACTGAATGTAATTAGCATAAATTGATAAGGAACTGTCTATTATAACACTGAAGAATAGTTCAGTGTCATCTAATGAGCAGTTTTTTTTTAAAGGGCCAATGCACTTTCAAAAAATATAAACTAGGTTTTAAAAGGTTCATTTAATTAATTTAATTTGGAAACAGCGCTATAATCTCACATTGAAAGACATACAAATATTATGGAAAAGTTTTTATCAAAATTCCTCGATAATGTTACACTGAAATATTGATGAATCATTTGAAGCCTTGATAAAAAATTTCTTGTAAGAAACTAAAGAATTACACGTCATTCTTACAATAGATTTTAACATAACTAAGAGATTAAACTCGTCTCAAGGAGGTATAGAACTCTCAACAACGGCAAATAACACTGAGATTCCATTTCAAGACATTCTAAAAAATGACAATAACGTAATTGCAGCAGGTAAACAAACTCTTGTTTACCTGTAGCATATGGGATACGGTCTACAAATCTATTATTCAATTGTTAATTGAGAATATTCTTTAAGGTTTTAAGGTATTAAAGGTATTTAAGGTATTGATACAGCATATTGTATTATGTCCAACTATTCTCTGTCATTAGCTTTGCTTTCATCTCTTTGCCAAAGTTCCTGTGGGAACCGACCTGTGAGATTTATATTTATTTAATTTATATGCAATTTGTATGATGTTCAGCGGACTGTATTTCTGCAATATTTCTCACAAATCGATCTTTACACAATAGGGGGGGGGGGGTTATAATAAAATTATATATATGCAGCCAATCAAACTACAGTATTAAACTACATATATTAGTATATAAAATCGGGGGTGCCTTATCATATTGTACAGCAGGCTTAGTCCACCAGATATAACTGGGATGTAGACACCAAATTATCCTCGTGAGAGGCTAGCTTCCATCACCAAAGTAACTGATGTACCAAGATTTCTTGCTTCCTCTTCATGTTCTTGTCAAAGGGCACTAGCTGTAAAGCCCGAATCCTAATATATGACAACTATATCAGAGAAAACACTGTATATTATTAGATAAGGATCAAGGCTTAATTACCTGTGTTGAGTCGATCGTTCGTGTTCTAACCGGAAATAATCCTATCTACCTTGAGGTGCTTCCGGGGCTTAGCGTCCCCGCGGCCCAGTCGTCGACCAGGCCTCCTGGAATAACATTAACATTGGCCTCCTCTAACATAACATTACTGGCCAATAATGACTTAGATAAGATTTCGGAAAGACACTTCCCTTGTGGTTGTTGACAGCGTGTTGATGATGGTAGAACACTTAAGTTGATCTCCATAACACTTCGTCCAAGAGAAATTATAGGAGCTGAATTTGCTCCAACGACTCCTCTGGTCTTAAAAAACACTGGCTGACCTCTCTCACCACACTGACGCAACTGGCTCACTTTGTCCAGATGTCAGCAAGTGATAGAAGGGTCACATTTACTCTATTTTGATACTGATAATTAAGTTAATTCAAATAAGATGTTTTTATGATATTAAAAGTCCAAAGACTATGTATTTAAGAATAATTCCCAACAGAATAGCTGGTGAATTTATAGTACTATGTGGCAATGATATCCCGTTTCCTGTTGATGGAAAATTCCACTACAAGCTACATTTTCTAAGGGTTAACTTGTGTATACAACAGCAGCATTATCTGCAAATTGAATGTAATATTATTAAATGGTGTCGGATTTTCCGACAGTTCCTTGATATAGGATGATTTAGTACTTAGAAACTTTGAATAGTAGACAGTCGTTTTTAAGGGACACCATTCCCACAAAGAGAGATATATTTAATATTGTGAGCATTATTGAGCTCAGAGCGATCTATTGGGAATCAAAGTGTCACTGAGTTTGTGAGTCAAAATGAGAACATTGTGTCAAACAATGTTCAAAACTGAGGTAGTTTTGAACACAGTAGAGAGTGAGAAAGCAGAATCAGAATCCTGAACTCTATTTGTAACAACTAATACAGATTATTATAATAGCTCGAGTATACAGGTATACAGCACCTGTGTACCTGTAAATACAGCATCTGAATCAAACTTGTATTTTATGCATAAACTGAGTGACCTTTAGCTCAGAATTTGAAAGAAGGTATTTATATATTGGAGAACAAAGTATGGTTGACCATTAAAGGTCAAACAGATATTGACACAATTTTAAGCACAAAACTATTATGATGAGAAGCCTAATCGTATGGAGGTCATGTAGTCAACATGACCTCGTACGGGTCAGCAGTGCTTTGCAGGGGTGAGACGTTATCTTGTGGTTATCTTGACATAATTTCAGGGCTTAGTGTCCACGCGGTGGTCCTCGACCAGGCCTCCATTACCAGGAAGCAGCCCGTACCAGTTGTCTAACTCCCAAGTACCTATTTACTGCTAGGTAACAGGGGCATCAGGGTGAAAGAAACATTTTGCCCATTTGTTTCCGCCTCCACCGGGGATCGAACCCGGAACCTCAGGACTACGAATCCGAAGCGCTGTCCACTCAGCTGTCAGCCGTAAATGAGGTGGGTAACTGAGTCTGCCTTCACCACATCACACCCATTAAAACGTATCACTATGTGTGTAATTACCTAAGTGTAGTTACAGGATGAGAGCTACGCTCGTGGTGTCCCGTCTTCCCAGTACTCCTTGTCGTATAACGCCTTTGACTACTGACGGTTGTGGCCTCCACCACCTTCTCACCTAACTTGTTCCAACCGTCTACACTCTCTTCGCAAAAGAAAACTTTCTAATATTTTTTTCGGCACCTTTGTATCCTTAGCTTGAATCTGTGTCCTCGTGTGCGTGAAGGTGCCGGTTATAGGATTTCTTGTTTGTCAATTTGGTCTGATTCCTGTTGTAAGTGATGATCATATACCTCCTTTTGTTCTATCTGTATATTCTATTTGTATCTGCAGAATCAAGCTGTGAGCTCTTGGACCCCGCTTTTCTACCCAGTTTATTTTTTCCTCTATTATTTCTACTACATATATTTATCTTACATACGCATACACACACACACACACACACACATACACACAGCCGTGCAGCCCCATCCATGCAGCCCCAGCATGGAGTCCATATCTAGTCAAGGATAAGACTAAACTGGAAAAGGTTCAAGGGTTTGCCACCAGACTAGTACCCGAGCTGAGAGGTATGAGCTACGAGGAGAGACTACGGGAATTAAACCTCACTTCGCTGGAAGACAGAAGAGTTAGGGGGGACATGATCACCACATTCAAGATTCTTAAGGGAATTGATAGGGTAGATAAAGACAGTCTATTTAAAACAAGGGGAACACGTACAAGGGGACACAGGTGGAAACTGAGTGCCCAAATGAGCCACAGAGATATTAGAAAGAACTTTTTTAGTGTCAGAGTGGTTGACAAATGGAATGCATTAGGAAGAGATGTGGTGGAGGCTGACTCCATACACAGTTTCAAGTGTAGATATGATAGAGCCCGATAGGCTCAGGAATCTGTACACCTGTTGATTGACTGTTGACAGGCGGGACCAAAGAGCCAGAGCTCAACCCCCGCAAACACAACTAGGTGAGTACAACTAGGTGAGTACACACACACACACACACACAGGGTCTGTTGACTGAGCGGACAGCGCGCAGGGCTCGTAATTCTGTGGCCTGGGTTCGGTTCCGGGACCAGGAAGAAACAAATAGGCAAAGTTTCTTTCACCCCTGATGCCCCTGTTACCTAACAGTAAATAGGTACCTAGAAGTTAGACAGCTGTTACGGAGCTGCTTCCTGGGTGTGTGTGTGTGAGGGAGAAAAAATTAAACAAAAATTAGTAAGTTAGTAGTTAGTTACAGTTGATTGAATGTCAGTTGAGAGGCGGGTCGAAAGAGCAGAGCTCAACCCTCGCAAGAGCAAATAGGTGAATACACACCCAGGAAGCAGCCCGTAACATCTCTCTAACTCCCAGGTACCTATTAGGTGAGAGCTAGGTGAACAGAGCATCAGGGTGAAAGAAATGCTGCCCATTTTATTTATGCCTCTACCGGGGATCGAATCCCGCACCACAGAACTACGTATCCAGCGTGCTATCCACTCAACCACCAGCGCCCTGAGTGTGTGTGTGGGTGTGTATGCGTCAAGAAATCCCAGGGAGCACTATCAGGGAGTATCAATAAGGATCGGTCCCAGTGAAGTATTAACAGGTGAACATCTTCAACTGAGTAATCCACCACCCGGAATAATGCCTCACTATAGATTTAAAAAGCACTATTCCAGACCAAACAGCTCAGGGAGGCGAAGGGAAATTGCAGTTTCCTTAAAGCATATCGAACCTATTACATATTAAATAGAAAACAATTGGTAACTGGCGATTGTTGATTTTAAGGAAGTCCATATTAACTACATCTCACATATGTATTTAACACAGGATATAATTGGCTTTAGGCCGCAATGTGGTAATTGCCGTTAAACCCGGAATCTCCTGTCGCTGTTGGCGACCGACAAAGATTTTTCCCCCTTGTAAAGTCTATTGATAAAGATTTGTCATGACCTTTTCGGAAATAGTTCAATAAAAGTTAGTTTTTAGCGTTTGTCTGTGGTTTCTTTAGTGCCGTTTTGAAGAGGAGTCTGCCGGCTGTTTTGTCCCAAATTTTCTTACATTTGTTCCGGAGTATTTTACGTAAACAAGGAATTGTTGGCACAGGAGTTGTCACAACACTTTCCCTGGCCCGGCGGGCCATCCGGTGAACACACAACCCAATGGTAAACTCTTTCCCCTCACACAACGCTTATACTTAATAATAAGATTAAGCCAAAAATAATGGATGACTGAAATAGACGCCATCACGACGTTTACATCAATTAAAGGCAAAGGAGATACAAAGATGCACTTGCTAAGGAAATATTGAAAAGGTAGACTACCTGGTCTATGAAGGATTATGACGGTAAGGTTTTAAACACGTTTAGAGCGACGGCACGTGGAAGGAATAAGAAGAGAGGGATATGGGACAGGACGGAGGGAAAGGAGGGTAACCAACCACTGGTTTCGTCAGGGATCGAACTCCGATCTGGCAAGAAACGAGGCCGCCGTTTGTACACCGATGTAGAACGAGTCTTAAGATGCTAAAATGCTGCTTGAACTTCGACTCTGGGAACACATTATACTGATGAATAACACGGTCAGTTAAACATATTTGCATATCAAAAGATCCCGAGGAGGAACAAAGAGAGAAGGAGAGAGAGGAAGGGGAGGGAGGAGGAATGTGGGGGAAAATGAGGTAGGAGCTCGAGAGAGAGGCAGAGAAAAGTGGAAAGATAAAAGGGAGAGAGAAGGATGGGAGGGAGGTAGATTTCAGAAGGAAGGATGGCAAAGGTGTCAAGAAAATTTTCCCTATGTGAGGGGATAAAAGACAGAAAGGGAATGGAACAGAAGAATAGGAAAGGGGGTTGAGTCGAATAAAAGGAAAACGAAGAGGAGGTAAATGGAACAGGAGGGTCGTTGGACAGGAATAAATAGAACAGAGAGTTTGAAGGGGTGAGTGGATCAGGAAGATAATGTGACAGGGACAAATAGAGCCAAAAGCGGGTTTGAAGGGGTGAATGGAGCAGAAGCTAGAGTAAAACAATGGACAAAAGGAGAGAAAGACAGCCAGAGAGCGTGCAGACAGACCATCAACACACTCACATCTCTTGGACTTCTGAACAGTGTTGCTAATTTACCTGAACAACAAGGTTATTATGAGGAGAAAGTGGTAAGCCAATAAGTTAATATAACACTTGGGAGGGATTATGAGGACAAGGAGCTGGGATACGAGGACTGGGAACTGATATATGATGACAGGGGCTGGGATACGATGACGGGTAGATAGACCGTGCCCAGCCACATGAACCACATGATGAATATCGTGAATACAGCCCAGAGCCATGTTGGGAGGTCATCGATGTCAAGCGGCCTTAAACGTTATAAAACCAGGAGACCTACCTATCCAGCCCTAGTCAGGTGTCACTCTATAACCGGCTCAACAGACGGGAACTTCCAGATGTCTTAATAATTGTACTAGTGGGCATTGGAGACGTTTAGCAGTGGGTACCGTGGACGTTTACCAGTGGTGTCAGTGGGTGGGTAGTTACATACTTCCAAGTGGTAGTAATGTATAGTTAGACCTAGGTTAGGTTAGGTGTTTATGTTCTCTTGGAAGTTATTTGTATCTGAAGTACGTGGGTGAACAATTGACAGCGTTGGGGTTCGAACACAGGTCGTCAGCGAAGCACTGTTCGACAAATATTGGAACGTTGTCAGTTGTTAGTCGTAAGTAAACAGTTTTTCAGTCATAACAGGTGGTTTGGCAGCTGGATTAACGAGAATTAGGCCTTTGTTGATGAGGACAGGCTGTAAACTAATGGCCAAATTGTGTTAAACACTCTTTCGCTTTTCGAATCTCACCTTTCTAAATGCTTCTCTCATTTTAACATCAACCAAATATTAAATTATATTTGTGAAAATATATCGTTGTCTTACATAATAAATTACGAAGGTGTGTATTTAAGATCTTCAATAGCTTGGATAAGAACAACCTTGCAATAATAAACAAATTATTATCAAATCCCCGAAAACCTGCAGGCGACGCAGATCAGATATATTTGATCATCATAGCCTAAATATTAGCCTTAGAGGAGACATAAAAATAATGTTATTCTTCCGTGTGGGTGATGACTTATTGTTTCGTTATATTACATTCTTGGCAGAGAAGCATATAGGGCTCTCCGAGATGCGTTTTATGAGCCTGACAGGAGCATTATTGCTTGTGCTTCACATTCGTAATATAGCCAGTGCTTATGGTCGCAAGGTTGCTGCTTTACTTATGGTCAAAATTGCATTAAAGCGAGAATATTGCTTTGATTATTGAGGCAAAGTTAGTGCTTCATATATGTTAAAGGACGTTATTGGGAGGAAGTAATAAATTTACTTAAAATTAAATTTTGGCGAGGTTAGTGGCTATATTTAAAGTTAACGGACATTAAAATTTAATCACAAACCTCGTTTTAAAGTGATTTGCACTAAGGCGAGAATGTGGCTTTAATTACCCATGGTGCAGGATGTAACTTGCCTTATGGGTCTGAGATTCCCTCAAACTTACATATGCGCTTCCTAATTGTGAATACTTCTTACGTATGGAACATTACAGTTGGAACACTTAGCACAGTCACCCTTCCTCCTGGCACCGTCCACAGTAAGTCCTTCATCGTGGCACTGTCCACAGTGACCGTTCCTGGCACTATCGATAGTCAACCTCCTCCCTCCTGGCACTATACGCAGTAACATTCCATGCTGGCACTATTCACAATCATTTCCCTCCTGGCACTATATTTTAATGCCTGCTGCTTCAGCAGAAAAGAGTTTGGTAAATCAAACTGTGATGGTTGGATTAGAGGAGCAGAAACAGGATTACAGGTGATTATTGACAAGACTGTGAGCACGACAGAAACGAACGAGGCCCTTCACTAACGTGACCCTTCACTAACGTGGCCCTTCACTAACGTGGCCCTTCACTAACGTGGCCCTTCACTAACGTGGCCCTTCACTAACGTGGCCCTTCACTAACGTGGCCCTTCACTAACGTGGCCCTTCACTAACGTGACCCTTCACTAACGAGGCCCTTCACTAACGTGGCCCTTCACTAACGTGGCCCTTCACTAACGTGACCCTTCACTAACGTGGCCCTTCACTAACGAGGCCCTTCACTAACGAGGCCCTTCACTAACGTGGCCCTTCACTAACGTGGCCCTTCACTAACGTGGCCCTTTACTAACGTGGCCCTTCACTAACGAGGCCCTTCACTAACGAGGCCCTTCACTAACGTGGCCCTTCACTAACGTGGCCCTTCACTAACGTGGCCCTTTACTAACGTGGCCCTTCACTAACGTGACCCTTCACTACAATACTCACTGCTCTTGTGCTAAGGATAAAACTCTGACGTAAATGACAATTGACAATTGCTATTCATATTATACATAGTGTCAGTAACAACAAATAATAATCGAAGACATAATAATTGTAAATTACATTAATATAATAATTCTTGTTACAATGAAATTATTGTTAATATTAATTTAGGAGAAAATAAGGAGTGGATGATCTATGGTGAAATTGAAGACAAATTTGAGAAAGAATTATCCACAGGCAACATAAGTGGCTGAAATAAAAAAAAGGGAGACCAATTCCATCTATAACAGGTACTTAAAAAAAAGTAAAATTCCGTACTAAATTCTAACATCATTCATATTTCTTAGAGAGCCTCATACCTTTATTGAACACGATGGAGCGCATAAGGCCATAAATATACTTGTTATACTCTAGAATGCAATTTTTTTTCATGATATACGTGTCCCGTTATGGGTGAGTTTGTTGTGCAAGTTCCGGGCTATACAAGATGGCGCTTGATGTTGCTCTTGCGTTCACACCGTTGTTGTGTACGTGGTGTATGATGTATAACCTGTTGTAGCAAGTGACATCACACACATCGCCAATTCCGCCTCTGACTGGGCTTTGTTTCACTCTGTTTGATCTGTTAGAGTGAACATTCTCACTCCTGGTGCCCTGTGTTATGCCCTGAGTCATCGCCTATACACGCACACACCCAAGCCACCGACATAACCTAAGCAACTTACACCGGGAAAAAGTGAATGTTTGTGAGCAGCTACTTTTCATAATACCCCTTTTAAGCACGTTGAGGACCATAGCGTACCAAAATGAGGCACATTAGTTGAGAAAATCGGTCACAGGACATGTTTGGGCTCTCAATAAGTGAACTAAACTATAATGAAATTAAACAAGAATTTTTTTATCAATTGAATAATGAATTAAAATTTCAATTTATAAAAATGGTCGCAATTACCATGAGCAGGTAAATGTTCTTGGATATTCTCGTGTCTATTGAGGACCCTAAATGATCTGGATAATGATGAGCGTAAAACACTTTATAACCATTCAATATCCTCTGCCATAGAGTACATAACTATTCAGTCAGCTCCGTCATAAAGCAAGTTGCAACGACCCAAGTGCCACATGGGAAAAATTAAACGGATGTTTCCTTTTGCATGAACAAAGTTATTTTCTCATATAACAATATAAATACGTCCAGATATAGAACTTCTTTCGGCAAATGGTTAACAACAAAGAGTTACATTAATATGAAAATTATATTATATTATAATATATTATATATATATATATATATATATATATATATATATATATATATATATATATATATATATATATATATATATATATATATATATATATATATATATATATATATTATTAAATATGACCCAAAAAGTAAGATTAATAATTCTAACACGAATTTTCTCTATCTTTCTTACATTTCTTTTCACTGTTGATGGTAATTCAAAGATCAATTCTCCAAAATTCATTTTTATTTCAAGTCTGACGCGAAACTTGAGCGCGTTTCGTAAACTTATTACATTTTCAAAGACTTTAGTTTACAAACACACAACTGAAACTGAATAGAGCTTTACACATCTTCGAGTTTATATCTACATTTGGGTGAGGTGGATGAGGTGAGAACAAACTTTCAACAATGGGTATTCAATGGGTATTAAATTCCAACACAAGACAGAACACGAAACAATGGGTATTGAATGGGTATTAAATTCAAACACAAGACAGAACACGAAACAATGGGTATTGAATGGAAGTAATTGTAGCCTATTGGTCCATATTTCTTGATGCTTCTATATTGGAGCGGAGTCTTGAAGTGGGTAGAATATAGTTGTGCATTAATTGGCTGTTGATTGCTGGTGTTGACTTCTTGATGTGTAGTGCCTCGCAAACGTCAAGCCGCCTGCTATCGCTGTATCTATCGATGATTTCTGTGTTGTTTGCTAGGATTTCTCTGGTGATGGTTTGTTTGTGGGAAGAGATTATATGTTCCTTAATGGAGCCCTGTTGCTTATGCATTGTTAAACGCCTGGAAATAGATGTTGTTGTCTTGCCTATATACTGGGTTTTTTGGAGCTTACAGTCCCCAAGAGGGCATTTGAAGGCATAGACGACGTTGGTCTCTTTTAAAGCGTTCTGTTTTGTGTCTGGAGAGTTTCTCATGAGTAGGCTGGCCGTTTTTCTGGTTTTATAGTAAATCGTCAGTTGTATCATCTGATTTTTATCTGTAGGGATAACGTTTCTACTGACAATATCTTTCAGGACCCTTTCCTCCGTGTTATAAGCTGTGGAAAAGAAGTTCCTGTAAAATATATATATATATATATATATATATATATATATATATATATATATATATATATATATATATATATATATATATATATATATATATATATATATATACAAATACATATATATATATATATATATATATATATATATATATATATATATATATATATATATATATATATATATATATATATATATATATATATATATATATATATATATATATATATATATATATATATATATATATATATATATATATATATATATAACTGAAAACTCACACCCCAAAAGTGACTCGAACCAATACTGCCAGGAACAACGCAACTGGTGTGTACAGGACACCTTAATCCACTCGACCATCATGACTGGTCAAAAGGAGGTGACCGCCGAAGCTATTTGAACCACCCTCCCCGCTGGCACTCGGATGGTATTCTTGAGCATAGTATTTTATCAAATCACCTCATTTTACCAGTCGTGATGGTTGAGTCCTGTGGTTACCGTGTCCTGTACACACCAGTTGCGTGGCTCCTGGCAGTATGCCTGGCAGGGGCCTCGTAGCCTTGTGTATAGCGAGCAGGACTCGTAATTCTGTGGCACGGGTTCGATTCCCGCACGAGGCAGAAACAAATGGGCAAAGATTCTTTCACCCTGAATGCCCCTGTTACCTAGCAGTAAATAGGTACCTGGGTGTTAGTCAGCTGTCACGGGCTGCTTCCTGGGGGTGGAGGCCTGGTCGAGGACCGGGCCGCGGGGACACTAAAGCCCCGAAATCATCTCAAGGTATGGGTTCGAGTCACTTCTGGGGTGTGAGTTTTCAGTTGCATATAGTTTTAGGGACCATTCAGGCTTGTTCGCATTTGTGTTCCACACGTGTGCCCCAAAGAATGAGGTGATTTGATAAAATATTATGCCCAAGATAACCATCCAAGTGCCGGCGAAGGGGAGGGGGCCAAACAGCTTTGGCTCTCACCTCCTTATGACAGGTCGTGAAGGTCGAGTGGATTAAGGTGTCCTGTACACACCAGTTGCGTTGCTCCTGGCAGTATGGGTTCTAGTCACTTCTGGGTTGTGAGTTTTCAGTTGCATATAGTCCTGGGGACCACTCAGGCTTGTCTGCATATATATATATATATATATATATATATATATATATATATATATATATATATATATATATATATATATATATATATATATATATATATATATATATATCGTACCTAGTAGCCAGAACTCACTTATCAGCCTACTATGCAAGGCCCAATTTGACTAATAAGCCAAGTTTTCATGAAATAATTGTTTTTCGACTACCTAACCTACCTAACCTAACCTAACCTAACTTTTTGGGTTACCTAACCTAACCTAACCTATAAAGATAGGTTAGGTTAGGTTAGGTAGGGTTGGTTAGGTTTGGTCATATATCTACGTTAATTTAAACTCCAATAAAAAAAATTGACCTTATACATAATGAAATGGGTAGATTTATCATTTCATAAGAAAAAAGTTAGAGAAAATATATTAATTCAGGAAAACTTGGCTTATTAGGCAAATCGGGCCTTGCATAGTAGGCTGACAAGTGCATTCTGGCTATTAGGTACGACATATATATATATATATATATATATATATATATATATATATATATATATATATATATATATATATATATATATATATATATATATATATGTATATATATATATATATATATATATATATATATATATATATATATATATATATATATATATATATGACTGAAAACTCACACCCCAGAAGTGACTCAAACCCATACTCCCAGGAGCAACGCAACTGTTATCGACAGAACGCGTTAATCTGCTTGACCATCACGACTGGACATAAGGAAGTGATAGCCGAAGCTATTTGAACCACTTCCCCGCCGGTACTCGGATGGTAATCTTGGGCATAGCATTTAATCAAATCACCTCATTCTTTGGGGCACACGTGAGGAACACAAATGCGAACAAGCCTGAATGGTCCCCAGGACTATATGCGACATAAAACTCACACCCCAGAAGTGACTCGAACCCATACTCCCAAGAGCAATGCAACTGGTATCGACAGGATGCCTTAATCCGCTTGACCATCATGACCGGACATAAGGAAGTGATAGCCGAAGCTATTTGAACCACTTCCCCGCCGCACTCGGATGGTAATCTTGGGCATAGCATTTTATCAAATCAACTCATTCTTTGGGGCACACGTGAGGAACACAAATGCGAACCAGCCTGAATGGTCCCCAGGACTATATGTGACTGAAAACTCACACCCCAGAAGTGACTCGAACCCATACTCCCAGGAGCAACGCAACTGGTATCGACAGGACGCCTTAATCTGCTTGACCATCACGACCGGACATAAGGAAGTGATAGCCGAAGCTATTTGAACCACTTCCCCGCCGGCACTCGGATGGTAATCTTGGGCATTGCATTTTATCAAATCACCTCATTCTTTGGGGCACACGTGAGGAACACAAATGTGAACAAGCCTGAATGGTCCCCAGGACTATATGCGTCTAAAAACTCACACCCCAGAAGTGACTCGAACCTATACTCCCAGGAGCAACGCAACTGGTATCGACAGGCAACCCGTCCTCGACTCAAGTCCATTACATCCAGCGGTTGACCCCACAGACGCATTCCTAAATTTTAATATGCTGTTCATTCAAAACGGGAATTTTCTCAAGTATAAATTAATATTATAATATATTAGCATATTGTGCATATATAGGCATAGGTTAGGTTAGGTTAGGTGTTTAGGTTCTGTTGGCGATTATTTGTATTTGTAGTACGTGGGTGAAGGATTTATAGCGTTGTGATTCGAACAAAATTCGTCAGTGAAGCACTTGTTCCGGAAGTGTTCGAACGTCAGCAGTTGTGAGTCGTGTATAAACCGCTGTTCATTCATAAACAGGGGGATTGGCGGGTGCATGGAATCACTTTTGGATCTTTGTTTGGAGGACGGGCTGCGACAGGACGCTTTAATCTGCTTGACCATCACGACCGGACATAAGGAAGTGATAGCCGATTCTATGTGAACCACTTCCCTGCCGGCACTCGGATGGTAATCTTGGGCATAGCATTTTATCAAATCACCTCATTCTTTGGGGCACACGTGAGGAACACGAATGCGAACAAGCTTGAATGGTCCCAGGACTATATGTGACTGAAAACTCACACCCCAGAAGTGACTCGAACCCATACTTCCAGGGGCAACGCAACTGGTAACTACAGGACGCCTTAATCCGCTTGACCATCACGACCAGACATAAGGAAGTGATAGCCGAAGCTATTTGAACTACTTCCCCGCCGGCATTCGGAAAAGTTCCTCACCTGTGCCCCAAAAAATGAGGTGATTTGATAAAATGCTATGCCCAAGATTACCATCCGAGTGCCGGCGGGAAAGTGGTTCAAATAGCTTCGGCTATCACTTCCTTATGTCATGTCATGATGGTCAAGCGCATTAAGGCGTCCTGTAGTTACCAGTTGCGTTGTTCCTTGGAGTATGGGTTCGAGTCAAGACCATAACATAAAGATGCCAGCACAGGAGACACTGTTCAACTTAACAGGCCAATTACACCTGATTAATCTTTAGGAGCTGCCTCGTATGGGTCAATAAGCCTTCTGCAGTTATCTTTATTCCTATGTTCTTATGTGCTTCGTCCCCAATTTATCCCTTATGTATCCCCCTTGTTTTTACCTTTATTGTACTTGTCTTATCACCTGGCCCCGTACGGATATAAATCAACGAGTCCTGTAATTTCTATTCACTTGAGAATGAACCATAGAGGTTCGAAACGTTGTGCAAATTGTATACATAAGTGTGATACATTCTATAGTAATTCTCTTTTTTTCTTCACCTTGAAATAACGAAAATGAGTTTTGGAGAACTCCTCTTACAGCTAAGCCCTGATGCTAGGAATATAGTTAGAGTGATAGAAGCCCTAAATCAGAAGATAGTAAATAGTGAATATGCGGTCATATTCAATGAGATATATATATATCATAAGTATATTCACGCCATAGGTGGACATTCACACCTATGGCGTGAATGCCTACCCCAGGCCCAGGATCATAAGGAACCACCCACAAGAGGACGAATGGCATCCACCAGCCCCCACTGTAAACTTAAGTCCTACGGCCTGAAACTCACCGATTAATGATTTAAAATCTTCACTCAACCACCAACCACTCATCATAAACCAAGCACAATTCTCCAGGAAAAACGGCGAGTAGCTACTTAATCAACCACCACTGGCACTATGGCTACTACACGACAGCTGATCAGGGGGATAAAAAGAGCCTTCTACTAACCGCTATGCATCACCTCCACATTCACTCATCACTTCTCATCGCAATAATCCCCAAAGTGTTTGGGGATTACCTGTAACCCCCCTTCTTTTTCCTTATACCCGAATCCTTTTCAAGTTTTCTACATCCTTCCTCCATCCTTCTCTTCCCGACTATCCAGTCCTATGGTCCTGGAACTGAACTGGCCATCACATACTCGTTTTGCAGAAGCTCCATATACAAAGTGTAGTTATAACATGCAACAAAGTAACTATCGGCATAAACTAACAATGATTATAATGATAATAATTATAAAAACATCGATAACTATACGAACGATACAATATTGATAGAGAAGTTATAACTCTCATCACACACCCAAAGATGTGGAGACAACGACGTTTCGGTCCGTCCTGAACCATTATCAAGTCCATTGATAGAGTCGCTACACTACGACAATCCACTGAGGTTTGCCTGGTGTAATGTCTAAATAATGTCATTGTGATTACATTGTGTGATATTGTCTTGAAAATTCCATACCATCTCCCGCTCATTTTCTTGCATCGTTTAGTCATCATTCAGTTCAACTGCACCTTCCTCTTTCTCTCTGTAGCTCTTAAACTAACTTTCTTCCGTGATCTCAAAGAGATTCAGAAATTATTTTCCGCACGTCACATATTTCTTATCCTTTTGTTCTTATTCTCATTTTTCCATTTGTGCCACAGTCTCTCCATCATCAACTTCAAATATGCGATCATATGCCACAATTTTCTGCCAATAACTGTCCAACTTGATATCTCAAACTTTGATATCTCACAGCTGAAGTGTGTAATACATATATGTATGTATGCATATATATATGCATATATGTGCATGAATGTATGTATGTTGTGAGGGAATCTAGATTCCCTCAGCTAGTTTTCCTAGTTTCTAGATTAGGCTAGTCGCTCTTGAAACTGAAGCTTTCAAACTAACATATACTTGTGGGATGTTGAATGAAAGCTTATGTTATGGACTATCATTTGTGAGTAGTCAGACGTCTGTGATTGCTCTGTAGAGAGAATTACAGAGATTTCTCTGTTTCTGTGAAATAGGATGAGAAGGATACTTGACTAAAACCGTTAGAGGTGGGGGAAGAGTGGGGTGAACGTTGCCCCCCCCCCAACATGTGAGACATCGCGCCATTGTCTTTAGGCCTCCCGCTCCTTGTGACGTCATGGGATGCCTGAGGCCTGTGATTGGAGTAGGCAAGTGTACTCCAAGCCGAGTTTTGGCACGAAGAACTGTGATTGGGAGCGGCACGAGGGAGCCGTGCCGGCTTTGTGTTGATTGGTCACGACAAAGTAAGGGAGGAGGTATGGGCATTTTGAGTTTCCTTAGCCCGGGAAATGGTCAGTCTGAGCAGGGTAGCAGGTGGACGAGGACGTGTCTGGGTGGAGGGGGGGAGTTTTCCCCCTCCACCCCCATTAATCGCGGACGTTACCGTGTTGTCTAGCAGGGATGGCACTCCTGCCATCCCGGGTTGTGTCTAGGCCCAATTTTCGTGAAATTCGAGGGCCAACGAGGTACAGAAGGACCAGTAAAATAGCCTCAGAGACAGTGGGCACCCTTGAGGCAGCTGGCAGAGCCTCATGGTGTAACAGGTGGTTTGAACCCAGCAAACACAAATCATCTACACAACGTTCGCCTATCTCTTCCCATAGGTGTGGGAATGATTTGCATTGAGAATGGTGCAGGAAAGCCTTTGAGAAACTTTTACTCAAAAAATCCAAACACAAAGGTTTAATTATAAATTGTTTTTCTACAATTATTTTCTTCCAAATGTAAAACAAATAGTTTTTACATGTTTAAATATAAAATTTATGGTGTTTTTTTGTAAAATTCATTAATAAATTGTGAATGATATATATTGGCTGAGTGAAACCTTTAAAATCCATTTAGTTATAATATGAACAGAAAAAAGTAGTTTTCCAAATTTTCTAAAAATCGCTCTTTTTAACACAATTTGACTCCTTATGCATTCCACTAAACACTAATATCATGTTTAAATATATAATTTATGTATTATTCCCTAAGATAATTTATATAAATTATAAAAGTTGCTGGAAAGTGGTGAGAAAGAATCTGAAAACGTTTTGTTGTCTTATATTGGCGTGTTCTTATTAACTAGAGTGAGTAAGAGTGAGCGAGAGTGGGTAAGAGTGAGTAAGAGTGACTGAAGGTGAGTGAGAGTGCCAGAGAGTGTGTAAGTGTGAGTAAGAGTGAGTATAAGTAAGAGTGACTGAGAGTGAGTAAGAGTGACTGAGTGAGTAAGAGTGAGAGTAAGGGTGACAGAATGAGTAAGAGTGAAGTGATTGAGAGTAAGGGTGAGTATGAGAGTAAGAGTGATTGAGAGTTAGAGTGAGAGTAAGAGTGATTGAGAGTTAGTGAGAGTAAGAGTGATTGAGAGTAAGAGTGATTGAGAGTAAGAGTGATTGAGAGTAAGAGTGATTGAGAGTAAGAGTGATTGGGAGTAAGAGTGATTGGGAGTAAGAGTGATTGAGAGTAAGAGTGATTGGGAGTAAGAGTGATTGGGAGTAAGAGTAAGAGTGAGGGTAAGAGTAAGAATGAGAATAAGAGTGATTGAGAGTAAGAGTGAGTAAGAGTAAGAATGAGAGTAAGAGTGATTGGGAGTAAGAGTGATTGAGAGTAAGAGTGATTGGGAGTAAGAGTGATTGGGAGTAAGAGTAAGAGTGAGGGTAAGAGTAAGAATGAGAATAAGAGTGATTGAGAGTAAGAGTGAGTAAGAGTAAGAATGAGAGTAAGAGTGATTGAGAGTAAGAGTGATTGAGAGTAAGAGTGATTGAGAGTAAGAGTGATTGGGAGTAAGAGTGATTGGGAGTAAGAGTAAGAGTGAGAGTAGGAGTAAGAATGAGAATAAGAGTGATTGAGAGTAAGAGTGAGTAAGAGTAAGAATGAGAGTAAGAGTGATTGAGAGTAAGAGTGATTGAGAGTAAGAGTGATTGAGAGTAAGAGTGATTGGGAGTAAGAGTGATTGGGAGTAAGAGTAAGAGTGAGAGTAAGAGTAAGAATGAGAATAAGAGTGATTGAGAGTAAGAGTGATTGGAAGTAAGAGTAAGAGTAAGAATGAGAGTAGGAGTGATTGAGAGTAGGAGTGATTGGGAGTAGGAGTGATTGGGAGTAAGAGTGATTGAGAGTAAGAGTAATTGAGAGTATGAGTATGAGAGTAAGAGTGAGAGAGTGAGTATGAATGGGTAAGGGTGACTGAGAGTGAGTAAGAGTGACAGAGTAAGAATGACAGAGTAAGAGTGATAGAGAGTAAGAGTGACAGAGAGTAAGAGTGACAGAGAGTAAGAGTGACAGAGTAAGAGTGACAGAGAGTAAGAGTGACAGAGAGTAAGAGTGACAGAGAGTAAGAGTGACAGAGAGTAAGAGTGACAGAGTAAGAGAGTGAGAGTGATTATGAGAGAGTTAAGAGTGTGAGGTGTGAGAGGGTAGCAGGCCAGGGAGGCAGGATGTGTGGTCACAGGCGAGGCCTAGGCCTCGTGATCTCTAATGTTGGTTTTTATATATATGTTGGATTTTTTGTCCTGTTTCAAATTATAATTATTTAGCAGGAATGTAATAAGATATTGCACAGTATTAATGTGACAATAATATATGCATTATTTCCTTGATAATCAAACTTGTTGTTCAAAGATAATATACAATCTTTGAAGGAAACATTTTGAGAGCGCGAGCTGGCAACACTGGGCTGGTGGGTGAGAGAGACATATGGTTAGTTGTGCTCAGACCTTCAGTGGTGAAGGGTGTGTCCCAGCTGGCCGCCACCAGCCGCCACCCGCCGCCACCCGCCACCCACCACCAGCCGCCACCCGCCACCACCCACCACCCACCACCCACCACCAGCCGCCACCCGCCACCACCCACCACCCGCCACCCACCACCAGCCGCCACCCGCCACCACCCACCACCAGCCGCCACCCGCCACCACCCACCACCAGCCGCCACCCGCCGCCACCCGCCACCAGCCGCCACCCGCCACCACCCACCACCAGCTGCCACCCGCCACCACCCACCACCCACCGCCACCCGCCGCCACCCACCACCAGCCGCCACCCGCCGCCACCCACCACCAGCCGCCACCCGCCACCACCCACCACCCGCCGCCACCCGCCGCCACCCACCACCCGCGCCGCCACCCACCGCCACCCACCACCAGCCGCCACCCGCCGCCACCCGCCACCACCCACCACCAGCCGCCACCCGCCACCACCCACCACCAGCCGCCACCCGCCACCACCCACCACCTGCCGCCACCCGCCGCCACCCACCACCAGCCGCCACCCGCCACCACCCACCACCCGCCGCCACCCGCCGCCACCCACCACCCGCCGCCACCCGCCGCCACCCACCACCAGCCGCCACCCGCCACCACCCACCACCAGCCGCCACCCGCCACCACCCACCACCAGCCGCCACCCGCCGCCACCCACCACCCGCCGCCACCCGCCGCCACCCACCACCAGCCGCCACCCGCCGCCACCCGCCGCCACAAACCACCAGCCGCCACCCGCCACCCGCCGCCACCCGCCACCCGCCGCCACCCACCACCCGCCGCCACCCCCCGCCACCCACCACCCGCCGCCACCCGCCGCCACCCACCACCCGCCGCCACCCGCCGCCACCCACCACCAGCCGCCACCCGCCGCCACCCACCACCAGCCGCCACCCGCCGCCACCCACCACCAGCCGCCACCCGCCGCCACCCACCAGCAGCCGCCACCCCCCGCCACCCACCACCAGCCGCCACCCGCCGCCACCCACCACCAGCCGCCACCCGCCACCACCCACCACCAGCCGCCACCCGCCGCCACCCGCCGCCACCCGCCGCCACCCGCCGCCACCCGCCGCCACCCGCCACCCGCCGCCACCCGCCGCCACCCGCCGCCACCCGCCACCCGCCGCCACCCCCCGCCACCCACCACCCGCCGCCACCCCCCGCCACCCACCACCACCCACCACCAGCCGCCACCCGCCACCAGCCGTCACCCGCCACCACCCGCCACCAGCCGGCACCCGCCACCAGCCACTGCCACCCACCACCGCCACTCACCACCCGCCGCCACCACCCACCACCAGCCGCCACCCACCACCAGCCACCGCCACCCACCACCGCCACCCGCCGCCACCACCCACCACCACCACCCACCACCACCAGCCGCCGCCGCCACCTCCACCCACCACCACCGCCGCCACCACCCATCACCGCCGCCGCCACCACCACCCACCACCACCGCCGCCGCCACCACCCATCACCGCCGCCGCCGCCACCACCCACCACCGCCACCACCCACCACCGCCGCCACCACCACCCACCACCACCACCCACCACCGCCGCCACCACCAGCCGCCACAAGCCGCCACCGCCCGCCACCGCCCGCCACCAGCCGCCATCACCACCACCACCACCACCAGCCGCCATCACCGCCACCAGCCGCCACCAGCTGCCACCACCACCAGCCGCCACCACCACCACCACCAGCCGCCATCACCGCCACCAGCTGCCACCACCACCAGCCGCCATCACCGCCACCAGCTGCCGCCACCAACAGCCGCCACCACCGCCACCACCACCTGCCACCAGCCGCCACCACCGCCACCACCACCTGCCACCAGCCGCCACCACCGCCCGCTATCAGCCGTCACCGCCCGTTGCCACAGTCGCCACCGCAAGCCGCCACCGCCAGCCGCCACCAGCCCCCCCCCACCGCCGATCGTCTCCACCCACCACAGCCGCCGCCGCCCGCCACCGCCCGCCACCGCCCGCCACCGCCCACCACCACCCACCACAGCCGCCACCACCCACCACCCGCCGCCACCACCCACCACCACCAGCCGCCACCGCCACCCACCACCCGCCGCCACCACCCACCACCACCAGCCGCCGCCGCCACCCACCACCGCCGCCGCCACCACCACCCACCACCACCGCCGCCACCACCACCCACCACCACCGCCGCCGCCACCCACCACCACCAGCCACCGCCGCCACCACCACCCACCACCACCACCGCCGCCACCACCCACCACCACCGCCGCCACCACCACCACCGCCGCCACCACCACCGCCGCCACCACCCACCACCGCCAGCCGCCACCACTCATCACAGACGCCGCCACCCGCCACCGCCCGCCACCACCGCCAGACACAGCCGCCAGTGTCCGCCACCGCCCGCCACCACCGCCAGACACAGCCGCCAGTGTCCGCCACCGCCGCCACTGTCCGCCACCGCCGCCACTGTCCGCCACCGCCGCCACTGTCCGCCACCGCCGCCACTGTCCGCCACTGTCCGCCACCGCCACCGCCACCACTGTCTGCCACCGCCACCACTGTCCGCCCGCCGCCACCACTGTCCGCCCGCCGCCACCACTGTCCGCCCGCCGCCACCACTGTCCGCCCGCCGCCACCACTGTCCGCCCGCCGCCTCCACTGTCCGCCCGCCGCCTCCACTGTCCGCCCGCCGCCTCCACTGTCCGCCCGCCGCCACCACTGTCCGCCCGCCGCCGCCACTGTTCGCCCGCCGCCACCAAAGCCGCCACGGTCCGCCCGCCGCCACTATCCGCCACAGCCGCCACTGTCCGCCCGCCGCCACTGTCCGCCCGCCGCCTCTGTCCGCCCGCCGCCACTATCCGCCACCGCCGCCACTGTCCTCCCGCCGCCACTGTCCGCCCGCCGCCACTGTCCGCCACCCACCACCAGCCGCCACCCGCCGCCACCCGCCACCCGCCGCCACCCGCCGCCACCCGCCACCCGCCGCCACCCACCACCCGCCGCCACCCCCCGCCACCCACCACCCGCCGCCACCCGCCGCCACCCACCACCCGCCGCCACCCGCCGCCACCCACCACCAGCCGCCACCCGCCGCCACCCACCACCAGCCGCCACCCGCCGCCACCCACCACCAGCCGCCACCCGCCGCCACCCACCAGCAGCCGCCACCCCCCCGCCACCCACCACCAGCCGCCACCCGCCGCCACCCACCACCAGCCGCCACCCGCCACCACCCACCACCAGCCGCCACCCGCCGCCACCCGCCACCCGCCGCCACCCGCCGCCACCCGCCACCCGCCGCCACCCGCCGCCACCCGCCGCCACCCCCCGCCACCCACCACCCGCCGCCACCCCCCGCCACCCACCACCACCCACCACCAGCCGCCACCCTCCACCACCCGCCACCCGCCACCACCCGCCACCACCCGCCACCAGCCGGCACCCGCCACCAGCCACTGCCACCCACCACCGCCACTCACCACCCGCCGCCACCACCCACCACCAGCCGCCACCCGCCACCAGCCACCGCCACCCACCACCGCCACCCGCCGCCACCACCCACCACCACCACCCACCACCACCAGCCGCCGCCGCCACCACTACCCACCACCACCGCCGCCACCACCCATCACCGCCGCCGCCACCACCACCCACCACCACCGCCGCCGCCACCACCCATCACCGCCGCCGCCGCCACCGCCCCACCACCGCCACCACCCACCACCGCCGCCACCACCATCCACCACCACCACCCACCACCGCCGCCACCACCAGCCGCCACAAGCCGCCACCGCCCGCCACCGCCCGCCACCAGCCGCCATCACCACCACCACCACCACCAGCCGCCATCACCGCCACCAGCTGCCACCAGCTGCCACCACCACCAGCCGCCACCACCACCACCACCAGCCGCCATCACCGCCACCAGCTGCCACCACCACCAGCCGCCATCACCGCCACCAGCTGCCGCCACCAACAGCCGCCACCACCGCCACCACCACCTGCCACCAGCCGCCACCACCGCCACCACCACCTGCCACCAGCCGCCACCACCGCCCGCTATCAGCCGTCACCGCCCGTTGCCACAGTCGCCACCGCAAGCCGCCACCGCCAGCCGCCACCAGCCCCCCCCACCGCCGATCGTCTCCACCCACCACAGCCGCCGCCGCCCGCCACCGCCCGCCACCGCCCGCCACCGCCCGCCACCGCCCGCCACCACCCACCACAGCCGCCACCACCCACCACCCGCCGCCACCACCCACCACCACCAGCCGCCACCGCCACCCACCACCCGCCGCCACCACCCACCACCACCAGCCGCCGCCGCCACCCACCACCGCCGCCGCCACCACCACCCACCACCACCGCCGCCACCACCACCCACCACCACCGCCGCCGCCACCACCACCCACCACCACCACCGCCGCCACCACCCACCACCACCGCCGCCACCACCACCACCGCCGCCACCACCACCGCCGCCACCACCCACCACCGCCAGCCGCCACCACTCATCACAGACGCCGCCACCCGCCACCGCCCGCCACCACCGCCAGACACAGCCGCCAGTGTCCGCCACCGCCGCCAGTGTCCGCCACCGCCGCCACTGTCCGCCACCGCCGCCACTGTCCGCCACCGCCGCCACTGTCTGCCACCGCCGCCACTGTCCGCCACTGTCCGCCACCGCCACCGCCACCACTGTCTGCCACCGCCACCACTGTCCGCCCGCCGCCACCACTGTCCGCCCGCCGCCACCACTGTCCGCCCGCCGCCACCACTGTCCGCCCGCTGCCACCACTGTCCACCCGCCGCCTCCACTGTCCGCCCGCCGCCTCCACTGTCCGCCCGCCGCCTCCACTGTCCGCCCGCCGCCACCACTGTCCGCCCGCCGCCGCCACTGTTCGCCCGCCGCCGCCAAAGCCGCCACGGTCCGCCCGCCGCCACTATCCGCCACAGCCGCCACTGTCCGCCCGCCGCCACTGTCCGCCCGCCGCCTCTGTCCGCCCGCCGCCACTATCCGCCACCGCCGCCACTGTCCTCCCGCCGCCACTGTCCGCCCGCCGCCACTGTCCGCCCGCCGCCGCCCTGTCCGCCCGCCTCCACTATCCGCCACCGCCGCCACTGTCCGCCCGCCGCCACTGTCCGCCCGCCGCCACTATCCGCCACCGCCGCCACTGTCCGCCCGCCGCCACTGTCCGCCCGCCGCCACTATCCGCCACCGCCACCACTGTCCGCCACCGCCACCACTGTCTGCCACCGCCACCACTGTCCGCCCGCCGCCACCACTGTCCGCCCGCCGCCACCACTGTCCGCCCGACGCCACCACTGTCCGCCCGCCGCCACCACTGTCCGCCCGCCGCCACCACTGTCCGCCCGCCGCCTCCACTGTCCGCCCGCCGCCACCACTGTCCTCCCGCCGCCGCCACTGTTCGCCCGCCGCCGCCACTGTCCGCCCGCCGCCGCCACTGTCCGCCCGCCGCCGCCACTGTCCGCCCGCCGCCACCACTGTCCGCCCGCCGCCGCCACTGTCCGCTCGCCGCCACTGTCCACCACCGCCGCCACGGTCCGCCCACCGCCACTATCCGCCACTATCCGCCACCGCCGCCACTGTCCGCCCGCCGCCACTGTCCGCCCGCCGCCACTATCCGCCACCGCCGCCACTGTCCGCCCGCCGCCACTATCCGCCACCGCCGCCACTGTCCGCCCGCCGCCACTGTCCGCCCGCCGCCACTATCCGCCACCGCCGCCACTGTCCGCCACAGCCGCCACTCTCCGCCGTACAGCCTCCCCTCTCTCCGTTAGTAAATAATTATAATTGTTAGTAAATAATAAAAGAAATATAAATTATTAGATTTTTTTTACCCTTAAATTGGTTTTAATATTTAAATTGAAAATAATAATATAATATAAAATATAATAAAAATAATATAATATAAAATATAATTTAATTTCAAGAAATTTAACTTTAAACACAAAGATGTGAAAAGGGTTCAGATTATTGGCTCAAACCTTTCATAAGAGATTCATATTGGTATATGAATGGATTATGAATGACTCATGTTAGGAGTGTAAAGTTGCCACAACATCTCAAATTAGTGTTAGATACATATGTCTTGGTTATAAGTTTTGGAAACCTATTTAAGTCCACACACAATATCGTATCTGATACGATAAAACAAACGTTTCCAATACTTTCAAATACTTTCCAGATATGTTGTGGCAACCTAAAATTGTTTGCTGGGAATATCCTGTCTAATGTAGAACTATTGACTATTGGTGGATTCAGGGCAGTGTAATTGTGGTAAGATTACAGGCCCCTGTGGGACGTTGAATTCCACCCTGTTGGTCCGCCCGGTGGTGACGCCGCCGGCCATTGTCACCCCAGTGTAGAGCAAGGCAGGCTCTGGTTTGATGGGGTTGTTAGTGATTCCCCATCCGCGTGTGTACGCCTGTGGGCGGCAGCCTGCCAGCCCGAGGCACGCATGTGCGCGGCCACCCCAGGCCGCCCGCGGCAGCCTGCGGCCACCCACCTTGGCCAGCTGCCTGGGGGGGGGGGGCCACCCGCGCGGCCAAACCCCCACCCCACCCCGCGCACCAGCTCAGCCGGGTGGGGTGCTATGACGTCATGCGCTACCCGTGGCCACCCCCAGGCCACCCAGCTGCATGGCTCGGCTTGGCCCGGCTTGGCCCGGCTCGGCCAGGCTCAGCCCGCGCGCCGGCTACCCCAGGCTGCCCGCGCGCCGGCCACCACCACCATCCCCCCCCCTCTCAGCTCGGGAGGGGCGCTGTGGGCCACATGCCTTGGCCACCTCCTTGGGCCACTTGGCCACTTTCCCGGGACAGCCTAGGGCCACATCTTGTCGACGCATGAGGAGCAAGCTAAGTGTTGACAGCCAGTGAGGTAGTGACCTGGAAAATGAGCGTAATGAGGAGGTGTAGACGTGAGTACAATTATCATTGTGTACAGTGTGATGAGTACCGGTGGAAATTCCCGGTAAGAGTTGTCTCAGATCCTCGACAGGCTAGGGAAGCAGCTGAGGGACAGCTGTCTGTAGCACGTCCAGGTGACTGGTAGGGCGGTACCTGGAGATAGATGTTGTACACGGGACCACACTGTAGTTATATATATGTATGTTATATACATATATATATGTGGGTGTAGACTGACTCGAGTATGTACCGGTCAGTGTAGAGATTTACCATATAAGTGATCCAGCCTGTCGATTCTATATAATCGTTCAGACTGGATTAATGCCATAGAGTAAAGTAGATAAATTATAATCATTAGAGGTAGGCAGGCCAGGTTGCAGGGATGTCAGTGGGTACCCTGAGGTCTGTGTAGTTAGAGTTACATTTACCTGATGATATAATTTTCATTGATTATGTGAATGCCATTTCTATGTGTAAATGAACACATAGAAATGGCATTCACATAATCAATGAAAATGAGGTGATTTGGTGAAATGCTATGCCCAAGATTACCATCCGAGTTGCCGTCGGGGAAGTGGCTCAAATAGCCTCGGCTATCACTTCCTTTTGACGGCCGTGATGGTCAAGTGGATTAAGGCGCCCTGTAGTTACCAGTAGCGGTGCTTCTGGGAGTATGGGTTCGAGTCACTTCTGGGGTGTGAGTTTTCATTCGCATATAGTCCTGGGGACCATTCAGGCTTGTTCGCATTTGTGTTCCTCACGTGTGCCCCAAAGAATGAGGTGATTTGGTGAAATGCTATGCCCAAGATTACCATCCGAGTTGCCGTCGGGGAAGTGGCTCAAATAGCCTCGGCTATCACTTCCTTTTGACGGCCGTGATGGTCAAGTGGATTAAGGCGCCCTGTAGCTACCAGTTGCGGTGCTTCTGGGAGTATGGGTTCGAGTCACTTCTGGGGTGTGAGTTTTCATTCGCATATAGTCCTGGGGACCATTCAGGATTGTTCGCATTTGTGTTCCTCACGTGTGCCCCAAAGAATGAGGTGATTTGGTGAAATGCTATGCCCAAGATTACCATCCGAGTTGCCGTCGGGGAAGTGGCTCAAATAGCCTCGGCTATCACTTCCTTTTGACGGCCGTGATGATCAAGTGGATTAAGGCGCCCTGTAGTTACCAGTTGCGGTGCTTCTGGGAGTATGGGTTCGAGTCACTTCTGAGGTGTGAGTTTTCATTCGCATATAGTCCTGGGGACCATTCAGGCTTGTTCGCATATATATATATATATATATATATATATATATATATATATATATATATATATATATATATATATATATATATATATATATATATATATATATATATATATATATATATATATATATATATATATATATATATATATATAAGAGGGTACCATCTCTGGTGTAATGGCAGGGACCCACAGCCTTAAAGAAGGGAACACAGCGCATTCAGAGAAAAACTTGCCATTAAACTCCGTATACGTATGAGTGTTCACTTCTCCTACCGTCTCCTTTTTTATGTTTTACACTTTACTATACGAGGTTATTCAGTTACATATCGGATTGTATACAAAAAACGAACATTAAGAGGACATAAGAGGAAGTTTGTTTCCAAGAAGCTGTAGATTTCTTGGAACTCCTCCGACGCCGGGCAGGAACCGAGGACGCAGTGGGCCTCCCGCCCCCCCTGGATCTCGACACTGAGGAATTGGAAGAGAAAACTCGCCGCTCTAGGGTCTCTTGTAGTGTCAATGAGCTTGGAACCATGAGCCTTAAAAATTCTTCTTTCACTCTCTCTTCCTTGGCCTAGAGTCTTAGACCCTATTGGAACGAAGTTGTACCGGTGATCTAATTCCTTGTACCTGGTTGACTTGCATCTTTCTCTGTGTGTCGCCGCGGCCCCTGCTTGGCGGGCAGAGAGGTTGATGTATGTGGTTGGCAGGATGGATACGCAAGTATAGTCCCACACAAACTGTCTGCTACTCTTCCAAGGGCGCAGTGTGATTCCGTTTGGTCAGCCTGCAAAGCTATCAGTCACGGTTCAATAGATTGCCGAGCTCTCTCTCTCTGCTTGACACTGGGCTGAGGCAAGGGTTTTCTTAATGATGTCATTGCCTAGAGTGACACCAGCCAGATTTTCTACAGTGCAGGCCATGCAATCCATATTCGTCAGCATCTGCCTCGCCCCAAATACACCCATGAACAGTGTGAATAGGAGCAGCAAGACGGAGAGCGACTGCAATACAGAGCTCCTGTTGATCAAGACGTGTGCCTGTCGCAGACATAGGGACTGCCAAAAGGAAGTCCCCTGCATGGAAAGCCTGCACAACTGTGAGGCGTGCACGATTACTGGGGGTTGTTGCTGCCTCCAGCAAAGCTGTGGCTTCTTTCTCTACAATGGGACTGTTCCAGCAGGATTGTTTCTTGGCTTTCTACATGGTTGGTCTGAGAGCTGGGTCTGCCATGGTACCCCATTTTGTGTCGCATTCCTTGTAGTGGGAGTCCTGTATCTCTGCTAAGTCACACAGGTTGTCCGGTAGAGTTTCCTTAACTAGATAATCTGATGCGGGGGAGGAAGACAGGAAGGCTGGGACAACGATTTAGGTGGTAGTGCGGACACCCAAGCCGCCGAGCCTGACAGGAAGAGTGGCTTGTTTTCACTGGCATTCGTTGAAGGAGAGGTTATCAACTTTTTCTACCATGGTCCTTAATAACGGGCGATTCTCTTCAAGCTCATTCTCTTCAAGCTTTGGGCTATTGTAGGATGGGGCGTACCTCAGAAAGTAGGTTAGCCTCGGAAGGGATAGGTATTTCGTGAGGAGATATAAAGCATCGTGGGCGTCGATTACACCTATCCTGTCTTCCATCTTCCTGAGGTCTGTGATTTTCTTATCAAGGATCTCCTCAATGGCGTTAGACCCGAGGAGAGCTCCAAGGAGGGTGATGTTATCAGCCCTAATGAGATGAGCTCCAGGCAAGGCAGACCTTATTCTACTTATGATGTTTGGGTTGGAGGAGACTACTTCACACTTGGAAAGGTTCAGGAAGAGATCCAGGCTTACTTCTTGCCCCTTTATTTTTCTGATGTCTTCCAAGAAGTGGTCTAGGTTGCCAGCTATAGTGCCATCATCCCAAATCCAGATGTTGAACTCGCTGGACAAGCTTTCTGTGATTTCTTTCAAGACTAAGCAGAAAAGAAGAGGAGCTAGGGGATCACCTTGCTGAACACCTTCACATGATCTGATTTCGTGTTCACCAAAGAGCAGTTTTGACTCACCACTGTAGCACGATAGTATGAACGGGTAGAGGGGCCGGAAATGGCGATGTACGGCACAAAGCACTGCATCTCTTCTGACCATGTTGAAGGCATTCTTAAAGTCCAGTTTAAGTAGGGCCTTTTCGTCAGTCAGAAATGTTGGTTAAGTATGCTCGTTCTGTATGAGCAGCCGCTTCACAGCATTGTGGGATCCTAAATCCTAGCTAAATTGGTTTCAGCAATTCAGCTGCTTCGCAGCTTTGGGGGGGGGGGGGGGGGGATCGCAAATCCTAGCTGAATTGATTTCAGCAATTCAGTCGCTTGCTGGCTGACAACCCTCGTAGCAGCCTTGGCAACCAGGCGTCGGAGAGTGTTGCCAACAGCGATTGGCCTGATTCTATTGTCCTTCTTTTTGAGAGCACAGAGGGAGGCACCAAAAAAGAGAGGCCTGATGACCTCAGGTATATCACCAGCCAGATACTCATTGACGAACCTTGTGAGTTCCATAAGAAGATCTGGTGCAGCATCACCAACCGCAGGATTTAACATTTGCTTGATGTGTTGAGGTTTTAATCCTGTAAAGCCGCCTGCTGACCCAGGTGGAAATCAAAGGGCTGCTTTGTAGACCTCAGATTCAGATACTCATTGACGAACCTTGTGCGTTATTGGGCATAGCTTTTTATCAAATCACCTCATTCTTTGGGGCACACGTGAGGAACACAAATGTGAACAAGCCTGAAAGGTCCCCAGGACTATATGAGACTGAAAACTCACACCCCCAGAAGTGACTCGAACCCATACACCCAGGAGCAACGCAAGTGGTATCTACAGGACGCCTTAATCCGCTTGACCATCACGACCGGACATAAGGAAGTGATAGCCGAAGCAGATTAAGGCGTCCTGTAGATACCAGTTGCATTGCTCCTGGGAGTATGGGTTCGAGTCACTTCTGGGGTGTGAGTTTTCAGTCGCATATAGTCTTGGGACCATTCAGGCTTGTTCGCAATTGTGTTCCACACGTGTGCCCCAATGAATGAGGTGATTTGATAAAAAGCTATGCCCAAGATTACCATCCGAGTGCCGGCGGGGAAGTCGTTCAAATACCTTCGGCTATCACTTCCTTATGTCCGGTCGTGATGGTCAAGCGGATTAATGCGTCCTGTAGATACCAATTGCGTTGCTCCTGGGAGTATGGGTTCGAATCACTTCTGGGGTGTGAGTTTTCTGTCGCATATAGTCCTGGGGACCATTCAGGCTTGTTCACATTTGTGTTCCTCACGTGTGCTCCAAAGAATGAGGTGATTTGATAAAATGCTATGCCCAAGATTACCATCCGAGTGCCAGCGGGGAAGTGCTTCAATTAGCTTCGGCTATCACTTCCTTATGTCTGGTCGTTATGGTCAAGCGGATTAAGGCGTCCTGTAGATACCAGTTGCGTTGCGCCTGGGAGTATGGTTTCAAGTCACTTCTGGGGTGTGAGCCTACACACACACACACACACACACACACACACACATATATATATATATATATATATATATATATATATATATATATATATATATATATATATATATATATATATATATATATATATATATATATATATATAGTATTGTCAATTTAGTACTTTATATAATTCAACAACGTGTTCTACATAGGCATCTATCTAGCATGGTCCACTAATGATTCTATACGGGCTTCCTTAGCTACAGAATATATCTAAACATCTACAGATTCGACCAAATAATTTACATGAATCACTCTATCAGATAACCTGGTACACCAATGGCTTTACATAACTCTCGCGTACCTGAATATAATCTTCATTTGAATTCAGATTATCGTCAAGTTGATCGTCCGTCGTTGAGGGCTCCTATGAGGCCTGAATGTAATTATAACTTAATGACTTCTAAATGAGGTCATAACTCTTCCTAATTGGATTACAAAACGTTGCGTTTTTCTCCAATTTTCTGACAGTTCCAAGAATGAATGAATGTCTTCACTATTGCTCCCATTTTATGATTTCATTATTGTTGTCATTAATATATTAATTATAAAATGGCAATTTTTTACTTTAATTTTTAAATAATATTTAAAATTAACAAGCATATGTTTTCAATATAGCATCACTCACCTATGAAACTGTATTTACGGAACACATATAATCCCTGATATTTCTATCGTTATTCATACCAGAAATACATTAGATTAAGTAAATTTTGCTTCTCTCGGATTACAAGAACTATTTCGTCAATATTTTGAACTGGCTTCTGATCGGCTTTGATTTCATTAAAGTTCCAAAAATATTTTGAGAAATGAGTTCAAGATGAGAGGCGATGAATCAGCTGTGATCGCAACATGAGGTACATAGTACTTCATGGTGTTCGGAAAATTATTCACACATTGTACTCGGGAAATTATCACCACATTGAGCTCGGGGAATTATCTTCCATACCGGGAAGACCCATAATAGATCCACATCCAGCGGTGGCGTCGAAGAAGAATTCGTTTGTGGAAAGCCTGACTCATACCAGCCAGATATGCACAAGCCAGACTCATACAAGCCAGATTCGTACAAGCCAAACTCGTACAAGCCAGACTCGTACAAGCCAGACTCGTACAAGCCAGACTCGTACAAGCCAGACTCGTACAAGCCAGACTCGCACAAGCCAGACTCGTACAAGCCAGACTCGTACAAGCTAGACTCGTACAAGCCAGACACGTACAAGCCAGACTCGTACAAGCCAGACTCGTACAAGCCAGACTCGTACAAGCCAGACTCGTACAAGCCAGACTCGTACAAGCCAGACTCGTACAAGCTAGACTCGTACAAGCCAGGCTCGTACAAGCCAGACTCGTACAAGCCAGACTCGTACAAGCCAGACTCGTACAAGCCAAACTCGTTCAAGTCAGACTCGGGCAAGCCAGACTCGTACAAGCCAGACTCGTACAAGCCAGACTCGTACAAGCTAGACTCGTACAAGCCAGGCTCGTACAAGCCAGACTCGTACAATCTAGACTCGTACAAGCCAGACTCGTACAAGCTAGACTCGTACAAGCCAGACTCGTACAAGCCAGGCTCGTACAAGCCAGACTCGTACAAGCTAGACTCGTACAAGCTAGACTCGTACAAGCCAGACTCGTACAAACCAGACTCGTACAAGCCAGACTCGTACAAGCCAGACTCGTACAAGCTAGACTCGTACAAGCCAGGCTCGTACAAGCCAGACTCGTACAATCTAGACTCGTACAAGCCAGACTCGTACAAGCTAGACTCGTACAAGCCAGACTCGTACAAGCCAGACTCGTACAAGCCAGACTCGTACAAGCCAGACTCGTACAAGCCAGATTCGTACAAGCTAGACTCGTACAAGCCAGGCTCGTACAAGCCAAACTCGTACAAGCCAGACTCGTACAAGCCAGACTCGTACAAGCCAAACTCGTTCAAGTCAGACTCGGGCAAGCCAGACTCGTACAAGCCAGACTCGTACAAGCCAGACTCGTACAAGCCAGACTCGTACAAGCTAGACTCGCACAAGCCAGACTCGTACAAACCAGACTCGTACAAGCCAGACTCGTACAAGCCAGACTCGTACAAGCCAGACTCGTACAAGCTAGACTCGTACAAGCCAGGCTCGTACAAGCCAGACTCGTACAATCTAGACTCGTACAAGTCAGACTCGTACAAGCTAGACTCGTACAAGCCAGACTCGTACAAGCCAGACTCGTACAAGCCAGACTCGTACAAGCCAGACTCGTACAAGCCAGATTCGTACAAGCTAGACTCGTACAAGCCAGGGTCGTACAAGCCAGACTCGTATAAGCCAGACTCGTACAAGCCAGACTCGTACAAGCCAGACTCGTTCAAGTCAGACTCGTACAAGCCAGACTCGTACAAGCCAGACTCGTACAAGCCAGACTCGTACAAGCCAGACTCGTACAAGCTAGACTCGCACAAGCCAGACTCGTACAAACCAGACTCGTACAAGCCAGACTCGTACAAGCCAGACTCGTACAAGCCAGACTCGTACAAGCTAGACTCGTACAAGCCAGGCTCGTACAAGCCAGACTCGTACAATCTAGACTCGTACAAGCCAGACTCGTACAAGCTAGACTCGTACAAGCCAGACTCGTACAAGCCAGACTCGTATAAGCCAGACTCGTACAAGCTAGACTCGTACAAGCCAGACTCGTACAAGCCAAACTCGTTCAAGTCAGACTCGTACAAGCCAGGCTCGTACAAGCCAGACTCGTACAATCTAGACTCGTACAAGCCAGACTCGTACAAGCCAGGCTCGTACAAGCCAGACTCGTACAAGCTAGACTCGTACAAGCTAGACTCGTACAAGCTAGACTCGTACAAGCCAGACTCGTACAAGCCAGACTCGTACAAGCCAGACTCGTACAAGCCAGACTCGTACAAGCCAGACTCGTACAAGCTAGACTCGTACAAGCCAGACTCGTACAAGCCAGACTCGTACAAGCCAGACTCGTACAAGCCAGACTCGTACAAGCCAGACTCGTACAAGCCAGACTCGTACAGGCCAGACTCGTACAAACCAGACTCGTACAAGCCAGACTCGTACAAACCAGACTCGTACAAGCCAGAGAAGCGTGTTGGTGGTTGTAAAGTTTGTGCAGCGGTCAGCTGGAGGAGTCATGGCTGCCAAAGTGTTTTGTTATGAACACAACAACAAACATTCCTGGAGTTATTGTGACGTGTGTCGTCACCTAACGCTGCTTACCTAACGGTGACTAACGGGAGGTCTATGTCCTTGGGCATCGTCTCCTATCACTGGCAGTTTGTTGGTCAACATGTCGTTAGTGTATGTGTGTGTGTGTGTTGCTATCAATGTAATGTATAGCTTAAGGAAATTAGGCACTTCTTTATTCAACTGAAGAGTTATACAAGGCGGTAAATCTTCATTGGGAAACTGTTTATTCAAGTAAATGACCTCATTAATCTCCATATAGAACAGAATTGCTGACCTGCTCCACAGGTGTCAGGGTCCGACACCTGTACAAGTCGTCAGTGTTCATGAACATTTAGATTCCATGATTATCGTGTGTTTTCTTTATTGGAGGAAAGAGAGGAAGGAACGTGTGTATGATTCATGGGAGAACAGAACTATGAGGAGAAAGCACCAAGCCATTTACGACTATATTGCATCTGGAAAGGGTCAGGAAAAGGATTTGGGATGGGAAGGGGGAAAGGAATGGTACCCAGCCATTTGGTTATCTTGAAATGATTTCGGGGCTTTTTAGTGTCCCCGCGGCCCGGTCCTCGACCAGGCCTCCACCCCCAGGAAGCTGCCCGTGACAGCTGACTAACACCCAGGTACCTATTTTACTGCTAGGTAACAGGGGCATAGGGTGAAAGAAACTCTTCTCATTGTTTCTCGCCGGCGCCTGGGATCGAACCCAGGACCACAGAATCATAAGACCAGCGTGCTGTCCGCTCGGCCGACCGGCTCCCTGGACGGTCGGAGATTGAACGCCGACCTGCATGAAGCGAGACCTTCACTCTACCATCCAAACCAAGTGGTTGAGAATGAGTCAATGCAAATGTATGTGTGTGTGTGTGTACTTAGTTGTGCTGGCGGGGGTCGAACTCTGGCTCTTTGGTCCCGCCACTGTCAATCCACTAATGTATAGGTTCTTGAGCCTACTGGGCTCTATCATTTCTACACTTGAAACTGAGTATGGAGTCAGTCTCCACCACATCACTTCCTAATGCATTCCATTTGTCTAAGCAAATGAAGTGTGTGTGTGTGTGTGTGTGTGTGTGTGTGTGTGTGTGTGTGTGTGTGTGTGTGTGTGTGTGTGTGTGTGTGTGTCATTGAGTGTACTCGCCCAGGATATGTACGTGTGTGTGCAGTAGTTACCCCTGACCTATTACCCGCGTAAAGGCGCCTGACAGCTGGGTGGACAGTGCTTCGGATTCGTAGTCCTGAGGTTCCGGGTTCGATTCCCGGTGGAGGCGGAGACAAATGGGCAAAATGTTTCATTCACCCTGATGTCCCTGTTACCTAGCAGTAAATTGGTACCTGGAGTTAGATAGCTGCTACGGGCTGCTTCCTGGGGGTGGAGGCCTGGTCAAGGACCGGGCCTCGCAAACATTAGCCTCCGAAATCATCTCAAGATAACCTCAAAATAACCCCTAACATTGTTGGTGACTGCAACATCTAGGAATAATTATAGGAAAGGTTTTATAAATTGGCAAGGAAACTAGACAGGTTGAGGAAGGGGGGGCGGGGGAGGAAAAGGGAAAAGGCAACATAGAACTTTCGGATAGAGCCTAACTATAATACTGTGATCCACACGGCTACATATAATCCAGTTAACCTCACAATAATTAATGCATTTGTCTGTCCGAGTCATACGCAGCAAATGTACGGTGTTAAAGAAGATGCTGCCATTGTTGCAACACTCAACACCTAGTAACACAATAGTACCAAAGTGCTACTTATATAGTTTTGGTACAATATGTGCTTTAAACACATACACACACATTATATATATATATATATATATATATATATATATATATATATATATATATATATATATATATATATATATATATATATATATATATATATATATATATATATATATATATATATATATATATATATATATATATATATATATATATATATATATATATATATATATATATATATATATATATATATATATATATATATATATATATATATATATATATATATATATATATATATATATATATATATATATATATATATATATATATATATATATATATATATATATATATATATATATATATATATATGTCGTACCTAGTAGCCAGAACGCACTTCTCGGCCTACTATGCAAGGCCCGATTTGCATAATAAGCCAAGTTTTCTTGAATTAATATATTTTCTCTATTTTTTTTCTTATGAAATGATAAAGCAACCCATTTCATTATGTATGAGGTAATTTTTTTTTTATTGAAGTTAAAATTAACGTAGATATATGACCGAACCTAACCAACCCTACCTAACCTAACCTAACTTATCTTTATAGGTTAGGTTAGGTTAGGTAGCCGAAAAAGTTAGGTTAGGTTAGGTTAGGTAGGTTAGGTAGTTGAAAAACAATTAATTCATGAAAACTTGGCTTATTAGGCAAATCGGGCCTTGCATAGTAGGCCGAGAAGTGCGTTCTGGCTACTAGGTACGACATATATATATATATATATATATATATGTCGTACCTAGTAGCCAGAACTCACTTCTCAGCCTACTATTCAAGGCCCGATTTGCCTAATAAGCCAAGTTTTCCTGAATTATTATATTTACTATAATTTTTTTCTTATGTAATGATAAAGCAACCCTTTTCTCTATGTATGAGGTAAATTTTTTTTTATTGGAGTTAAAATTAACGTAGATATATGACCGAACCTAACCAACCCTACCTAACCTAACCTAACCTATATTTATAGGTAAGGTTAGGTTAGGTAGCCAAAAAAAGCTAGGTTAGGTTAGGTTAGGTAGGTTAGGTAGACGAAAAAACATTAATTCAGGAAAACTTGGCTTATTAGGCAAATCGGGCCTTGAATAGTAGGCTGAGAAGTGCGTTCTGGCTATTAGGTACGACATATATATATATATATATATATATATATATATATATATATATATATGTCGTACCTAGTAGCCAGAACTCACTTTTTGGCCTACTATTCAAGGCCCGATTTGCCTAATAAGCCAAGTTTTCCTGAATTAATATATTTTTTCTAATTTTTTTCTTATGAAATGATAAAGCTACCCATTTCATTATGTATGAGGTCATTTTTTTTATTGGAGTTAAAATTAACGTAGATATTTGACCGAACCTAACCAACCCTACCTAACCTAACCTAACCTATCTTTATAGGTTAGGTTTGGTTAGGTAGCCGAAAAAGTTAGGTTAGGTTAGGTTAGGTAGGTTAGGTAGTCGAAAAACAATTAATTCATGAAAACTTGGCTTATTAGGCAAATCAGGCCTTGCATAGTAGGCTGAGAAGTGCGTTCTGGCTATTAGGTACGACATATATATATATATATATATATATATATATATATATATATATATATATATATATATATATATATATATATATATATATATATATATATATATATATATATATATAAGACACAACGTTGCATTCGAATAGGCGCGGCTTTTATATGTATCTACTATATACATGCCTCACCTGTGATAGGAAAAGACATGCTTTTTTTTAAAAACAGTGCCATCTGTTGCAAATAATGAAAACATGCATGCTATGCTAAATATATCACGAATTCCATTTCAATGTTTGTTAAAATTGCGTTGAAAAATTTTATCTTCATAGATTTCGATTTATTTTATTTTATAGATAATTATTTTGTGTGACATTGTGTTGGAATTAAGCTGTGTTGTTTATCATACCGTTCATTGCTTAAGTATAAGTATAGATGCAACACCTGTGACAGGTAAAACTGCTTTTCTTGAAAAACAGTGCCATCTGTTGCATGTAAGAGCAACACACATGCTATACTAGATATGTTACAATTCCATTTCAATGTTTCTGATTGCATTGATAAATTGAATTTTCCTAGATTGTTATTTATTTTCATTTTGATTTAATTATTTTTTTGTGAATTGCGTTGGAATTGAGTTGTGTTGTTTACCTCACTATTCATTTCGCGAGAATAGTTTTTTTCATATTTTCATTTAATTTTTTAACAGTTTTTTTATATTTCATTGATGGGAACATCAGATCACTTGATGTTACCAATTTTCTGAAGGGAGCATTACACCATTTGGGAATGCATCAGATCAGGGACTGGAGAAAGGTGGGGAGGACGAAGGGACGGGGGAGTTTGGCATGGTGGGGACGAGGGGATGGGGGAAAGAAGAATGGTGGGGAGGACAATGGACTAGGGAGTGGGGCATGGTGGAGAGGACAAAGGGACAGGGAAGTGGGGCATAGTGGGAAGGAAGAGGGGGATGGTGGAGTGGGGAATGGTTGGAAGGCCGAGGAGACGGGTGAGAGAAGAATGGTGGGGAGGACTGGGGGACAGGGAAGGTCGCGTAACGCGACCTTCCCTGTCCCGCCTCCCTCAACTGTGCTGTAAGGTACATTATATATATATATATATATATATATATATATATATATATATATATATATATATATATATATATATATATATATATATATAATGTACCTTACAGCACAGTTGAGGGAGGCGGGGCAGCCACCTTCAGGGAGACCCAGAAATCCAATAAGTACAGAGACCTAGAACATTGCTACAGGCTCGTGCCGATAGGCCTTGAGACTCTGGGCGCCTGAGGTAAATGTGCACTTAAGTTCTTAAAGGTGGGCGAGGAACTAATTGGGAAAACTAAAGACCCTCGAGCCTCAGTGTTGCAGATCAGAGAGGAAACGCCTACTGTATCCTTGTATACACCCAACCTCCGTGGAGCTAGACGAGGTCTTCGAACATTGATTACTATATTGTTATATGTGTGTGTGTTCTCTGTAAACTCTAGCATTTTAATAAAATAAGGAGTTCAGTGAGAATCCATAAAGTCTTCTCAGAGTACTCTTTATTTTCTTCTTCGAGGCTGTGGATCCCTACAATTGCATCATAGGTGGTATCCCTGTTATATATTATATATTATTATATATATATATATATATATATATATATATATATATATATATATATATGTGTCGTATATATATATATATGTCGTACCTAGTAGCCAGAACTCACTTCTCAGCCTACTATTCAAGGCCCGATTTGCCTAATAAGCCAAGTTTTCCTGAATTAATATATTTACTATAATTTTTTTCTTATGAAATGATAAAGCAACCCTTTTCTCTATGTATGAGGTCAATTTTTTTTTATTGGAGTTAAAATTAACGTAGATATATGACCGAACCTAACCAACCCTACCTAACCTAACCTAACCTATATTTATAGGTAAGGTTAGGTTAGGTAGCCAAAAAAAGCTAGGTTAGGTTAGGTTAGGTAGGTTAGGTAGACGAAAAAACATTAATTCATGAAAACTTGGCTTATTAGGCAAATCGGGTCTTGAATAGTAGGCTGAGAAGTGCGTTCTGGCTATTAGGTACGACATATATATATATATATATATATATATATATATATATATATATATATATATATATATATATATATATATATATGTCGTACCTAGTAGCCAGAACGCACTTCTCAGCCTACTATGCAAGGCCGATTTGCCTAATAAGCCAAGTTTTCATGAATTAATTGTTTTTCGTCTACCTAACCTACCTAACCTAACCTAACCTAACTTTTTCGGCTACCTAACCTAACATAACCTATAAAGATAGGTTAGGTTAGGTAGGGTTGGTTAGGTTCGGTCATATATCAACGTTAATTTTAACCCCAATAAAAAAAAATTTACCTCATACATAATGAAATGGATAGCTTTATCATTTCGTAAGAAAAAAATTAGAGAAAATATATTAATTGAGGAAAACTTGGCTTATTAGGCAAATCGGGCCTTGCATAGTAGGCCGAGAAGTGCGTTCTGGCTACTAGGTACGACATATATATATATATATATATATATATATATATATATATATATATATATATATATATATATATATATATATATATATATATATATATATATATATATGTCGTACCTAGTAGCCAGAACGCACTTCTCAGCCTACTATGCAAGGCCCGATTTGCCTAATAAGCCAAGTTTTCATGAATTAATTGTTTTTCGACTACCTAACCTACCTAACCTAACCTAACTTAACTTTTTCGGTTACCTAACCTAACCTAACCTATAAAGATAGGTTAGGTTAGGTTAGGTAGGGTTGGTTAGGTTCGGTCATATATCTACATTAATTTTAACTCCAATAAAAAATAATTGACCTCATACATAATGAAATGGGTGGCTTTATCATTTCATAAGAAAATAATTAGAGAAAATATATTAATTCAGGAAAACTTGGCTTATTAGGCAAATCGGGCCTTGCATAGTAGGCTGAGAAGTGCGTTCTGGCTACTAGGTACGACATATATATATATATATATATATATATATATATATATATATATATATATATATATATATATATATATATATATATATATATATATATATATATATATATATATGTCGTACCTAGTAGCCAGAACTCACTTCTCAGCCTACTATGCAAGGCCCGATTTGCCTAATAAGCCAAGTTTTCCTGAATTAATATATTTTCTCTAATTTTTTTCTATGAAATGATAAAGCAACCCATTTCATTATGTATGAGGTCAATTTTTTTTTTTATTGGAGTTAAATTAACGTAGATATATGACCGAACCTAACCAACCTACCTAACCTAACCTAACCTATCTTTATAGGTTAGGTTAGGTTAGGTAGCCGAAAAAGTTAGGTTAGGTTAGGTTAGGTAGGTTAGGTAGTCGAAAAAACATTAATTCATGAAAACTTGGCTTATTAGGCAAATCGGGCCTTGCATAGTAGGCTGAGAAGTGCGTTCTGGCTACTAGGTACGACATATATATATATATATATATATATATATATATATATATATATATATATGTCGTACCTAGTAGCCAGAACGCACTTCTCAGCCTACTATGCAAGGCCCGATTTGCCTAATAACCCAAGTTTTCTTGAATTAATATATTTTCTCTAATTTTTTTCTTATGAAATGATGAAGCTACCCATTTCATTATGTATGAGGTCAATTTTTTTTTATTGGAGTTAAAATTAACGTAGATATATGACCGAACCTAACCAACCCTACCTAACCTAACCTAACCTATCTTTATAGGTTAGGTTAGGTTAGGTAGCCGAAAAAGTTAGGTTAGGTTAGGTTAGGTAGGTTAGGTTGCCGAAAAACAATTAATTCGTGAAAACTTGGCTTATTAGGCAAATTGGGCCTTGCATAGTAGGCTGAGAAGGACGTTCTGGCTATTAGGTACGACATATATATATATATATATATATATATATATATATATATATATATATATATATATATATATATATATATATATATATATATATTAAATATGACCGAAAAAGTAAGATTAATAATTCTAACACGAATTTTCTCAATCTTTCGTACATTTCTTTTCACTGTTGGTGGTAATTCAAAAATCAATTCTCCAAAATTCATTTTTATTTCTAGTCTGACGCGACACTTGAGCGCGTTTCGTAAAACTTATTACATTTTCAAAGACTTTAGTTAACACACACACAACTGAATAGAACTTACACATCTCCGATTTTGTTTATATCTACATTTGAGTGAGGTGGATGGGGTGAGGTGGTATTTAATAAGGTATTAATTTCATCAACACAAGACAGAACACGAAACAATGGGTATTGAATAGAAGTGATTGTAGAAAATATACGTCATTCTTAAAAAAGACGAATATCTGGCGAAAATGAACCTCATACTCTCTGACCAAACTAAATTCCAAAGGGTAACGAAGGACACTACAGCCGAATTGAAAGCAAAGGTCAACAAACTAATCGAAACTGTGAACGCTAAGAAATCAGGACTCCACCTGCCAAAGATTATTGGGGAATATAAACTTGGATATGCGTATGGAAATGTCAAGACACACAAGCCTTGAAACCCACTTCGGCCAATCATTAGCCAGATACCCACACCCACGTACAGACTAGCGAAGCGACTCAACGGCCTGCTGACTCCTTATGTCCCTTGTGCCTTCAGCCTGAAGTCGCCAAAGGATTTTGTTGACTAACTGCGGGGCGCACGGGCCCACAGGAATAAGA
>NC_059576.1:13723653-13853306 GCF_020424385.1 Procambarus clarkii | reverse complement strand
AACTTGCTGTGTTGACCTCCAGCGCGTCAACACAGCATTCGCATCCGAGCAGGTTTTTTTATATACATACTATATCGATGTCACGTCTGTGACGGTAAAAAAAAACACGCTTTTTCTGAAAAGCTGTGTTTTTCAAGTGATTTTCATGTGAGGGATATTTTCTAAACCTTTTTACCGATTGCTTTGAAATTTTGACACAACGTTGCATTCGAATAGGCGCGGCTTTTATATGTATCTACTATATACATGCCTCACCTGTGATAGGAAAAGACATGCTTTTTTTTAAAAACAGTGCCATCTGTTGCAAATAATGGAAAAATGCAGGCTATGCTAAATATATCACGAATTCCATTTCAATGTTTGTTAAAATAGCGTTGAAAAACTTTATCTTCATAGATTTCGATTTATTTTATTTTATAGATAATTATTTTGTGTGACATTGTGTTGGAATTAAGCTGTGTTGTATATCATACCGTTCATTGCTTAAGTATAAGTATAGATGCAACACCTGTGACAGGTTAAAACTGCTTTTCTTGAAAAACAGTGCCATCTGTTGCATGTAAGAGCAACACACATGCTATACTAGATATGTTACAATTCCATTTCAATGTTTCTGATTGCATTGATAAATTGAATTTTCCTAGATTGTTATTTATTTTCATTTTGATTTAATATATTTTTGTGAATTGCGTTTGGAATTGAGTTGTGTTGTTTACCTCACTATTCATTTCGCGAGAATAGTTTTTTTCATATTTCATTTAATTTTTTAACAGTTTTTTTTATATTTCATTGATGGGAACATCAGATCAACTTGATGTTTACCAATTTTCTGAAGGGAGCATTACACCATTTGGGAATGCATCAGATCAGGGACTGGAGAAGGTGGGGAGGAAGAAGAGGACGAAGGGACGGGGGAGTTTGGCATGGTGGGGACGAGGGGATGGGGGAAAGAAGAATGTTGGGGGAGGACAAATGGACTAGGGAGTGGGGCATGGTGGAGAGGACAAAGGGACAGGGAAGTGGGGCATAGTGGGAAGGAAGAGGGGGATGGTGGAGTGGGGAATGGTGTGGAAGGCCGAGGAGACGGGTGAGAGAAGATGGTGGGGAGGACTGGGGGACAGGGAAGGTCGCGTAACGCGACCTTCCCTGTCCCGCCTCCCTCAACTGTGCTGTAAGGTACATTATATATATATATATATATATACATATATATATATATATATATATATATATATAATATATATATATATATATATATATACATATATATACATAGTATATACATATATACATACATATATATATACATATATATATATTTTACATATGACCGAAAAATTAATATTCCTAATTCTAACACGATTTTTCTCAATCTTTCGTACATTACGCTTCACTGTTGAGGGTAATCAAAAGCACTTCTCCAAAATTCATTTCATTTCTTAGTCTGAACGCGACGCGGGCGCTTTTCGTTAAACTTATTACATTTTTCAAAGACTTTAGTTTCACAAATACACAACTGATTAGAACTAGCGTTTCCCTGATTTTATATCTACATTTGAGTGAGGTGGGAAGGGTGATGTGGCATTAATCAACACAAGACAGAACACTAGAGGATATTAATAGGGTATAAAAGTAATCAACACAAGACAGAACACGAAAACAATGGGTATTGAATAAAGTGTTTGTAGAAAGCCTATTGGTCCATATTTCTTGATGCTTCTATATTGGGAGCGGAGTCTTGAGGTTGGTAGAATATAGTTTTGCAAGAATTGGCTGTTGATTGCTGGTGTTGACTTCCTTGATGTGCAGTGCCTCGCAAACGTCAAGCCGCCTGCTATCGCGTGTATCTATCGATGATTTTCGTGTTGTTACTAGGATTTCTCTGGCGATGGTTTGGTTATGGGAAGAGATTATATGTTCCTTAATGGAGCCCTGTGGTTTATGCACGTTAAACGCCTAGAAAGAGATGTTTGTTGTCTTGCCTATATACTTGTTTTTTTGGAGCTTACAGTCCCCCAAGTGGGCATTTGAAGGCATAGACGACGTTTAGTCTCCTTTTAAGCGTTCTGTTTTGTGTCTGGAGAGTTTCTCATGAGTAGGCTGGCCGTTTTCCTGGTTTTTATAGTAAATCGTCAGTTGTAATGCCTCTGATTTTTGTCTGTAGGGATAACGTTTCTAATTACAATATCTGTCAGACCCCTTTCCTCTGTTTTATGAGCTGTGGAAAGAAGTTCCTGTAAATAGTCTAAATGGGGTATAGGTGTTGTGTTAGTTGTCTCTTCAGAGGTTGCATGGCTTTTCACTTTCCTCTTATGATGTCTTCGACGAAACCTTGGAGAAGCCGTTGTTGACTAGCCAGATACCCACACCCACGTACACTGGCCGAAGCGACTCAACGGCCTGCTGACTCCTTATGTTCCTTGCGCCTTCCGCCTGAAGTCTCCAAAGGATTTGTTGACTTACTGCGGGGCACACGGGCCACAGAGATAGAGCCTCGTTGGACATAGAAACGCTGTTTACCAACGTACCTGTGGACGACACAATCGGAATGATAGCCGACAGAGTGTAATCGTGATCCAGCCTGTAATCCTCTTGACATACCAGAAAATTTCTGAGGAAAACTACTCCAGCTTGTACTAAAGAGGCACCCTTCTTGAGCCCGGATGGGCACATGTATAGCAAGTAATGGGTCGCCATGGTTTTCTCCCCTAGTTGTCCTGTTGCAACTTCTACATGGGTACCATCGAGCAAAAAGTCTTAGTCGACATGAACTTGAAACCGGCCATATACTGCAGGTATGTTGACGACATTTTTACACAGGTACCTGATGTCAGACATCTGCAGGAGCTAAGGAGGCATTTGAGCAGAGTTCCGTGCTGCGTTTCACTTACGAGATGGAAAGGATGGGAAAGCTGCCCTTTCTAGATGTAACAGTCATGGAAAAGAGCGGAGGTTTCCACACTGCAGTCTACACTAAGGAAACGAGCATAGGAATGTGCCTAAATGCCAACAGCGACTGCCCAGACAGGTACAAGAGGAGTGTTGTTAACGCATATGTCTCACCGTGCTCTAAGCCACAGCTCAGAATGGAAGCAAGTCGACGAAGAACTCTGTAGGGTAAGGCAGGTCCTAGTCAACAACGGCTTCTCCAATGGTTTCGTCGAAGACATCATAAGAAGGAAAGTGAAACGCCATGCAACCTTCTGAAGAGACAACTAACACAACACCCATACCCCCTATTAGACTATTTTACAGGAACTTCTTTTCCACAACTCATTAAAACGGAGGAAAGGGTCCTGAAAGATATTGTTTAATAGAAACGTTATCCCTACAGACAAAAAACAAAGGATACAACTGACGATTTACTATAAAACCAGAAAAACGGCCAGCCTACTCATGAGAAACTCTCCAGACACAAAACAGAACGCTTTAAAAGAGACTAACGTCGTCTATGCCTTCACATGCCCTCATGGGGACTGTAAGCTCCAAAAAAAAACAGTATATAGGCAAGACAACAACATCTCTTTCTAGGCGTTTAAACGATGCATAAGCAAACAGGGCTCCATTAAGGAACATATAATCTCTTCCCACACCCAACCCATCGCCAGAGAAATCCTAGTAAACAACACAGAAATCATCGATAGATACAGCGATAGCAGGCGGCTTGACGTTTGCGAGGCACTACACATTAAAAAGTCCAACACCAGCAATCAACAGCCAATTAATGCACAAACTATATTCTACCCACCTCAAGACTCCGCTCCAATATAGAAGCATCAAGAAATATTGACCAAAAGGCTTTCTACAATCACTTCCATTTCAATACCCATTGTTTCGTGTTCTGTCTTGTGTGGATGAAATTAATACCCTATTAATGCCACCTTCTTGTTCTGTCTTGTGTTGATGAAATTAATACCCTATTAATGCCACCTCTTGTTCTGTCTTGTGTTGATTAATGCCACCTCACCCCTTACAAATCACTCAGATCAATGTAGACATAATCGAAGATGTGTAAGTTCTATTCAAGTTGTGTATTTGTAAACTAAAGTCTTTGAAAATGTAATAATTTTTTACGAACCGCGGCTCGTGTCGCGTCAGACTAGAAATAAAAATGAATTTTGGAGAATTGATTTTTGAATTACCTCCAACAGTGAAAAGAAATGTACGAAAGATTGAGAAAATTCGTGTTAGAATTATTAATTCTTCCTTTTTCGGTCATATTAATTAATATATGTCTACATATATTAGATATATATATATATATATATATATTATCTATAATATATATATATATATATATATATATATATATATTATATATATATATATATATATATCTAATTATATATATATATATATATATATATCATATATATATACATATATAGATATATATATATCGATACCCATATGTACCTTACAGCACAGTTGAGGAGGCGGGGCAGCCACCTTCAGGAGAGAACCCAAGAGCCAATAAGTACAGAGACCTTGAACAATGCTACAGGCTCGTGCCGATAGGCCTTGAGAATCTGGGTGCCTGAGGTAAATATGCACTTAAGTGCCCAAGGTGGGCGAGGAACTAATTCGGAAAAGTAAAGACCGGCGAGCCTCAGGGGTGGTTCAAATAGCCTCGGCTATCACCTCATTATGTCCAGTCGTGATGGTCAAGTTGGATTAAGGCGTCTTGTACATACCAGTTGCGTTGCTTCTGGGAGTATGGGTTCGAGTCACTTCTGGGGTGTGAGTTTTCAGTTGCATATGTCCTGGGGACCATTCAGGCTTGTTGCATATATATTATATATATATATATATATATATATATATATATATATATATATATATATATATATATATATATATATATATATATATGTCGTACCTAGTAGCCAGAACAATCTTCTCGGCCTACTATGCAAGGCCCGATTTGCCTAATAAGCCAAGGTTTCCTGAAAGATATATTTTCCAAATACTAAAACTTATGAAATGTAACCTAAGCTACCATTTCGGCTATGTAACCTAGGTCAATTTATAAGATTGGTTAGGTTAGGTTAATTAGGGTTGGTTTGGATATATGACCGACCTAACAACCTACGTTAATTCTACCTAACCATTCTTTATAGGTTAGGTTAGGGTAGGTAGCCGAAATGGGTAGCTTTATCATAGGTTAGGTAGGTTAGGTAGTCGAAAAAACATCATAATCATGAAAAAATGGCTTATTAGGCAAATTGGGCCTTGCATAGTAGGCTGAGAAATGCGTTCTGGCTATTAGGTACGACATATATATATATATATAATATATATATATATATATTATATATATGTCGTACCTATATAGCCAGAACTCATATATCTCAGCCTACTATGACCGAAAAAAAAGGCCCGATTTGCCTAATAAGCCAAGTTGGGTTTCATGAATTAATGTTTTTTCGACACTTGAGCGCCTAACCTCAAAACCTAGTTACCTAACCTAACCTAGCTTTTTCGGCTACCTAACCTAACCTTACCTATAATATAGGTTAGGTTAGGTTAGGTTAGGTAGGGTTGGTTAGGTTCGGTCATATATATACGTTAATTTTAACTCCAATAAAAAAAAATTGACCTCATACATAATGGAATGGGTAGCTTTATCATTTCATAAGAAAACAATTAGAGAAAATATATTAATTCATGAAAACTTGGCTTATTCGGCAAATCGGGCCTTGCATAATAGGCTGAGAAGTGCGTTCTGGCTACTAGGTACGATATATATATATATATATATATATATATATATATATATATATATATATATATATATATATATATATATATATATATATATATATATATATATATTATTAAATATGACCGAAAAAGTAAGATTAATAATTCTAACACGAATTTTCTCAATCTTTCGTACATTTCTTTTCACTGTTGGTGGTAATTGAAAAATCAATTCTCCAAAATTCATTTTTATTTCTAGTCTGACGCGACACTTGAGCACGTTTCGTAAAACTTATTACATTTTCAAAGACTTTAGTTTAAACATACACAACTGAATAGAACTTACACATCTCCGATTTGTTTATATCTACATTTGAGTGAGGTGGATGGGGTGAGGTGGTATTTAATAAGGTATTAATTTCATCAACACAAGACAGAACACGAAACAATGGGTATTGAATGGAAGTGATTGTAGAAAGCCTATTGGTCCATATTTCTTGATGCTTCTATATTGGAGCGGAGTCTTGAGGTGGGTAGAATATAGTTGTGCATTAATTGGCTGTTGATTGCTGGTGTTGACTTTTTAATGTGTAGTGCCTCGCAAACGTCTAGCCGCCTGCTATCGCTGTATCTATCGATGATTTCTGTGTTGTTTACTAGGATTTCTCTGGCGATGGTTTGGTTGTGGGAAGAGATTATATGTTCCTTAATGGAGCCCTGTTGCTTATGCATCGTTAAACGCCTAGAAAGAGATGTTGTTGTCTTGCCTATATACTGGGTTTTTTGGAGTTTACAGTCCCCAAGAGGGCAATAAAGGCATAGACGACGTTGGTCTCTTTTAAAGCGTTCTGCTTTGTGTCTGGAGAGTTTTTCATGAGTAGGCTGGCCGTTTTTCTGGTTTTATAGTTAATCGTCAGTTGTATCCTCTGATGTTTGTCTGTAGGGATAACGTTTCTATTAACAATAACTTTCAGGACCCTTTCCTCCGTTTTATGAGCTGTGGAAAAGAAGTTCCTGTAAAATAGTCTAATAGGGGGTATAGGTGTTGTGTTAGTTGTCTCTTCAGAGGTTGCATGGCGTTTCACTTTCCTTCTAATGATGTCTTCGACGAAACCATTGGAGAAGCCGTTGTTGATTGGACCTGTCTTACCCTACAGAGTTCTTCGTCGACTTGCTTCCATTCTGAGCTGTGGCTGAGAGCACGGTCGACATATGCGTTAACAACACTCCTCTTGTACCTGTCTGGGCAGTCGCTGTTGGCATTTATTCACATTCCTATGTTCGTTTCCTTAGTGTAGACTGCAGTGTGGAAACCTCCGCTCTTTTCCATGACTGTTACATCTAGAAAGGGCAGCTTCCCATCCTTTTCCATCTCGTAAGTGAAACGCAGCACGGAACTCCGCTCAAATGCCTCCTTCAGCTCCTGCAGATGTCTGACATCAGGTACCTGTGTAAAAATGTCGTCAACATACCTGCAGTATATGGCCGGTTTCAAGTTCATGTCAACTAAGACTTTTTGCTCGATGGTACCCATGTAGAAGTTTGCAAACAGGACACCTAGGGGAGAACCCATGGCGACCCCATCTACTTGCTTATACATGTGCCCATCCGGGCTCATGTATAAGGGTGCCAAAGAGGCACCCTTCTTGATATATATATGTTAAGCCACCATATATATATATATATATATATATATATATATATATATATATATATATATATATATATATATATATATGTGAACAAGCCTGAATGGTCCCCAGGACAATATGCAACTGAAAACTCACACCCCAGAAGTGACTCGAACCCATACTCCCAGAAGCAACGCAACTGGTATGTACAAGACGCCTTAATCCACTTGACTATCACGACCGGACATAATGAGGTGATAGCCGAGGCTATTTGAACCACCCCACCGCCGGCACTCGGATAGTAATCTTGGGCATAGCATTTTACCAAATCACCTCATTCTTTGGGGCACACGTGAGGAACACAAATGCGAACAAGCCTGAATGGTCCCCAGGACAATATGCAACTGAAAACTCACACCCCAGAAGTGACTCGAACCCATACTCCCAGAAGCAACGCAACTGGTATGTACAAGACGCCTTACTCCACTTGACCATCACGACCGGACATAATGAGGTGATAGCCGAGGCTATTTGAACCACCCCACCGCCGGCACTCGGATAGTAATCTTGGGCATAGCATTTTACCAAATCACCTCATTCTTTGGGGCACACGTGAGGAACACAAATGCGAACAAGCCTGAATGGTCCCCAGGACAATATGCAACTGAAAACTCACACCCCAGAAGTGACTCGAACCCATACTCCCAGAAGCAACGCAACTGGTATGTACAAGACGCCTTAATCCACTTGACCATCACGACCGGACATAATGAGGTGATAGCCGAGGCTATTTGAACCACCCCACCGCCGGCACTCGGATAGTAATCTTGGGCATAGCATTTTACCAAATCACCTCATTCTTTGGGGCACACGTGAGGAACACAAATGGGAACAAGCCTGAATGGTCCCCAGGACAATATGCAACTGAAAACTCACACCACAGAAGTGACTCGAACCCATACTCCCAGAAGCAACGCAACTGGTATGTACAAGACGCCTTAATCCACTTGACCATCACGACCGGACATAATGAGGTGATAGCCGAGGCTATTTGAACCACCCTACCGCCGGCACTCGGATAGTAATCTTGGGCATAGCATTTTACCAAAACACCTCATTCTTTGGGGCACACGTGAGGAACACAAATGCGAACAAGCCTGAATGGTCCCCAGGACAATATGCAACTGAAAACTCACACCCCAGAAGTGACTCGAACCCATACTCCCAGAAGCAACGCAACTGGTATGTACAAGACGCCTTAATCCACTTGACCATCACGACCGGACATAATGAGGTGATAGCCGAGGCTATTTGAACCACCCCACCGCCGGCACTCGGATAGTAATCTTGGGCATAGCATTTTACCAAATCACCTCATTCTTTGGGGCACACGTGAGGAACACAAATGCGAACAAGCCTGAATGGTCCCCAGGACAATATGTGAGTTTTCACTTATTTTCACATTTTCACATAGGGTGTGAGTTTTCAGTTGCATATTGTCCTGGGGACCATTCAGGCTTGTTCGCATTTGTGTTCCTCACGTGTGCCCCAAAGAATGAGGTGATTTGGTAAAATGTTATGCCCAAGATTACTATCCGAGTGCCGGCGGTGGGGTGGTTCAAATAGCCTCGGCTATCACCTCATTATGTCCGGTCGTGATGGTCAAGTGGATTAAGGCGTCTTGTACATACCAGTTGCATTGCTTCTGGGAGTATGGGTTCGAGTCACTTCTGGGGTGTGAGTTTTCAGTTGCATATTGTCCTGGGGACCATTCAGGCTTGTTCGCATTTGTGTTCCTCAAGTGTGCCCCAAAGAATGAGGTGATTTGGTAAAATGCTATGCCCAAGATTACTATCCGAGTGCCGGCGGTGGGGTGGTTCAAATAGCCTCGGCTATCACCTCATTATGTCCGGTCGTGATGGTCAAGTGGATTAAGGTGTCTTGTACATACCAGTTGCGTTGCTTCTGGGAGTATGGGTTCGAGTCACTTCTGGGGTGTGAGTTTTCAGTTGCATATTGTCCTGGGGACCATTCAGGCTTGTTCGCATTTGTGTTCCTCACGTGTGCCCCAAAGAATGAGGTGATTTGGTAAAATGCTATGCCCAAGATTACTATCCGAGTGCCGGCGGTGGGGTGGTTCAAATAGCCTCGGCTATCACCTCATTATGTCCGGTCGTGATGGTCAAGTGGATTAAGGCGTCTTGTACATACCAGTTGCGTTGCTTCTGGGAGTATGGGTTCGAGTCACTTCTGGGGTGTGAGTTTTCAGTTGCATATTGTCCTGGGGACCATTCAGGCTTGTTCGCATTTGTGTTCCTCACGTGTGCCCCAAAGAATGAGGTGATTTGGTAAAATGCTATGCCCAAGATTACTATCCGAGTGCCGGCGGTGGGGTGGTTCAAATAGCCTCGGCTATCACCTCATTATGTCCGGTCGTGATGGTCAAGTGGATTAAGGCGTCTTGTACATACCAGTTGCGTTGCTTCTGGGAGTATGGGTTCGAGTCACTTCTGGGGTGTGAGTTTTCAGTTGCATATTGTCCTGGGGACCATTCAGGCTTGTTCGCATTTGTGTTCCTCACGTGTGCCCCAAAGAATGAGGTGATTTGGTAAAATGCTATGCCCAAGATTACTATCCGAGTGCCGGCGGTGGGGTGGTTCAAATAGCCTCGGCTATCACCTCATTATGTCCGGTCGTGATGGTCAAGTGGATTAAGGCGTCTTGTACATACCAGTTGCGTTGCTTCTGGGAGTATGGGTTCGAGTCACTTCTGGGGTGTGAGTTTTCAGTTATATATATATATATATATATTTATATATATATATATATGTTAAGCGGTTTTTACACGATTTCATGTAGCTTTTTTTTCATTAAATCCATGTAAAATACTTCTGTATTTTCCTATCGCGTGAGCTCCGCAGCCCGCTCTCACAAAGTGTAAAGCATCAGTAAGTTTACGATTTTATCATGAAAAACAGCGACAAGATCCTTCATTGACTTGAAGTCCATACCCTTCATTAGTTCCAGAATCGTACGATATCCCCATTTAACTGCAACTTCAATCGGTCTGTTTGTACGCATTTGAGCAGCTTTACTAGACAGTTTCCACTGTTTTTGTTATACAAATACATTTGAACACTTGGCGTTGAAGTCCCGTAAACCCTTACAGCATGTGTTAGTCCCCCGATAATCCTTCCTCTACAGGAAAGCGATATCCCATCAAACGACAGATTGCAGGTCAACACTGCACCAACTGTGCTCGCAGTCCCCTGTGTTGACGGGGTCTGTTCTCTGGGTATGTGTGTCAGGACCTTAACTTGCTGTGTTGACCTCCAGCGGGTCAACACTGGACGTCCTTCTTGAGGTTATCTTGAGATGATTTCGGGGCTTTAGTGTCCCCGCGGCCCGGTCCGCGACCAGGCCTCCACCCCCAGGAAGCAGCCTGTGACAGCTGACTAACTCCCAGGTACCTATTTACTGCTAGGTAACAGGGGCATAGGGTGAAAGAAACTCTGCCCATTGTTTCTCGCCGGTGCCCGGGATCGAACCCGGACAACAGGATCACAAGTCCAGCGTGCTCCCACTCGGCTCCGACCGGCTCCCCCGCTGTCCTTGAGGACAGCGGGTCAACACTGGACGTCCTTGAGGACAGCGGGTCAACACTGGACGTCCTTGAGGACAGCGGGTCAACACTGGACGTCCTTGAGGACAGCGGGTCAACACTGGACGTCCTTGAGGACAGCGGGTCAACACTGGACGTCCTTGAGGACAGCGGGTCAACACTGGACGTCCTTGAGGACAGCGGGTCAACACTGGACGTCCTTGAGCTCAGCGGGTCAACACTGGACGTCCTTGAGGACAGCGGGTCAACACTGGACGTCCTTGAGGACAGCGGGTCAACACTGGACGTCCTTGAGGACAGCGGGTCAACACTGGACGTCCTTGAGGACAGCGGGTCAACACTGGACGTCCTTGAGGACAGCGGGTCAACACTGGACGTCCTTGAGGACAGCGGGTCAACACTGGACGTCCTTGAGGACAGCGGGTCAACACTGGACGTCCTTGAGGACAGCGGGTCAACACTGGACATCCTTGAGGACAGCGGGTCAACACTGGACGTCCTTGAGGACAGCGGGTCAACACTGGACGTCCTTGAGGACAGCGGGTCAACACTGGACGTCCTTGAGGACAGCGGGTCAACACTGGACGTCTTTGAGCTCAGCGGGTCAACTCTGGACGTCCTTGAGCACAGCGGGTTAATACTGGAGCTGCTTGAGCACACAGGAGTCAACACAGGAGCTGCTTGAGCACACAGGAGTCAACACAGGAGCTGCTTGAGCACACAGGAGTCAACACTGTAGCTGCTTGAGCACACAGGAGACAACACTGGAGCTTCTTGAGCACACAGGAGTCAACACTGGATCTGCTTGAGCACACAGGAGTCAACACTGTAGATGCTTGAGTACACAGTAATCAACACAGGAGCTGCTTGAACACACAGGAGTCAACACTGGATCTGCTTGAGTACACAGTAATCAACACAGGAGCTGTTTGAGCACACAGGAGTCAACACTGGAGCTGCTTAAGCACACAGGAGTCAACACAGGAGCTTCTTGAGCACACAGGAGTCAACACTGTAGATGCTTGAGTACACAGTAATCAACACAGGAGCTGCTTGAGCACACAGGAGTCAACACTGTAGATGCTTGAGCACACAGGAGACAACACTGGAGCTGCTTGAGCACACAGGAGTCAACACAGGAGCTGCTTGAGCACACAGGAGTCAACACTGTAGCTGCTTGAGCACACAGGAGACAACACTGTAGCTGCTTGAGCACACAGGCGACAACACTGTAGCTGCTTGAGCACACAGGAGTCAACACTGGAGCTCCTTGAGCACACAGGAGACAGCACTGGAGCTGCTTGAGCACACAGGAGTCAACACTGGAGTTCCTTGAGCACACAGGAGACAACACTGGAGCTGCTTGAGCACACAGGAGTCAACACAGGAGCTGCTTGAGCACACAGGAGTCAACACTGTAGATGCTTGAGCACACAGGAGACAACACTGGAGCTGCTTGAGCACACGGGAGTAAACACAGGAGCTGCTTGAGCACACAGGAGTCAACACTGTAGCTGCTTGAGCACACAGGAGACAACACTGTAGATGCTTGAGCACACAGGAGACAACACTGTAGCTGCTTGAGCACACAGGAGACAACACTGGAGCTGCTTGAGCACACAGGAGACAACACTGTAGCTGCTTGAGCACTCAGGAGTCAACACTGTAGATGCTTAAGCACACAGGAGACAACACTGTAGCTGCTTGAGCACACAGGAGACAACACTGTAGCTGCTTGAGCACACAGGAGACAACACTGTAGCTGCTTGAGCACACAGGAGACAACACTGTAGCTGCTTGAGCACACAGTAATCAACACAGGAGCTGCTTGAGCACACAGGTGTCAACACTGTAGATGCTTGAGCACACAGGAGACAACACTGTAGCTGCTTGAGCACACAGGAGTCAACACTGGAGCTGCTTGAGCACACAGGAGTCAACACTGGAGCTGCTTGAGCACACAGGAGTCAACACTGGAGTTCCTTGAGCACACAGGAGACAACACTGGAACAGACTCCGCTCCAATATAGAAGCATCAAGAAATATGGACCAATAGGCTTTCTACAATCACTTCCATTCAATACCCATTGTTTCGTGTTCTGTCTTGTGTTTAGGAATTTAATACCCTATTAAAATCACCTCACCCCATCCACCTCACTCAAATGTAGATATAAACAAATCGGAGATGTGTAAGTTCTATTCAGTTGTGTATGTGTAAACTAAAGTCTTTGAAAATGTAATAAGTTTTACGAAACGCGCTCAAGTGTCGCGTCAGACTAGAAATAAAAATGAATTTTGGAGAATTGATTTTTGAATTACCACCAACAGTGAAAAGGAATGTACGAAGGATCGAGAAAATTCGTGTTAGAATTATTAATCTTACTTTTTCGGTCATATTTAATAATATATATATATATATATATATATATATATATATATATATATATATATATATATATATATATATATATATATATATATATATATATATATATATATATATATATATATATATATATATATATATGTATACATATATATATATTATTAAATATGACCGAAAAAGTAGGATTATTAATTCTAACACGAATTTTCTCGATCTTTCTTACGTTTCTTTTCACTGTTGATTGTAATTCAAAGATCAATTCTCCAAAATTCATTTTTATTTCTAGTCAGACGCGACACTTGAGCGCGTTTCGTAAAACTTATTACATTTTCAAAGACTTTAGTTTACACAAACACACACAACTTTAACTGAATAGAGCTTAAACATCTGTCGAGTTTTTATACCTACATTTGGGTGAAGTGACATGTTACAATAGTTTTGTATGAGGTGAAAATAAACTTTTAACACAAGACAAAACACGAAACAATGAAATACAAACAGGTATTAAAAGTAGGTAACTGCAGAAGGCCTATTTTTATTGGCCCATATTTCTTGATACTTCTGTATTGGAGCGGAGTCTTGAAGTGGGTAGAATATAGTTGTGCATTAATTGGCTGTTGATTGCTGGTGTAGATTTCTTGATGTGTAGTGCCTCGCAAACGTCAAGCCGCCTGCTATCGCTGTATCTATCGATGATTTCTGTGTTGTTTGTTAAGATTTCTCTGCTGATGGTTTGGTTGTGGGAAGAGGCTATATGTTCCTTTATGGAGCCCTGTTGCTTATGCATCGTTAAACGCCTGGAATGAGATGTTGTTGTCTTGCCTATATACTGAGTTTTTGAGGCTTACAATCCCCAAGAGGGCATTTGAAGGCATAGACGACGTTGGTCTGTTTTAAAACGTTCTGCTTTGTGTCTGGAGAGTTTCTCATTAGTAGGCTGGCTGTTTTTCTGGTTTTATAGTAAATCGTCAGTTGTATCTTCTGATTTTTGTCTGTAGGGATAACGTTTCTACTGACAATATCTTTCAGGACCCTTTCCTCCGTTTTATGGGCTGTGGAAAAGAAGTTCCTGTAAAATAGTCTAATAGGGGGTATAGGTGTTGTGTTAGTTGTCTCTTCAGAGGTTGCATGGCGTTTCACTTTCCTTCTTATGATGTCTTCGACGAAAGCATTGGAGAAGCCGTTGTTGACTAGGACCTGCCTTACCCTACAGAGTTCTTCGTCGACTTGCTTCCATTCTGAGCTGTGGCTGAGGGCACGGTCGACATAAGCGTTAACAACACTCCTCTTGTACTTGTCTGGGCAGTCACTGTTGGCATTCAGGCACATTCCTATGTTTGTTTCCTTAGTGTAGACTGCAGTGTGGAAAACTCCGCTCCTTTCCATGTCTGTTACATCTAGAAAGGGCAGCTTCCCATCCTTCTCCATCTCGTAAGTGAAACGCAGCACGGAACTCTGCTGAAATGCCTCCTTCAGCTCCTGCAGGTGTCTGACATCAGGTACCTGTGTAAAAATGTCTTCAACATACCTGCAGTATATGGCCGGTTTCAAGTTCATGTCGACTAAGACTTTTTGCTCGATGGTACCCATGTAGAAGTTTGCAAACAGGACACCTAGGGGAGAACCCATGGCGATCCCATCTACTTGCTTATACATGTGCCCATCCAGGCTCAAGATGGGTGCCTCTTTAGTACAAGCTTGGAGTAGTTTCCTCGGAATATTATCTGGTATGTCAAGAGGAGTACAGGCTGGATCACGATACACTTTGTCGGCTATCATCATGTTGATGAAATTAATACCCTATTAATGCCACCTCTTGTTCTGTCTTGTGTTGATGAAATTAATACCCTATTAATGCCACCTCACCCCATCCACCTCACTCAAATGTAGATATAAACAAAATCGGAGATGCGTAAGTTCTATTCAGTTGTGTATTTGTAAACTAAAGTCTTTGAAAATGTAATAAGTTTTACGAAACGCGCTTAAGTGTCGCGTCAGACTAGAAATAAAAATGAATTTTGCAGAATTGATTTTTGAATTACCTCCAACAGTGAAAAGAAATGTACGAAAGATTGAGAAAATTCGTGTTAGAATTATTAATCTTACTTTTTCGGTCATATTTAATAATATATGTCTACAGGAAAGACTGCTACCAAAATATACTAATATATATATATAAATATATATATATATATAATATATATATATATATATATATATATATATATATATATATATATATATATATATATATATATATATATATATATATATATATATATACACATATATATGCGAACAAGCCTGAATGGTCCCCAGGACAATATGCAACTGAAAAACTCACACCCCAGAAGTGACTCGAACCCATACTCCCAGGAGCCATGCAACTGGTATGTACAAGACGCCTTAATCCACTTGACCATCACGACCGGACAAAATGAGGTGATAGCCGAGGCTATTTGAACCACCCCACCGCCGGCACTCGGATAGTAATCTTGGGCATAGCATTTTACCAAATCACCTCATTCTTTGGGGCACACGTGAGGAACACAAATGCGAACAAGCCTGAATGGTCCCCAGGACAATATGCAACTGAAAACTCACACCCCAGAAGTGACTCGAACCCATACTCCCAGGAGCCATGCAACTGGTATGTACAAGACGCCTTAATCCACTTGACCATCACGACCGGACAAAATGAGGTGATAGCCGAGGCTATCACCGAGGCTATCTGGGGTGTGAGTTTTCAGTTGCATATTGTCCTGGGGACCATTCAGGCTTGTTCGCATTTGTGTTCCTCACGTGTGCCCCAAAGAATGAGGTGATTTGGTAAAATGCTATGCCCAAGATTACTATCCGAGTGCCGGCGGTGGGGTGGTTCAAATAGCCTCGGCTATCACCTCATTTTGTCCGGTCGTGATGGTCAAGTGGATTAAGGCGTCTTGTACATACCAGTTGCATGGCTCCTGGGAGTATGGGTTCGAGTCACTTCTGGGGTGTGAGTTTTCAGTTGCATATTGTCCTGGGGACCATTCAGGCTTGTTCGCATTTGTGTTCCTCACGTGTGCCCCAAAGAATGAGGTGATTTGGTAAAATGCTATGCCCAAGATTACTATCCGAGTGCCGGCGGTGGGGTGGTTCAAATAGCCTCGGCTATCACCTCATTTTGTCCGGTCGTGATGGTCAAGTGGATTAAGGCGTCTTGTACATACCAGTTGCATGGCTCCTGGGAGTATGGGTTCGAGTCACTTCTGGGGTGTGAGTTTTCAGTTGCATATTGTCCTGGGGACCATTCAGGCTTGTTCGCATTTGTGTTCCTGACGTGTGCCCCAAAGAATGAGGTGATTTGGTAAAATGCTATGCCCAAGATTACTATCCGAGTGCCGGCGGTGGGGTGGTTCAAATAGCCTCGGCTATCACCTCATTTTGTCCGGTCGTGATGGTCAAGTGGATTAAGGCGTCTTGTACATACCAGTTGCATGGCTCCTGGGAGTATGGGTTCGAGTCACTTCTGGGGTGTGAGTTTTCAGTTACACATATATATATATATATATATATATATATATATATATATATATATATATATATATATATATATATATATATATATATGTATATATATATATATATATATATATATATATATATATATATATATATATATATATATATATATATATACACACATATATATATATATATATATATATATATATATATATATATATATATATATATATATATATATATATGTACAAGAGTCTTTAAAATATGTCTCGCAAGAGGAAAAATTCAATAACCTGGAAAACTATCCAAAACACTCAACACAAAAATGATGGCCAAGGTGACTGTGAGGGAGACGAGACTAAGGGACCATTAATCACTGACAGAGCCCAGATACCCTGGACCCGTTTATCTGGGAAAGAAGCCTTTATCAACTCACATCCACGATTGCTCCATATTTCGGGGGATTTTGAGGTGTTTCCTTCAAGCCATTTGTCAATGTTTTGTATTGTAATATTCTGCTCCTGCGTGTGCCAGATGAGCTATTTTGGGTCGGCGAGCATTTGTGAAAGTATTTCATTTTTCTCACTCACTTTCACTTTCTCAATCTCTCTCTCACTTTTCCATCAAGTACATTTTGATAATTTCCATAAACGTATTTTGGACATTAATGTTGTACATGTCATCACTGATATGCATTGGACTACACATTTGTCCAGTTCGATAGAACTACACATTCATCCAACCCCATAGAACTACACATTCGTCCAGTTCCATAGGACTACACATTCGTCCAGTTCCATAGACTACGCATTCGTCCAGTTCCATAGGTCTACACATTCATCCAGCTACATAAAACTACACATTCGTCCAGCTCCATAAAACTATACATTCGTCCAGTTCCATAGAACTACACATTCGTCCAGTTCCATAGAACTACACATTCGTCCAGTTCCATAGAACTACACATTCGTCGAGCTCCGTAGAACTGCACATTCATTCAGCTTCATACGACTACACATTTTTCCAGTTCCTTAGGACTACACATTCGTCCAGTTCCATAGAACTTCACATTCATCCAGATCCATAGAACTACACATTCATCCAGCCCCATAGAACTACACATTCATCCAGCTCATAGGACTACACCTTCGTATAGCTCCATAGAACTACACATTCATCCAGCTCCATAAAACTAAAGTACCACAGTCACTATCACAGTCACAGTACCTCAGTCACAATACTACAGTCACAGTACTTCAGTCACAGAACCACAGTCACGGTACCAGTAACTATCACAATCACAGGACCTCAGTCACAGTGCTACAGTCACAGTACCACAGTTACTATCACAGAACCTCAGTTACAGTTCCTCAGTCACAGTACAACAGTCACTGTACCACAGTCACAGTACCACAGTCACTGTACCACAGTCACAGTACCACAGTCACAACCAAATTCACAGTAACATAGTCACAGTACCACAGTCACAGTACCACAGGCACAGTACCACAGTCACAGTACCACAGTCACATTACCACAGTCACTATACCACATTCACAGTACCAAAGTCACAATACCTCAGAGTACCACAGTCACAGTACCACTATCACAGTACCACTATCACAGTACCATAGTGACTGCACCAAAGTGACTGTACAACAGTCATTGTGCCACAATCACAGTACCAAAGTCACTGTACCACAGTACCACAGTCACAGTGTACCTCAGTCAAAGTACCTCAGTCACAGTACCACAGTCACAGTGTACCTCAGTCAAAGTACCTCAGTCACAGTACCACAGTCACAGTACCACAGTCACAATCACAGTACCACAGTCACTATCACAGTACCACAGTCACAGTACCTCAGTCAAAGAACCACAGTCAGAGTACCAGTCACTATCACACTCACAGTACCTCAGTCACAGTACCCCAGTCTCAGGACCACAGTCACTATCAAAGTACCTCAATCACAGTACCACAGTCACTGTACCACAGTCACAGTACCACAGTCACTGTACAACAATCACAGTACCAGTCACAGTACCAAATTCACAATAACTCAGTCACAGTACCTCATTCACAGTACCACTATCACAGTACCACAGTCACTGTACCACAGTCACTGTAAAACATTCATTGTGAAACTGTCACAGTACCACAGTCACAGTACCTCAGTCACAGTATCACAGTCAAAGTACCACAGTTACAATACCACAATCACAGTAGCAGACTCCCAGTACCACAGTCACTGTGCAACAGTCACTTAGCCACAGTCACAGTTCCACAGTCATAGTAACACAGTCACTGGGCCATAGTCACATTACCACAGTCACTGTGCCACAGTCACAGTACCAAAGTCAGAGTATCAAAGTCACAATACCTCAGTCACAGTACCTCAGTCAGAGTACCACAGCCACTCTACCACAGTCACTGTACTACAGTCATTGTACAACAGTCATTGTGAAACAGACAGAGTACCACAGTCACTGCACCACAGTACCACAATCACGGTGATATAGGCACTGTGACACAGTCACAGTACCACAGTTACAGTACCACAGTTATAGAACCAGAGTTACAGTACCACAGTTACCGTACCACAGTTACTGTACCACAGTTACAGTACCACAGTTACAGTACCACTGTCAAAGGACCACAGACATATTACAACAGTCACAGTAACAAAGTCACAGTACCAAAGTCCCTATACCACAGTCACTCTGCCAGAGTCAATGTGCCAAATTCACATTACCACAGTCACAGTACTACAGTTACAGTACCACAGTTATAGAACTACAGTTACAGTACCAAAGTTACCGTACTGCAATCACAGTACCACAGTCACTATACCAAATTCACAGTACCAAAATAACAATACCTCAGAGTACCTCAGTCACAGTACCACTATCACAGTGCCACAGTGACTGTACCACAGTGACTGTACAACAGTCAATGTTCCACAATCACAGTACCACAGTCACTGTACCACAGTACCTCAATCACAGTGTACCTCACAGTATCTCAGTCACAGTACCACAGTCACTGTACCACAGTCACAGTACCACAGTCAATGTACCACAGTCACAGTACCAGTCACAGTACCAAAGTCACAATAACTCAGTCACAGTACCTCAGTCACAGTACCACTATCACAGTACCACAGTCACTGTATCACAGACATGGAACAACATTCATTGTGCAACTGTCACAGTACCACATTCACTGTACCACAGTACTACAGTCACAGTACCTCAGTCACAGTACCACAGTCAAAGTACCACAGTTACAATACCACAGTTACAATACCACAGTCACAGTACCACATTCATTGTGCAATAGTCACTTAGCCACTGTCACAGTACCACAGTCACTGTGCCATAGTCACATTACCACAGTCACTGTGCCACAGTCACAGTAACTGTCACAATACCACAGTCACAGTACCAAAGTCACAATACCTCAGTCACAGTACATCAGTCACAGTACGACAGCCACTGTACCACAGTCACTGTACAACAGTCACTGTACAACATTCATTGTGCAACAGACAGAGAACCACATTCACTGCACCAAAGTACCACAATCACTGTGATATAGTCACTGTGACACAAACACAAACATTACCACAGTCACAGTACTACAGTTACAGTACCACAGTTACAGTACCAGAGATACTGTACCACAGTCACTGAGCCCAAGTTCTCAGTACCACAGACATAGTACCTCAGTCACAGTACCAAAGTCGCTGTACTACAGTCACTGAGCCACGGTCACTGTGCCATAATCACATTACTACAGTCACAGTACCACATTTACAGTACCACAGTTACCGTACCACAGTCACAGTACGCCAGTTACAATACCACTGTTACAATACCACAGTTACAGAACCACAGTTACAGTACCAGTCACAGTACCACAGCCACAGTACCACAGTCACAATACCACAGCCACAGTACCACAGTCACAGTACTACAATCATAGTACCACAGTTACAGTACAACAGTTACAGTACCACAATCACAGTACCACAGTTACAGTGCCACAGTTACATTACCACAGTAACAGTACCACAGTCACAGTACCTCAGTCATAGGACCACAGTCATAGAACTACAGTTACAGTATCACAGTTACAGTACAACAGTCACAGTACCACAGTCACAGTGCCACAGTCACAGTGCTACAGTCATTGTACCAGTCACAGTACCACAGTCACAGTACCACAGTCACAGTACCAATGTCACTGTACCACAGGCACTGTACCACAGTCATAGTACCACAGTCACAGTTCCAATGTCACTGTACCACAGTTACAGTACCACAGTCACAATACCAATGTCACTGTACCACAGTCACAATACCAATGTCACTGTACCACAGTCACAGTACAACAGTCATAGTACCACAGTCACTGTGCCACAGTCACAGTGCCACAGTCACAGTACTACAGACATAGTACCACAGTCACAGTACCACAGTCACAGTATCACAGTCAAAGTATCACAATTAGAATACCACAGTCACAGTACCACAGTCACAATCACAGTACCACAGTCACTATCACAGTACCACAGTCACAGTACCTCAGTCACAGATGCACAGTCACAGTACCACAGTCACTATCACAGTACCTCAGTCACAGTACCACAGTCACAGTAGAACAGTCACTGTACTACAGTCACAGTACAAAGTCACAATACCTCAAACACAGTACCTCAGTCACAGTACCACTCTCACAGTACAGCAGTCACTGTACCAGTCACTGTACAACATTCATTGTGCCACAGTCACAGTACCACAGTCACTGAACAACAGTACCACAGTCATAGTACCTCAGTCACAGTACCACAGTCACAGTGCAACAGTCACTGTGCAATAGTCACATTACCACAGTCACTATGCTAGAGTCACAGTACCAGTCACAGTACCACAATCACAGGACCACAGACGTATTACCACAGTCACAGTAACAAAGTCACAGTACCAATGTCACTATACCACAGTCACTGTGCCACAGTCAATGTGCCAAAGTCACATTATAACAGTCACAGTACCACAGTTACAGTACCACAGTGATAGAACTACAGTTACAGTACCGAAGTTACCGTACTACAGTCCCAGTACCACAGTCAGAGTACCACAGTCACTATACCAAATTCACAGTACCAAAGTCACAATACCTCAGAGTACCTCAGTCACAGTTCCACTATTACAGTGCCACAGTGACTGTACCACAGTAACTGTACAACAGTCAATGTTCCACAATCACAGTACCACAGTCACTGTACCACAGTACCACAGTCACAGTGTACCTCACAGTACCTCAGTCACAGTACCACAGTCACAGTACCACAGTCATGATCATAGTATCACAGTCACTATCACAGTACCACAGTACTGTGGGCCGGGAGACGGTAGGGGAGACACACGATAAGTGAGGTCCGCGGAAATTCGTCAATTTCTCGGGACATTGAAGGAGTATAGAGGCTAGATCATAGTATTTGGCTTCTCGCAGTGTGTAGCTAGCAGGGTGTAACATAGCATAGTCATATCGCTAGCGATAGTGCGAAGATTTGGCGAAGAAACCAAAGTGGAGCTAGTGGCTTCACCGGTGCATGTAAGTGTGCGACCTGACCGGGTGGGACGCCCCGCCGTGGAACTACCTGAGTGTGCTGTTGAGTGGTGACTGTGATCAGTGGTAAAGTGAATTAGTGAACTGTCACACAATGATACAGTGACTGACTCCAGAGCTTTGTGTAGACAGAGGAGAACCGACATCATCAATCTACCAGCACTTAGTGAATCACCTAGTGGGAGACAACGACGGATAACCATCTTCATCATACATCGTCCTTACTCATCTGGTTGTGTGAGCGGGAGGAGTCTGGTATGTACCCCCCCTCTGGTCAATTAATCAGGTGTACAGATTGAGGTAAAATATTATTAAATTCTTGTTCAGGATGTCATATATATTTAAAAATCTCAGGGTGGCTCATTTAGGCAGAGGTAACGCATAAGGGATATCTTGACACATACAAGCATGCCCGCCCATGTACGTATACATGCACACAAGTGTGCACACGCTAAAACAGACACACACACACACGCACACACACACACACACACACACACACACACAATTGTTCAGTCAGGGGAAAAGGCATTAACACCTGGGATCAGGACCTTACTATCCCCCCCCCCCCCTCTTGACCCCCCCATCTGACCTGACCGACCTGGTCGCCATCTCCGCCCCCCCCCTACCCCCAGTCCCCCACATCGCCCATAAACACACACTTTCCCTCCCCACTCTCTCATCCCCCTCTCTCCCTCTCCCACTCCCTCTCTCCCACTCTCTCTCTCTCCCACTATCTCTCTCCAGCTCTCTCTCTCTCTCCTGCTCTCTCTCTCTCTCTCTCTCTCTCTCTCTCTCTCTCTCTCTCTCTCTCTCTCTCTCTCTCTCTCTCTCTCTCTCTCTCTCTCTCTCTCTCTCTCTCTCTCTCTCTCTCTCCCTCCCCCTCCCTCTCTTTCCTTCCCCCTCCCTCTCTGCCCACACACACACACACACCTCCCCCCTCTCTCCCTCACCCGCTCTCTCCCTCTCCATCTCTCTCCCTCTCTCCCTCCCGCCTCTCTCTCAATCTCCTCCGCTCCTTCCCTTCTTTCTTCTCACTTCAGTGGAAGGGTCAGAGCCCCGCACCCACCCATTTATCTCTCCCTTTATAACTAACTCTCTCTCTCTCTTCCTCTCTCTCTCTCCCTCCCCCATCCCGCTCTGCCCTCCTGACGAATCCTATCACGTCACATCTATAGGAACAGGGTCAAGCATGGCAGCCAGAGGTACCAGGGGAACAGGGAAGAGCCAAAGTGACGAAATGAAGGAAATGTTCGCCAAGTTCCTGGAGGACATCAAGAGTGAGATGCAAGAAATGAAGAACGAATTAAGCAACCTGAAAAGAGAGCTGACAGCAGCAAAGGAGGAGATTAGAGCCCTCAAAGAGAATGGTATCGAGGCTGAGAATCAGAAAACCATCCAGGGAGAAGGTGGTAATAGTTTTTTGGATGAGAATGCCACAATAAAAGCAACATTTGCAGAAATACTAAAAAAAATAACTCTGAAGTAATGACTGCAGTGATGGAGGTGGCCATGAAAGCAGCCACCTCACAGGAGGCGGCACACTCCACTAGCCAACTGCTGGAAAGGAACAGATCAGTGGTTGCTGTGGGTATTAAAGAGCAGGAAGGCTCTAATAGGACAGAGTGGAATGACAAGGACAAAGCAGCAGTGAATGAAGTACTAAAGACACTAGACATGGAAGGGGCTAAGCATAGCATTGTGAAGGTTTTCAGGCTAGGCTGGTACAACAAAGACTGAGACCGAATGATAAAGATAGTGTTTGCAAACGAGATCACAAAGGAGAAGATCCAATCAAGGAAGAGCTCCCTGAAAAACGTGGGAAAATTAAAAAATGTATTCCTCCAGAGAGACATGACAAGGGAGGAGAGAGCCGTGGCGGCAGAAGCAAGGAAGAGGCGCAGGGCGAGAGGGGAAATCCAGGAAGTCACAGCTCCCAACACAACACCCCCAGAGGCGAGGGGGGAACCCACAACCAGCTACCCAGTAACACCAGAAGGGAGGACAACCCCGCCTCCCTCCTCTGCATAGAAAACCCCCCTACCCCAAACCCTCCCTGCCCCCACTCAAATGTTCAGCCAAATCTCCCTCCCCCCACACCCACTCCCCACCCTTCGACCCCTCCCCTTCTCCTGAGTCCTCCCTCCCCCCACTTTCCTTTCCGTCCTCCCTCCCCCTTCACCCCATACCCTCCCGAGTCCTCCCTCCCCCCCTTTCCTTCCCATCCTCCCTCCCCTTTCACCCCATACCCTCCCTGTCCCTCCCCCTTTACTGGATCCCCCGCCCCTCATCCCAGTATCCTCTGAGACCCTGTTATCCACCTCACAGGTCTTCACACCCATGGAACAGCCTCCCCCACCAGCAGAACACTCACCAAGCAGGCGATTTGAGAAGGGACAGAAGAAAGTGAGCCTCAAAGCGATGTACACTAACATAGATGGAATTACAAATAAAGCAAATGAGCTTGGAGAACTGGTACTAGAGGAAAATCCAGACATAATAGCCCTCACAGAAACAAAGATCACGAAAACGATAACAAATGCAGTGTTCCCACAGGACTATTATGTTATGAGGAAAGAGAGGGAAGGAAGAGGTGGGGGTGGTGTAGCTCTGCTGGTAAGAAAAGGCTTGGATTTTGAGGAGATGGATATTCAGGGCTGTGAAGGTTTCAGTGACTACATAGCAGGTACTGTAACAAATGGAGGGAAAAAAATTCTAGTCATAGTCATATATAATCCACCACCAAATGACAGAAGACCTAGACAGGAATATGATAGAAACAACATGGCCACCATTAACATAATAGAAAGAGCAGCTTCTGTTGCTAGCAGGAATGGATCTGGACTACTAATTATGGGAGACTTCAACCATGGGAAGATAGATTGGAAGAACAGAGACCCGCATGGAGGACCAGAAACATGGAGAGCTAAGCTGCTGGACGTGGCAACAAGAAACTTTCTAAGCCAGCACATCAAAGAACCAACAAGAATGAGAGGAGAAGATGAACCAGCAATGCTTGATTTGATATTTACCCTAAATGAGGTGGATATAATGGAAGCTAAGATGAAAGCACCCTTGGGAATGAGTGACCACAGTGTATTGAACTTTGAGTACCTGGTAGAGCTAGGACTTATCTCCCCCAAAAAAGAACTAGGAATCAAAAGGCTGGCATACCGAAAGGGGAATTATGAACAGATGAGAAGTTTCCTAAGTGAAATACCTTGGGACACAGACCTCAGAGATAAGTCTGTACAGGGTATGATGGACTATGTTACCCAAAAGTGTCAGGAGGCAGTAAACAGGTTCATCCCGGCCCAAAGGGAAAAATCCGAGTAGCAACAGAAGAATCCATGGTATAATAGGGCATGTATGGAAGCGAAGAAACTGAACAAAAGGGCGTGGAGGAACTTCCGGAATAACAGAACACCAGAAAGCAGAGAGAGATACCAGAGAACCAGGAAAGAGTACGTCAGGGTGAGAAGAGAAGCACAGAAAAATTTTGAAAATGATATAGCAAACAAAGCCAAGACCAAACCAAAGCTACTCCACAGTCACATCAGAAGGAAAACAAAAGTGAAAGAACAGGTATTGAAACTTCGAACAGGCGAGGACAGGTATACAGTGAACGACAGAGAGGTGTTTGAAGAACTTAACAAGAGGTTCCAGGAGGTCTTCACAATAGAACAAGGTGAGGTCACTGTGCTAGGAGAAAGGGAGGTAAACCAGGTGGCCTTGGAAGAGTTCGAAATTACGAGAGAGGAGGTCAAGAGACACCTGCTGGATCTGGATGTTAGAAAGGCTGTTGGTCCAGATGGGATCTCACCATGGGTACTGAAAGAGTGTGCAGAGGCACTTTGCTTGCCACTCTCCATAGTGTATAGTAAGTCACTGGAGACGGGAGACCTACCAGAAATATGGAAGACGGCGAATGTGGTCCCAATATACAAAAAGGGCGACAGGCAAGAGGCACTGAACAACAGGCCAGTGTCCTTGACTTGTATACCATGCAAGGTGATGGAGAAGATCGTGAGAAAAAACCTGGTAACACATCTGGAGAGAAGGGACTTCGTGACAAATCGCCAACATGGGTTCAGGGAGGGTAAATCTTGCCTTACAGGCTTGATAGAATTCTACGATCAGGTGACAAAGATTAAGCAAGAAAGAGAGGGCTGGGCGGACTGCATTTTCTTGGATTGTCGGAAAGCCATTGACACAGTACCGCATAAGAGGCTGGTACATAAGCTGGAGAGACAGGCAGATGTAGCTGGTAAGGTGCTCCAGTGGATAAGGGAGTATCTAAGCAATAGGAAGCAGTGAGTTACGGTGAGGGGTGAGACCTCCGATTGGCGTGAAGTCACCAGTGGAGTCCCACAGGGCTCTGTACTCGGTCCTATCTTGTTTCTGATATATGTAAATGATCTCCCGGAGGGTATCGATTCATTTCTCTCAATGTTTGCGGACGATGCTAAAATTATGAGAAGGATTAAAACAGAAGAGGACTGTTTGAGGCTTCAAAAAGACCTAGACAAGCTGAAGGAATGGTCAAACAAATGGTTGTTAGAGTTTAACCCAACCAAATGTAATGTAATGAAGATAGGTGTAGGGAGCAGGAGGCCAGATACAAGGTATCATATGGGAGAGGAAATTCTTCAGGAGTCAGAGAAGGAAAAAGACTTGGGGGTTGATATCACGCCAGACCTGTCTCCTGCAGCACATATCAAGAGGATAACTTCAGCGGCACATGCCAGGCTGGCCAACATACGAACGGCATTCAGAAACTTGTGTAAAGAATCATTCATAACTTTGTATACCACATATGTCAGGCCAATCCTGGAGTATGAGCTACGAGGAGAGACTACGGGAATTAAACCTCACTTCGCTGGAAGACAGAAGAGTTAGGGGGGACATGATCACCACATTCAAGATTCTGAAGGGAATTGATAGGGTAGATGAAGACAGTCTATTTAACACAAGGGGAACACGCACAAGGGGACAGAGGTGGAAACTGAGTGCCCAAATGAGCCACAGAGATATTAGAAAGAACTTTTTTAGTGTCAGAGTGGTTGACAAGTGGAATGCATTAGGGGGTGATGTGGTGGAGGCTGACTCCATACACAGTTTCAAGTGTAGATATGATAGAGCCCAATAGGCTCAGGAATCTGTACACCTTTTGATTGACGGTTGAGAGGCGGGACCAAAGAGCCAGAGCTCAACCCCCGCAAACACAACGAGTTGAGTACAACTAGGTGAGTACAGTTACAGAACCTCAGTCAAAGAACCACAGTCACAGTGCCAGTTACTATCACAGTCACAGTACCTCAGTCACAGTACCACAGTCACAGTACCACAGTCACTATCACGGTACCGCAATCACAGTACCACAATCACTGTACCACAGTCACAGTACCACAGTCAATGTACCACAGTCACAGTACCAGTCACAGTACCAAAGTCACAATAACTCAGTCACTGTACCTCAGTCACGGTACCACTATCACAGTACCACAGTCACTGTATCACAGTCATGGAACAACATTCATTGTGCAACTGTCACAGTACCACAGTCACTGTACCACAGTACCACAGTCACAGTACCTCAGTCACAGTACCACAGTCAAAGTACCACAGTTACAATACCACAGTCACAGTACCACAGTCACAGTACCACATTCATTGTGCAACAGTCACTTAGCCACAGTCACTGTACCACAGTCACAGTACCACAGTCACTGTGCCATAGTCATATTACCTCAGTCACTGTGCCACAGTCACAGTAACTGTCACAGTACCACAGTCACAGTGCCAAAGTCACAATGCCTCAGTCACAGTACATCAGTCACAGTACGACAGACACTGTACCACAGTCACTGTACAACAGTCACTGTACAACAGTCATTGTGCAACAGACAGAGAACCACATTCACTGCACCAGAGCACCACAATCACTGTGATGTAGTCACTGTGACACAGTCACAGTACCACAGTCACAGTACTAAAGTTACAGTATCACAGTTACAGTACCACAGTTACAGTACCACAGACACTGTACCACAGTCACTGTGCCACAGTCACAGTACCACAGACATAGTACCTCATTCACAGTACCAGATTCGCTGTACTACAGCCACTGTACCACAGTCACTGTGACATAGTCTCATTACCACAGTCACAGTACCACAGTTACAGGACCACAGTTACCGTACCACAGTCACAGTACCACAGCCACAGTACCACAGCCCCAGTACTACAATCACAGTACTACAATCACAGTACCACAGTTACAGTACAACAGTTAAAGTACCACAATCACAGTATTACAGTTACAGTACAACAGTTACAATACCACAGTAACAGTACCACAGTCACAGTACCTCAGTCATAGGACCACAGTCATAGAACTACAGTTACAGTATCACAGTTACAGTACAACAGTCACAGTACCACAGTCACAGTGCCACAGTCACTGTGCAACAGTCATTGTACCAGTCACAGTACTACAGTCACAGTACCACAGTCACAGTACCACAGTCATTGTGCAACAGTCACTGAGCCACAGTCACAGTACCACAGTCACAGTACCACAGTCACAGTGCCATAGTCACTGAGCCACAGTCACTGTACCACAGTCACAGTACCAGTCATAGTATCACAGTTACAGTATCAAAGTCACAATACCTCAGTCACAGTACCACAGTTACAGTACCACAGTCACAGTACCACAGTCACTGTGCAACAGTCACTGAGCCACAGTCAATGTACCACAGTCACAGTACCACAGTCACAGTAGCACAGTCACTGTGCAACAGTCACTGAGCCACAGTCACAGTATAACAGTCACAGTACCACAGTCACAGTGCCATAGTCACATCACCACAGTCACTGTACCACAGTCACAGTACCAGTCATAGTACCACAGTTACAGTACCAAAGTCACAATACCTTAGTCACAGTCCCACATTCACAGTACCACAGTTACAGTACCACAGTTACAGCACCACAATCACAATACCACAGTTACAATACCTCAGTTACAGTGCCACTGTTACAGAACCAAAATAACAGGACCACAGTCACAGTACCTCAGTCACAGTACCACAGTCATAGAACTACAGTTACATTACCACAGTCACATTACCACAGTCACAGTACCAAAGTCACTGTACAACAGTCACAGTACCACACTCACAGTACAACAATCACAGTACCACAGTCACAGTACCAAAGTCACTGTACCACAGTCACAGTACCACATTCACAGTACGAAAGTCACTGTAACACAATCACAGTGTCACAGTCACTGTACATCAGTCACAGTACCACAGTCACAGTACCACAGTCACATTACAACAGTGACTGTACCATTCACAGTACCACAGTCGCAGTACCAATGTCACAGTACCAATGTCACTGTACCACAGTTACAGTACCACAGTCACATTACCACAGTTACTGTGCCACAGTCACAGTGGCACAGTCACATTACCACAGACATAGTACCACAGTCACAGTACCACAGTCACAATACCACAGTCAAAGTACCACAGTTAAAGTACCACAGTTACAATACCACAGTCACAGTACCACAGTCACAGTACCAATGTCACAGTACCAATGTCACTGTACCACAGTCACAGTACCACAGTCACATTACCACAGTTACTGTGCCACAGTCACAGTGGCACAGTCACATTACCACAGACATAGTACCACAGTCACAGTACCACAGTCACAATACCACAGTCAAAGTACCACCGGTAAAGTACCACAGTTACAATAACACAGTCACAGTACCACAGTCACAGTACCACAATAACGATCACAGTACCACAGTCACAGTACCACAGTCTCGATCACAGTACCACAGTCACGATCACAGTACCACAGTCACGATCATTGTACCACAGTACCACAGAGACCCACATGGAGGACCAGAAACATGGAGAGCTAGGCTGTTGGACGTGGCAACAAGAAACTTTCTAAGCCAGCACATCAAAGAACCAACAAGAATGAGAGGAGAAGATGAACCAGCAATGCTTGATTTTATATTTACCCGAAATGAGGTGGATATAATGGAAGCTAAGATGGAAGCGCCCTTGGGAATGAGTGACCACAGTGTATTGAACTTTGAGTACCTGGTAGAGCTAGGAATTATCTCCCCCAAAAAAGAACTAGGAATCAAAAGGCTGGCATACCGAAAGGGGAAAAATGAACAGATGAGAAATTTTCTAAGTGAAATACCTTGGGACACAGACCTCAGAGATAAGTCAGTACAGGGTATGATGGACAATGTTACCCAAAAGTGTCAGGAGGCAGTAAATAGGTTCATCCCTCCCCAAAGGGAAAAATCCGAGAAGCAACAGAAGAATCCATGGTATAATAGGGCATGTATGGAAGCGAAGAAACTGAACAAAAGGGCGTGGAGGAACTTCCGGAATAACAGAACCCCAGAAAGCAGAGAGAGATAACAGAAAACCGGGAATGAGTACGTCAGGGTGAGAAGAGACGCAGAGAAAAGTTTTGAAAATGATATAGCAAACAAAGCCAAACCGAACCAAAGCTACTCCACAGTCACATCAGAAGGAAAACAAAAGTGAAAGAACAGGTATTGAAACTTCGAACAGGCGAGGACAGGTATACAGAGAATGACAGAGAGGTGTGTGAAGAACTTAACAAGAGGTTCCAGGAGGTCTTCACAATAGAACAAGGTGAGGTCACTGTGCTAGGAGAAAGGGAGGTAACCCAGGCGGCCTTGGAAGAGTTCGAATTTACGAGAGAGGAGGTCAAGAGACACCTGCTGGATCTGGATGTTAGAAAGGCTGTTGGGCCAGATGGGATCTCACCATGGGTACTGAAATAGTGTGCAGATGCACTTTGCTTGCCACTCTCCATAGTGTATAGTAAGTCACTGGAGACGGGAGACCTACCAGAAATATGGAAGACGGCGAATGTGGTCCCAATATACAAAAAGGGCGACAGGCAAGAGGCACTGAACTACAGGCCAGTGTCTTTGACTTGTATACCATGCAAGGTGATGGAGAAGATCGTGAGAAAAAACCTGGTAACACATCTGGAGAGAAGGGACTTCGTGACAAATCGCCAACATGGGTTCAGGGAGGGTAAATCTTGCCTTACAGGCTTGATAGAATTCTACGATCAGGTGACAAAGATTAAGCAAGAAAGAGAGGGCTGGGCGGACTGCATTTTCTTGGATTGTCGGAAAGCCTTTGACACAGTACCGCATAAGAGGCTGGTACATAAGCTGGAGAGACAGGCAGGTGTAGCTGGTAAGGTGCTCCAGTGGATAAGGGAGTATCTAAGCAATAGGAAGCAGTGAGTTACGGTGAGGGGTGAGACCTCCGATTGGCGTGAAGTCACCAGTGGAGTCCCACAGGGCTCTGTACTCGGTCCTATCTTGTTTCTGATATATGTAAATGATCTCCCGGAGGGTATCGATTCATTTCTCTCAATGTTTGCGGACGATGCTAAAATTATGAGAAGGATTAAAACAGAAGAGGACTGTTTGAGGCTTCAAAAAGACCTAGACAAGCTGAAGGAATGGTCAAACAAATGGTTGTTAGAGTTTAACCCAACCAAATGTAATGTAATGAAGATAGGTGTAGGGAGCAGGAGGCCAGATACAAGGTATCATATGGGAGAGGAAATTCTTCAGGAGTCAGAGAAGGAAAAAGACTTGGGGTTGATATCACGCCAGACCTGTCTCCTGCAGCACATATCAAGAGGATAACTTCAGCGGCACATGCCAGGCTGACCAACATACGAACGGCATTCAGAAACTTGTGTAAAGAATCATTCAGAACTTTGTATACCACATATGTCAGGCCAATCCTGGAGTATGCAGCCCCAGCATGGAGTCCATATCTAGTCAAGGATAAGACTAAACTGGAAAAGGTTCAAAGGTTTGCCACCAGACTAGTACCCGAGCTGAGAGGTATGAGCTACGAGGAGAGACTACGGGAATTAAACCTCACTTCGCTGGAAGACAGAAGAGTTAGGGGGGACATGATCACCCCATTCAAGATTCTGAAGGGAATTGATAGGGTAGATAAAGACAGTCTATTTAACACAAGGGGAACACGCACAAGGGGACACAGGTGGAAACTGAGTGCCCAAATGAGCCACAGAGATATTAGAAAGAACTTTTTTAGTGTCAGAGTGGTTGACAAATGGAATGCATTAGGAAGTCATGTGGTGGAGGCTGACTCCATACACAGTTTCTAGTGTAGATATGATAGAGCCCAATAGGCTCAGGAATCTGTACACCTGTTGATTGACGGTTGAGAGGTAGGACCAAAGAGCCAGAGCTCAACCCCCGCCAACACAACTAGGTGAGTACAACTAGGTGAGTACAACTAGGTGAGTACAACTAGGTGAGTACAGTCACTATCACAGTACCACAGTCACAGTACCTCAGTCACTATCACAGTCACAGTACCTCAATCACAGAACCACAGTCATAGTACAATAGTCACTGTACCACAGTCACAGTACCAAAGTCACAGTACCACTACCACAGTATCACAGTCACTATACAACATTCATTGTGCCACAGTCACAATACCTCAATCACTGGACCACAGTACCACAGTCACAGTACCTCAGTCACAATACCACAGTTAAAGTACCACAGTTACAATTCCACAGTCACATCATTACAGTCACAGTACCACAGTCACAGTGTCACAGACACTGAGCTACAGTCACAGTACCACAGTTACTGTTCAACAGTCACTGAGCCACATTCACAGTACCACAGTCACAGTGTCACGGTCACTTAGCCACAGTTATAGTACCACAGTCACAGTACCACAGACACTGTGCCATAGTCTCTACACCATAGTCACTGTGCCACACTCACAGTACCAGTCACAGTATCACAGTCACAGTACAACGAATATAGAACCACAGTCACAGTACAACGAATATAGAACCACAGTCACAGTACCAAAATCACTGTACAACAGTCACTGTGCCACAGTCACTGAGCCATAGTCACATTACAACACACACACAGTACCACAGTCACAGTACCACAGTTACAGCACCACAGTTTCAGAATCACAGTTACAGAACCACAGTCACAGTACCACAGTCACAGTACCACAGTTTCCGTACCACAGTCACAGTACCACAGTCATATTACCGAAGTTACAGTACTACAGTTACAGTACCACAGTTAAAGAACCACAGTTACAGTACCACAGTCACAGTACCACAGTCACTGTACCACAGTACCACAGTCACTTTTGGTACAGACTTTGACACAGTACCTCATAAAAGGTTGATGCATAAGCTGGAGAAACAGGCAGGAGTAACTGGTAGGGCGCTCCAGTGGATATGGGAGTACCTAAGCAATAGGAAGCAGAGAGTTATAGTGAGGGGTGAGACCTCAGAATGGCGTGAAGTCACCAGTGGAGTCCCCCAGGGCTCTGTGCTTGGACCTATCCGGTTTCTGATATACGTAAATGATCTCCCAGAGGGTATAGACTCATTCCTCTCAATGTGTGCTGACGACACCAAAATTATGTGAAGGATTAGGACAGAGGAGGACAGCTTGAGGCTTCAAGAAGACCTGGAAAAGCTGCAGGAATGGTCGAACAAATAGCTGTTAGAGTTTAACCCAAGCAAATGTAATGTAATGAAGATAGGGGTAGGAAGCAGGAGACCAGATACAAGGTATCACTTGGGAGATGAAATACTTCAAGAGTCAGGGAGAGTGAAAGACCTGGAGGTTGATATCACGGCAGACCTGTCCCCTGAAGCTCATATCAAGAGGATAACATCAGCAGCATATGCCAGGTTGGCTAACGTAACAACGGCCTTTAGAAACTTGTGTAAGGAATCTTTCAGAACATTATATACCACATATGTCAGTCCAATCCTGGAGTATGCGGCTCCAGCATGGAGTCCATATCTAGTCAAGCATAAGACTAAACTGGAAAAGGTTCAAAGGTTTGCCACCAGACTAGTACCCGAGCTGAGAGGTATGAGCTACGAGGAGAGACTACGGGAATTGAACATCACTTCGTTGGAAGACAGAAGAGTTAGGGGGTACATGATCACCACATTCAAGATTCTCAAGGGAACCACAGGGTTGATAAAGACAGGCTATTTAACACAAGGAGCACACGCACTAGGGGACACAGGTGGAAACTGAGTGCCCAAATGAGCCACAGAGATATTAGAAAGAACTTTTTTAGTGTCAGAGTGGTTGACAAATGGAATGCATTAGGAAGCAATGTGGTGGAGGCTGACTCCATACACAGTTTCAAGTGTAGATATGATAGAGCCCAGTAGGCTCAGGAACCTGTACACCTGTTGATTGACAGTTGAGAGGCGGGACCAAAGAGCCAGAGCTCAACCCCCGCAAGCACAACTAGGTGAGGTGAGTACAGTACCATAGTCACAGTGTCACAGTCAGTCACAGTACCACAGTCACAGTACCACAGTCAATGTCCCACAGTCACAGTACCAGTCACAGTACCACAGTCGCAGTACCAAAGTCACAATACCTCAGTCACAGTACCTCAGTCACAGTACCATTATCACAGTACCACAGCCACTGTACCACAGTCACTGTACAACAGTCATTGTGCAACAGTCACAGAACCACAGTCACTGCACCATAGTACCACAATCACTGTGATATAGTCACTGTACCACAGTCACAGTACCACAGTCACAGTACCACAGTCATAGTACCACAGTTACACAACCACAGTTACAGTACCAAAGTCAATGTACCACAGTCACTGTGCCCAGTCACAGTACCACAGATATAGTACCACAGTCAGAGTACTAAAGTCCCTGTACCTCAATCACTGTGCCACAGTCACCGTGCCATAGTCACATTACACAGTCACAGTACCACAGTTACAGTAACGCAGTTATAGAACCAGTTACCGTACCACTTTCACAGTACCACAGTTACAGTGCCACAGTTACAGTACCGCAGACATAGTACCACAGTCACAGTACCACAGTTATAGAACCACAGTTACCGTAGCACAGTTACAGTACCAATTTACAGTAACACAGTTATAGAACCACAGTTACCGTACCACAGTTACAGTACCAAAGTTACAGTACCAGAGATATAGAACCACAGTTACCGTACCACGGTCACAGTACCACAGTTACAGTACCACAGTTATAGAACCACAGATACAGTACTACAGTTACAGTACCACAGTCACAGTACCACAGTCACAGTACCAATGTCACTGTACCACAGTCACAGTACCACAGTCAAAGTACCACAGTTACTGTGCCACAATCACAGTACCACACACATAGTACCACAGTCACAGTACCACAGCTGTTGTACCACAGTCACTGTACAACAGTCATTGTGCAACAGTCACAGTACCACAGTCACTTCACCACAGTACCACAATCACTGTGATATAGTCACTTTGCCACAGTACCACAGCCACTGTACCACAGTCACTGTACAACAGTCATTGTGCAACAGTCACAGTACCACAGTCACTGCACCACAGTACAACAATCACTGTGATATAGTCACTGTGCCACAGTCACAGTACCACAGTCACAGTACCACTGTCATAGTACCACAATTACAGTGTCACATTTACAGTACCAATGTCACTGTACCACAGTCACTGTGCTACAGTCACAGTACCACAGATATAGTACCACAGTCACAGTACCACAGTTATAGAACCACAGTTACCGTAGCACAGTTACAGTACCAAAGTTACAGTAACACAGTTATAGAACCACAGTTACCGTACCACAGTTACAGTACCAAAGTTACAGTACCAGAGATATAGAATCACAGTTACCGTACCACGGTCACAGTACCACAGTTACAGTACCACTGTTATAGAACCACAGTTACCGTACTACAGTTACAGTACCACAGTTATAGAACCACAGTTACCGTAGCACAGTCACAGTACCACAGTCACAGTACCACAGTCATAGTACCACAATTACAGTACCACAGTTACAGTACCAATGTCACTGTACCACAGTCACTGTGCTACAGTCACAGTACCACAGACATAGTACCACAGTCACAGTACCAAAGTCACTGAACCTCCGTCACTGTGCCACAGTTTCTGTGCCATATTCAGATTTCACAGTGAAAGTATCACATTTACAGTAACACAGTTATAGAACCACAGTTAACGTACCACACTCATAGTACCACAGTTACATTACCACAGTTACAATACCACAGAAATAGTACCACAGTCATAGTACCACAGTCACAGTACCACAGTTATAGAACCACAGTTACCGTAGCACAGTTACTGTACCAAAGTTACAGTACCACAGTTATAGAACCACAGTTACCGTACCACAATTAAGGTACCAAAGTTACAGTACCACAGTTATAGAACCACAGTTACCGTACCACAGTCACAGTACCACAGTTCCAGTACCACAGTTATAGAACCACAGTTACCCTACTACAGTTACAGTACCAAAGTACAGTACCACAGTCACAGTACCACAGTCACAGTACCACAGTCACAGTACCCCAGTCGCAATACCACAGTCACTGTACCACAGTCACAGTACCACAGATCAGAAAAACAGTTACAGTACCACAGTTACCGTACCACAGTCATAGTACCACAGTTACAGTACCACAGATACAGAACAAAAGATACAGGGCCACAGTGACAGTACCACAGTTGCAGAACCACAGTCACAGTACCGCAGTTACAGAACCACAGTTACTGTACCAAAGTTACCGTACCAGAGTCACAGTATCACAGTCACAGTACCACAGTCACAGTACCACAGTCACAGTACCAGAGTCACAGTACCAAAGACCACTGTACCACAGTACCACAGTCCCTGTATCACATTCACAGTACCACAGTCACTGTATAACAGTTACAGAACCACAGTCACAGTTCCACAGTCACAGTATCACAGTTACATTACCACAGTTTCAGTTCCATAGTCACAGAATCACAGTCACAGTACCACATTCACAATACCACAGACCATTGTACCAGAGTGACGGTACCACAGTTACAGTACCACCGTCACTGTACGAAAGTCACAGTACCAAAGTTACTGTACCACAGTCACAGTACCATATTTTCAGTACCCTAGTCAATGTACCACGCAGAATCACAGTTACATTACTACAGCCACAGTATCACATTCACAGTACCACAGTCACAGTACCACAGACCACTGTACCACAGTTACACTACCACACTCACAGTATCACAGTCACAGTACCACAGCCACAGTACTACAGACCACTGTACCAGTCACATTACCACAGTCCACTGTAACAGTCACATTACCACAGTTACAGTACCACAGTCCCAGTACCACAGTTACAGTACCACAGAACACTGTATCACAGTTACAGTACCACAGTCACAGTATCACAGTCACAGAACTACAGTCACAGTAACACACTTACAGTACCACAGATATAGTACCACAGTCACAGTACCACAGTTACATTACCACAGTTACAGAACGACAGTCACAGTACCACAGTTACAGCACCACAGTCACAGAGTTACAGTACCACCGTCACAGTACCACAGTTACAGTACCACAGTCACAGTACCACAGTTACAGTACCACAGTCACAGTACCACTATCACAGTACCAAAGTCACAATACCTCAATCACCGTACCTCAATCACCGTACCTCAGTCACAGTACCACTATTACAGTACCACAGCTACTGTATCACAGTCACTGTACAACAGTCATTGTGCAACAGTCACAGTAACACAGTCACTGTACCACAGTACCACAATCATTGTGATATAGTCACTGTGCCACAGTCACTGTACCATAGACACAGTACCACAATCATTGTACCACAGTTATTGTACCACAGTTACAGTACCAAAGTCACTGTACCACAGTCATTGTGCCACAGTCACAGTACCACAGACATAGTACCACAGTCACAGTACCAAAGTCACTGTACCACAGTCACTGTGCCAGTCACTGTGCCATAGTCACATTACACAATCACAATACCACAAATACAGTACCGCAGTTATAGAACCACAGTTACCGTACCACAGTCATAGTACCACAGTTACAGAACCACAGTTACAGTACCACATACATAGTACCACAGTCATAGTACCACAGTTACAGCACCACATACATAGTACCACAGTCACAGTACCACAGTCTCAGTACCACAGTTATAGAACCACAGTTACCGTACCACAGTTACAGTACCAAAGCTACAGTACCACAGTTATAGAACCACAGTTACCGTACCACAGTTACAGTACCAAAGTTATAGAACCACAGTTGCCGTACCACAGTCACAGTACCACACTTACAGTACCACTGGAATAGAACCACAGTTTCCGTACTACAGTTACAGTACCAAAGTTAAAGTACCACTGTCACAGTACCACAGTCACAGTACAATAGTCATAGTACCACAGTCGCATTACCACAGTCACTGTACCACAGTCACAGTACCACAGTTACAGAACAAGTTACAGAACAACAGTTACAGTACCACAGTTACCGTTCCAAAGTCATAGTACAACAGTTACAGTACCACAGTTACAGTACCACAGTTACAGTACCACAGTTACAGTTCCACAGTGGCAGTACCACACTTGCAGAACCGCAGTCACAGTACCACAGTTACAGAACCACAATTACAGTACCACAGTTACCGTACCACAATCACAGTATCACAGTCACTCTACCACAGTCACAGTACAACAGTCACTGTACCTCAGTCACAGTTCCACAGTCACTGTACCAGTCACAGTACCACAATCACTGTGCCACAGTCACAGCTAACGGTCACAGTACCACATTCACTGTACCACAGTCACAGTACCACAGTCATTGTACAACAGTTACAGTTCAACAGTCACAGTACCACAGTCACAGTATCACAGTTACAGTACCACAGTTACCGTACCACAGTCACAGTATCACAGTCACAGTACCACAGTTACAGTACAACAGTCATTGTACCTCAGTCACAGTTCCACAGACACTGTACCACAGTCACAGTACCACAGACCACTGTATCACAATCACAGTACCACAGTTACAGTACCACAGTCACTGTACCACAGTCACAGTACCAAAGTCACTGTACCCATGTCACAGTACCACAGTTTCAGTACCACAATCACTGTACAACAATTACAGTACCACAATTACAGTTCCACAGTCACAGTGCCACACAGTATCACAGTTACATTACAACAGTTACAGTACCACAGTCACAGTATCACATTCACAGTACCAGACACAGTACCATAGACCACTGTACAACAGTTACAATACCACAGTCACCGTATCACAGTCCCAGTACCACAGTCACAGTACCACAGACCACTGTACCACAGTCACAGTACCACAGTTACAATACCACAATCACAGTACCAGAGTTACAGTACCACAGACCACTGTACCACAGTTACAGTACCACAGTCACAGTATCACAGTCACAGTACCACAGTCACAGTACCACAGTCACTGTACCACAGTCACTGTACCACAGTCACTGTACCACAGTCACTGTCCCAGTCACAGTACCACAGTCACAGTACCACAGTCACTGAGCCACATTCACAGAACCACAGTCACAGGACCACAGTCATTGTGCCACAGTCACAGTACCAGTCACAGAACCACAGTCACTCTCACAGTCACAGTACCTCAGTCACAGTACCACAGTCCCAGTACAATAGTCACTGTACCACAATCACAGAACCAGTCACAGTACCAAAGTCACAATACCACAGTCACAGTACCTCAATCACAGTGCCACTATCACAGTAACACAGTCACTATACAACATTCATTGTGCCACAGTCACAGTACCAAAGTCACTGTACTTCAGGCACTGTGCCACAGTCACCGTGCCATATTCACATTACACAGTCACAGTACCCCAGTTACAGTACCGCAGTTACATTACTACAGAAATAGTACCACAGTCACAGTACCACAGTTATAGAACCACAGTTACCGTAGCACAGTTACATTACCACAGTCACAGTACCACAGTTATAGAACCACAGTTACCGTAGTACAGTTACAGTACCAAAGTTACAGTACCAAAGTTACAGCACCACAGTTATAGAACCACAGTTACCGTACCACAGTTACAGTACCAAAGTTACAGTACCACAGCTATAGAACCACAGTTACCGTACCACAGTCACAGTACCACAGTTACAGTACCACAGTTATAGAACAACAGTTACCGTACCACAGTCCCAGTACTACAGTTACAGTACCAAAGTTACAGTACCACAGTCACAGTACCACAGTCACAGTACCAATGTCACTGTACCACAGTTACTGTGCCACAGTCACAGTGCCACATTCACTTTACCACAGACATAGTACCACAGTCAAAGAACCACAGCCACTGTACTACAGTCACGGTACAACAGTCATTGTGCAACAGTCACAGTACCACAGTCACTGCACCACAGTACCACAATCACTGAGATATAGTCACTGTGCAGCAGTCACAGTACCACAGTTACAGTACCACAGTTATAGAACAACAGTTACCGTACCACAGTCCCAGTACTACAGTTACAGTACCAAAGTTACAGTACCACAGTCACAGTACCACAGTCACAGTACCAATGTCACTGTACCACAGTTACTATGCCACAGTCACAGTGCCACATTCACTTTACCACAGACATAGTACCACAGTCAAAGAACCACAGCCACTGTACTACAGTCACGGTACAACAGTCATTGTGCAACAGTCACAGTACCACAGTCACTGCACCACAGTACCACAATCACTGAGATATAGTCACTGTGCAGCAGTCACAGTACCACAGTTACAGTACCACAGTCCCAGTACCACAGTTACAGTACCACAGAACACTGTATCACAGTTACAGTACCACAGTCACAGTATCACAGTCACAGAACTACAGTCACAGTAACACACTTACAGTACCTCAGATATAGTACCACAGTCACAGTACCACAGTTACATTACCACAGTTACAGAACGACAGTCACAGTACCACAGTTACAGCACCACAGTCACAGAGTTACAGTACCACCGTCACAGTATCACAGTTACAGTACCACAGTCACAGTACCACAGTTACAGTACCACAGTCACAGTACCACTATCACAGTACCAAAGTCACAATACCTCAATCACCGAAACCTCAGTCACAGTACCACTATTACAGTACCACAGCTATTGTATCACAGTCACTGTACAACAGTCATTGTGCAACAGTCACAGTAACACAGTCACTGTACCACAGTACCACAATCATTGTGATATAGTCACTGTGCCACAGTCACTGTACCATAGACACAGTACCACAATCATTGTACCACAGTTATTGTACCACAGTTACAGTACCAAAGTCACTGTACCACAGTCACTGTGCCACAGTCACAGTACCACAGACATAGTACCACAGTCACAGTACCAAAGTCACTGTACCACAGTCACTGTGCCAGTCACTGTGCCATAGTCACATTACACAATCACAATACCACAAATACAGTACCGCAGTTATAGAACCACAGTTACCGTACCACAGTCATAGTACCACAGTTACAGAACCACAGTTACAGTACCACATACATAGTACCACAGTCATAGTACCACAGTTACAGCACCACATACATAGTACCACAGTCACAGTACCACAGTCTCAGTACCACAGTTATAGAACCACAGTTACCGTACCACAGTTACAGTACCAAAGCTACAGTACCACAGTTATAGAACCACAGTTACCGTACCACAGTTACAGTACCAAAGTTATAGAACCACAGTTGCCGTACCACAGTCACAGTACCACACTTACAGTACCACTGGAATAGAACCACAGTTTCCGTACTACAGTTACAGTACCAAAGTTAAAGTACCACAGTCACAGTACCACAGTCACAGTACAATAGTCATAGTACCACAGTCGCATTACCACAGTCACTGTACCACAGTCACAGTACCACAGATACAGAACAAGTTACAGAACAACAGTTACAGTACCACAGTTACCGTTCCAAAGTCATAGTACAACAGTTACAGTACCACAGTTACAGTACCACAGTTACAGTACCACAGTTACAGTTCCACAGTGGCAGTACCACAGTTGCAGAACCGCAGTCACAGTACCACAGTTACAGAACCACAGTTACAGTACCACAGTTACCGTACCACAATCACAGTATCACAGTCACTCTACCACAGTCACAGTACAACAGTCACTGTACCTCAGTCATAGTTCCACAGTCACTGTACCAGTCACAGTACCACAATCACTGTGCCACAGTCACAGCTAACGGTCACAGTACCACATTCACTGTACCACAGTCACAGTACCACAGTCATTGTACAACAGTTACAGTTCAACAGTCACAGTACCACAGTCACAGTATCACAGTTACAGTACCACAGTTACCGTACCACAGTCACAGTATCACAGTCACAGTACCACAGTTACAGTACAACAGTCATTGTACCTCAGTCACAGTTCCACAGACACTGTACCACAGTCACAGTACCACAGACCACTGTATCACAATCACAGTACCACAGTTACAGTACCACAGTCACTGTACCACAGTCACAGTACCAAGGTCACTGTACCCATGTCACAGTACCACAGTTTCAGTACCACAGTCACTGTACAACAATTACAGTACCACAATTACAGTTCCACAGTCACAGTGCCACACAGTATCACAGTTACATTACAACAGTTACAGTACCACAGTCACAGTATCACATTCACAGTACCAGACACAGTACCATAGACCACTGTACAACAGTTACAATACCACAGTCACCGTATCACAGTCCCAGTACCACAGTCACAGTACCACAGACCACTGTACCACAGTCACAGTACCACAGTTACAATACCACAATCACAGTACCAGAGTTACAGTACCACAGACCACTGTACCACAGTTACAGTACCACAGTCACAGTATCACAGTCACAGTACCACAGTCACAGTACCACAGTCACTGTACCACAGTCACTGTACCACAGTCACTGTACCACAGTCACTGTCCCAGTCACAGTACCACAGTCACAGTACCACAGTCACTGAGCCACATTCACAGAACCACAGTCACAGGACCACAGTCATTGTGCCACAGTCACAGTACCAGTCACAGAACCACAGTCACTCTCACAGTCACAGTACCTCAGTCACAGTACCACAGTCACAGTACAATAGTCACTGTACCACAATCACAGAACCAGTCACAGTACCAAAGTCACAATACCACAGTCACAGTTCCTCAATCACAGTGCCACTATCACAGTAACACAGTCACTATACAACATTCATTGCGCCACAGTCACAGTACCAAAGTCACTGTACTTCAGTCACTGTGCCACAGTCACCGTGCCATATTCACATTACACAGTCACAGTACCCCAGTTACAGTACCGCAGTTACATTACTACAGAAATAGTACCACAGTCACAGTACCACAGTTATAGAAACACAGTTACCGTAGCACAGTTACATTACCACAGTCACAGTACCACAGTTATAGAACCACAGTTACCGTAGTACAGTTACAGTACCAAAGTTACAGTACCAAAGTTACAGCACCACAGTTATAGAACCACAGTTACCGTACCACAGTTACAGTACCAAAGTTACAGTACCACAGCTATAGAACCACAGTTACCGTACCACAGTCACAGTACCACAGTTACAGTACCACAGTTATAGAACAACAGTTACCGTACCACAGTCACAGTACTACAGTTACAGTACCAAAGTTACAGTACCACAGTCACAGTACCACAGTCACAGTACCAATGTCACTGTACCACAGTTACTGTGCTACAGTCACAATGCTACATTCACTTTACCACAGACATAGTACCACAGTCATAGAACCACAGCCACTGTACTACAGTCACGGTACAACAGTCATTGTGCAACAGTCACAGTACCACAGTCACTGCACCACAGTACCACAATCACTGAGATATAGTCACTGTGCAGCAGTCACAGTACCACAGTTACAGTACCACAGTCATAGTACCACAGTTACAGTACCACAGTTGCAGTACCAAAGTCACTGTACCACAGTCACTGTGCCACAGTCACAGTACCACAGACATAGTACCACAGGAACAGTACCAAAGTCACTGTACCTCTGTCACTGTGCCACAGTCACTGTGCCATAGTCACATTACACAGTCACAATACCACAGTCACAGTACCACAGTTACAGTACCACAGTTACAGTACCACAGATATAGTACCACAGTCACAGTACCACAGTCACAGTACTACAGTTATAGAACCACAGTTACCGTAGCACAGTTTCAATACCAAAGTTACAGTACCACAGTTATTGAACCACAGTTACCGTACCACAGTTACAGTACCAAAGTTACAGTACCACAGTTACAGAACCACAGTTACCGTACCACAGTAACAGTACCACAGTTACAGTACCACAGTTATAGAACCACAATTACCCTACTACAGTTACAGTACCAAAGTTACAGTACCACAGTCACAGTACCACAGTCACAGTACCACAGAACAGAACAACAGTTACAGTACCACAGTTACCGTACCACAGTCATAGTACCACAGTTACAGTACCACAGTTACAGTACTACAGTTACAGAACAACAGATACAGTGCCACAGTCACAGTACCACAGAACAGAACAACAGTTACACTACCACAGTTACCGTACCACAGTCATAGTACCGCAGTTACAGTACCACAGTTACAGTACCACAGTTACAGAACCACAGATACAGTGCCACAGTCACAGTACCACAGAACAGAACAACAGTTACAGTACCACAGTTACTGTATCACAGTCACAGTACCACATTCACAGTACCACAGACCACTGTACCACAGTGACAGTACCACAGTTACAGTACCACAGTCACTGTACGACAGTCACAGTACCAAAATCACTGTACCACAGTCACAGTATTACAGTTTCAGTTACACAATCAGAGTACCACACAGAATCACGGTTACATTACCACAGTTACATTACCACAGTCACAGTACCACATTCTTAGTACCACAGTCACAGTACCACAGACAAATGTACCACAGTTACAGTACCACAGTCACAGTATTACAGTCACAGTACCACAGCCACAGTACTACAGACATCTGTACCAGTCACAGTACCACAGTTTCAGTACCATAATCACAGTAACACACTTACAGTACCACAGTCATAGTACCACAGTCACAGTAGCACAGTTACAGAACCCCAGTCACAGTACTAGAGTCACAATACCACAGTTGCAGTACCACTGTCACAGTACCACAGTTACAGAACCACAGTCACAGTACCACAGTTAAAGCACCACAGTCACAGAGCTACAGTACCACCGTCACAATACCACAGTTACAGCACCACAGTCACAGTACCAAAGTTACAGTAACAGAGTCACAGTACCACAATCACAGTACCAAAGTCACAATACCTCAGTCACAGTACCTCAGTCACATTACCACTATCACAGTACCACTGCTACTGTATCACAGTCACTGTACAACAGTCGTTGTGCACCAGTCACAGTACCACAGTCACTGCACCACAGTACCACAATCACTGTGATATAGCCACTGTGCCACAGTAACTGTACCACAGTCATTGTACCACAGTTACAGTACCACAGTTACAGTACCAAAGTCACTGTACCACTGTCACTGTGCCACAGTCACAGTACCACAGACATAGTACCACAGTCACAGTACCAAAGTCACTGTACCATAGTCACTGTGCCAGTCACTGTGCCAGTCACTGTGCCATAGTCACCTTACACAATCACAGAACCACATATACACAGTACCGCAGTTATAGAACCACAGTTACAGTTCCACAATCACAGTACCACAGTCACAGTATCACAGTTTCATTACCACAGTTACAGTACCACAGTCACAGTATCACAGTCACAGTACCACAGTCACAGTACCACAGACCACTGTACCACAATCACAGTACTACAGTTACAGTACCACAGTCACTGTACCACAGTCACTGTACCAAAGTCACTGTACCCATGTCACAGTACCACAGTTTCAGTTCCACAGTCACTGTACAACAATTACAGTACCACAGTCACAGTACCACACCGTATCACAGTTACATTGCCACAGTTACAGTACCACATTCACAGTATCACGTTCACAGTACCAGTCACAGTACCACAGACCACTGTACCACAGTTACAGTACCACAGTCACAGTATCACAGTCACAGTGCCAAAGTCACAGTACCAAAGTCACAGTACCACTGACCACGGTACCACAGTCACAGTACCACAGTTACAGTACCACAGTCACAGTACCACAGTTACAGTACCACAGACCACTGTACCACAGTTACAGTACCACAGTCACAGTATCACAGTCACAGAACCACAGTCACAGTACCACACTTACAGTACCACAGTCATAGTACCACAGTAACAGTACCACAGTTACAGAACCCCAGTCACAGTACCACAGATGCAGTACCACAGTCACAGAGTTACAGTACCACAGTCACTGCACCACAGTACCACAATCACTGAGATATAGTCACTGTGCAGCAGTCACAGTACCACAGTTACAGTACCACAGTCATAGTACCACAGTTACAGTACCACAGTTGCAGTACCAAAGTCACTGTACCACAGTCACTGTGCCACAGTCACAGTACCACAGACATAGTACCACAGGAACAGTACCAAAGTCACTGTACCTCTGTCACTGTGCCACAGTCACTGTGCCATAGTCACATTACACAGTCACAATACCACAGTCACAGTACCACAGTTACAGTACCACAGTTACAGTACCACAGATATAGTACCACAGTCACAGTACCACAGTCACAGTACTACAGTTATAGAACCACAGTTACCGTAGCACAGTTTCAATACCAAAGTTACAGTACCACAGTTATTGAACCACAGTTACCGTACCACAGTTACAGTACCAAAGTTACAGTACCACAGTTACAGAACCACAGTTACCGTACCACAGTAACAGTACCACAGTTACAGTACCACAGTTATAGAACCACAATTACCCTACTACAGTTACAGTACCAAAGTTACAGTACCACAGTCACAGTACCACAGTCACAGTACCACAGAACAGAACAACAGTTACAGTACCACAGTTACCGTACCACAGTCATAGTACCACAGTTACAGTACCACAGTTACAGTACTACAGTTACAGAACAACAGATACAGTGCCACAGTCACAGTACCACAGAACAGAACAACAGTTACACTACCACAGTTACCGTACCACAGTCATAGTACCGCAGTTACAGTACCACAGTTACAGTACCACAGTTACAGAACCACAGATACAGTGCCACAGTCACAGTACCACAGAACAGAACAACAGTTACAGTACCACAGTTACTGTATCACAGTCACAGTACCACATTCACAGTACCACAGACCACTGTACCACAGTGACAGTACCACAGTTACAGTACCACAGTCACTGTACGACAGTCACAGTACCAAAATCACTGTACCACAGTCACAGTATTACAGTTTCAGTTACACAATCAGAGTACCACACAGAATCACGGTTACATTACCACAGTTACATTACCACAGTCACAGTACCACATTCTTAGTACCACAGTCACAGTACCACAGACAAATGTACCACAGTTACAGTACCACAGTCACAGTATTACAGTCACAGTACCACAGCCACAGTACTACAGACATCTGTACCAGTCACAGTACCACAGTTTCAGTACCATAATCACAGTAACACACTTACAGTACCACAGTCATAGTACCACAGTCACAGTAGCACAGTTACAGAACCCCAGTCACAGTACTAGAGTCACAATACCACAGTTGCAGTACCACTGTCACAGTACCACAGTTACAGAACCACAGTCACAGTACCACAGTTAAAGCACCACAGTCACAGAGCTACAGTACCACCGTCACAATACCACAGTTACAGCACCACAGTCACAGTACCAAAGTTACAGTAACAGAGTCACAGTACCACAATCACAGTACCAAAGTCACAATACCTCAGTCACAGTACCTCAGTCACATTACCACTATCACAGTACCACTGCTACTGTATCACAGTCACTGTACAACAGTCGTTGTGCACCAGTCACAGTACCACAGTCACTGCACCACAGTACCACAATCACTGTGATATAGCCACTGTGCCACAGTAACTGTACCACAGTCATTGTACCACAGTTACAGTACCACAGTTACAGTACCAAAGTCACTGTACCACTGTCACTGTGCCACAGTCACAGTACCACAGACATAGTACCACAGTCACAGTACCAAAGTCACTGTACCATAGTCACTGTGCCAGTCACTGTGCCAGTCACTGTGCCATAGTCACCTTACACAATCACAGAACCACATATACACAGTACCGCAGTTATAGAACCACAGTTACAGTTCCACAATCACAGTACCACAGTCACAGTATCACAGTTTCATTACCACAGTTACAGTACCACAGTCACAGTATCACAGTCACAGTACCACAGTCACAGTACCACAGACCACTGTACCACAATCACAGTACTACAGTTACAGTACCACAGTCACTGTACCACAGTCACTGTACCAAAGTCACTGTACCCATGTCACAGTACCACAGTTTCAGTTCCACAGTCACTGTACAACAATTACAGTACCACAGTCACAGTACCACACCGTATCACAGTTACATTGCCACAGTTACAGTACCACATTCACAGTATCACGTTCACAGTACCAGTCACAGTACCACAGACCACTGTACCACAGTTACAGTACCACAGTCACAGTATCACAGTCACAGTGCCAAAGTCACAGTACCAAAGTCACAGTACCACTGACCACGGTACCACAGTCACAGTACCACAGTTACAGTACCACAGTCACAGTACCACAGTTACAGTACCACAGACCACTGTACCACAGTTACAGTACCACAGTCACAGTATCACAGTCACAGAACCACAGTCACAGTACCACACTTACAGTACCACAGTCATAGTACCACAGTAACAGTACCACAGTTACAGAACCCCAGTCACAGTACCACAGATGCAGTACCACAGTCACAGAGTTACAGTACCACAGTTACAGCGCCACAGTCACAGTACCACAGTAACAGAGTTACATTACCACATTCACAGTACCACAGTTACAGCACCACACTCACAGTACCACAGTCACAGTAACAGAGTTACAGTGTCCTTAACTTGTACACCATGCAAGGTGATGGAGAAGATTGTGAGAAAAAACCTAGTAACACATCTGGAGAGAAGAGACTTCGTGACAACCCATCAACATTGGTTCAGGGAGGGTAAATCTTGCCTTACAGGATTGATAGAATTCTACGATCAGGTGACAAAGATTAAACAAGAAAGAGAAGGGTGGGCGGACTGCATTTTTTTGGACTGTCGGAAAGCCTTTGACACAGTACCCCATAAAAGGTTGTTGCATAAGCTAGAGAAACAGGCAGGAGTAACTGGTAGGGCGCTCCAGTGGATAAGGGAGTACCTAAACAATAGGAAGCAGAGAGTTACAGTGAGGGGTGAGACCTCAGACTGGCGTGAAGTCACCAGTGGAGTCCCGCAGGGCTCTGTAATTGGACCTATCCTGTTTCTGATATACGTAAATGATCTCCCAGAGGGTATAGATTCATTCCTCTCAATGTTTGCTGACGACGCCAAAATTATAGGAAGGATTAAGACAGAGGAGGACAGCTTGAGGCTTCAAGAAAACCTGGACAAGCTGCAGGAATGGTCGAACAAATGGCTGTTAAAGTTTAATCCAAGCAAATGTAATGTAATGAAGATAGGGATAGGAAGCAGGAGACCAGATACAAGGTATCACTTGGGAGATGAAATACTTCAAGAGTCCGAGAGAGAGAAAGACCTGGGGGTTGATATCACGCCAGACCTGTCCTCTGATGCTCATATCAAGAGGATAACAGCAGCAGCATATGCCAGGTTGGCTAACATAAGAACGGCCTTTAGAAACTTGTGTAAGGAATCTTTCAGAACATTATATACCACATATGTCAGACCAATCCTGGAGTATGCGGCACCAGCATGGAGTCCATATCTAGTCAAGCATAAGACTAAAATGGAAAAGGTTCAAAGGTTTGCCACCAGACTAGTACCCGAGCTGAGAGGTATGAGCTACGAAGAGAGACTACGGGAATTAAACCTCACTTCGTTGGAAGACAGAAGAGTTAGGGGGGACATGATCACCACAATCAAGATCCTCAAGGGAATTGACAGGGTTGATAAAGACAGGCTGTTTAACACAAGGGGCACACGCACTAGGGGAAACAGGTGGAAACTGAGTGCCCAAATGAGCCACAGAGATATTAGAGAGAACTTTTTTAGTGTCAGAGTGGTTGACAAATGGAATGCATTAGGAAGTGATGTGGTGGAGGCTGACTCCATACACAGTTTCAAGTGTAGATATGATAGAGCCCAATAGGCTCAGGAACCTGTACACCTGTTGATTGACAGTTGAGAGGCGGGACCAAAGAGCCAGAGCTCAACCCCCGCAAGCACAACTAGGTGAGTACAACTAGGTGAGTACAGTACCACAGTTACAGAACCACAGTCCTAGATGTACTTACCAAGTTGTGCTTCCGGGGGTTAAGCTCTGGGTCCCGCCTCTTAACTGTCAATCAACTAATGTACAGGTTTCTTAGCCTACTGGGCGCTATCATATCTACACTGTGTACGGAGTCAGCCTCCACCACATCACTTCCTAAAGCATTTTATTTGTCTTCTACTCTGAAAGAAAAAATTCTTTCTAACGTCTCTATGGCCCATTTGGGCACTCAGTTTCTACCTGTGTCCCTTAGTGCGTGTACCCCTTGTGTTAAATAGTCTGTCTTTATCAACGCTATTAATTTCTCTGAGATTCTTGTATGTGGTTATCATGTTCCCTCTAACTCTTCTGTCTCCCAGTGTCGGGAGGTGTAATTCCCGTAGTCTCTCCTCGTAGCTCATACCCCTCAGTTCGGGTACTAGTCTTTTCGTACTATACTAGTAAATCAGTTTGAATATTTTCCAGTTTTGCCTTATGCTTGACTAGATATGGACTCCATGCTGAGCCGCATACTTCAGTATTTGTCTGACATACGTGGTATTCAAAATTCTGAAAGTTTCCTTAAACAAGTTTCTAAAGGCCGTTCTTATGTAAGACAACCTGGCATAAGCCGCTGATGTTATCCTTTTGATATGGGCTGCAGGGGACAGGTCTTGCGTGATATCAACCCCCCCAGGTCTTTCTCTCTGACTCTTGAAGTATTTCATCTCCCAAATGATACCTTAAATCTGGTCTCCTGCTCCCTACACCTATCTTCATTACATTACATTTGCTCGAGGTAACATCTAACAACCATTCGTTCGACCATTCTTGCAGCTTGTCCAGGTCTCTGTCTACTATGGAGCCGGTCGGCCGAGCGGACAGCACGCCGGTCTTGTAATCCTGTGGTCCCGGGTTCGAACCCGGGCACCGGCGAGAAACAATGGGCAGAGTTTCTTTCACCCTATGCCCCTGTTACCTAGAAGTAAAATAGGTACCTGGGTGTTAGTCAGCTGTCACGGGCTGCTTCCTGGTGGGTGGAAGCCTGGTCGAGGACCGAGCCGCGGGGACACTAAAGCCCCGAAATTATCTCAAGATAACCTCAAGAGAAGTTTTTTTTTTAAGCCTCAAGCTGTCTTTCTCTGTCCTAATCCTTCTCATAATTTTGGCGTCGTCACACACATTGAAAGGAATGAGTCTATTTCCACGGGAAGATCATTTACGTATATCAGAAACAGGATAGGTCCGAGTACAAAGCCCTGTGGGACTCCAGTGATGACTCCATGCGAACCTGAGGTCTCACCCCTCAGTGTAACTCTCTACTTCCTACTGCTTCAATACTCCCATATCCACTAGAGCGCCCTACCAGTTACTCCAGCCTGATTCTTCAGCTTATGCATCAACCTTTTATTGGGTACTGTGTCATAGGCTTTCCAACAGCCCAAAAAATGCAGTCCGCCCATCCTTCTCTTTCTTGCTTAATCCTTGTAACCTGATCGTAGAATTAAATTAAGCCTGTAAGGCAAGATTTACTCTCCCTGAACCCATGTTGGTGGGTTGTCAAGAATGAATATTCATGCGTCTCACACACTCATTATGGTAGGTGTCCCCAAGGAACACCAGGGATGTGCATCCCACGGTACACCAGGGATGTGCATCCCATGGTACACCAGTGATGTGTGTCCCATGGTACACCAGGGATGTGTGTCCCATGGTACACCAGGGATGTGTGTCCCATGGTACACCAGGGATGTGTGACCCATGGTACACCAGGGATGTGTGTCCCATGGTACACCAGGGATGTGTGTCCCATGGTACACCAGGGATGTGTGACCCATGGTACACTAGTTGATGTCTGATCCATGGTACACCAGTGATGTGTGACCCATGGTACACCAGGGATATGTGTCCCATGGTACGCCAGGGATGTGTGACCCATGGTACACCAGTTGATGTGTGATCCATGGTACATCAGGGATGTGTGACCTATGGTACACCAGGGATGTATGTCCCATATGGTACACCAGTTGATGTGTGACCCATGGTACACTAAGAATGTGTGTCCCAGGGTACACCAGGGATGTGTGACCCATGGTACACCAGGGATGTGTGTCCCAGGGTACACCAGGGATGTGTGTCCCATGGTACTCCAGGGATGTGTGTCCCATGGTACACCAGGGATGTGTGACCCACGGTACACCAGGGACGTGTGTCCTATGGTACACCAGGGATGTGTGTCCCATGGTACACCATGGGGCCATAGTCACACTGGGCCATAGTAACACTGGACCATAGTCACACTGGGCCATAGTCACACTAGACCATAGTCACACTGAGCCATAGTCACACTGAGCCATAGTCACACTGGGCCATAGTCACACTGGGCCATAGTCACACTGGGCCATAGTCACACTGGGCCATAGTCACACTGAGCCATAGTCAAACTGGGCCATAGTCACACTGGGCCAGTCACACTGAGCCACAGTCACACTGGGCCATAGTCACACTGAGCCACAGTCACACTGGGCCATAGTCACACTGGACCATAGTCACACGGGGCCATAGCCACACTGGGCCAGAGTCACACTGGGCCATAGTCACACTGGGCCATAGTCAAACTGGGCCATAGTCACACTGGGCCATAGTCAAACTGGGCCACAGTCACACTGGGCCATTGTCACACTGAGCCATAGTCAAACTGGGCCATAGTCACACTGGGCCATAGTCACACTGGGCCATAGTCAAACTGGGCCATAGTCACACTGGGCCATAGTCAAACTGGGTCATAGTCACACTGGGCCATAGTCACACTGGGCCATAGTCACACTGGGTCATTGTCACACTGGGCTATAGTCACACTGGGCCATAGTCACACTAAGCTATAGTCACACTGAGCCGTAGTCACACTAAGCTATAGTCACACTGGGCCATAGTCACACTAAGCTATAGTCACACTGGGTCATAGTCACACTGGACTATAGTCACACTGGGCCATAGTCACACTAAGCTATAGTCACACTGGGCCATAGTCACACTGGGTCATAGTCACACTGGGCCATAGTCACACTGGGTCATAGTTGTGGTGTTTGTGTGTTACTGAGGAAGTCTTGGTTGTAGGGTTGATGTAAAGTCATTGCTTGGTTACTGACTTTAATACTTAATATGATTACATGACTAGTAGCTACCAAGCTTGGCGGGCGTCATGTACGCTCTCCTGTTTACCTCCTCTCTCTGGCGTCCCAGCCGCCGCACATAGAAAACGGATGCTACCATTTTCTGTGAACATGACATCCCTCCTTTTCTTTAAAAAGAATGAATACAGGATGTCTACCATGCTTGTAGCACAAAGCAAAGTTATTAACACAAAGTAAGTTATTACCATATCAAGAGATACTGCATACATTTAACATTAATTAAGCACGCAAAGAATTTAAACAACTTAATCTTTTCCACAAAGGATTTCAATGTTAAAAATACATATGCAATGTTAAACAAACATGAAAGGAACTGTACTACAAAGTTACAAAATATTGAATGAGATATCTGCATTATTCAAACAATATTAAATTTAGTTCAGCATAACAAGTAAATACTTTTCATTACATAGGAACACAATTAATCATCAAATCGTGTAGGGCGTTTAACATGACGTTTAGGACGAGAGTCCTTAAATGCAATAACATCCTTTGATGAATTGTTTGTCGGGTTATAACTATTTTTTTCTTTTTCTTTTGCACGACTTTGCACTTCATCATTTTCTACACTAGTTGGAATCACTTTGAAATAAGCCATATTACGTGTTATACTATGATCTCTATTACTAGCTGTTACCATAGTTCCTTTTACACTAATCACTTTATATGGTTTTGTATCATACGGCATATCTAACTTTCCCTCTTTTTTCTTTTTAACAAGAACAGTGTCACCAACCTTTATGAACTGTTCCTTTGCACGTTGATCATGAGCAATTTTCATTTTGCCCTTGGCTAGTGCATCCTTCTGAGCGAGACGTTTATCCGTTACCTCGGCTGGCATGACGGGTAGTGCGATTCTCATAGGACGTCCAAATAAAAGTTCACCAGGTGACTTGCCCAGTGTTCCATGCGGTGTTGCACGGTAGTTCCTGAGAAAAGCATACATAGCTTGTTTCCAGGATCGTCCTTCGGCATGAGCACAGGTAACGGATTAACGTCTCGCTCAGAAGGATGCACTGGCCAAGGGCAAAATGAAAATTGCTCATGATCAACGTGCAAAGGAACAGTTGCAGACCTTTGTCACTAAGTACATGTCCAAAGAATTCAATTTTATGTTGATTGAACTCACACTTTGCTCGGCTTAGCGTCAAATTCTTTTCTCGTAAGCGTTGCAATGTTGCACGAAGAGCTTTGTCGTGTTCAGCTTGGGTACGGCCATAAACAATCATGTCATCAGACATGTTGTCAGCATTAGGTATATCTTGCAATACCTGGCTGATGATGTGCTGGAATACCTCGGCAGCACTGTTAATACCAAAACTCAGGCGCTTGTACCTATACAGACCTCGATGTGTCGTAAACGTTGTGATGAAGCGACTCTCATCATCAAGTTCAAGCTGATGATAGCCCTTGTTTAAATCTAACTTGCTGAATACAGTTGCACCATTCAAGCGGTAGATCATATAATCTACAGTGGGTGTAGGATGGCGTTCACGCATTATTGCCTTGTTGGGAACACGCATGTCCACACAAATGCGTATCTCATCTGGATTCTTCGGCTTTGGTGGAGTGACAATTGGGCTTACCCATGGTGTTGGGCCTGTTACTGGTTCAATGATATCTAGTTCTATCAGCCTATCCAGTTCAGCATCGACTTTCTTGCGAGTATGGAATGGTTTTCGGCGATGTGGTTGGGCAACTGGAATTACATCTGGGTTGATATGCAGATGTACTTTGCTATCAGTATAACAACCTATGGATTTAAATCGATCCGAAAATTCAGCAACAATACCATCAACATTGTTTGCAGATTCCACTGCTACAGCATTAGAAAGCTGAAGTAGCCCCAATTTGGTTGAAGTCTTGTAACTGAGTAAAGACTCCTTTGCATTCCTAACAACATGGAATGTAGTAATGAGCATTGCATTCTTTGACTTAATCTCTGCAGTGAAAGTTCCAATCACTGGCAAGGCTACCTTTGAAGCATAGGCAGTGGCTTTGCCATTATAGTTCTCAAGCTTTGGGAACTGTTTTTTAATTTTTTCATAGTGGCACTCAGCAATGGTGTCAATGTTTGATCCAGTGTCAATGAGAACCTTGAGACAAATACCAGCAATGTATACACATGTCTCTGGGTTGTTTGGAAGATCATTCCATTCTGTGATTGCTTGTACTCCATAAGTATAATCACATTCACTGTCATCTGAGACTGGTTGTAATGAAATGTTGTCTTGTACATTATTAACATTCTGGATATGAGGTGCAATATTGTGTTTACCACCTCGACCCCTATGACCTGATCCTCGTACAGTGCTTTTATTCATTGACTGTGGTTTCTTTAGTGCAGAACGACACATAGCACCAAAATGACCTAGTTTTCCACACTCATAGCACTTCTTACCTTGAGCAGGACAAACATTATCTTGGTGTGGGTAGTCTCCTCCACAATTGTAACATTTATTGTTGACACCCTCTGATGTGGGTCGTTGTGACTGCTTGAGCCTTGTTCCTTGACCCCAGTTGTGACGTGGTTCTCGGCTAAATTTACTGTTAGGTTTGGCATATCTTCTTTGATTACGATGTCCTCCCTGAACCTTACATACCTTATCACTGTTAGTAACAGTGGCAGAACCGTTGTTGGCACTGCACTCCATGACACGAGCATCACGTGCAGCATCTTCCATTCGACGAGCAATATCCAGTATCTTGGTAAGAGAACTTTCATCATCAACAAGTTCTAGAGCTCTTCGACGGAGACGTGTAGATGTGCATGTTTCAATTATTTGCTGTTTGATTTCTTTGTCAACATCAGCAAACTCACAATGGGCTGCTAAACCCTGCAGACGTGTGTGGTATTGATCCACAGTTTCATTAGAGAGTTGTCTGGCTCTCCTGAAATGCATAATTTCCATTGCAGTATTTTGCCTTGGTTTGAAATGCTCTGTTAGTTTGGCTTTGGCAGTGTCATAATCTTTGGCACCACCAGTGTCTTTCAGTGTGTCAAAGATGTCACAAACTCTATCACCTGCATAATGAAGTAGAAAGGCACGCTTTCTTTCAGCACTTTTAATGTCAGAAACTATCAACAAATTTTCAAACCTTTTAAGCCATTTGACCCACCTCTGTGACAGGTTTGTCTGGTCACAGTCAGGATCAAATGCAGGAAACTGAGGTATATTTGCCATTTTTTACTGAATAAATGTAAACTTATCACTTAAATGTTCCTCAGAATATTAAACACTTACTGCACTGAATATGTTAGTCAAGAATTCACTGTAATTACTTTAATTTTGCAAAGCACACAAGCATTTTAATGCAAAAGTTCACAACAGTGCACAATATAGCAGCAACTGACTTCTTACCTAGCCCTTGTGTACATGTGTTGTTCCTACTCACAGCAACACAGCAGTTGTCAGCAGTTGGTACAGCAGTCAGTTCAGTGTGATGAATTTTGTAGCACGAAGCGTCGTTCCGTAACCAAAACATCAGGTTTTGTACACATCAAAGCGTCGTTTCGTACACAACGTCGGCAGATTCCTCAGTACAGTTTCTTCAGCACAGCTTGGGTAGCACACAGCTTGGGTAGCACACAGCATCGGTTAGCACATAGCAACGTTTAGCACACAGCATTGGTTAGCATACAGCATCGGTTAGCATACAGCATCGGGTATGGCGCTCACAGCTTCTCTTCCTCCTCCAGGCAGCATGCTTCTCCCTTGTGTTTGAAACTGAACAAATACCTGCGTTCACAGTTCATCCTCGTCGCCAATGTGGTGTTTGTGTGTTACTGAGGAAGTCTTGGTTGTAGGGTTGATGTAAAGTCATTGCTTGGTTACTGACTTTAATACTTAATATGATTACATGACTAGTAGCTACCAAGCTTGGCGGGCGTCATGTACGCTCTCCTGTTTACCTCCTCTCTCTGGCGTCCCAGCCGCCGCACATAGAAAACGGATGCTACCATTTTCTGTGAACATGACAATAGTCACACTGGGCCATAAATGCACCGTGCCATAGACACACGGGGCCATAGTCACACTGGGCCATAGTCACACTGGGCCATAGTCACACTGGGCCAAAGTCACATAGGGCCATAGTCACACTGGGTTATAGTCACACTGGGCCAGTCACATAGGGCCATAGTCACACTGGGTTATAGTCACACTGGGCCATAGTCACACTGGGTAACAATCACACTGGGCCACAATCACACTGGGCCACAATCACACTGGGCCACAATCACACTGGGCCACAATCACACTGGGCCACAGTCTTACTGGGTCAGCGCTTCCTCCTGATAATTTCTTTTTCCTTTTAAAAATCTAGTATTTGTTAATGCGATTATTGAGAAGGAACAGAAGAAAACGGGATTTTTATCAAGGTGAAATAATCAAAATCTCTCACTAGACATGCCTCTGAAATTGACTAATGCACTTTAATCCAGAACATTACGAGCTTTTTTTGTTTTTTGAGGAGGGGAAAGGCATATGTGAGGTATTATTCGTATTCGGTAAAAAATGAAGGAAAGACAAAGATTCTTTCTTATTTTATTCGTGCAGAATAAAATGAGAAAGATGTATTCCAGCAAATGGAATTTAGGCAAGACACTTGCGCTCCAGAAATGGATGAAACTTGAGAGTTAACTTAATGATATATAGACAAGAGAAATGTTACCAGAACTTCACCAGCAAAGCGAACCAACGTCGGCGAAGGCTTTCAGAAACTTGGACAATATGGACCTCTCCGTGTACTGTATTCATCAAGTCTGTGAGGTATACAACAGCGTTGTATAGGCAACAAAATGTGTTCCTGATCAAAGGGATGTACCAAAGCCCATCGAAGTTCTTGGACCAGTGGACTGAAAACTGAGAGGCAGGACCCAAGTCAACACTTCTTTCACTATTGGTTAAGTGCAGTTAATTCAATACTTTTTCCCAACAACCACAACACCATCTCTTTCTTACCCTTTTCCATGCCCCCCCCCTCGTTTTTTGTACACTTTTCTCCCCATTTTTTCCTTTCCAGCCCTCTCTGAAATTTTCTTCCATTCTGCTTTTTTCATAGTTTATTTTACACAAGTGGGTAGAAAAGTAAGAAAAAACCGAGGGACACTTAAATATAAATGAGTTAACAGCTTTTGTCGTGTACGTCGCGACGATAGTTTGAAGACGAATAATGTTTGCTGTTAAGATTGTCCCAGTGAAAAGCTTGGAAATGAGTAAGTTGACAAGATTTGAAAAAAAAATTAAATATAATCCTTGCGAAAAACGATGTGGCTGTTTTAAGTATAAGCTAGGAATAAAGTACCACTAACAAACCCACTTATGAGCCTAGTTATGAGCCTTCTTAAGATCCTACTTACGCGCCCGTTTAAGAGATATTAACTTCTTTTACGTCAACTGTCGACGCACTTAGCCCCGAGGAATGGCTAACAGTCCTCGCGATCGTTGTCCGCATTTGAAAAGATAAAATAAATTCATGACCCCCCTTGGTTTACTCAGAAACGCAACAACTCATTAGCAAAGTTAGCTAATTGGCTTACTTACTGGCCCGCGGGGCTTCTGTAATTGGCATCTATGCTCCTGAGTGTGAATTATAAACGAAAATACATTTATCTTAAAAAAAAAGGTTCCCAATAACATAAATTTCATAAAATATATCTTCTACTTTCCGTCGTTCAACTGTAGTGATGTAATATTGGTAGTTTGGCACGAGGCGACTGGTTGTTTGACTTTGGTAGCCGGGTGAGGGGGGGGGGGGGGGGAGTGCCACGGGGCAATTTCTCTGCCTTTTTTTTATCCCATATCTCATTTTAAATTCCACTTTCAAAATTTAAAATCCTTTTTTTCCATATTATATACTGGGATTGGTGTTAGCATTTTATGTAATGTGTAAGTTGCGTATATACACATATATGAGTCACTATATATATGTCTATGTCTAGTAAATACGCATCACACATAGTTTGCACGTCCGTATGTAAACAGTGCATTCAATTATATGGAAAATATTCTTTTATCACCTCATTCACTGACCTATTAATCACCAATAATATCACTATCAGTAAAACAAACACGTTGTCACTATTTCAACACATTTAGTATCACGAAGCAGCTAATCTGTTCCACTTATCAACGCAAATCACATCTCCACTGCAATTCAACTTATCAGCTCACCTTAAAACATCGTAACCAATCCACCAAAAATTGCTGGATTTTAACTCAAATTTGAGCACCGTTATATTGACGTCCTCTCAGTATCGAGCGCGTGGTTTACTTTGTTCGAAAATTTCTGGTGAGGCAAAAGTGAATTCAGTGAATATGCAGTGAATAAACGAACACAATAATGTATGCACCGATCACTATCGGATAATCATCACTAGATCAACAATCAAGACGATGCACAATTCCACTGCTTGTTTGAATTGGTGGTATATTTGTTTTGGTGGTAAGGCCTCTCAATAAGTCAGTCAATCATACGGTGAACAGTGTTATTGCAATATAATAGTTAGTCTTGGGTATAAGTTAACAAACGGAAACGAACCTCAAGAGACAATATAAGGCTCACTTGGGAACTAGTTTGTCACCTAAGTGTGAAAAAATCCCCACTCCCTCTACCGGTCAACCCCCCACTTTCTCTCACCCCCCACCCCCTTTCTCACCATAGCACCTCCAACAGTACACACACAGCCTACCATCCATGGGGCCCACACCCTCCCATATCCCTCCCACTCTGAACTGCCCCACACACCCTCACCATTCCTCTCCACTAGCACAGCACCCATCCCTCTCTCTCCCATCACCTTCCTCCCATCCTCTCCTCACTCACTCGCTCTCCTCTCACCCTCCCTCTCCCTCCATCCATCAACCCCCCCCATCCATCCATCTCCCCCTTATCTATCCACTGCACTCCCTCACTCTCCCCATCTCTCTCCCTTGATCTCCCTCTCTCCACCACTCCCTCGCTCTCCCTCACTCCCTACCTCTCTCCCACACCATCCCTCCACCGGTTAGTCCCCCCCCCGCCATACCACCCCTCTCACAATAAACACACTCACAAACACAGACACACCTAAAACACTACCCCCACCCATCCAGTACACATACACACACACACACGCACACACACGCACACACACACACACACACACACACACACACAAACACAAACACACACACACACACGCACACACACGCACACACACAAACACACACACACACACACACGCACACACACGCACACACAAACACACACACACACACACACACACAGAGGAGATGAGAAGAGAGGCAGAAAGACAATACGAAAATGCCATCGCAAGCAAGGCAAAGACTCAGCCTAAATTGTTGCATAGCCACATCAGGAGAAAAACAACAGTAAAGGAACAGGTTATGAAATTAAAGATAGGGGCAGAAGGATTCACTACAAATGACAAGGAAGTGTGTGAGGAATTGAATAAGAAATTCCAGGAGGTCTTGACCTTAGAGCAAGGAGAAATTCCAGAGGTAAGTGTGGGAATAGCTAACCAGGAACCACTGGAAGAGTTTGAGATTACCAGCGGGGAAGTAAGGAAGTGTTTACTAGAGTTGGATGTGACAAAGGCTATAGGCCCAGATGGAATCTCCCCTTGGGTTCTAAAGGAAGGAGCAGGAGAACTGTGCCTACCACTCTCCATAGTGTATAACAAATCACTGGCAACAGGGGAACTGCCAGATATTTGGAAAGCAGCTAACGTAGTCCCGATATTCAAGAAAGGGGATAGACAGGAGGCACTGAACTACAGGCCTGTGTCCCTAACCTGCATACCACGCAAGCTGATGGAGAAGATTGTGCGAAAAAAACTAGTGGAGCATCTGGAGCGAAGGAACTTTGTAACACAGCATCAACATGGTTTCAGGGATGGCAGGTCCTGCCTCACAGGGTTACTTGAATTCTACGACCAGGCAACAAAAATAAGGCAAGAAAGAGAAGGGTGGGCAGACTGCATATTTTTGGATTGTCAGAAAGCCTTTGATACAGTGCCACACAAGAGGCTAGTGCGAAAGTTGGACACGCAGGCTGGAGTGAAAGGGAAGGTACTCCGGTGGATAGAGGAGTACCTAAGCAACAGGAGACAACGAGTCTGTGTGAGGGGTGAGGTCTCATATTGGCGAGACGTTACAAGTGGAGTCCCGCAGGGGTCAGTCCTTGAACCTATACTGTTTCTGGTATATGTAAATGATCTCCCAGAGGGTATAGATTCGTTCCTCTCAATGTTTGCCGACGATGCAAAAATTATGAGGAGGATTGAAACAGAGGATGATAGTAGGAGGCTACAAGATGACCTAGATAGACTGAGTGAATGGTCCAACAAATGGCTGTTGAAGTTCAACCCGAGTAAATGCAAAGTAATGAAACTAGGCAGTGGAAACAGGAGGCCAGACACAGGATACAGAATAGGAGATGAAGTACTTAATGAAACAGTCAGAGAAAAAGATCTAGGAGTTGATATCACACCAAACCTGTCTCCTGAAGCCAACATAAAGAGAATAACGTCTGCGGCATATGCGAGGCTGGCTAACATCAGAACGGCGTTCAGGAACCTGTGTAAGGAATCATTCAGAATCTTGTACACAACATATGTAAGACCAATCCTGGAGTATGCGGCCCCAGCAAGAGCCCGTACCTTGTCAAGCACAAGACGAAGCTGAAAAAAGTCCAAAGGTATGCTACTAGATTAGTCCCAGAACTAAGAGGCATGAGTTATGAGGAAAGGCTGCGGGAAATGCACCTTACGACACTGGAAGATAGAAGAGTAAGGGGGGACATGATCACAACCTACAAAATCCTCAGGGAAATCGACCGGGTAAACAAGGATAAACTATTCAACACTGGAGGGACGCGAACAAAGGGACACAGGTGGAAGCTGAGTACCCAAATGAGCCACAGAGACATTAGAAAGAACTTTTTCAGTGTCAGAGTAGATAGTAAATGGAATGCACTAGGAAGTGATGTGGTGGAGGCTGAGTGAGTACAATTAGGTGAGTACAATTAGGTGAGTACACACACACACACACACACACACACACACACACACACACACACACACACACACACACACACACACACACACACACACACACAAAATCCACTACGAAACAACACACTACAAAATCCTCAGAGGAATCGAACGGGTAAACAAGGATAAACTATTCAACACTGGTGGGACGCGAACAAGGGGACACAGGTGGAAACTGAGTACCCACATGAGCCACAGAGACGTTAGAAGGAACTTTTTCAGTGTCAGTGTAGTTAACGGATGGAATACATTAGGCAGTAATGTGGTGGAGGCTGACTCCATACACAGTTTCAAATGTAGATATGATAGAGCCCAGTAGGCTCAGGAATCTGTACACCAGTTGATTGACAGTTAAGAGGCGAGACCAAAGAGCCAAAGCTCATCCCCCGCAAGCACAAATAGGTGAGTACACACACACACACAAACACACACACACACACACACACACACACACACACACACACACACACACACACACACACACACACACACACACACACACACACACACACACACACACACACACACAACTTCTTCCGAAATGGAATGCACTTCAGGAACAGGTTGTGGAAGCAAATACTATTCATAATTTTAAAACCAGGTATGATAGGGAAATGGGACAGGAGTCATTGCTGTAAACAACCGATGCTCGAAAGACGGGATCCAAGAGTCAATGCTCGATCCTGCAGACACAACTAGGTGAGTACAACTAGGTGAGTACACACACACACACACACATGCCCAAAAGGGCATGGAGGCTCTCCCGTAATAACAGAACACCAGAAAGTAGAGAGAGATACCAGAGAACCAGGAACGAGTATGTCAGTGTGAGAAGAGCAGCTGAGAAAAGGTATGAAAATGATATAGCTAATAAAGCCAAGACCGAACCCAAGCTACTACACAGTTACATCAGGAGGAAGACAACAGTGAAGGAACAGGTGATGAAACTTAGGATGGCCGAGGACAGGTACACAGAGAATGACAAAGAGGTGTGTGAAGAACTCAACAAAAGGTTCCAGGAGGTCTTTACAATAGAACAGGGAGATGTCGCGGCGCTAGAAGAGGTGGCAGCAAACCAGGTGACCTTGGATAGGTTCGAAATTACAAGTGATGAGGTCAAGAAGCACCTATTGGAGCTGGATGTGAGAAAAGCTGTTGGGCCGGATGGAATCTCGCCATGGGTATTGAAAGAGTGTGCAGGAGCACTTTGCCTACCACTCTCCATAGTGTATAGTAGGTCACTGGAAACGGGGGACCTACCAGAAATATGGAAGACTGCTAATGTAGTACCAATATACAAAAAGGGTGACAGACAAGAGGCACTGAACTACAGGCCAGTGTCCTTAACTTGTAAACCATGCAAGGTGATGGAGAAGATTGTGAGAAAAAACCTAGTAACACATCTGGAGAGAAGAGACTTCGTGACAACCCATCAACATGGGTTCAGAGAGGGTAAATCTTGCCTTACAGGATTGATAGAATTCTACGATCAGGTGACAAAGATTAAACAAGAAAGAGAAGGGTGGGCGGACTGCATTTTTTTGGACTGTCGGAAAGCCTTTGACACAGTACCCCATAAAAGGTTGATGCATAAGCTAGAGAAACAGGCAGGAGTAACTGGTAGGGCGCTCCAGTGGATAAGAGAGTACCTAAACAATAGGAAGCAGAGAGTTACAGTGAGGGGTGAGACCTCAGACTGGCGTGAAGTCACCAGAGGGGTCCCACAGGGCTCTGTACTTGGACCTATCCTGTTTCTGATATACGTAAATGATCTCCCAGAGGGTATAGACTCATTCCTCTCAATGTTTGCTGACGACGCCCAAATTATGAGAAGGATTAAGACAGAGGAGGACAGCTTGAGGCTTCAAGAAGACCTGGACAAGCTGCAGGAATGGTCGAACAAATGGCTGTTAGAGTTTAATCCAAGCAAATGTAATGTAATGAAGATAGGGGTAGGAAGCAGGAGACCAGATACAAGGTATCACTTGGGAGATGAAATACTTCAAGAGTCCGAGAGAGAGAAAGACCTGGGGCTTGATATCACGCCAGACCTGTCCCCTGATGCTCATATCAAGAGGATAACAGCAGCAGCATATGTCAGGTTGGCTAACATAAGAACGGCCTTTAGAAACTTGTGTAAGGAATCTTTCAGAACATTATATACCACATATGTCAGACCAATCCTGGAGTATGCGGCACCAGCATGGAGTCCATATCTAGTCAAGCATAAGACTAAAATGGAAAAGGTTCAAAGGTTTGCCACCAGACTAGTACCCGAGCTGAGAGGTATGATCTACGAGGAGAGACTACGGGAATTAAACCTCACTTCGTTGGAAGACAGAAGAGTTAGGGGAGACATGATCACCACATTCAAGATCCTCAAGGGAATTGACTGGGTTGATAAAGACAGGCTGTTTAACACAAGGGGCACACGCACTAGGGGACACAGGTGGAAACTGAGTGCCCAAATGAGCCACAGAGATATTAGAAAGAACTTTTTTAGTGTCAGAGTGGTTGACAAATGGAATGCATTAGGAAGTGATGTGGCGGAAGCTGACTCCATACACAATTTCAATGGTAGATATGATAGAGCCCAATAGGCTCAGGAACCTGTACACCTGTTAATTGACAGTTGAGAGGCGGGACCAAAGAGCCAGAGCTCAACCCCCGCAAGCACAACTAGGTGAGTACAACTAGGTAAGTACACACACACACACACACACACATACGTACGTACGTACGTGAGGTGTGTGGGCCGCCGCTGGCGAGAGACACACGTGTTAGTGAGGTCCGCGGAGATTCGTCAACTACTCGGGACATTGAAGGGGTATAGAGGCTAGAACATAGTATTTGGCCTCTCACAGTGTGTAGCAAGCAGGGTGCAACGTAGCATAGGCATATTGCAAGCGATAGAGCGAAGAAACCAAAGTGGAGCTAGTGACATCACCGGTGCATATAGAGTGTAGAGAACCGCGTGGAGCGACATGCCCTGATGGCCAGCATGGGAAGACCCACCGTGGAACTTCCTGGTTGGAAGTCTTCAAAAGTCTTCAGTCCTCTGAAGTCTTCAAAAAGTGTGCAAAGTTTATATAATATCATATAGTAGTCACATATAATGCATTTCATTCGATAATAGAATAATAATCTTGATAGATTGATAGAAAATGAGGCAATAACTCACTGTGAGTTCAAGTTGGGACCTGAATTGTGCTGTGTGTGTAGAGATTAACAAGTCTGGGTAACACCGCCCCAACCTCCTTCCCCTACACGTCAACAGTACTCCATAGATAGATTGACATACAATCTCCCTTCTTCCCCCTACCCCCCCTCTCTCTCTCTCTCTCTCTCTCTCTCTCTCTCTCTCTCTCTCTCTCTCTCTCTCTCTCTCTCTCTCTCTCTCTCTCTCTCGCTCTCTCGCTCTCTCGCTCTCTCTCGCTCTCTCTCTCTCCTCTCTCTCTCTCTCTCTCTCTCTCTCCTCTCTCTCTCTCTCTCTCTCTCTCTCTCTCTCTCTCTCCTCTCTCTGCCTCCCCCCCTGCCTAACCCTATCAAAACATAACAGGGAAAGGGATAAGATGACAGGAGAACGCAACAGGGACACAGGGAATAGTCAAAGTAACCAAACAAAGGAAATGTTAGCCCAAGTTTTGGAGGAACTCAGGAGGGAAATGCATGAAATGAGGTTTACAATTAACAACCTGCAAAGTGAGCAGACATCAGCATGGGAGGAGATCTAACCCCCTCACAGAGAAAAATAAAGAGGCTGAGCTTCAGATTCTCATCCAAAGGGAAGGTGGATATGTTGCATTGGAAGGAAATGCCTCTGTACCTGAAACTTTTGCAGAAATACTGAGAATGAGCTCAGAAGCAATGGACACAGTGAGGGAGGTAGCCATGCAAGCAGCTACCTCACAGGAATCAGCAAGGTGCACCAGTCAGCTGCTAGAAAGAAAAAGATCAGTGGTAATTGTAGGCATCAATGAACAGGAAGGATCCAATAGGCGGGAATGGAATAGCAAGAACTGAGACGCAGTACATGGGATACTGAACGGGTTACAGATGGAAGGGGGCTGAACAAAACATTGTGAAGGTTTTCAGGTTGGGCTGGTACAACAAGGACAGAAACCGACTGGTGAAGGTGGTGCTTGCAAACGAGACCACGAAGAAGGTTATTCTGGAAAGGAAGAGTCATCTGCAGTATGTGGAGGAATACAAAAAAGCATTCCTGCAGAGGGACAGGACGAAGGAGGAGAGAGCCAGAACAGCAGAGGCAAGGAGGAAACGCAGGGAGAGAGGAGTAAACCAGGAAATCACAGCCCCCAACACAACAGTCCCAGAGACAAGAGGGGAACCCACCACCAGCATCCCAGCAACAACAGAGGGAAGGGCAACATCACCACCCCCTTCTGCATAGAAACCCTCCCTTCTCCTCACCCTACCGGCCCCAACTCAAATGCTCACCCATAACCACCCCATTCCAACCCTGTCACCCCTCCCCCATTCACACCATGTCCCCCCTCCCACCTTTCCTCCCCTGTCCCCCCTCCCCCTTCATCCCTACCCTCCCCCCCCCTCACCCCGTATCCTCCATGTCCTCCTTATCTTCTTACCCCTTACCCTATCTGTCCCCCCTCCCTTGAATCCCCACCGCCCACCCAAAAATCATCTTAGACCTTGCAAACCACTACATAGATCTTCACACCCAGGGAATAGATTTCCCCACCAGCAGAACGCTCACCAAGAAGAAGACAAGAAAATGAACAGAAGAAAGTGAGCTTCAAGGCAATGTACATTAAAACATAGATGAGATTACAAATAAAACAAGTGATTTCGGAGAATAGGCACTAGAAGAAAACCCAGGCATAATAGCACTCACAGACACTAAGCTAACGAAAACCTTAACAAATGCAGTGTTTCATCAGGTCTACTATGTACTGAGGAAAGAGAGAGAAGGGAGAGGAGGAGGTGGTGTAGCTTTGCTGATAAGAAAAGGTTGGAGTCTTGAAGAGATGGTTAATCAGAGCTGTGAAGGTTTCAGTGACTACATATCAGGAACCATAGAAACTGGAGGACAGAAAATTATAGTAATAGTCATATATAACCCCCCATCGAACGACAGAAGACCCAGACAGGAATATGATAGAAACAACTTTGGCCACCATCAATATAATAGAGAGAGCAGCTTCTGTGGCTACCAGGAACGGATCCAGACTACTAATCATGGGAGACTTCAACCATGGGGAAGATAGATTGGGAGAACAGAAACCCCATGAAGGACCAGACACATGGAGAGCTAAGCTGGTGGACGTGGCAACAAGAAACTTTCTAAGACAACACGTCATGGGACCGACAAGAATGAGAGGAGAGGATGAACCAGTTTTGCTTGATCTGATATTTACCCTAAATGAGTCGGATATAAGGGAAGTAAAGTTGGAATCCCCCTTGGGAATGTGTGATCATAGTGTATTGAGCTTTGAGCACCTGGTTGAGCTAGGAATTATCTCCCCCCAAAAAAGGACTGGGAAACAAAGGGCTGCCATACCTAAAGAGAAACTATGAGATGAATAAATTTCTAAGGGATATACCATGGGACACAGAACTCAGAACTAAGTCCGCACAAGACATGATGGACTATGTCACCCAAAAGTGTCAGGAGGCGGTAAACAGGTTTATCCCGCCCCAACAAGAAAAACCGAGCAGCAAAAGAAGAATCCGTGGTTTAATAAGGAACGTATGAAAGCAAAGGAACTGAACAAAAGGACGTGGAGGAATTTCTGTAATATCAGAACACCAAAAAGTAGGGAGAGATACCAGTGAACCAGAAGGGAGTATGTTAGTGTGAGAAGAGCAGCTGAGAATAGGTATGAAAATTATATAGCTAATAAAGCCAAGACCGAAGCAAAGCTACTACACAGGCACATCAGGAGGAAAAGAGCAGGGGAAGGAACAGGTAATGGAACTTAGAACGGGTGAGGACAGGTACAAAGAGAATGACAAAGAGGTGTGTGAAGAACTCAACAAAAGGTTCCAGGTGATCTTTCCAATAGAACAACGAGAGGTGGCAGCAAACCAGGCGAACTTGGAAGGGTTCGAAATTACAAGATATGAGGTCAAGAGGCACCTTTTGGAGCTGGACGTGAGAAAGGCTGTTGGGCCGGACGGAATCTCACCATGGGTTTTGAAAGAGTGTGCAGGAGCCCTTTGTTTGCCACTCTCCATAGTGTATAGTAGGTCACTGGAAACGGGAGACCTACCAGAAATATGGAAGACAGCTAATGTAGTCCCAATATACAAAAAGGGTGACAGGGAAGAGGCACTGAACTACAGGCCAGTGTCCTTAACTTTTATACCATGCAAGGTGATGGAGAAGATCGTGAGGAAAACCTAATTAGGTAAGACATCAAAGATTAAGACATCTGGAGAGAAGGGACTTCGTAACAACCCATCAACATGGGTTCAGGGTATGGGAACCGACCTGTGAGATTTATATTTATTTAATTTATATGAATATATATTTACGTTAAATTATATACTTCGATAACAATTTGTATAATGATAAGTGGACTGTATTTCTGCAATAATCTCATAATCTCACAAATCGATCCTCTACACATTAGGGGGGTTTATATTATTTAAATATATATGCAGCCAATCAAACTACAGAATTAGACTATATACATTGAAGAGGTTCCTTATCTTATAGTACAGCAGGTTAGTCCACCAGGTATAACTAGGGTGTAGACACCAAATTTTCCTCTTTGAGGTAGCTTCCAACACCCAGTAACTGGTGCACAAAATCTTGCTTCCTCGTTTTGACCTGTCAAAAGGGCGCTAGCTGTAAAGCCAGATACCTATATATGACAAGCTATATCAGAGAAAATACTGTACATGGAACATTGAAGACCTGGCTTAATTACCTTTAGTTTAAGGCTTCCACGTGCTCTAACCGGTTCACCCTATATAATGACATTAATGGCCATAAATGAAAGATACATGGGTTTTGGAAAGAACACTTAACTTGAATTTGTTGACAGCGTGTGATAATGGTACACCTTTAGTTTCCATAACACTTCGTCCAAGTAAAATTAACAGGAGCCGAATTTGCTCCCGAGAGCCTCTGGTCTCGTCTCAACAACAATGGCTGCCCTCCTTCCTCCCCGACGCCTGGCTTACATTGTCCAGATTTCAGAAAGTGATAGAAGGGTCACATTTACTCTACTTTAATATTGATAATTAAGTTAATTTATATGAGATGTTTTTCTGATGGTAAAGTCCAAAGACTAATGTATTTAAGAATAATTCCCACCATAATAGGTGGTGAATTATAATAGTATGTGGTGATGATATCCCGTTTTCTTTAAACGGAAAATTCCACTACAAGTTACGTTTTCTATGGGTAAATTTGTTTATACAATTCACAGCTATTATCTGTATGATTATTAAATGTTGTCGGATTTTCCGACATAATTCCCAGGGGGCTGCTCACGGGTCGAAGTCCTCTTTAGAACAGACGAACACCGATACTCCTCCTTCGAATTATTAGATTAATTTGATGTTAGTAGTTAGTAATCACACATTTGTGCATCTGTTCGTACAGGACGGATGTCCCGTACTAGAGTTGTAGGGGTTAGAAGTCTAATGCGATTTCATTTCCCTGTCAACTCTTGAAAGGCTAAATTCAAGCCTAATTACATATTATTTAACCCAGAAGACTGAATGTGATCAAGTACTACAATCAAGTATGATTCAGGGACTGCAGTGAGATCAGTGACATTAGATATAACTTGAAGCTTGTTCAGGTAACTGGTCACTGATATATAAACACTGAGGCCCATGGAATACATCTTGATTAAATAATAAATGTATCAAATCAGTCATCAGATTTATTGGGGTTTAATTTAGTTAATTGATTCAGAAGATTGAATAGCTCATCATTAAAGTCAAGTATGGTTCTGAGACTGCAGTGGGTTCAGTGACATTGGTCGCAGTGACTTGTAGCTGTTTAGGCTACTGTTCACTGATTTGCCACTGAGGCCTCATGAACTCATCTCCAGCTTTAAATGATGATATTAACATCAACCTCTGTTGTTATAGTCAGCTGTAATCTCCTTCGTATAATGCTACTGGAGAAATATAATCAGCTGACAAATTTAGATTTCTACTGGTATTGTTTATCTGCAGGCATAGGTGTCCTAAGGCTTGATACTGGGCCTGAGAGTAATTTGCCTCCTGCAGAGTTTAACATGGTTATACCCTGATATTTAGTAGGACTACCGATAAATTCGTGGTAGTAGTCTCCACCTATAAGGATTCCGAAGTTGGTGAGATGAGCAGACTTAATTTTATCTGCCAATTTTACTCCTTTATTTTTCAGGAATTTGGCAGTGGCTCCCAGACCTTGCACACAGGTCGGCTGGAATTGTGTCCACCAAAATGGCTTGTACTTGTCAGACATAGCTGACTTTTCGTACTGATGGGTGAATCACTTGATAGACTTGGGATCCCGTATCTGCTAAGAACCCTGAAATATTGAATCTCGACTGGGTTAAAGCCCTTAATTGTAGTTCATCTGCCAACGTTTTAGTGACAAATGTTCTCTGGGACCCCTAGGTCAAACAACCCACGGGTATGGACCTTGGCCCTCTTGTTCAGGATGGTAATTTGGGCAGTAGGCAAAGTCGTATTACCTTTAGACTTTGCCGATTGGACACTCTTTGTTGTTGCACCTTGCAGTACTGTACTGTGGTGGGAATGCTATCTTCAACCTTGGGGTTTGGAGACGTCGGGGTTTTGGTGTCTCTGCACAATGCTGCATGGTGCTGACCCTTTGTTACACCTATTACAAGGGTGTAATTGGGTATCACAGTCCTTGATGTTATGTTTCCTGAGGCACCTCGTGCAATGTTGCAACTCTTTGAGTCGCTCAACACGGGCGTCACTATCAGGGATAATTCGGAGCAGTGGTACATTGAATGTTTCTCTTGCAGAACAAACATGTTCCATAGCTTCCAGTACCCTTTGGTGTCACGTTCTTGGGTGACACAGTAATTATAGGCTTGGAGGGTCCCACTGCATATACGCCCACACTGCCACTGTTCCACTTTGGTGTTGAATTATATTGTCTAGATTGATTTGGAGTACCTTTGGTACTCTGTGGTTTACTATTATTGTTTTCTGAGGGTTTACTTGGTGGTTTTAATTTGTCATGTGTTCGTAATTGATGAACTACTGACTTTAAACTCTCAGATATTTCATTCATGGATAAGATACTTTTATTGTAATGAGCACTCATTTGTCTCAATATGTCCCTAGGTATTTTCACCTGGACAATTATTTTCAAGACCCACTCATCCCGTTTGTATTGGCTGTCAGGCGTCGGGCCTTGATCTTGGATTCTACATCCAGCTTAAATACTTGGAGTGAATCAGCTGAAGCCTCTGGTGAGGGTAAATGCAATAGGTCATGAACTAAGTGGGATGTTCTTACTTCTAGATCAGCAAAATTATCCTTGAGGAGTTGTACAGCAAAGTCATAGCCGTCGTTAGTTAACCTCAGATGGGATACTACTAATTTAGCTTCACCTGATAATTGACCTTGTAGATAAGAGAATTTACTACTCTTAGGTAAAGATTGTTTTGAGTCCACAATGTCTATGAATTTGTTCCAAAATTCGTCCCAATTTTCCTCGTCTTTTCCTGAGATAGTGGGTAAATTAATTGGAGGGAGTCGAGCTTCAGCTTGACTCGTATTAGATGCAACTGTTGCTGATGCTTGCCTTGTTCTGGGCAATTATTTTGATGAAAGGCTGTAACATGGCCTGAGTTTGATCTTTATTAATAGCTAGATCAACCATAATAGAGTCTATTTCTGTTTTTGATAAATTGGTGTTGGCAAGATCAGCCACATATGTTGCTATTTGGTGCTTGATTTGCTCAAATTTACCTGCAGCTGCTCAATAATAGCATTCCAGGTCTGCATAATCAACTGGATATTGTTGTGACCAATCCTCACATTTCTTGATCTGTCTTGTTAAGTGGCCGTTAAGACTTGCAAGGGTTCCTTTCATTCTTCCTTCAGTATCAATACTGGCATGCTGGTTAAGACTTGTGGGGTTTGTACTTGGCTGGCTCATAATGTTGAACAAGTACTGATGTTAGTAGCCTACGGTAAAATTCTGCAGTCCTAGACTATAATCCTACCACTTCTAGAAGTTTGCACTTAAAATTTAATATATATTATAAACATAAACATATAATCATACACACACACAAATTATTTGAGTGATAATTCAGTGTCAATAGAAGTATGTTTAGGTTAGCTCCTCAATTATCACCCTAGGATGGTGTACACACTAATTAATCACTGAAAGGTGCAGTAATTATAGGTAAATTATTATATTCACAACTCATCTCGAGCTAGTATTAATTACACCCAAAATAGGGTCTGCACCATTTATTAATGGTGCTAGATTGTTCACTGTAGTACAACTAGACTATGATAATAAGTGGGACTGGGATGAACAACAATTAGTTCAACTAGTCAACGGTTAATATGGGACTAGGTTATCAATAAACACTAGTCATTGTAAATATCCTACCCTGTAGTGGATTGGCAATTAGTAATATTGTATTGATGTCTATTTGCAGATATATTTTAAATAATTCTCTATTCAAGAGCCTATTATATACAGCCTGTTGATGATAGCCTCTAATATTATCTAGAAGAAATAAATCTTATTAGTGACCTCACGAAATTAACACCACAAATTTTGTAGATAAACTTGTGAAGGTGGAGCCACTAATTTGACTGGCATTTATTATAAGCGCTACCACTCCACAGAATACCACTCTACGAAATATCTGTGGGTGTCCTTGAAGCCACTGATGAGGCAGATGAACTGAGCGGGCCTTGTGAGCTCGATAGTAGGTCAGAGCCGCTGCTCTTCGACTGGCTTTGTTTGTATTGTTCTGCACTAGATATTTAATTCATCTAATGGTTATTCAGTTTGATCCGGTACTAAGATGAAGTATTTCTGGTTCGTTTTGGATCATTATTCATAATCAAATAATTCGGTTCGAAGGACCAAACGATGTGGGTAATTGACCTGTGAGATTTATATTTATTGAATTTATATGAATTTATATTTACGTTAATTTATATATTTCGATATCAAATTGTATAATGACGAAGTGGACTGTATTTCTGCAATAATGTCATAATCTCACAAATCGATCCTTTACACATTATAGGGGGGCTTTATGGTTTATATATGCAGTCAATAAAAATTATTTATTAGCAGACATTCAAACTACAGTATTAAACTACATATGTTAGTAAACAAAATTGAGATGCCTTTTCTTATATGGTTGATTTTGTCCTAGTCCACCAATAGGAACTATGGATTAGCAAGTCGGTCTATACAGCTTGTGGGTGTGGCTGGCTCCCACACTCAGTGAACTGGAGTACAAGGTTATTAGATTTCTTCCTCTTCAATTGTTCCTGTCAAAGGGCACTTGCAATAATAACAGTAATCATATATATATATATATGACAGCTATATCAGAGGAAATATTGGTTATTGATTATAAAGAGATGAGAAACAAGTAATAATTACCTGGGTTATGTCACTGCCTCGTGTCTTAACCGGAAAATAATCTTATCTACCTAACATTACTGGCCAAGAATAACTAGATAAGATTTTGGAATTGGACACTTTCCTTGTTTAGATGATGGCTGTGTGTTGATAATGGAAGCACTAGTTTACTCTCAATAACACTTCGTCCAAGGGAGTTTATAGGAGCTGTTCTGCTCCAGTGACTTTGTTTACTAAATTTTTGAGCACTGGAACATCACAAAACAGAGAGAGAGAGATACCAGAGAACCAGAAATGAGTATGTTAGTGTGAGAAGGGAAGCAAAGAAAAACTATGAAAATGATATAGCAAGCAAATACGAGACCAAACCAAAGCTACTCCACAGTCACATCAGAAGGAAAACAACAGTGAATGAACAGGTAATGAAACTTAGAACAGGCGAGGACAGGTGTGCTGAGAATGACAAAGAGGTGTGTGAAGAACTCAACAAGAGGATCCAGGAGGTTTTCACAATAGAACAAGGTGAGATCACTGTACTAGGAAAGGGGGCAGAAAACCAGGCGGCCTTAGAAGGGGTTTGAAATTACGAGAGATGAGGTCAAGAGACACCTGTTGGATCTGGATGTGAGAAAGGCTGTTGGTCCAGACGGGATCCTGCCATGGGTATTGAAAGAGTGTGCAGAGGCACTCTGCTTGCCACTCTCCATAGTATATAGTAGATCACTGGAAATGGAGACATACCAGAAATATTGAAGACGGCTAATGTGGTCCCAATATAAAAAAAGGGTGACAGACAAGAGGCACTGTACTGAGGCCAGTGTCCTTAACTTGTATACCATGCAAGGTGATGTAGAAGATCGTGAGAAAAATTCTAGCAACACATCTGGGGTGAGGGTTTTTGTGACAAATCGCTAACATGGACTCAGTGAGGGTAAATCTTGCCTTACTGGCTTAATAGAGTTCTACGACCAGGTAACAAAGATTAAGCAAGAAAGAGAAGGCTGGGTGGACTGCATTTTTTGGACTGTCGGAAAGCCTTTGACACGGTCCCCCATAAGAGGCTGGTACGAGAGAGAAAGACCTGGGGGTTGATATCACGCCAGACCTGTCCCCTGAAGCCCATATCAAGAGGATAACATCAGCGGCATATGCCAGGTTGGCCAACATAAGAACGGCCTTCAGAAACTTGTGCAAGGAATCATTCAGAACTTTGTATACCACATATGTCAGACCAATCCTGGAGTATGCAGCTCCAGCATGGAGTCCATATTTAGTCAAGCATAAGACTAAACTGGAAAAGGTTCAAAGGTTTGCCACCAGACTAGTACCCGAGCTGAGAGGTATGAGCTACGAGGAGAGACTACGGGAATTAAACCTCACGTCGCTGGAAGACAGAAGAGTTAGGGGGGACATGATCACCACATCCAAGATTCTCAGAGGAATTGATAGGGTAGATAAAGACAGACTATTTAACACAATGGGCACACGCACTAGGGGACACAGGTGGAAATTGAGTGCCCAAATGAGCCACAGAGATATTAGAAAGAATTTTTTAGTGTCAGTGTGGTTGACAAATGGAATGCATTACGAAGTGATGTGGTGGAGGCTGACTCCATACACAGTTTCAAGTGTAGATATAATAGAGCCCAATAGGCTCAGGAACCTGTACACCAGTCGATTGACAGTTGAGAGGCGGGACCAAAGAGCCAGAGCTCAATCCCCGTAAGCACAACTAGGCGAGTACACTCTCTCTCTCTCTCTCTCTCTCTCTCTCTCTCTCTCTCTCTCTCTCTTCTCTCTCTCTCTCTCCCTCCTCTCTCTCTCTCTCGCTTTGCATCTCTCTCTCATCTCTCTCTCCCCTCTTCTCTCTCATTTATCTCCTCCCTCATCTCTCTCTCATCTATTTCTCCCCTTCTCTCTATCTCCTCTATCTCTCTCATAGGGAAAAAACATGACAGAGAGACAAACTCAGAGAGGCAACTGCAGGCAGACAAACATGGCAGAAAGAAACTCAGAGGAAGGGGAGGGACATGAAGCCAGGATTAGGGTAACATTCCTGCAAATGTGGAATGAATTCTGTGAAGGACTGAGGGTTATGAGGGTGACAGTAACCAACCTGCAGGATGAACTAAAGGCAGCAAAGGAGGAGATAAAAACCCTGAGGAGACTCCTCATCAGTTACTGACAAAAACCATCCCTCAGGGAGATGTTGATGCTCTTGTTGATGGACTACTACAAAACAACTCTCATTTGCAGAATTGTTTAAAAAGAGCTCTGAAGCTAGGTCTGCAGTTAGGGAAGTGGCCATGGAAGTGGTTTCTTAGGAAGCAGCTAGATGTTCTAGCTAGCTGTTAGAGCGAAAAAGAGCAGTAGTAATAATAGGAATTAAGGAGCAAACAGCGACCAGTCCAACGGAGAGGAGAGACAAAGACAAAAATGAAGTTAATGTGATCCTTAAAGGGGTAAAGATGGAGAGAGCTGACCAGAATATTGAAAAGATTTTCAGGCTCGGACAGTACAACAAGGACAGAGACCAAGTGATAAAGGTGGTATTCACAAGCGAGAGAACAAAAGAGGAATTGTTAGCAAGGAAGAGCAGACTACCAAATGTTTTGAAGTTCAAAAAAAGTATTCCTGCAGAATGATATGATAAGGGTTAAGATAATGAGGGCAGCAGCCATGAGGAGGGAGCATAGGAAGAAAGAAAGGAATCAGGAAGCCACAACCCCGAGTCCTAGAATCCCAGAGAGCAGTGTGGAACCCTCCACAAGCAGTTCAACAGACACAGTGAGAGAAGCATCACCCCCACCCTTCACCCAATAGAGGTCCTACCTGCCTCAAATCCTAATGTCCAAGGTGCCCCCCTAGGGCACCCTCTCCAAACTCCGCCCCCCCCTCCCGAGGATCTCCCTTCTCACCCTTCCTCCGAAGCCCTCCCTATTCCCCCATGCCCTCCCTTTCCCCCCGTCCACAAGCCCTCCATTCTCCCCACCCCCTAAACCCACCAGTATCTCCCCACCCTCCTGTCCTGAGCCCTCCTTCTCCCCAACTCCCCGAAGCCCTCCGTTCTTCTTCATCGCTCTCAGGCCTCACTTTCCCTCAACCTGCCCTTCTCCAAGCCCTCCTTCCTCTTCTGCCCCCAAGTCCCCCATTCCCCCATCCCCTTAAGCCCTCCCTCCTCCAATACCTTTCCCCATCTCTGCCCCTTCTCCCACACTCCCCCAAGCCTCCCACTCTCACCCACCCCTCAAACCTCCTCCTCTCACCCACCCCAAGCCTCCCCCAAATGGGTCACAGAGACGTTACAAAGAACTTTTTTCAGTGTCAGAGTAGTTAGCAGGTGGAATGCATTAGGCAGTGATGTGGTGGAAGCTGACTCCATGCACAGTTTCAAATGTTGATATGATAGAGTCGAGTAGGGTCGGGAATCTGTACATCAGTTGATTGACAGATGAGAGGCGGGACCAAAGACCCAGAGCTCAACCCCCACAAGCACAAATAGGTAAGTACAGAGGGGGGCGAGGCAGGGGGGGGGTTAACAACCGTCACCCTTCACATCACACATGGTAAAGGGAAGGAGGGGGGGGGGGGGTGTTGATGACACCACTATGATGTACCTAACATACACTGGCAGGGGGGTCTGGATGAGGGGAGGGGAGGGGATCCCAGCCAGTTTAGATATGACAACATGCCTCCCATCACAGGCTTCACAGGCTGTGATTGAAGCCGCCAATCACAGGCGTGAAACTCAACTGTGTTGCCAGAATAGTTCTACAGGACTCCAGAATTCCAGGGTCTCGGCACTGTTTACCTAGCAGTAAATAGGTACCTGGTAGTTAGAAAGCTGCTACGGGCTACATCCTAGGGTTGTATGTGTGTGTGTGTGTGTGTGTGTGTGTGTGTGTGTGTGTGTATTCACCTAGTTGTATTCACCTAGTTGTGTTTGCGGGGGTTGAGCTTTGCTCTTTCGGCCCGACTCTCAAATGTCAGCCAACTGTTTACTAACTCCTTTTTTTCTCTCCACTCCACACACACACCACTGGAAGCAGCCCGTGACAGCTGACTAACCCCAAGGTGCCTATTTACTGCTAGGAAACAGGGGCATTCAGGGTAAAAAAACTTTGCCCATTTGTTTCTGCCTGCAGGAATCGAACCCGCGCCACAGAATTACGAGTCCTGCGCGCTCTCCACCAGGCTTCTAGGCCCCTGGTAGCCACAGGTAGCCTGTATGTGTGTGTCTGTGTGTGTGTGTGTGTACTCACCTAATTGTACTCACCTAATTGTGCTTGCGGAGGTTGAGCTTTGTCTCTTTGGTCCTGCCTCTCAACTGTCAATCAACAGGTGTACAGATTCCTGAGCCTATTGGGCTCTATCATATCTACACTTGAAACTGTGTATGGAGTCAGCCTCCACCACATCACTTCCTAATGCATTCCATTTGTCAACCACTCTGACACTGAAAAAGTTCTTTCTAATATCTCTGTGGCTCATTTGGGCACTCAGTTTACACCTGTGTCCCCTAGTGCGTGTGCCCCTTGTGTTAAACAGCCTGTCTTTATCAACCCTGTCGATTCCCTTAAGAATCTTGAATGTGGTGATCATGTCCCCCTAACTCTTCTGTCTTCCAACGAAGTGAGGTTTAATTCCCGTAGTCTCTCCTCGTAGCTCATACCTCTCAGCTCGGGTACTAGTCTGGTGGCAAACCTTTGAACCTTTTCCAGTTTAGTCTTATGGTTGACTAGATATGGACTCCATGCTGGAGCCGCATACTCCAGGATTGGTCTGACATATGTGGTATATAATGTTCTGAAAGATTTCTTACACAAGTTTCTAAAGGCCGTTCTTATGTTAGCCAACCTGGCATATGCTGCTGATGTTATCCTCTTGATATGAGCTTCAGGGGACAGGTCTGGCGTGATATCAACCCCCAGGTCTTTCTCTCTCTCTGACTCTTGAAGTATTTCATCTCCCAAATGGTACCTTGTATCTGGTCTCCTGCTTTCTACCCCTATCTTCAGTGTGTGTGTGTGTGTGTGTGAGTGTGTGTGTGTGTGTGTGTGTGTGTGTGTGTGTGTGTGTGTGTGTGTGTGTGTGTGTGTGTGTGTGTGTGTGTGTGTGTGTGTGTGTATGTGTGTGTGTGTGTGTGTGTGTGTGTGTGTGTGTGTGTGTGTGTGTGTGTGTGTGTGTGTGTGTGTGTGTGTGTGTGTGTGTGTGTGTGTGTGTGTGTGTGTGTGTGTGTACTCACCTATTTGTACTCACCTATTTGTGCTTGCTGGGGTTGAGCTTTGGCTCTTTGGTCCCGCCTCTCAACTGTCAATCAACTGGTGTACAGATTCCTGAGCGTACTGGGCTCTATCATATCTACATTTGAAACTGTGTATGGAGTCAGCCTCCACCACATCACTGCCTAATGCATTCCATCCGTTAACTACTCTGACACTGAAAAAGTTCCTTCTAACGTCTCTGTGGCTCATGTGGGTACTCAGTTTCCACCTGTGTCCCCTTGTTCGCGTCCCACCAGTGTTGAACAGTTCATCCTTGTTTACCCGGTCGATTCCTCTGAGGATTTTGTAGGTTGTGATCATTTCTCCCCTTACTCTTCTGTCTTTCAGTGTCGCAAGGTGCATTTCCCGCAGCTTTTCTTCGTAACTCATGCCTCTTAGTTCTGGGACTAGTCTAGTGGCATACCTTTGGACTTTTTCCAGCTTCGTCTTGTGTGTGTGTGTGTGTGTGTGTGTGTGTGTGTGTGTGTGTGTGTGTGTGTGTGTGTGTGTGTGTGTGTGTGTGTGTGTGTGTGTGTGTGTGTGTGTATGTGTGTGTGCGTGTGTATGTGTGTATGTGTATGTATGTGTGTGTGTGTGTGTGTGTGTGTGTGTGTGTGTGTGTGTGTGTGTGTGTGTGTGTGTGTGTGTGTGTGTGTGTGTGTGTGTGTGTGTGTGTGTGTGTGTGTGTGTGTGTGTGTGATATGTGAAAGGTATTATAGATGAAAAATAAGTCGAGAGTCAGTACACTAGATAACCGAAAGTCAGACATGCGGAGTTCAAAAGCTAAAAGCTTGATCCTACGGCAACAAATATTAAATAGTAAATAAACACACGCACACACACACAGACCAAAGAGCCAGAGCTATATTCCCGGAAGCAATATTAGGTGAGTACACACACACACAACCGAAGGTTTAAACAACCGAAGGCCAGAAAGGCGAGATCCAAGAGCCAACGCTTCATCCTGCAGACACAAATAGGTGAGTATAAATATGTGAGTACACATCCACATATACATACAGACTCACACAAATTTACACGTAAACTCACACTACTCAGTAATCACGTAAAATTTACGAAATCCAAACAACGACAATTTAACAAATACACTCAGGTCATGGAAGTGCTCTGACAAGTCTAACATTGCACCAGAAGTCTTAATCTGACCCTCGGAAGCTTTTTGTCCGAGACGTTAAAGAATTTGTTCTCATTCCTTGAAGACCAACATCAACAACATGCCAAGACTTCTCAGTTCAGAGACTACACCATCCGGTTATAGATGACAGAAGCAATATTTCAACCTCGGCTTATGTTGCCAGGGCTCACAGCCTCCTGTAAACGCGTGAGCTATAGCCCTCGCTGCAGAAGCATTATCTCTCTGGAGAAGAGCCAGACGCTTTAAGACACGGTACGCGGTTGTCCCTGGATGAAACCTCTGTGCGAACATGATGTTCCTTTGGCAACGATCATCTTAAAGCCTATCTGCTCTTCCTGGACATCCTGAATGGTCGCCAGAAGTTGTTGGATATTATCTGTCTCAGACGCTGCGCTATATTGCTTTTTGACCGCGAAGCGTTCTTTTCTTATTTAGGTCGAAGCGAAAATGAAGCCTCTTGGGACACCGGGAAACAAAAGAGAAGTCATGTTTTGGATGTCAGTGGGACATCAGGGGTCACTGTAATCTTATGATGACAGACACGAGAGGAATTCTTGCCCTTTTCTGTATCTATTACACAACTAACTTTTTTTTTATCTTATTCAAATTATCTGATTTCTTAAACTTGGCATAATTTTGTTATATTTTGATAACAAGAAACTCGACTTCAAGCTTGCAGCTTTGTTAGTGTAGCCTCTTTGTTTACGTGGCCTGCATCTTTGTTAATGAAGCCTCTTTGTTTACGTGTCCTGCATCTTAGTTAATGACCGTGTCATGTTTGTGAGAGAGGTATGATTGGTGGGTTTCCTCTTGGGCTTCATATTATTACACATTCTTGGTTATTGCCGACCTGTGTAATATAAGCCTCCCTGATGCTCACTACGGGCGCTCATTCACGTGGAGCAGATATGAGTGAGCACAGTGCTCTAAGCCCGTTGCTCAAAGGCCAGTGCCCAGTGCTCCAAGCCCAGTGTCAATTGTTCTAAGCCTAGTGCCCAGTGCTATGAGCCCAGTGCTCCAAGCCCAGAGCCAAGTGTTCTAAGTCCAGTGCCCAGTGCTATCAGCCCAGTGCCCAGTGCTATGAGCCCAGTGCTATAAGCCCAGTGTTCAGAGCCCAGTGCACAGTGTCCAGTGCTCAAAGCCCAGTGCCAAGTGCTCTAAGCCCAGTGCTCAAAGCTCATTGCCCAGTGCTCCAAGCCCAATGCTCTAAGCCCAGTACCCAGTGCTCAGAGCCAAGTGCACAGTGCCCAGTGCTCAAGGCTCAATGCCCAGTCCTCTAAACCTAGTGCCCAATGCTCTAAGCCCAGTGCCCAGTGTTATAAGCCAAGTGCTCAGAGCCCAGTGCACAATGCCCAGTGCTCTAAGCCGAGTGCCCAGTGCTCTAAGCCCAATACTCAGTGCTCTAAGCCCAGTACCCAGTGTTCCAAGCCCAGTACCCAGTGTTCCAAGCCCAGTGCTCCAAACCCAGTGTTCCAAGCCCAGTACCCAGTGTTCCAAGCCCAGTGCTCCAAGCCCAGTGCCCAGTGCTCCAAGCCCAGTGCCCAGTGCTCCAAGCCCAGTGCCCAGTACTGTAATCCCAGTGCTCCAAACCCAGTGCCCAGTGCTCCAAGCCCAGTGCCCAAGCTCAGCTCCCAGTGCTCCAAACCCAGAGCACTGGGCTTAGTCTTGAACCTTGAGGCACTCCTTCAGTTGAAGTGTACCTTGTCTCATTTGTTTTATGTTAAAGATGTAACTCTTTTGTTTCTTTTAATGTTTTAAATAGTCGGAGGAGTGTGGAGTTTTGGGCTGGGATATCAACTAGCTAGTGTTCCAGGGCGTTATGTCTAAGGTTGCGGAACATTTTGGGCACACTTGTAATTATTAGGACAATGTGTTATTTTAGCCTGGTACTGGAAACAGCGTCATTGGTAATATTGACGGGATGGTTGGGTGAGGTTTGAATCCTGAATATAGTTTTTTTTTTGGCAAGTCATTTTTGCACTCCAAGTAGTATTTGAGGCAAATAGACGTTTTTCAAAGCAATTGCCTGTTGTTGTAAAAGAGGGACATGAGTCGTCGGGAAGATCATTGGTATCTCATTGTGGTACAGGTAACGCAATGAGATAAACATCAAATCATCTTTTCCAGGGCTCCTTTTATTCAGGGGGATCCCCCTTATCCAGACGGGTTCCCTTATCCAGAGAATCCCCTTATCAGAGGGGTCGTCTTATTCAGTGGCCCTCTTGTCCAGAGGGACCCCACTTCCAGGGGATCCTCCTATACGTCACCGTTTGCAACACTGGTTGATTTACCAATATCGTCTTCCACGAGTGAAGAAACAAGCCGGTTGCTTGTCTACAAGCAACATGTCGAGGATTACCTCGGGATAGACTCGTCACTCAACTCTCCAGTAGGTGACTTACATCTCTCAGTGCCTAAGCCTCCCACGACAGTGATCTGAGTCCCTCCCTGCACTCTCGCCCGATGAACTCATTTGACGCCGAAAACTGGGGTGCCACAACAGTCTGTTTTGGATAGCAATGAAATTGGTATTCAAGCTTGGAAGCTGGAGTGCTGCTGGAGGAGCTTGAATACACAGAGGCGGTGTCCGCACTTTCCTGACCGCTTCCTGAGTCAACATGTCTCAGTTCAGATCATCAACACTTGTTGATATTATCATCACTCAGCAAGCACCGCCAATATTCAACATACAAATGAAGCTTAAAATTCTTAAGCTACGTTCAGAAGCTTTATTCGTAACAACAAACGCAAATAATAATAGTTCTGGCTGTGCCGAGCAGACGGACAGAAATGTATATAAAACTGAGAAATTTTGACAAATTATAGAACAGTTTACTAGGTGTGACATGTATTAGTAAAACACCTGTAGCAGTAATGACTAGTAACACACTTTTTGCAGTAATGACTAGTAACACACTTGTTGCAGTAATGACTAGTAAAACACCTGTAGCAGTAATGACTAGTAAAACACCTGTAGCAGTAATGACTAATAAAATACCTGTAACAATAATGACTTGTAGAACACCTGTAGCAATAATGGCTAGTAAAACACCTGTAGCAGTAATGACTAGTAAAACACCTGTAGCAATAATGACTTGTAAAACACCTGTAGCAACAATGACTAGTAAAACACCTGTAGCAGTAATGACTAGTAAAACACCTGTAGCAATAATGACTTGTAAAACACCTGTAGCAATAATGACTAGTAAAACATCTTTAGCAGTAATGACTAGTAAAACACCTGTAGCAATAATGACTTGTAAAACACCTGTAGCAAAAATGACTAGTAAAACACCTGTAGCAGTAATGATTAGTAAAACACCTGTAGCAGTAATGATTAGTAAAACACCTGTAGCAGTAATGACTAGTAAAACACCTGTAACAGTAATGACTTGTAAAACACCTGTAGCAGTAAGGACTAGTAAAACACCTGTAGCAGTAATGACTAGTAAAACACCTGTAGCAGTAATGACTAATAAAATACCTGTAACAGTAATGACTTGTAGAACACCTGTAGCAATAAAGGCTAGTAAAACATCTGTAGCAGTAATGATTAGTAAAACACCTGTAGCAATAATGACTTGTAAAACACCTGTAGCAACAATGACTAGTAAAACACCTGTAGCAGTAATGATTAGTAAAACACCTGTAGCAGTAATGACTTGTAAAACACCTGTAGCAGTAATGATTAGTAAAACACCTGTAGCAGTAATGACTTGTAAAACACCTGTAGCAGTAAGGACTAGTAAAACACCTGTAGCAGTAATAACAACAATTAAAAAAAAATGAATAAATAATGACACCTATATAATAAAGACGGCTAAATGGACTCAATCAACAATAATTTATTTGCTGTTCAAAGCATTAAGCGATATCCGGATAGTAGAGGACTCCCATCACCAGCATACCGATATGGCGTAGTCCAATCTCCAGCATACCGGTATTGTGGACTCCCGACACCTGCATACCGCTACAGTGTAGTCCGAGCTCAAAGACCTGGTAAACAAGTCCACAGATCGCCTCCAGCACTGAAGTATTCCCCGCTCTCGCAAGCTCCATACAACACGAGTTGAGTCCTGACTTAGTACTCAGCCGCCATGATCTCCCGGATGATATTATACCGTTAGACAGACATTGTGTACGTAAGCTGACCGCCAGCCGCCACCACAACACAATACGCACATAGTTCACTATATACAGACATTGTATACCTAAGCTGAGCGCCAAACACCATACACAATACACACACAGAGGAGGCGCTGCTCCTCTCTGGATCACCAGATCATTGACAATGGTTCCAGTATTTGCAAGCCAGGATATAACTCCTGGACAAAAAAAAAACAAAAAAAAAATCCAGTTCGCTGACACGTAGATCACTATCAATAAATATTTCGTAGTTTGTTGACTAATACACGTAACTTGTTCCCTACGATATGACGAGTAATATATATATATTTAGAGCACTAACCCAAAATTTTGACCAACACAAAGAGTTTGAAAAACTATGAACACATTAGCTGAACCTACGATTGTTTACTGTATACAAACTTAACACCAATTACCCTGTGCCCTCTAACAGCCGCTGCGTCACAAATGCAACTGTTTGGCCTAAAACAGAAACGTATAAACTTAACCAGCTCACCAAACCTGTCGAGAATGATGCACCGAGAATATCAATGTGTTAAGTGTTGTTGTATATAATGTGTTTCATTTTGCACATATTGATCGATTTTGTTTATTAAAAAACTGCGACGTTTTATTGATCTGAAGGTGACTGACCCCAGTAATGTTGTGACCATGGGCTCCAGCGACCACAGTAATGTTGTGACCATGGGGCTCCCCCGACCACAGTAATGTTGTGACCATGGGCTCGCCCGACCACAGTAATGTTGTGACCATGGGGCGTCCCCGACCACAGTAATGTTGTGACCATGGGGCTCCCCCGACCACAGTAATGTTGTGACCATGGGCTCCCCCGACCACAGTAATGTTGTGACCATGGGGCTCCCTGGACCACAGTAATGTTGTGACCATGGGGCTCCCTCGACCACAGTAATGTTGTGACCATAGGGCTCCCCCGACCACAGTAATGTTGTGACCATGGGGCTCCCTCGACCGCAGTAATGTTGTGACCATGGGCTCCCTCGACCACAGTAATGTTGTGACCATGGGCTCCCGCGACCACAGTAATGTTGTGACCATGGGCTCCCCCGACCACAGTAATGTTGTCACCATGGGCTCCGGCGTCCACAGTAATGTTGTCACCATGGGGCTCCCCCGACCACAGTAATGTTGTGACCATGGGCTCCCCCGACCACAGTAATGTTGTGACCATGGGCTCCCCCGACCACAGTAATGTTGTGACCATGGGCTCCCCCGACCACAGTAATGTTGTGACCATGGGCTCCCCCGACCACAGTAATGTTGTGACCATGGGCTCCCCCGACCATAGTAATGTTGTGACCATGGGCTTCCCCGACCACAGTAATGTTGTGACCATGGGCTCCCCCGACCACAGTAATGTTGTGACCATGGGGCTCCCCGACCACAGTAATTAGCAACAGTTTCTGGCTGAACCGTGATTAATGACGCAACCGAGGCAGCCTTGAGAGTTGCTATGTGTCTCATTACCATGGTTGTGGCTGGTAGCAGCTGTGGTTGTGGCTCTGGTGGTAGCAGGTGTGGTTGTGGCCCTGATGGTACAGCTGTGGTTGTGGCCCTGATGGTACAGCTGTGGTTGTGGCCCTGATGGTACAGCTGTGGTTGTGGCCCTGATGGTACAGCTGTGGTTGTGGCCCTGATGGTACAGCTGTGGTTGTGGCCCTGATGGTACAGCTGTGGTTGTGGCCCTGATGGTACAGCTGTGGTTGTGGCCCTGATGGTACAGCTGTGGTTGTGGCCCTGATGGAAGCAGGTGTGGTTGTGGCTCTGTGGGTACAGCTGTCGTTGTGGCTCTGATGGTAGCAGGTGTGGTTGTGGCTCTGGTGGTAGTAGCTGTGGTTGTGGCCCTGATGGTACAGATGTGGTTGTGGCTCTGATGGTAGCAGGTGTGGTTGTGGCTCTGATGGTACAGCTGTGATTGTGGCTCTGATGGTAGCAGGTGTGATTGTGGATCTAATAGTACAGCTGTGGTTGTGGCTCTGATGGTACAGCTGTGGTCGTGGCTCTGATGGTACAGCTGTGGTTGTGGCTCTGATGGTAGCAGGTGTGGTCGTGGCTCTGATGGTACAGTTGTGGTTGTGGCTCTGATGGTAGCAGGTGTGGTTGTTGCTCTGATGGTAGCAGGTGTGGTTGTTGCTCTGATGGTAGCAGGTGTGGTTGTGGCTCTGATGGTACAGCTGTGATTGTGGCTCTGATGGTAGCAGGTGTGGTTGTTGCTCTGATGGTAGCAGGTGTGGTTGTGGCTCTGATGGTAGCAGGTGTGGTTGTGGCTCTGATGGTACAGTTGTGATTGTGGCTCTGATGGTAGCAGGTGTGGTTGTGGCTCTGATGGTACAGCTGTGATTGTGGCTCTGATGGTAGCAGGTGTGGTTGTTGCTCTGATGGTAGCAGGTGTGGTTGTGGCTCTGATGGTATCAGGTGTGGTTGTGGCTCTGATGGTAGCAGTTGTGGTTGGGGCTCTGATGGTCGCAGGTGTGGTTGTGGCTCTGATGGTAGCAGGTGTGATTGTGGCTCTGATGGTAGCAGTTGTGGTCGTGGCTCTGATGGTAGCAGGTGTGGTTGTGGCCCTGATGGTACAGGTGTGGTTGTGGCTCTGATGGTAGCGGGTGTGGTTGTGGCCCTGATGGTACAGCTGTGGTTGTGGCCCTGATGGTAGCAGGTGTGGTTGTGGCCCTGATGGTAGCAGATGTGGTTGTGGCCCTGATGGTAGCAGGTGTGGTTGTGGCATTGATGGTACATTTGTGGTTGTGGCTCTGATGGTAGCAGGTGTGGTTGTGGCTCTGATGGTAGCAGGTGTGGTTGTGGCCCTGATGGTACATTTGTGGTTGTGGTTCTGATGGTACAGCTGTGGTTGTGGCTCTGAAGGTAGCAGGTGTGGTTGTGGCTCTGATGGTACAGGTATGGATGTGGCTCTGAGGGTAGCAGGTGTGGTTGTGGCTCTGATGGTAGCAGGTGTGGTTGTGGCGCTGATGGTACAGGTGTGGTTGTGGCTCTGATGGTACAGGTGTGGTTGTGGCTTTGGTGGTAGTTGCGGTGGTTGTGGCTCTGATGGTCGCAGGTGTGGTTGTAACACTGATGGTACAATTGTGGTTGTGGCTCTGGTGGTAGCAGGTGTGGTTGTGGCTCTGGTGGTAGCAGGTGTGGTTGTGGCTCTGGTGGTAGCAGGTTTGGTTGTGGCGCTGATGGTAGCAGGTGTGGTTGTGGCTTTGATGGTAGCAGGTTTGGTTGTGGCGCTGATGGTAGCAGGTGTGGTTGTGGCTTTGATGGTAGCAGGTGTGGTTGTGGCTCTGATGGTACAGGTGTGGTTGTGGCTTTGATGGTAGCAGGTTTGGTTGTGGCTCTGATGGTACAGGTGTGGTTGTGGCTTTGATGGTAGCAGGTTTGGTTGTGGCTCTGATGGTACAGGTGTGGTTGTGGCTTTGATGGTAGCAGGTTTGGTTGTGGCTCTGATGGTACAGGTGTGGTTGTGGCTCTGATGGTAGCCGCAGTTGTTGTTGTGTTGTAGCACCTATTGTTGTGATGTAGTACTTGTTACTGCAGTGTTGTAACGATAGTTGGAGTACTTGTTTACATCTTGCTGTGGCCCATGTTGTGGTATTCATGTAACAATTTCAAAAGACATAATATTTTTTCGATTTATACACGAGGATCGACGCGCTAAAGTAGTTAATCCCCCCATAAAGGGATTATTAAGGGGCTGACCCCGACCCGCCTATGGCACAGTCTTCCCAAACCCAAACGTCTACCTGCAAAAAAATTAATTATGCTTGGCCTAAGCGTCTGGAAAATAAACTTACACAAACACGCAGATATACTGACATACACATTTATAAACACGTTTGTTTTTTTAAATTCTGAATATATAGTCTACTGCTTAATCTAAGTATACTTTAGGAAACATTTTTAAGAGAGAAATTAATGAAAGGGACTGATGGGTGGTGGCCCGCGGTGTAGCCGTATTGACAGTGATAAATGGCGCCCCGGAGCCAAGCCGTGAGCGTTCATGTCAAAGTAATTAGTCAAGGTATGTGTCTGCGAGGCTAGTGGCCTCTGGCACTGGGGATACGTCCACTGAGAGGTATATATGTATATATATATATATATATATATATATATATATATATATATATATATATATATATATATATATATATTATAAAACCTAGAAGGGGTACCACCCCTTCTGGTGCAAGTGTAGGGACCCATAGCCTCGGAGAAGAAAATAAAGAGTACTCAGAGAAGACCTTGTGGATCCTCACAGAACACTTTGATATTTTCTTCTTCTACCACCCCAAATCTTTTGGTATGTGTGTATATTTATCTAACTTTATTTGAAACTGTCATTACACAAAAAAAGTTACAATATTGATTACATGTAGGGTACAAGGCTGCTTGTCACAAGTTGAACAGCTCCTCCAGCTCCTCAGATGGCGGGCAGGAACCATGGATGCAGTGAACATTTCCTCTCTGGACTGCCACACTAAGGCGCTGAAAAAGAAAACTGGCAGCTCTAGGGTCTCTAGTTGTTTCGATTAGCTTAGACCCCAACTCCTTCAAAAAGCTAGCAGCACTTTTACCCCAGGCACCAAGTGTCTCTGAGGCAACTGAGACAAAATTGTAGTGGTGCTCAAGGTCTCTGTATTTACGTGACTTGGCCGCTTCCCGGTGATTGGCAGCTCCTCCTGCTTGTGTAGCACTGAAGTCAACATAGGTATTGGCTAAAGTTGAAACGCCAGTGTAGTCCCACACCAACTGTCTACCATTCTTCCAGAGGTTCACCGTGATTCCGTCTGGGCGACCGACAGGCTCATCAGAGTTGCGGGACATTAGGTAATAGGGCTCTCTCTCTGCTGGACAACCGGCTGTGGTAAGGCTTCTCTTAATAATGTCATTGACCTCGCCGTGTCTTGCATGCCATCCTCCTGTCCTTTGGCAGAGAAGGCCATGCCGTCTGTATCTGTCGGCCTCTGCCTCGCCGCAAATACACCTGTATTCGGTGTGGATTGGGGCAGTGAGGCAGAGAGCCACGGCAATTCAGAGGGCCTGCGGTGTGAGACTGGTGCCGGTTGCTGACATTGGGGTTGCTAATAGGAAATCACATGCATGGGGAGCTGCTACAGCTCTAAGTCGGGCAGTGTCATGTGGTGTTGTCGCAGCTTCTAGCAAAGTCGCAGCTTCTTGGTCGGCAATGGGGCAATCCCAGCTGGATTGCTTATGGGCTTCAGAAAGCGGTGGTTGGGGTGCTGGTCCTGCAAGAGAGACCCATTTGGTTGTGCAGTCTGTAAAGCTGGGATCATGTACCCCTGCCTGTTGGACTAGGTGCTCAGGTAGGATTTCCTTCACCAAGTTGTCAGACCCCACTGAAGAGGACAGGAACGCTGGTACAGCAATTTGTGTTGCTGTGCGCACACCAAGGCCCCCAAGTCTGACATGAAGGGAGGCGTGTTTCCACTATAAGTCGCTGAGGGAAGGATTGAGGGCTTTTTCTAGTGTTGAGTTCAGCAAGCTGTCGTACTCTTCTAATTTAATATTGTTGAAAGATGGCGAACATCTTAGAAAGTAGGTCAGCCTGGGGAGGGACAAGCATCTGGTGATGAGGTAAAGTGCATCATGAGCATCGATGTCTTCTATCCTCTCGTTCATCCTCTTCAGGTCAGTGATCTTCTTACCAAGGACCCCGTCGATGGCATTCCTTCCAAGAGGAGCACCTAGGAGTGTGCTGTCCTCAGGGTTGGTTGTATGAATGTCAGGCAAAACAACCTTTATTTGCTCTATTATGTGCTGGTTGGTGGAGGCTATTTCGCACTTGGAAGGGTTCAGGGTGAGGCCTAGGCTAGCTCCTTGCTCCAGAATTATTCTTATGTCGTCCAAGAGTGAGGCTGGGGAGCCAGCTAGAGTACCATCATCCAAAAACCAAATGTTGAGCTCACTGGACAGGTTATCGGTGACTTCCTTGATAACTAGACAGAAAAGAAAAGGAGCAAGGGGGTCATCCTGTTGGACACCTTCTTGTGATTCAATTTCATGTTCCCCAAAAAGCAGAGTTAGATTCTTGCTGTAGCATGAGTTTACAAACGGGTAGAGGGAAGGAAAAAGGCGATGGACTGCACTGAGTACTGCATCCCTTCTAACCAGATTGAAAGCATTTTTGAAGTCCAGCTTTATCAGGGCTTTTTCATTCGTAATGTTGGCAATGTAGGCTCTAGCTGCATGAACCGCTGCCTCACACCCTTGGGGAATGGCAAACCCAAGCTGCTTTGGCTTCAGCATGTCGGCTGCTGCCTGACTAACTGCTCTAGCAGCAGCCTTAGCGACGAGACGCCGGAGTGAATTGCCCACAGCTATCTGTCTGATTTCTCCATCTTTTTTCCTCAGGGCACAGAGGGTAGCGCCAAAAAAGAGAGGCCGTATGGTCTCTGGTATGTTGCCAGCTAGACATGTGTTGGCGAATCTAGTTAGTTCCCCTAGGAGGCCCTGTGCAATGTCTCCCAGTGCAAGGTTGAGCATTTGTTTGATATGGTTGGGTCTTAGTCCTGTGAACCCACCTGCTGATCCTGGTGGGAAGGATAAAGCTGCTTTATGCAACATGGATTCGAGCACACACAGGGGTTCTGCTCTAGTGACACCGACTAGAGGAACACTGTCGTCACGAGGAGCTCTGGGTGGGTGTTTTTCCCTCAGTGTTTTTTTTTTACCTTCTTTTGTGTCTCGAGGTCGAATATTTCGTCCAACAGAATCTCCAACTCCACTTTCCGGGCCATCTCACTCGGTCTGGACATAACGTGACAGTTTATACCCAGAGCCTTCGTGAGAACAAGGAGATAGTTGTCAGGAGAGGCGACAAGTCGCCAATATACGTCATTCTTAAAAAAGACGAATATCTGGCGAAAATGAACCTCATACTCTCTGACCAAACTAAATTCCAAAGGGTAACGAAGGACACTACAGCCGAACTGAAAGCAAAGGTCAACAAATTGATCGAAACTGTGAATGCCAAGAAATCTGGACTCCACCTGCCAAAGATTATTAGGGAATATAAACCTGGATATGCGTATGGAAATGTCAAGACACACAAGCCTGGAAACCCACTTCGGCCAATCATCAGCCAGATACCCACACCCGCGTACAGACTGGCGAAACGACTCAATGGCTTGCTGACTCCTTATGTCCCTTGCGCCTTCAGCCTGAAGTCTCCAAAGGAATTTGTTGACTTGCTGAGGGGAACATGGGCCACAGGGATAAGAGCCTCGTTGGATGTAGAATTTCTGTTTACCAACGTACCTGTGGATGAAACAATCGGGATGATAGCCGACAGAGTGTACCGTGAACCGGCCTGTACTCCTCTTGACATACCAGAAAACAGTCTAAGGAAACTACTCCAAGATTGTACTAAAGAGGCACCCTTCTTGAGCCCGGATGGACACATGTATAAGCAAGTAGATGGGGTCGCCATGGGTTCTCCCCTAGGTGTCCTGTTTGCAAACTTCTACATGGGTACCATCGAGCAAAAAGTCTTAGTCGACATGAACTTGAAACTGGCCATATACTGCAGGTATGTTGACGACATTTTTACACAGGTACCTGATGTCAGACATCTGCAGGAGCTGAAGGAGGCATTTGAGCAGAATTCTGTGTTGCGTTTCACTTACGAGATGGAGAAGGATGGGAAGCTGCCCTTTCTAGATGTAACAGTCATGGAAAGGAGCGGAGTTTTCCACACTGCAGTCTACACTAAGGAAACAAACATAGGAATGTGCCTGAATGCCAACAGTGACTGCCCGGACAGGTACAAGAAGAGTGTTGTTAACGCTTATGTCGACCGTGCCCTCAGCCACAGCTCAGAATGGAAGCAAGTCGACGAAGAACTCTGTAGGGTAAGGCAGGTCCTAGTCAACAACGGCTTCTCCAATGGTTTCGTGGAAGACATCATAAGAAGGAAAGTGAAACGCCATGCAACCTCTGAAGAGACAACTAACACAACACCTATACCCCCTATTAGACTATTTTACAGGAACTTCTTTTCCACAGCCCATAAAACGGAGGAAAGGGTCCTGAAAGATATTGTCAGTAGAAACGTTATCCCTACAGACAAAAATCAGAAGATACAACTGACGATTTACTATAAAACCAGAAAAACGGCCAGCCTACTCATGAGAAACTCTCCAGACACAAAGCAGAACGCTTTAAAAGAGACCAACGTCGTCTATGCCTTCAAATGCCCTCTTGGGGACTGTAAGCCTCAAAAAACCCAGTATATAGGCAAGACAACAACATCTCTTTCCAGGCATTTAACGATGCATAAGCAACAGGGCTCCATTAAGGAACATATAATCTCTTCCCACAAACAAACCATCACCAGAGAAATCTTAGCAAACAACACAGAAATCATCGATAGATACAGCGATAGCAGGCGGCTTGACGTCTGCGAGGCACTACACATCAAGAAGTCAACACCAGCAATCAACAGCCAATTAATGCACAACTATATTCTACCCACTTCAAGACTCTGCTCCAATATAGAAGCATCAAGAAATATGGACCAATAGGCTTTCTACAATTACTTCCATTCAATACCCATTGTTTCGTGTTCTGTCTTGTGCTTGAATTTAATACCCATTGTTGAAAGTTTGTTTTCACCTCATCCACCTCACCCGAATGTAGATATAAACTCGAATATGTGGAGCTCTATTCAGTTTCAGTTGTGTGTTTGTAAACTAAAGTCTTTGAAAATGTAATAAGTTTAATGAAACGCGCTCAAGTGTCGCTTCAGACTAGAAATAAAAAAGAATTTTGGAGAATTGATCTTTGAATTACCATCAACAGTGAAAAGAAACGTAAGAAAGATAGAGAAAATTCGTGTTAGAATTATTAATCTTACTTTTTCGGTCATATTTAATAATATATGTCTACAGGAAAGACTGCTACCAAAATATACTATATATATATATATATATATATATATATATATATATATATATATATATATATATATATATATGCAAACAAGCCTATGGGGTGTAGTTTTCAGTTATATATATATATATATATATATATATATATATATATATATATATATATGTCGTACCTAGTAGCCAGAATGCACTTCTCGGCCTACTACGCAAGGCCCGATTTGCCTAATAAGCCAAGTTTTCCTGAATTAATATATTTTCTCTAATTTGTTTCTTGTGAAATGATAAAGCTACCCATTTCATTATGTATGAGGTCAATTTTTTTTTATTGGAGTTAAAATTAACGTAGATATATGACCGAACCTAACCAACCCTACCTAACCTAACCTAAGGTTAGGTTAGGTATATATATATATATATATATATGTCGTACCTAATAGCCAGAACGCACTTCTCAGCCAACTATGCAAGGCCCGATTTGCCTAATAAGCCAAGTTTTCCTGAATTAATATATTTTTTCTAATTTTTTTCTTATGAAATGATAAAGCTACCCATTTCATTATGTATGAGGTAATTTTTTTTTATTGGAGTTAAAATTAACGTAGATATATGACCGAACCTAACCAACCCTACCTAACCTAACCTAACCTATCTCAATCGGTTAGGTTAGGTTAGGTAGCAGAAAAAGTTAGGTTAGGTTAGGTTAGGTAGGTTAGGTAGTCGAAAAAACATTAATTCATAAAAACTTGGCTTATTAGGCAAATTGGGCCATGCATAGTTGGCTGAGAAGTGCGTTCTGGCTACTAGGTACGACATATATATATATATATATATATATATATATATATATATATGTCGTACCTAATAGCCAGAACGCACTTCTCAGCCTACTATGCAAGGCCCGATTTGCCTAATAAGCCAAGTTTTCCTGAATTAATATATTTTCTCTAAATTTTTTCTTATGAAATGATAAAGGTACTCATTTCATTACGTATGAGGTAAAAAAAAAATTATTGGAGTTAAAATTAAAGTAGATATATGACCGAACCTAACCAACCCTACCTAACCTAACCTAACCTATCGTTAAAGGTTAGGTTAGGTTAGGTAGCCGAAAAAGTTAGGTTAGGTTAGGTTAGGTAGGTTAGGTGGTCGAAAAATTATTAATTCATGAAAACTTGGCTTATTAGGCAAATCGGGCCTTGCATAGTAGGCTGAGAAGTGCGTTCTGGCTACTAGGTACGACATATATATATATATATATATATATATATATATATATGTCGTACCTAATAGCCAGAACACACTTCTCAGCCTACTATTCGAGGCCCGATTTGCCTAATAAGCCAAGTTTTCATGAATTAATGTTTTTTCGTCTACCTAACCTACCTAACCTAACCTAACCTAGCTTTTTTTGGCTACCTAACCTGACCTTACCTATAAATATAGGTTAGGTTAGGTTAGGTAGGGTTGGTTAGGTTCGGTCATATATCTACGTTAATTTTAACTCCAATAAAAAAAAATTGACCTCATACATAGAGAAAAGGGTTGCTTTATCATTTCATAAGAAAAAAATTATAGTAAATATATTAATTCAGGAAAACTTGGCTTATTAGGCAAATCGGGCCTTGAATAGTAGGGTGAGAAGTGAGTTCTGGCTACTAGGTACGACATATATATATATATATATATATATATATCAAGAGAGATTGAGCCTGCTCTTCCCTACATATTTACATCTTTCAAGTACAAGATACTATATTGAAGATACATCCACCAGTATCGCCAAACGTTTTGCCCAGGAAGCAAATCGTACCATGCACAACCCGACACACCGGCTACCGCCCACCGTAAACCAGCAAAATACTCATTCTCCACCTGCCTGATGCTGATTGGCTGGTGTCTCGTCGCACCTGCACTCACGTCACCACCATGAGTCGACGTCTGGGTCAGCAGCACGCCGCCTCCTCAGAATATCTCTGTGCTCCTTGGAGTTGACATCTCTCGCTAGTAGACTAAGCCCTGGCTGTCGTGTACTAAGGGAGGTGGCAGCTTGAACCCAGTATTCCCAGCACCTCACTTATTTGATTTATTTTACCTTGCACTTACTTGTCTTAGAGTAACTTTTCATTGCCAGTAATTATTCATGTTGTTTTGTTTGTTGACTTGTTTTGAATTTTACGAGATTGTCTTTATTCATATCTTGTTTTCTAGAGTAATTAAAATTTCATTGTTTACACTTTGTGTTTTGTGTGTCTTCCCATTACCTTACCACAGACAAAAGGACAAACTTCTCTTTTTTTTTTGTTATGTGACGAGGCCTTGCCCCCAGCTTTTGAAACAGCCAAACACCAACGCTCTACCGTCACATTACATGGGGGCCTGTCCGGGAGCTTCACTCAGGTATTGGTACCAGATCGTAAATTTGTGGTAAGCGTATTTGGCTTTGGTAAAGTAACTTTTCACTATTTTCAATATTCAATTTTATTTTCATATGGTGCTATGTGTATTGTGCATTCGGAGAGTAGCATATGGTGAAGGTGACACAACTTTGGATTACGTGATGACTGTAGGCCTCAGTCATTCTCTTAATTGGTCATCTCTCCCTCCGTGTTATTACTCGTGTTTACCATCTTTTGTCCCTAGGATATTTTTCATATTTTCGGCAGATCATCATATTGGTACCCTGGTACTGTGGTCTGTCCCCGGGTCAAGTGCACCTAATCTTCTGCAATCCGACAGTAGGAGGATAAAGAGGGCCATAGTTCCTCTCGCACGAACTTTAGTTGCTGAATTGGGACCTCAGCAGCAGTTCTCGTCACCAGTTGACACCTCGCACCCCTACACGTCGGTCAGAGATGACGATATTTACATTGGTAGGGAATTAGCCTTCTTTTTCAGAGCACAAAAGTTCACTAATTCTGTAAGTATCATATTAATTTCAGTGGGAAAAACTGCTTATGTCCTATAGAGACTCGGCAAGGTATGCCTACTGTGACAATAATCTCCTTCAAGAGATTGAGCCTGCTCTTCCCTCAAAAAATACGTCGATACATCTATATAAAACTACTATAGAAGAAATGTCCAACAACGACAACAAAACCAGCAAGGTTTGCCAGAGCGCAAAACGTATGCAGCCAGGAACACCTGCTCTGCCTCAAACCGCCAAACTACCTGTCTTGTTGCCGGCTCCTCGCTGATTGGCCGCCGGTCCAGCTGCTACTGCACTCACCCACCATACTACTTGATGTCTGGGGCCGCCACGACCTCAGTCCTCAGAATATTCCGTGCTTTCATACGGTTAACACTTCTTCCTGGTAGACTAAGCTTTGGCTTACGTGTACTAAGAGAGGTGATAGCTTAAAGCCAATATTCCTGCACCTCTCATTTTATTGTATATTGCACAGCTTGTTATTATTCACTTGTCTTAACGTAACTTTTCATTTTGTCATTTAAATTATTCTTATTATTTTGATTGATTGATTTTATTATACGAATTTGTATGTCCATTTTATTCATGTTTTGTTTATCTAACGTAATTAAAATTCCATTGTAAAAATTTACTTGTGTTTTGTGTGTCTTCTCCTTACCTTACCACAGACGAAGTTCCAGATTTTCTATTTTTTTTATTCTATGTGACGAGGCCATACCCCTAGCTTTGAACAGCCGAACACCAACGCGTTACCGTCACATATTATATGGGGGCCTGTCCTAGGAGCTTCACTCAGGTACTGGTGCCAAGTGGTAATTTATGGTAAGCGTATTTAACTTTGTTAACGTAGCTTTTACTATTTTTCATATTCAATTTCATTTTTTATATGGTGCGGTGTATTGTGCATTACGAGAGTAACATATGGTGAAGGTGAGACAACTTTGGATTACGTGGTGACTGTAGGCCTCAGTCATACTCTTAATTGGTCATCTCTCCCTCCGTGTTATTACTCGTGTTTACCATCTTTGTCCCTTGGATATTTCTCATTTTGACAGATCATCATATTGGTACCCTGGTACTGTGGTCTGCCCCGGGTCAAGAGCACCCAATCTTCTGCAATCTGACTGTAGGAGGACAAAGAGGGCCATAGTTCCTCTAGCTCGAACTTTAGTTGCTGAATTGGGACCTCAGCAGCAGTTCTCGTCACCAGTTGACACCTCGCACCCCTACACGTCAGTCAGAGATGATGATACATACAACGGTAGGGAATTAGCTTACTTTTCAGAGCACAAAAGTTCGCTAATTCTGTAAGTATCATATTAAATTCAGTAGGAAAAACTTGCTTTATGTCCTTTAGAGACTCGGCAAGGTATGCCTACATCCTTGGACTACCAATTTTACTTTTGAGGCAATTAACTGTTTCATTTGTTTTCGAAACTCTGTTTCATTTGTTAGTAGGATTTTCTTGCCCTTATCCTCTTACATGAGTACCGGGTACAAGATTTCCTGCGCCCTTGATTTAAATTAATCATTTAACATCTTGTACTTAACTTTAATTGTTAAAGATCCCACAGGATAGGTACCAGTTGCCACGTTGTCCTGTTTCTGACATTCACTATAACTGAATATTCGTGTTACATTTATTTGCTAATTTCACCATGTTTCGTCTCCAAGCTTTCCGTGCAAATCCAGCAGGTGAAATAGGGACTTTAAGTCGTGCCAAGAGGGCTGAATTACAAACTCTTGCACATGAGTATCAACTAGAAGTTCCCTACCAAGCCAACAAAAATGACCTATACAACCTGTTGCTGGATCACTATTTAGAGCAAGGTACGATAGACTCTGAAACTCATGAAACTTACTATATTGCAGATAAAACTGATTTGGCAACGATGAAACTCAAATTGGAGCTGGCCAAGATTGAACGTGAGCAGCAAAGGGAAGCCCGCGAACAGCAAAGGGAAGCAGCTGCCATATGAAGAGAAGAACAAGAACGCGAGGTCGCTTTGAGGAGAGAAGAACACTAACGTGAGGTCGCATTACTCCGTGAAAGTGAACGAGTACAGCTTGAAACCAAACAACGCGAGTTGGAGATGCAACGCGAACATGACAAGCAACAAGCAACTCTGGCTCTAGAGTGTCGTCAACGCGAAATCGCCTTGGAAACTTCACACTTCACTCAACGCCAGCAAGCTACTGCCAATCTTCCCGTCAGTTTTAATATATCACATGCAAGTAAGTTAATGCCATCCTTTGTAGAAGCAGAAGTTGATGTGTTCTTTACCACCTTTGAAACCCTTGCTAATCAACTCAGTTGGCCTGTCGACCAATGGGCCACACTTCTCAGAGTCCATCTTACAGGTAGAGCTGCAGTCACACTCAGTACTTTGGCGTCTGAGAATGACTACCAGACGCTGAAACAAGCAGTGTTGGACGCCTACCTCCTTTCCACCGAAAGTTATAGAAGGAAATTCCGTGACCACCTGAAGGCAAGTACCACTACCTTCCTCGAGTTTGCTAACACAAAACGGAGATATTTCATGAAATGGCTGGAAGCAGCACATGTCTCTACTTTTACAGAACTCGTCAACCTGATGCTTGTTGAAGAATTCTTGAGGCGTGTGCCGCCTCCTGTCCGTCTCTACTTAGCAGATAAAGAAGAAACCGACTACCTGAAGTGTGCTAAGTCGGCTGACACTTACAGCCTCATCCACCGGCTGACACCCGAACCATCCTCCAGTAAGAAGTCGTGGTCCAGTTACGAGAAAGTGAGCACCGATCAAGCTGGCTCGCAATTGTACTGCAAGTATTGTAGACTCTATGGACATACCATAGACAAGTGTGGTAAGTCTCAATACAAGGGAACCACTGACCCACAGAAACCCAAACCATCTCCTCCTAAGTCCGGTAAGCCTGTGATGAATGTTGGTGTTAATGTTAATGATCTTTCTCTTTTCAGTAACCACCTGTATACTGGAACTGTCTCTGCCAACGGTTCAAATCCGGAGGGACGTTTCAAATTGAAGATCTTGAGGGACACAGCGGCTCTTCAATCGATCATCTTGAAGTCGGCTGTGCCCAACATCGTCTACACCGGAGAAACTGTCTTCATCACTGACCTCACTGCTACCACTCCATACCCTCTCGCCAGAGTCCACCTGGATTGTCCCTACGTGAACGGAGAAGTCCAAGTCGCCGTCAGGGAAAAGCCTTTTCCCATGCCTGGAGTGCAACTTCTCCTAGGCAACGACTTGGCAGAAGACCTGCAACCGACCAACCTGATCGTCATAGACAAACCCCAGGTGTGTAACTCTGTGCCAATAAACCCTATTCTAGCGTATGTTCCAGCAGAGGTTCAAGAGAGTGATGAAGTTTCTCCTCCGGTTCTCGTGACCACCCGTGCACAAGCTGCACGTCCACAGCCAGCTGACTCTACTGCTACCGCTGTCCCTCAAGACCCTCAGAAACTACCCCCGAATCTGACCAAGTTGGAGTTCCGTAAGTTGCAGAGGGAAGATCTTACTTTAACACCATTGTTTTTCCAGGCTGAGACTCAACCCGACAGTATTCCTGGGTTCTTCCTAGAGAACGACTTGCTCTACCGCAGATATAGACCCAGTAAACTGAAGGAGGAGGACGATTGGGCCAACATCGAACAACTTGTGATTCCTACCAGCCTGCGGCCCACTATTCTACACCTGGCCCACGGAGCATTCTCCCACTACGGCTTCAACAAGACTTACCATGGAATTCGTCAAGACTACTACTGGCCAGGTATGGTAAATAACGTCAAACAGTACGTAAAACAGTGTCATACATGTCAGATGGCAGGCAAACCGAACATCTCCATTCCCAGAGCGCCACTGATTCCCATACAGGTGCCTGCGGAACCTTTCCACAGACTCATAATAGACTGTGTTGGTCCTTTACCTCGGACCAGTTCAGGTAACGCCTACATCCTAACCATCCTGTGTCCTACCACCAGATTTCCCATAGCAGTTCCAGTGAAGAACATCACGGCTGCTACGGTTGTAAAACATCTATTGAAGATCTTAACTCAATACGGATTTCCCAGGGAGATTCAGAGCGACTGTGGTACCAACTTCACCAGTGATCTCTTCAAAAGGACACTGGAGGAGTTCAACATCAAACAGGTATTGTCCAGCCCCTATCATCCTGCTTCACAGGGTTCTCTTGAACGTAGTCATCAGACAATCAAAGCACTCTTGAAAAAGTTTTGTAGTGAAACCTCTAAGGATTAGGATAAGCAAATCGACCAAATAATGTGTATTTACAGAAGTCTCCCCAATGAGTCCCTAGGAGTATCTCCTTATGAGATGCTCTACGGCCGTAAGTGCCGTACTCCCCTTAAGGCTTTCAAAGACTCTCTCAGAGATGCCACCTTCAGTGAGCATCAGAATGTGCCCCAGTTTCTTCAAAACCTTCAACACATTCTAGAGAGAGTCCACCGCTTTGCCCATGATAACCTATTGAAAGCCCAGGAGAGGATGAAGACTCATTACGACCAGACCAGCAAAGTAAGAAAATTCAAGCCGGGAGACTTCGTCCTAGCATACTTCCCTATCCCAGGTTCACCTTTACAAAACAGGTTTTCAGGACCCTACCGCGTCAAAGAGTGCAGAAATAACAACAACTACGTCATAGAGACTCCAGATAGGCGGCGGAAGACCCAGCTGTGCCACGTCAACCTCCTGAAGCAATATAATGGTACTCCTCCCACTGTCCTAATTAATTATTCCACCTTCACAGAACCCTACATCCACAGTGAGACCTTCCCAGCTTCTCCTCCCGAAAGTACTGACAAGGATTCAGCGCTTTCTAATTCCGAAATCCTTAATGATCTTCCCAAATACTTTCAGGATAATCCTAGTGCACCTCTTGTCAAGATCTTCAGAGAACATCAGGAGTTGTTCCGAGATGACCCCCAAGAGTGTAATGTTACCCAGCACGACATCCAACTGCTCCCCGACACCCGGCCGATTCGTCAACCCTTCTACCGAATCAGCCCGAGCAAGAAGGAAGTCATGCGTGCTGAGGTGCAGTACCTCTTGGATCATGGACTGGCTACACCTTGTGAGTCCCCCTGGGCCTCACCTTGTATCTTGGTGCCCAAACCCCAAGGTAAGGTGCGGTTATGTACTGACTATCGTAAACTCAATCAAGTAACTGTCAAGGATGCTTACCCCTTGCCTAGGATAGATGACATCCTTGATGCCATTGGTAGTGCCCAGTACTTGTCCCAAGTGGACTTGCTTAAGGGGTACTATCAAGTGTGTCTAACGGAGCGCGCTAAAAGAGATATCTGCCTTCATCACTCCTTTTGGACTTTTCAGATATGAACGCCTACCTTTCGGACTATGTAATGCCCCGGCCACCTTTCAGAGAGCTGTCAACCGTGTCATCCAGGGCTTGGATAACACATACGCCTACCTGGACGATATCGTCGTAGCCTCCAACACCTGGAGTGAACATCTGCTCCAGCTGCGACGTCTGTTCTCCAAGCTCCTGACAGCCGGCCTCACCATCAACCTGGGCAAGTCCACCTTCGCGAAAGGTAAAGTGCGTTATCTGAGTCATGTTATTGGGAGTGGCAGCCTAGCTCCGTTAGACTCACACACTCAAGCCATCCAACAGTATCCACAGCCTACCACCAGTTAGCAGCTCCTGCGCTTCCTTGGTCTTGCCTCCTATTACCGTAGGTTTGTGAGGAATTTCAGTACAGTCGCCACACCTCTAATTCTATTAACCAGTCCCAAGCAACGGTATAATTGGACCATGCAGCAAACCGTTGCATTCGAACAACTCAAATTCCTCCTCTGTTCTAATCCCATTCTCGCCTCACCAGATATCACCAAGCCTTTCGTCCTTCATGTCGACGCCAGTGGTACCGGCATTGGTGGTGTCCTGATGCAACAACGAGGCGAGGAGGTTCTACCTGTCAGCTACTACAGCTACAAATTGAAACCACACCAGAGGAACTACAGCACTATTGAAAAGGAGCTACTATCCATTGTCCTGAACCTCCAACACTTCGCTCCGGACCTACAAGGCGCCAGGTCTACAACCATCTTCTCAGACCACAACCCTCTCCGCTTCCTACATCAAGCCCAATTCACCAACCAGCGTCTTCTACGATGGGCTCTGTATTTACAAGATTTCAACCTGGAGATCCGCTATATCAAGGGTTCTGACAACACCATAGCCGATGCCCTCTCCAGAGTTTATGAAGTAGAAGCGACTCCATCTATTACTCCACCACATAACGACGTACTTCTTCCAGAACCGCAGGCTTCGGGGGAGAGTTGTGACAATAATCTCCTTCAAGAGATTGAGCCTGCTCTTCCCTCCAAAAATACGTTGATACATCTATATAAAACTACTATGGAAGAAATGTCCAACAACGACAACAACACCAGCAAGGTTTGCCAGAGCGCAAAACGTATGCAGCCAGGAACACCTGCTCTGCCTCAAACCGCCAAACTACCTGTCTTGTTGCCGGCTCCTCACTGATTGGCCGCCGGTCCAGCTGCTACTGCACTCACCCACCATACTACTTGATGTCTGGGGCCGCCACGACCTCAGTCCTCAGAATATTCAGTGCTTTCATACGGTTAACACTTCTTCCTGGTAGACTAAGCTTTGGCTTACGTGTACTAAGAGAGGTGATAGCTTAAAGCCAATATTCCTGCACCTCTCATTTTATTGTATATTGCACAGCTTGTTATTATTCACTTGTCTTAACGTAACTTTTCATTTTGTCATTTAAATTATTCTTATTATTTTGATTGATGTTTTGTTTATCTAACGTAATTAAAATTCCATTGTTAAAATTTACTTGTGTTTTGTGTGTCTTCTCCTTACCTTACCACAGACGAAGTTCCAGATTTTCTATTTTTTTTATTCTATGTGACGAGGCCATACCCCTAGCTTTGAACAGCCGAACACCAACGCGTTACCGTCACACTACATTCTTGGACTACCTAATTCACTTTTGAGGCAATTAACTGTTTCATTTGTTTTAGAAACTCAGTTTCGCTTATTTAGTAGGATTTTCTTGCCCTTATCCTTTTACATTGAGTACCGGGTACAAGATTTCCTGCGACCTTGATTTATTAATCATTTACCATCTTGAAATTAACATTAATTGTTAAAGATTCCACAAGATAGGTACCAGTTGCCACGTTGTCCTGTTTCTGACATTCACCATATCACAACACTATATTCGTTGTGCATTTATTTGCTAATTTCACCATGTTTCGTCTCCAAGCTTTCCGTGCAGATCCAGCAGGTGATATAGGGACCTTAAGTCGAGCCAAGAGGACTGAATTACAAACTCTTGCACATGAGTATCAACTAGAAGTTCCCTACTAAGCCAACAAAAAAGAAATACATAACCTGTTACTGGATCATCTCTTAGAGGAAGGTAAGATAGACTCTGAAACTCACGAACCTTACTTTATTGCAGATAAAACTGATTTGGCAACGATGAAACTCAAACTAGAAATTGCCAAGATCGAACGAGAGCAGCAAAGGGAAGCAGCTGCCATACGGAAGGAAAAACAGGAACTTGAAATCGCCCTCAAGGAACGTGAGCTTGCAATACTCCGTGAAAGTGAACGAATATAGCTTGAAACAAAACAACACCAATTGGAGATGCAATGCGAACATGACAAACAACAAGCAACTCTGGCTATGGAATGTCGTCAACAAGAATTTGAGTTGGAAACTACACACCTTGCTCAACGCCAGCAAGCTACCGCCAGTCTTCCTGTCAGTTTCAATATCTCGCATGCAAGTAAGTTAATGCCACCATTCGTAGAGACAGAAGTTGATGTATTTTTTACCACCTTTGAGACTCTTGCTAATCAACTTAGTTGGCCTGCCGACCAATGGGCAACCCTTCTCAGAGTACATCTTACAGGTAGAGCTGCAGTTACACTCAGTACTTTGGCGTCTGAGAATGACTACCAGACTCTGAAACAAGCAGTGTTGGACGCCTACCTTCTCTCCACCGAAAGTTATCGAAGGAAATTCCGTGACCACCTGAAGGCAAGTACCACTACCTTTCTCGAATTTGCTAATACCAAAAGGAGATATTTTATGAAATGGCTGGAAGTAGCACATGTCTCTACCTTTGCAATCGTCAACCTCATGCTAGTTGAAGAATTCTTGAGGCGTGTGTCGCCTCCTGTCCGTTTGTATTTAGCAGATAAAGAAGAAACCGACTACCTAAAGTGTGCTAAGTCGGCTGACACTTACAGCCTCATCCACCGGCTGACACCAGAACCAACTTCCAGTAAGAAGTCGTGGTACAGTTACGAGAAAGTGAGTACCGATCAAGCTGGCTCGCAATTGTACTGTAAGTATTGTAGACTCTATGGACATACCATAGATAAATGTGGTAAGTCTCAATACAAAGGAAATACTGAATCCACTAAACCCAAACAGACTCCTCCTAAGTCCGGTAAGCCTAAGATGAATGTTGGTGTTCATGTTAATGGTCTTTCTCTTTTCAGTAAACACCTGTATACTGGAACTGTCTCTACCAACGGTTCAAATCTGGAGGGACGTTTCAAACTGAAGATCTTGAGGGACACAGCGGCTCTTCAATCAATTATTTTGAAATCAGCTGTGCCCAATATCGCCTACACCGGACAAACTGTCTTCATCACTGACCTCACTGCTACCACTCCTTATCCTCTCGCCAGAGTCCACCTGGATTGTCCCTTCGTGACCGGAGAAGTCCAAGTCGCCATCAGGGAAAAGCCTTTTCCCATGCCTGGAGTGCAACTTCTCCTGGGCAACGACTTGGCAGAAGACCTGCAACCGACCAACCTGATCGTCATGGACTAACCCCAGGTGTGTACCTCTGTAATGGATAATCCCATCTTTGAGTATGTTCCAGCAAAGGTTCAAGAGAGTGATGAAGTTTCTCCTCCGGTTTTAGTGACCACCCGTGCACAAGCTGCACGACCACAGCCAGCTGACTCTACTGCTACCGCTGTCCCTCAAGACCCTCAGAAACTACCCGCGAATCTGACCAAGTTGGAGTTCCGTAAGTTACAGAGGGAAGATCTTTCCTTGACACCATTATTTTTCCAGGCTGAGACTCAACCTGACAGTATTCCTGGGTTCTTCCTAGAGAACGAGTTGCTCTACCGCAGATATAGACCCAGTAAACTGAAGGAGGAGGACGATTGGGCCAACGTCGAACAACTAGTGATTCCTGCCAGCCTGCGGCCCACTATTCTACACCTGGCCCACGGAGCACTCTCCCACTACGGATTTAACAAGACCTACCATGGAATACGTCAAGACTACTACTGGCCAGGTATGGTAAATAGCGTCAAACAGTACGTCAAACAGTGTGATACATGTCAGATGGCAGGTAAACCGAACATCTCTATCCCCAGAGCACCACTGACTCCCATACAGGTGCCTGCGGAACCTTTCCACAGACTTATTATAGACTGTGTTGGTCCTTTACCTCGGACCAGTTCGGGTAACGCCTATATCTTAACCATCCTGTGTCCTACCACCAGATTCCTCATAGCAGTTCCAGTAAAGAACATTACGGCTGCTGCGGTTGTGAAACACTTATTGCAGATCTTCACCCAGTATGGATTTCCAAGGGAGGTTCAGAGCGACTGTGGCACCAACTTCACCAGTGATCTCTTCAAGAGGACACTGAAAAGAGTTCAACATCAAACAGGTATTGTCCAGCCCCTATCATCCAGCTTCACAGGGTTCTCTTGAGCGTAGTCATCAGACTATTAAAACACTCCTGAAGAAGTTTTGTAATGAAACCTCTAAGCATTGGGATTAGCAAATTGACCTGATAATGTGCATCTATAGAAGTCTTCCCAATGAGTCTCTAGGAGTATCTCCTTATGAGATGCTCTACGGACGAAAGTGCCGTACTCCTCTCAAAGCTTTCAAAGACTCTCTACGTGATGCCACCTTCAGTGAGCATCAGAATGTGCCCCAGTTTCTTGAAAACCTACAACACATTCTAGAGAGAGTGCATAAGTTTGCCGAGGATAATCTATTGAAAGCACAAGAGAGGATGAAGATTCATTACGACCAGACCAGCAAAGTAAGGAAATTTAAACCGGGAGACTTCGTGCTTGCTTATTTCCCTAACCCAGGTTCTCCTTTGTAAAACAGGTTTTCAGGACCCTACCGCATCAAGGAGTGCAGAAACAACCACAACTACGTTCTAGAGACTCCAGATAGGCGGCGGAAGACCCAGCTGTGCCACGTCAACCTCCTGAAGCTATATAACGGTACTCCTCCCACTGTCATGATAACATATTCTTCCTTTAAAGAGCCATACATCCACAGTGAGACCTTCCCTGCTTCTCCTCCCGAAAGCACTGACACGGAGTCAGCGCTTTCCAATTCGGAAATCCTAACTGATCTTCACAATTATTTTCAGGACAATCATAGTGCACCTCTCGTCAAGATCTTCAAAGAACATCAGGAGTTGTTCCGAGATGATCCACAAGAGTGTAATGTTACCCAGCACGACATCCAACTGCTCCCTGACACCCGGCCGATTCGTCAACCCTTCTACCGAATCAGCCCTAGCAAGAAGGAAGTCATGCGTGCTGAGGTGCAGTACCTCTTGGATCATGGACTGGCTACACCTTGTGAGTCCCCCTGGGCCTCACCCTGTATCTTGGTGCCAAAACCCCAAGGTAAGGTTAGACTTTGCACGGACTACCGTAAATTAAATAATGTGACTGTCAAGGATGCATACCCCTTGCCAAGGATAGATGACATTCTTGACGCCATTGGTAATGCCCAGTACTTGTCCCAAGTGGACTTGCTCAAGGGGTATTACCAAGTGTGTCTAACAGAGCGAGCCAAAGAAATATCTGCCTTTATCACTCCCTTTGGACTTTTCAGGTATGAACGCCTTCCTTTCGGACTATGTAATGCCCCGGCCACCTTTCAGAGAGCTGTCAACCGCGTCATCCAGGGCTTGGATAACACCTACGCCTATTTGGATGATATCGTCGTAGCATCCAACACCTGGAGCGAACATCTGCTCCAGCTACAACGTCTGTTCGCCAAGCTCCTGACAGCAGGCCTCACCATCAACCTGGGCAAGTCCACCTTTGCCAAAGGTAAAGTGCGTTATCTGGGTCATGTAATAGGGAGTGGCAGCCTAGCTCCGTTAAACACACACACTCAAGCCATCCAGCATTATCCACAGCCTACCACCAGGAAGCAGCTCCTGCGCTTCCTTGGTCTTGCCTCCTACTACCGTAGGTTTGTGAGAAATTTTAGTACGGTAGCAACACCATTAATTACTTTAAGCAGTCCCAAGCAACGGTATAATTGGACCATGCAGCAAACCGTTGCTTTCGAACAACTCAAATTCCTCCTCTGTTCTCTATTCTATTCTATTCCTCTATTCTCGCCTCGCCAGATATCACCAAGCCTTTCATCCTTTATGTCGACGCCAGTGGTACCGTCATCAAGGGTGTCCTGATGCAGCAACGAGGCGAGGAGGTTGTACCTGTCAGCTACTACAGCTTCAAGTTGAAACCCCACCAGAGGAACTACAGCACTATCGAGAAGGAGCTACTCTCCATCGTCCTGAATCTCCAGCACTTTGCTCCATACCTACAAGGTGCCAGGTCTACCACCATCTTCTCAGACCACAATCCTCTCCGCTTCTTACATCAAGCCCAATTCAATAACCAACGTCTTCTACGATGGGCTTTATATCTGCAAGATTTCAACCTGGAGATCCGCTATATCAAGGGTTCTGACAACATCATAGCCGACGCCCTCTCCAGAGTCTATGAAGTAGAAGCAACTCCAACTATCACTCCACCACATGAAGACGTAACTTCTTCCAGAACCGCAGGCTTCGGGGGAGAGTTGTGACGATAATCTCTTTCAAGAGATTGAGCCTGCTCTTCCCTACATATTTACGTCTTTCAAGTACAAGATACTATATTGAAGATACGTCCACCAGTATCGCCAAAGGTTTTGCCCAGGAAGCAAATCGTATCATGCACAACCCGACACACCGGCTACCGCCCACCGTAAACCAGCAAACTACTCATTCTCCGCCTGCCTGTTGCTGATTGGCTGGTGTCTCGTCGCACCTGCACTCACGCCACCACCATGAGTCGACGTCTGGGTCAGCAGCACCCCGTCTCCTCAGAATATCTCTGTGCTCCTTGGAGTTGACATCTCTCGCTAGTAGACTAAGCCCTGGCTGTCGTGTACTAAGGGAGGTGGCAGCTTGAACCCAGTATTCCCAGCACCTCACTTATTTGATTTATTTTACCTTGCACTTACTTGTCTTAGAGTAACTTTTCATTGCCAGTAATTATTCATGTTGTTTTGTTTGATGACTTGTTTTGAATTTTACGAGATTGTCTTTATTCATATCTTGTTTTCTAGAGTAATTAAAATTTCATTGTATATACTTTGTGTTTTGTGTGTCTTCCCATTACCTTACCACAGACAAAAGGACAAACTTCTCTTTTTTTTTGTTATGTGACGAGGCCCTGCCCCCAGCTTTTGAAACAGCCAAACACCAACGCTTTACCGTCACAATATATATATATATATATATATATATATATATATATATATATATATATATATATATATATATATATATATATATATATATATATATATATATATATATATATATATATATATATATATATATATATATATATATATATATATATATATATATATATATATATATATATATATATATATACATATATATATATATATATATATATATATATATATATATATACATATATATATATATATATATATATATATATTATATATATATATATATATATATATATATATATATATATATATATATATATATATATATATATATATATATATATATATATATATATATATATATATATATATATATATATATATATATATATATATATATATATATATATATATATATATATTAGTATATTTTGGTAGCAGTCTTTCCTGTAGACATATATTATTAAATATGACCGAAAAAGTAAGATTAATAATTCTAACACGAATTTTCTCAATCTTTCGTACATTTCTTTTCACTGTTGGTGGTAATTCAAAAATCAATTCTCCAAAATTCATTTTTATTTCTAGTCTGACGCGACACTTGAGCGCGTTTCGTAAAACTTATTACATTTTCAAAGACTTTAGTTACACATACACAACTGAATAGAACTTACACATCTCCGATTTGTTTATATCTACATTTGAGTGAGGTGGATGGGGTGAGGTGGTATTAATAGGGTATTAATTTCATCAACACAAGACAGAACACGAAACAATGGGTATTGAATAGAAGTGATTGTAGAAAGCCTATTGGTCCATATTTCTTGATGCTTCTATATTGGAGCGGAGTCTTGAGGTGGGTAGAATATAGTTGTGCATTAATTGGCTGTTGATTGCTGGTGTTGACTTTTTAATGTGTAGTGCCTCGCAAACGTCAAGCCGCCTGCTATCGCTGTATCTATCGATGATTTCTGTGTTGTTTACTAGGATTTCTCTGGCGATGGTTTGGTTGTGGGAAGAGATTATATGTTCCTTAATGGAGCCCTGTTGCTTATGCATCGTTAAACGCCTAGAAAGAGATGTTGTTGTCTTGCCTATATACTGGGTTTTTTGGAGCTTACAGTCCCCAAGAGGGCATTTGAAGGCATAGACGACGTTGGTCTCTTTTAAAGCGTTCTGTTTTGTGTCTGGAGAGTTTCTCATGAGTAGGCTGGCCGTTTTTCTGGTTTTATAGTAAATCGTCAGTTGTATCCTCTGATTTTTGTCTGTAGGGATAACGTTTCTATTAACAATATCTTTCAGGACCCTTTCCTCCGTTTTATGAGCTGTGGAAAAGAAGTTCCTGTAAAATAGTCTAATAGGGGGTATAGGTGTTGTGCTAGTTGTCTCTTCAGAGGTTGCATGGCGTTTCACTTTCCTTCTTATGATGTCTTCGACGAAACCATTGGAGAAGCCGTTGTGACTAGGAATGCCTTACCCTACAGAGTTCTTCGTCGACTTGCTTCCATTCTGAGCTGTGGCTGAGAGCAGGGTCGTCATATGCGTTAACAACACTCCTCTTGTACCTGTCTGGGCAGTCGCTTTTGGCATTTAGGCACATTCCTATGTTCGTTTCCTTAGTGTAGACTGCAGAACCTGCTCTTTTCCATGAAGGGCAGCTTCCCAGTCCGACGAAGAACTCTGTAGGGTAAGGCAAGTCCTAGTCAACAACGGCTTCTCCAATGGTTTCGTCGAAGACATCATAAGAAGGAAAGTGAAACGCCATGCAACCTCTGAAGAGACAACTAACACAACACCTATACCCCCTATTAGACTATTTTACAGGAACTTCTTTTCCACAGCTCATAAAACGGAGGAAAGGGTCCTGAAAGATATTGTTAATAGAAACGTTATCCCTACAGACAAAAATCAGAGGATACAACTGACGATTTACTATAAAACCAGAAAAACGGCCAGCCTACTCATGAGAAACTCTCCAGACACAAAGCAGAACGCTTTAAAAGAGACCAACGTCGTCTATGCCTTCAAATGCCCTCTTGGGGACTGTAAGCTCCAAAAAACCCAGTATATAGGCAAGACAACAACATCTCTTTCTAGGCGTTTAACGATGCATAAGCAACAGGGCTCCATTAAGGAACATATAATCTCTTCCCACAAACAAACCATCGCCAGAGAAATCCTAGTAAACAACACAGAAATCATCGATAGATACAGCGATAGCAGACGGCTTGACGTTTGCGAGGCACTACACATTAAGAAGTCAACACCAGCAATCAACAGCCAATTAATGCACAACTATATTCTACCCACCTCAAGACTCCGCTCCAATATAGAAGCATCAAGAAATATGGACCAATAGGCTTTCTACAATCACTTCTATTCAATACCCATTGTTTCGTGTTCTGTCTTGTGTTGATGAAATTAATACCCTATTAAATACCACCTCACCCCATCCACCTCACTCAAATGTAGATATAAACAAATCGGAGATGTGTAAGTTCTATTCAGTTGTGTATGTGTAACTAAAGTCTTTGAAAATGTAATAAGTTTTACGAAACGCGCTCAAGTGTCGCGTCAGACTAGAAATAAAAATGAATTTTGGAGAATTGATTTTTGAATTACCACCAACAGTGAAAAGAAATGTACGAAAGATTGAGAAAATTCGTGTTAGAATTATTAATCTTACTTTTTCGGTCATATTTAATAATTATATATATATATATATATATATATATATATATTGTTGGGGTTTCACCTCTCTTCACCCTTAGTCTGGGGTGAGCAATAGTTATGCTCAAGGTCACTCACCGTAGCCCTGCGGGTCTTCACTCGATCCTCACGGCGCCACTGCACGCCAGGAGAGTCTCCCAGTCAATCTCGACGGCCTCTTATTAAGAAAGAGTGAGAACACGACTCGTTCACTTGACTGTCGTGTGCCCTCCCCAACAATCGGGCTCTACGGTTAACCACAAGGTCGCCAACTGGTGTTTTAGGTGGCCAGTAACACCATCAGTGGACTGGTGGAATTAGTGGTAGCCTTGGCAAGGTCACACTCAAAAGATCAGGAATCAGGCAGGTACTTATTGTTATCACTCAATGCTTTCAGTATAATGTAGCCACAAGATCAATGGAGGGGATGATATAAACACAAAGATGGTTTTGTACTTTACTTAAAATGTATGAAAGATGTCACAAAGGCCAAACAACAACAAATAAATCAACTGATCCTGACGCGGCCGGTAATTCCCACGAATAGTCTGCGATCACTAGATGGCAACACCTTCCCCTCCTCATCAAGTGTCAAGAACAGCTGATCGCCTGGCCCGCGCGCGGAAGCTCTTTGCTTGTTTTCTAGATTCACGCGCGCTGTTTCTTTAAATTCTCCAATATTACTATGAACTCGCACACACGATATTGGCTATAATATCACGTATCACTTGGTTACACTGTACTCAGGCTCAAACAGTCTTTTCTACAATCAATGCTACAATGACTCACTGTAATGGTCCTACACTGTTATTCATCCAACAATATATTATGAAATATTAACACTGGAGTTTTCAGTACTTTCTCTCGTGGGCGATAACGCAATAATTCACTGTACTCACAAATGACTCATCACTGCATAAACATGGCATATATAATGTAGATACATCAAATATCAATACATGGAAAATAAATGATTTCTGGGCACACAGCCTAACTTTCAAATACTGGCATAATATTATATATAATTTACCACTATATGTTCATATCAAAATCTATAGAAAGATATACACAACACAGTAAATTTATCACTTGTTCCTGGTGCCTGTACACACCAATAATCAACATGAATATTACAAGTACTCTTGATAGTACTGTCTAGCACACTGGTGCTTTACCGTGACATGGGTGAGACTTGCTCACGACATATAAAATCCTCAGGCTAGATAATATAGCCGAATAACATAGCTAACTAAAGGGGAATGGGGAGGGAACTAGAAACACCTACTTCACCCTATCCTCCGATGAGAGTCGAGATGTAGCTCCTGGTCCTCGTGTCGGGAACGCCCCCACACTACACGTCGTCGTGTCCTACCAGAGCCTCTCGTCGTCCCACCGTTTAGCGCGTCGTCTCCGTGCCTCCACACTGCAGGTCCGTCCTCCTTCTTAACTTCTTGAAGGTTGGAGTCGGTCTCCTGGCCGTCGTCTTCTCCCAGCAACGGCTGTCGCCTACGTCTCAGCTACAGTCGTCCGGTTTCCCCAAATAGTCCTCTCTTCCTCAGCTACCCAGTGGCTCTGTCTGCCACTACGCTGTCACGAACTGGTGAATTGCCACAGACGCCACATACGTCACTGCACGGCTTCACTGCTTCTTGCACAGTACCTGAAAGGAGCACTTGTTGCTCAAATAACCGTCAATTCCCTCTTCTGGTTCAACACATGAACTAGGGAAGACTTCTCAGAGTACTGGCGAACTTCAGGTGACGCGTAAATCCACGGGAGCGGGAAACAACTGTCCAACTGACAGGACCGCTCGTCGCACGTCCGACCTCTATGACGTGTCGTGTCTGACTGATGGCGCCAGCCCGGCTCGCGGGCCGGACCCCCTTCCTTCGTGACGTCACTTTTGCTACGGGAGGTTTTCATTGGCTCCCGGTGCCACATTGCTGTCGGTGGCCAATCCGGTGCCACTGACGTCACACGGTTTTGGCGGGAGATCAGGGAGGTAAGCGCCATCTTGGCTCCCTAAAGGGCCTAAACCACAGGCCAAAATATTACTATTTCACAAATTTCTCGGCTCTCCGAGAATACTTCACTCTCTCCCATATATCAAATTGTAGCCTGCAACGTAGAGAACGCTTGGGAAAAGCAGACATGACTCTTACTGCAGGCGTGGGAGAATTATAAGGGGGGGAACTCCGTCACATACCCCTCCCCTTAAAATAAGAGTCATGTCTGGTTAGTGCATGCGGGATAGGGCGTCCGCTACTACGTCGTCCTTCCCCTTGATGTGCTTGACCTTGATCCTTGTCAGACTCTCAGTGCGGGTGAGACTGGTGCCGTCCGCCCTGGACCACTTACTTTCCTCCTCCGGGAGTCCTCGGTCCCTCGGTACACTCAGACCCGTCTTCCGCTGGGTTTCTCGGGTACTCGTTCCGTCCTGCTTGGCGGCTCTTCCTTCCACATTGAAGAAAGGTCTCAGGCGGTCTGCGTGACAAACCTGTTTCTTCCGGGGTCCATCCGGCTTCCCAATCTCGTACGACACTGGACCCAACCGTCGCAGCACTCGGTATGGTCTCTTGAACCGCGACTTGGTCACTCTACCTTTACCTGGCAGCACAACCATTACTTGGGATCCGACCTGAAAATCCCTCTGCGCAGCTCTCCTGTCGTACCACTCCGACATCTTACGTTGCGCCTTCTTCAGGAGTTTCCTAGCCAGTTTCTTCGCTCTAGTGAGACGTTCTTTGAACTTCTGGACATATTTATTCACCGTTCCCAAGGTCGCTCTTGGTGTCCATCGTTCCTTCATCATAGACAGCATGGCATATATAATATAGATAAATGGAAAGTAAGCCTTCTCAGGACCCACACGTCCTCCTTCGGCCTTACTAACCAATTCGGGGAACTCCTCCTGCTGCAACTCTCCGAGACGAGTGCGGTTTACCTCTGGAGAACCGGTGAGTGTCACCTGCAACTCACCATTCGAGCTACTCTCACCCTCCACTCGTTCTCTGGGTCCTACGCAGAGGTGATCTGTTCCCAGGCTGTCAGTCGACTCCTCAGCCCCATCAGATCCACAACCTCCTTGTTCTTCGCGTTGTCTCGGTGTCACAGTACAAACTGGGATCGCCACCGGTGCGATTCCCTTTTCGTCCCCACAGACGTTCAACTCTCATCCTGTCTCCTTGTATTGTTCTGGGCATTCTTTGCCTTTCACGAGATGCGGGAGGACGTATCCTCCACACGCGTCATTCCCCAAGATGACCTGTGCCTCCATCTTGGGCATTGATTTACAGACTCCCACCACTAGGGTCTGGCAGCCATATTCGGAATTTAAAGTTACCTGGTGTAGGGGCATCCTCACTGGGCCTCCCACAGTGGTCACACTTGCCACCCCCACACTGGTACTTTCGTAACCCTCGGGGAACAGGGTTTCACTTACCAGGGTAAAATCAGCCCCGGTGTCTCTTAGCATCTTCATGGGGATGGGGTCTGCGACCCCCATCCTTACGGTTCCTTGACACATGAATGGGTGAACTTTCTTCTCCCCATTCAGCATGGGTTCATCCCGCACTCCCTCGGCCCTCTGGTCCTCGAACACCACTAAAGCAACGTGTCCCCGCTGCTTAGGGCGTCTGCACTCCCGCGCGACGTGTCCGATTATTCCGCAGTTGTAGCAGTGGCCCCTCGGCGGAGACCATCCGCCACCGCTCGCCTTAGCACTGCCTCCAGAGACCGTCACACCCTGTGTCCTTCTCGCCTCACTTGTCGTTTCCTTCGTTGCAGTAACAACTTCCGAGCTCTCATCTTGGCTCTCCTCTATCGGTTCTACAGCACCTTTTGTTCCTCTGTCGTCCCATCTCGAGCGGTGGGACTTGGGAGAACTCGCTCCTGTCCTCCATCCATTCGTCCTCCTATAATTCCTACTGTTCCGGAGTACGCGGGTGATCGATGCTGTCCCTCTCGGCTTGGGCGTAGTACTTCCTCTAACATGTCGGCTCGGTCGGCTGCGGCCCTTAGGTTCTTTATGTCCGCCTCCTTTATCCTCATCCTGATCTCAGGAGAGAGCACGGACATAAACTTTTCCATGGCCATTAGTTCCTTGATCTCTTCGGCCGACCTAGCTTCTTCAGAGTCCAGCCACTTAAGGAGCTTTCTTTCTATGTGCCTCGCCGTCTCCGCATACGATTTTCCTGGTGACCGGGTACATTCTCTAAACCTCTTTCTGTAACACTCTGGCGTGAGCTTAAAGGAACGGAGCACAGCTCGTTTTACCGCATCGTAGTTAGTGCATTCCTGGAAGTCGAGCATAGTGAAGGCTTCACGAGCTTCACCTGTGAGCCTCCCTTGGACCAACTCCGCCCACTCCGCCCTCGGCCACCTCTTCATAGCAGCAACTCTCTCAAAGTGATCGAAGAAACTTTCGGCTTCACTAGGCACATAGACCGGCAGGTCTCGTTCCCTCACTCGTCGGTCTTCCTGTGGCGGCGGGGCAGGGGCACCTAGTCCCAGTTCAGCTCGCTTCAGCTCTACCTCCTTTTTGGCTTCTATTTCCATTTGTCTCAGCCTAACTTCTCGCTCGTGTTCTTCCCTGCGTAGCTGTGCTTCTCGCTCTTGTTCTTCCCTGCGTAGCTGTGCTTCTCGCTCTTCTGCTTCTCGGCGTAGCTTCTGCTTCTCGCTCTTCTTGCGCTGCTGTGCTTCTCGCTCTCACGCTTCATCGCTCTTCTCGCTCTTGCTCTTCTTTGCGCTCTGTGCTTCTGCTGTGCTTCTCTTCTTTGCGCTGCTGTGCTTCTTCTCTGCGCTGCGCTGTGCTTCTCGCTCTTCCTTGCGCTGCTGTGCTTCTCGCTCTTCAGCTGCGCTGCTCTGCTTCTCGCTCTTCCTTGCGCTGCTGTGCTTCTCGCTCTTCTTTGCGCTGCTGTGCTTCCAGCTGCAGCTTCATTATTTCCAGCTTAATGCTGTACCTGCTGCCGCTGGATCCCCTGCTGCTTCCACCAATACTCAGGCGCTCACCCACACTGGCAGGTGTTTGGGGCCGTTCCTCCCCCAAAGCTTCGTCTCGAGCCTTGAGCTGAGCCATTATCTCTAGTCTTCTTTCACCAACTCTGGCAGATTTCAGCTTTATTCCAAAATGATCCGCTATAGCCTGTAACTGTGCCTTGGTGCACTCTTCCAGCACCTGTACGTCTCTAGAATCAATAAACCTTGCTACTTTATCATCCTCCATCTTGTGCTACGAGTGATAACCTGCGCCTGATCTCTAACACCACTGCCAAGTACCACCACTGCAACCTTTACTTCGATCGAAATCCTGGCGAGGTCGCCAATGTTGGGGTTTCACCTCTCTTCACTCTAGTCTGGGGTGAGCAATAGTTATGCTCAAGGTCACTCACCGTAGCCCTGCGGGTCTTCACTCGATCCTCACGGCGCCACTGCACGCCAGGAGAGTCTCCCAGTCAATCTCGACGGCCTCTGATCAAGAAAGAGTGAGAACACGACTCGTTCACTAGACTGTCATGTGCCCTCCCCAACAATCGGGCTCTACGGTAAACCACAAGGTCGCCAACTGGTGTTTTAGGTGGCCAGTAACACCATCAGTGGACTGGTGGAATTAGTGGTAGCCTTGGCAAGGTCACACTCAAAAGATCAGGAATCAGGCAGGTACTTATTGTTATCACTCAATGCTTTCAGTATAATGTAGCCACAAGATCAATGGAGGGAATGATATAAACACAAAGATAGTTTTGTATTTTACTTAAAATGTATGAAAGATGTCACAAAGCCAAACAATAATCAATAAATCAACTGATCCTGACGCGGCCGGTAATTCCCACGAATAGTATGCGATCACTATGGGGGCAACACCTCCCCTCCTCATCAAGTGTCAAGAACAGCTGATCGCCTGACCCCCGCGCGGAAGCTCTTTGCTTGTTTTCAGATTCACGCGCGCTGTTTCCTTAAATTCTCCAATATTACCATGAACTCGCACACACGATATTGGCTACAATATCACGTATCACTTGGTTACACTGTACTCAGGCTCAAACAGTCTTTTCTACAATCAATGCTACAATGACTCACTGTAACGGCTTTACACTGTTACTCATCCAACAATATATTATGAAATATTAACACTGGAGTTTTCAGTACTTTCTCTCGTGGGCGATAACGCAATAATTCACTGTACTCACAAATGACTCATCACTGCATAAACATGGCATATATAATGTAGATACATCAAATATCAATACATGGAAAATAAATGATTTCTGGGCACACAGCCTAACTTTCAAATACTGGCATAATATTATATATAATTTACCACTATATGTTCATATCAAAATCTATAGAAAGATATACGCAACACAGTAAATTTATCACTTGTTCCTGGTGCCTGTACACACCAATAATCAACATGAATATTACAAGTACTCTTGATAGTACTGTCTAGCACACTGGTGCTTTATCGTGACATGGGTGAGACTTGCTCACGACATATAAACTCCTCAGGCTAGATAATATAGCCGAATAACATAGCTAACTAAAGGGGAATGGGGAGGGAACTAGAAACACCTACTTCACCCTATCCTCCGATGAGAGTCGAGATGTAGCTCCTGGTCCTCGTGTCGGGAACGCCCCCACACTACACGTCGTCGTGTCCTACCAGAGCCTCTCGTCGTCCCACCGTTTAGCGCGTCGTCTCCGTGCCTCCTCACTGCAGGTCCGTCCTCCTTCTTAACTTCTTGAAGGTTGGAGTCGGTCTCCTGGCCGTCGTCTTCTCCCAGCAACGGCTGTCGCCTACGTCTCAGCTACAGTCGTCCGGTTTCCCCAAATAGTCCTCTCTTCCTCAGCTACCCAGTGGCTCTGTCTGCCACTACGCTGTCACGAACTGGTGAATTGCCACAGACGCCACATACGTCACTGCACGGCTTCACTGCTTCTTGCACAGTACCTGACTGGAGCACTTGTTGCTCAAATAACCGTCAATTCCCTCTTCTGGTTCAACACATGAACTAGGGAAGACTTCTCAGAGTACTGGCGAACTTCAGGTGACGCGTAAATCCACGGGAGCGGGAAACAACTGTCCAACTGACAGGACCGTCGCACGTCCGACCTCTATGACGTGTCGTGTCTGACTGCTGGCGCCAGCCCGGCTGGACCCCCTTCCTTCGTGACGTCACTTTTGCTACGGGAGGTTTTCATTGGCTCCCGGTGCCACATTGCTGTCGGTGGCCAATCCGGTGCCACTGACGTCACACGGTTTTGGCGGGAGATCAGGGAGGCAAGCGCCATCTTGGCTCCCTAAAGGGCCTAAACCACAGGCCAAAATATTACTATTTCACAAATTTCTCGGCTCTCCGAGAACACTTCACTCTCTCCCATATATCAAATTGTAGCCTGCAACGTAGAGAACGCTTGGGAAAAGCAGACATGACTCTTACTGCAGGCGTGGGAGAATTATAAGGGGGGGAACTCCGTCACAATATATATATATATATATATATATATATATATATATATATATATATATATATATATATATATATATATATATATATATATATATATATATATATATAAATATTTATATATATATATATGCAAACAAGCCTGAATGGTCCCCAGGACTATATACAACTGAAAACTCACACCCCAGAAGTGACTCGAACCCATACTCCCACAACTGGTATGTACAGGGACGCCTTAATCCGCTTGACCATCACGACCGGACATAAGGAAGTGATAGCCGAGGCTATATGAACCACTTCCCCGCCGGCACTCGGATGGTAATCTTGGGCATAGCATTTTATCAAATCACCTCATTCTTTGGGGCACACGTGAGGAACACAAATGCAAACAAGCCTGAATGGTCCCCAGGACTATATACAACTGAAAACTCACACCCCAGAAGTGACTCGAACCCATACTCCCACAACTGGTATGTACAGGGACGCCTTAATCTGCTTGACCATCACGACCGGACATAAGGAAGTGATAGCCGAGGCTATATGAACCACTTCCCCGCCGGCACTCGGATGGTAATCTTGGGCATAGCATTTTATCAAATCACCTCATTCTTTGGGGCACACGTGAGGAACACAAATGCAAACAAGCCTGAATGGTCCCCAGGACTATATACAACTGAAAACTCACACCCCAGAAGTGACTCGAACCCATACTCCCACAACTGGTATGTACAGGGACGCCTTAATCCGCTTGACCATCACGACCGGACATAAGGAAGTGATAGCCGAGGCTATATGAACCACTTCCCCGCCGGCACTCGGATGGTAATCTTGGGCATAGCATTTTATCAAATCACCAATAGCATACCAGTTGTGGGAGTATGGGTTCGAGTCACTTCTGGGGTGTGAGTTTTCAGTTGTATATAGTCCTGGGGACCATTCAGGCTTGTTTGCATTTGTGTTCCTCACGTGTGCCCCAAAGAATGAGGTGATTTGATAAAATGCTATGCCCAAGATTACCATCCGAGTGCCGGCGGGGAAGTGGTTCATATAGCCTCGGCTATCACTTCCTTATGTCCGGTCGTGATGGTCAAGCGGATTAAGGCGTCCCTGTACATACCAGTTGTGGGAGTATGGGTTCGAGTCACTTCTGGGGTGTGAGTTTTCAGTTGTATATAGTCCTGGGGACCATTCAGGCTTGTTTGCATTTGTGTTCCTCACGTGTGCCCCAAAGAATGAGGTGATTTGATAAAATGCTATGCCCAAGATTACCATCCGAGTGCCGGCGGGGAAGTGGTTCATATAGCCTCGGCTATCACTTCCTTATGTCCGGTCGTGATGGTCAAGCGGATTAAGGCGTCCCTGTACATACCAGTTGTGGGAGTATGGGTTCGAGTCACTTCTGGGGTGTGAGTTTTCAGTTGTATATAGTCCTGGGGACCATTCAGGCTTGTTTGCATTTGTGTTCCTCACGTGTGCCCCAAAGAATGAGGTGATTTGATAAAATGCTATGCCCAAGATTACCATCCGAGTGCCGGCGGGGAAGTGGTTCATATAGCCTCGGCTATCACTTCCTTATGTCCGGTCGTGATGGTCAAGCGGATTAAGGCGTCCCTGTACATACCAGTTGTGGGAGTATGGGTTCGAGTCACTTCTGGGGTGTGAGTTTTCAGTTGTATATAGTCCTGGGGACCATTCAGGCTTGTTTGCATTTGTGTTCCTCACGTGTGCCCCAAAGAATGAGGTGATTTGATAAAATGCTATGCCCAAGATTACCATCCGAGTGCCGGCGGGGAAGTGGTTCATATAGCCTCGGCTATCACTTCCTTATGTCCGGTCGTGATGGTCAAGCGGATTAAGGCGTCCCTGTACATACCAGTTGTGGGAGTATGGGTTCGAGTCACTTCTGGGGTGTGAGTTTTCAGTTGTATATAGTCCTGGGGACCATTCAGGCTTGTTTGCATTTGTGTTCCTCACGTGTGCCCCAAAGAATGAGGTGATTTGATAAAATGCTATGCCCAAGATTACCATCTGAGTGCCGGCGGGGAAGTGGTTCATATAGCCTCGGCTATCACTTCCTTATGTCCGGTCGTGATGGTCAAGCGGATTAAGGCGTCCCTGTACATACCAGTTGTGGGAGTATGGGTTCGAGTCACTTCTGGGGTGTGAGTTTTCAGTTGTATATAGTCCTGGGGACCATTCAGGCTTGTTTGCATTTGTGTTCCTCACGTGTGCCCCAAAGAATGAGGTGATTTGATAAAATGCTATGCCCAAGATTACCATCCGAGTGCCGGCGGGGAAGTGGTTCATATAGCCTCGGCTATCACTTCCTTATGTCCGGTCGTGATGGTCAAGCGGATTAAGGCGTCCCTGTACATACCAGTTGTGGGAGTATGGGTTCGAGTCACTTCTGGGGTGTGAGTTTTCAGTTGTATATAGTCCTGGGGACCATTCAGGCTTGTTTGCATTTGTGTTCCTCACGTGTGCCCCAAAGAATGAGGTGATTTGATAAAATGCTATGCCCAAGATTACCATCCGAGTGCCGGCGGGGAAGTGGTTCATATAGCCTCGGCTATCACTTCCTTATGTCCGGTCGTGATGGTCAAGCGGATTAAGGCGTCCCTGTACATACCAGTTGTGGGAGTATGGGTTCGAGTCACTTCTGGGGTGTGAGTTTTCAGTTGTATATAGTCCTGGGGACCATTCAGGCTTGTTTGCATTTGTGTTCCTCACGTGTGCCCCAAAGAATGAGGTGATTTGATAAAATGCTATGCCCAAGATTACCATCCGAGTGCCGGCGGGGAAGTGGTTCATATAGCCTCGGCTATCACTTCCTTATGTCCGGTCGTGATGGTCAAGCGGATTAAGGCGTCCCTGTACATACCAGTTGTGGGAGTATGGGTTCGAGTCACTTCTGGGGTGTGAGTTTTCAGTTGTATATAGTCCTGGGGACCATTCAGGCTTGTTTGCATTTGTGTTCCTCACGTGTGCCCCAAAGAATGAGGTGATTTGATAAAATGCTATGCCCAAGATTACCATCCGAGTGCCGGCGGGGAAGTGGTTCATATAGCCTCGGCTATCACTTCCTTATGTCCGGTCGTGATGGTCAAGCGGATTAAGGCGTCCCTGTACATACCAGTTGTGGGAGTATGGGTTCGAGTCACTTCTGGGGTGTGAGTTTTCAGTTGTATATAGTCCTGGGGACCATTCAGGCTTGTTTGCATTTGTGTTCCTCACGTGTGCCCCAAAGAATGAGGTGATTTGATAAAATGCTATGCCCAAGATTACCATCCGAGTGCCGGCGGGGAAGTGGTTCATATAGCCTCGGCTATCACTTCCTTATGTCCGGTCGTGATGGTCAAGCGGATTAAGGCGTCCCTGTACATACCAGTTGTGGGAGTATGGGTTCGAGTCACTTCTGGGGTGTGAGTTTTCAGGCTTGTTTGTATATATATATATATATATATATATATATATATATATATATATATATATATATATATATATATATATATATATATATATATATATATATATATATATATATATATATATATATATATATATATATATATATATATATATATATATATATATATATATATATATATATATATATATATATATATATATATATATATATATATATATATATATATATTTTGGTAGCAGCCTTTCTTGTAAACATATATTATTAAATATGACCGAAAAAGTAAGATTAATAATTCTAACACGAATTTTCTCAATATTTCTTATGTTTCTTTTCACTGTCGATGGTAATTGAAAAATCAATTCTCCAAAATTCATTTTTATTTTTAGTCTGACGCGACACTTGAACACGTTTCGTAATAACTTATTATATTTTCAAAGACTTTAGTTTATACACACACAACTATAACCTGGAAACACTAAACAGAGTTCTACTATGCTATAATTTAAACAGCTTTCATCTTATATACCCGCGTTTGGGTGAGGTGATATGTTACAACAGTTTTGGATGAGGTGAACAAAACTTTCAACACAAGATAGAGCAAACTTTCAACACAAGACAGAACACGAAACAATGGGTATAAATTGGGTAAATTATAGGGAAGAATGGAAGTAACTGCAAAGGACCTATTGGCACATATTTCTTGATGCTTCTATATTTGTGCTGAGTCTTGAAGTGGGTATATCTTGAGGTTATCTTGAGATGATTAACCTCAAAATATACCCACTTCAAGACTTGAATATAGTTGTACATTTATTGGCTGTTGATTGCTGGTATTGACTTCTTGATGTGTAGTGCTTCGCAGATGTCATGCTGCCTGTTATTACTGTATCTATCGATGATTTCTGCGTTGTTTGTTAAGATTTCTCTGGTGATGGTCTGGTTGTGGGAAGAGACTATATGTTCCTTAATGGAGCCCTGTTGCTTATGCATCGTTAATCGCCTGGAAAGAGATGTTGTTGTCTTGCCTATATACTGAGTTCTTTGAAGCTTACAGTCCCCAAGTGGGCATTTGAAGGCATAGACGACGTTGGTCTCTTTTAAAGCGTTCTGCTTTGTGTCTGGAGGGTTTCTCATGAGTAGGTTGGCCGTTTTTTTGGTTTTATAGTAAATCGTCAATTGTATCTGCTGATTTTTGTCTGTAGGGATAACGTTCCTATCAACAATATCTTTCAGGACCCTTTCCTCCGTTTTTTGAACTGTGGAAAAGAAGTTTCTGTAAAGTAGTGTAATAGGGGGTAAAGGTGTTGGGTTAGTTGTCTCTTCAGAGGTTGCATGGCGTTTCACCTTCCTTCTTATGATGTCTTCAACGAAACAATTGGAGAAGCCGTTGTTGACTAGGACCTGCCTTACCCTACAGAGTTCTTCATCGACTTGCTTCCATCCTGAGCTGTGGCTGAGAGCACGGTCGACATAAGCGTTAACAACACTCCTCTTGTACCTGTCTGGGCAGTCACTGTTGGCATTCAGGCACATTCCTATGTTTGTTTCCTTGGTGTAGACTGCAGTGTGGAAACCTCCGCTCCTTTCCATGACCGTTACATCTAGAAAGGGCAGCTTCCCATCCTTCTCCATCTTGTAAGTGAAACGCAACACAGAATTCCGCTCAAATGCCTCTTTCAGCTCTTGCAGATGTCTGACATCAGGTACCTGTGTAAAAATGTCGTCAACATACCTGCAGTATATGGCCGGTTTCAAGTTCATGTCGAACTTGCTCCAAAATTCATTTTTATTTTTAGTCTGATGCGATTCCTGAATGCGTTTCGTAATAACTTATTTCATTTTCAAAGACGTTAGTTTACACAATGTGACGGTGTCCCACCCCTATATTTCTTCCTTCCCAGATTAGAAGAGTCATATCACCTTAGCCTGAGTATTCTTTGATGTTCAGGGAACATTTTCATGTATGGGAAAGCGTGGAGCGTGATTAAGCTGGCTGTAAAATGGCCAGGTAAGTTTGGTAATTCAAGGGGCTTACGCCTTTTGGGGCACAAGACGGTTCCAAGCCATCCTGTTTGCTGCCAAGGCGTCGTGACTTCTCCTGTCATCTGATTGGCCAGGTAAGGTCACGTGCCGGGAGTGACCAATGACGAGAGCCCTCAGGCGGCGTGACGTCACGAGGTGGAGGGCTCTCGGGGTGGCTGGCGCCTGGGCGGGAGAGTACGTCACGAGCCGCCCTTGAGTGAGGACGCGCTCGAGTGAGCTCTGGATCTAGAGAAGCCCTTACCAGTAGATTTAAGCTTCGCTTCGATACTGCAGACAGTCTGGGAGCCCATACAACTTCCGTTGAGTGCCCAGAAGCAAGGACGGGCCGGATTAGAGAGTTAAGAGCTCTATCAAGAGTCTGCAGCAGATGAACCGTGGGGCTGGAGCAGTCTGGAACGCCCAGCGGACCGCATTACACATATCAAGCGAGAAGCTATGGCCGGGCCAAATCTACTGGCAGTGAGGCGAGGGGAAGCTGTGCTGGACTGTGAGGTGCCGACAATGCCAGTGAGGACGACGACGGAGGTACCTGTCTCCAGTACCCCGTACAAGAGGAGGAGGAAGGCAGTACCTGTTGGGAGTGAGCACGGCGAGGACTCGATACCACGAGGACGACGGAGAAACCTGTGTGTGTGGGAACAGATCGTCGGCAGACCAGAAGCCAGGACCAGGAACCTCAACATCCCTCAACCGAGGACGAGCCGGCTTCGTGGTTGGAATGAAATAAGGTAGATAATTGTCTCTCCCTTTACCCCTTTTGATCTAGGCGAGCTTGGGTATTTTATATATTGTGAACATTTCTACTCATCATTTTATTGTCTAAGTGACAGAGCATTAGGCTAGGAGCCAAGAGCTCATGTAGGCTTGATGGTGGTGTGAACATAAACATGATGCAGTGATGGTAGTGATACTGGAGGTAGTAGCTGGTTTGCAAGGAGCCAGCAACGAACTTTGAAACGCCCAGCTGATCTGGTTGCCAGAGGCGTGGGTGTGTCCTGCAGCCTGACAGTTGGAGCCGTCAGCTGATCGTGCTGCCTGAGGCGCGAGGTGTGCGCCTGCTGCTCGAGGTGTGGACCCAGTCAGCTGACCGTGTTGCTAAAGACGTGTCATGAGAAGTGTTGCCGACAGCGGACGGTATCCACTTATAGACATTTATCTACTTATAGACATGCAATAGACATCCACTTATAGACATTCACTAACAGACATGCAATTTACATGTGTATATATGTTTTTTCTTCAGTAAAATTTTAATCTAACTGATGAGTTTAAGTGAGCCTCCATTCTCTAGAGCTATATTTATATGAGATTATTTTATGACACCTTGTACTGCACTTGATATTGCATCCTTGATTAAGATAACCAATAAGACCACTGACGTGTTGCTTGGACACGAGTATAAACACCCAGCTGACCAGATATACAAGAGAGCGTCCCAGTGTCAGGACGGGAAGGTTCAGGTGAGTCATAGGAGGCTTGAACCTCCCCACTCGCCATGGGTGTATAAGGCCAGCCCTTGGCCGACTGGGGGAGCCCAAGGGCGAGCAGTGGCGCCTGGTACTGAGGAGCTAAGACCCGTGGGACGACCCCAACCACAGGTGGGAAGGGGGTGAACCTTGACAATACACAACTGTAACCTGTAAACACACATCCATAACTATACTCGCATTTGGGTGAGGTGATATGGTACAAAATTTTTGGGTGAGGTGATTGATATTTACACAAGATAAAACACAAACCAATGGGTATAAAAACATAAGAATGGAAGTAATTGCAGAAACGCCTATTGGCCCATAGCATCAACACTTCCTCTTGATGTTTCTATATTGGTTCGGAGTCTTGAAGTGGGATAGAATATAGTTGTGCATTAATTTGCTGTTGATTGCTGGTGTGGACTTTTTGTTGTGTAGTGCCTTGCTGATGTCGAGTCTCCTGTTATTGTTGTAACTGTCGATAATTTCTGTGTTTCTTGTCAAGATTTCTCTGGTGATGGTCTGGTTTTGTGAGGAGATTATATGCTCCTTGATGGAACCCTGTTTTTTATGCATTGTTAATGGCATAGAAGGAGTCGTTATTGTCTTGCTTATATTTTTAAATTTTTTGGGCTGACAGTCCCCAAGTGGGCATGTGAAGGCATAGACGACATTGATTTCTTTCAAGGCGTTCAATTTGGTGTCTAGAGAGCGCTTCATGAATAGGTTGGCCGTATTCTTGTTTTTGTAGTAAATTGTTAATTGTATCTTCAGTGGGGATAACGTTCAAATATATATTATCTTTCAGGACACTTTCCTCTGTTTTGTGAGCCGTCAAAAAGAAGTTCCTGTAAAACAGTCTAATGGGAAGTACAAGTGTTGTGTTAGTTGTATATAGCTAGTGTATATATATATGTACACAACCTCTGAAGAGTCAACTCTGAAGAGTTGACTCTTCAGAGGTTGCATGACGTCTCACCTTTCTTTTGATGACTTCTTCAACACAACCGTTAGAGAAACCATTGTTGACTAGGACCTGCTTTACTCTACAAAGTTCTTCGTCGACCTGCTTCCAACCAGAGCTGTGAGTGAGAGCTCGATCGACGTAAGCATTGACAACACTCCTCTTGTTCCTGTCTGGGCAGTCACTGGTGGCATTAAGGCACATTTCTATGTTCGTTACCTTAGTGTAGACTTCAATGTGCATGCCACCATTCATCTCCGTGACAGTTACATCAAGAAAGGGCAGCCTCCCATCACTCTTCATCCCGTAAGTGAAACTTAACACCGAATTTTCCTCGAATGCCTCCTTCAGCTGCTGCTGCAAACGTCTGACGTCAGGTACCTACATTAAAACGTCAACGTACCTGCAGTATATGGCGGGTTTCAAGTCCATGTCAACTAAGACCCTCTGCTCGATGGCAGAGGTTACAGACGTTACCTATGACATCAACTACTTACAGACATGACCTATGACATCAACTACTTACAGACATGACCTATGACATCAACTACTTACAGACATGACCTATGACATCAACAACTTACAGACATGACCTATGGCTTCTACTACACACACTCACACATGACCTATGACCTCCCAAACACATAGACATGATCTATATGTTCCACTCCTTACATTCATGACCTATGACCTGTAGGTCTCTATACCAAGCCCTCTATGTCTGTCTAAGAGGTACAGTGACCAGTGCGAAGGTCATCTTCTTATGAACGGGTTTGGTTATTTGTAACCAGATATATGCGACAAATAAAGAGGCTTTGTGACAAATAAAGTGATTTTATTTGAAATAAATAAAGTAATTGTTTCCTTGCTGTTTTACTCTAAATAAGAAAAGCGGCCGTTCGTCCAGGACTGAGCTGAGAGTTTTCAATTGTTGTGTTAATTGAGCACTTGTTTGTATCCTCACTGCTTGTAGTTACTCAGTCTGGCATTTGCTTATGAGAAAGTTATCAATAATATATTTTTTTCCTGGGTTTCAGCGCCATTGGCTCTCGTTCCCAACAAGAGAGAGGCACTTTGATAGTTCTTGGAATCACTGATGAAGTAATTACGTCAAGAATAACATTGCAAAATCAACAAATAAATTATCTCCTTTTACCAGGAAATCTTTGATCGAATTTTCTGTTTGGGAAAACGTCACGTGTTTGATGTGAGGGGAACAGCTGCCTTCCTCCTTCCCCTCATTAGTCGGCAGTCATGGAGGGGAGGGGAGGGGGTGCTTCCCAGAATACCTCCTTGAGATGCCTTGAGGTGCTTCCGGGGCTTAGCGTCCCAGCGGCCCGGTCGTCGACCAGGCCGACCTCGGTTTTAAAAGTTACTTTGTTACGCGGGACTTGAACTTGAACATGTGTAATGAACCTGCTCACCTATCTTGAGGTTATCTTGAGATGATTTCGGGGCTTTTTAGTGTCCCTGCGGCCCAGTCCTCGACCAGGCCTCCACCCCCAGGAATCAGCCCGTGACAGCTGACTAACACCCAGGTACCTATTTTACTGCTAGGTAACAGGGGCATAGGGCGAAAGAAACTCTGCCCATTGTTTCTCGCCGGTGCCCGGGATCGAACCCGGTACCACAGGATCACAAG
>NC_059576.1:13676153-13716153 GCF_020424385.1 Procambarus clarkii | reverse complement strand
ACGGGCACCACCACTACCACCACCATCACTGAAGGGCACCACCACCACCACTACCACCACCACTGAAGGGCACCACCACCACCATTGAAGGGCACCAATACCACCACCATCACCATTACTGAAGGGAACCACCACCACTGAAGGGCACCACCACCACCACCAATGAAGGGCACCAACACCACCACCATCACTGAAGGGAACCACCACCACTGAAGGGCACCAACACCACCACCACCACTGAAGTGCACCACCACCACCACCACTGAAGGGCACCACCACCACCACCAATGAAGGGCACTACCACCACCACCACTGAAGGGCACCACCACCACCACCAATAAAGGGCACCACCACCACTGAAGGGCACCACCACCACTGAAGGGCACCACCACACACCACCACCACCACCACCACCATCACTGAAGGGCACCACCACCACCACCATCACTGAAGGGCACCACCACCACCACCATCACTGAAGGGCACCAACACCACCACCATCACTGAAGGGCACCACCACTACCACCACCATCACTGAAGGGCACCACCACCACCACTACCACCACCACCAGGGCACCACCACCACCATTGAAGGGCACCAATACCACCACCATCACCATTACTGAAGGGAACCACCACCACTGAAGGGCACCACCACCACCACCAATGAAGGGCACCAACACCACCACCATCACTGAAGGGCACCACCACCACTGCCAGGGCACCAACACCACCACACCACTGAAGTGCACCACCACCACCACCACCTGAAGGGCACCACCACCACCACCAATGAAGGGCACTACCACCACCACCACTGAAGGGCACCACCACCACCACCAATAAAGGGCACCACCACCACTGAAGGGCACCACCACCACCACCACCACCAATGAAGGGCACCACCACCACCACCACTGAACGGCACCACCACCACCACCACTGAAGGGCACCACCACCACCACCACTGAAGGGCACCATCACCACTGAAGAGCACCACCACCTCCACCAATGAAGGGCACCACCACCACCACCTCCACCAATGAAGGGCACCACCACCACTGAAGGGCACCACCACCTCCACCACTGAAGGGCACCACCACCACCACCATTGAAGGGCACCACCACCACTGAAGGGCACCAACACCACCACCACTGAAGGGCACCATCACCACTGAAGGGCACCACCACCTCCACCAATGAAGGGCACCATCACCAATGAAGGGCACCACCACCACTGAAGGGCACCACCACCACCACCAATGAAGGGCACCACCACCACCACCACTGAAGGGCACCACCACCACCACCACCACCACCACCACCACCACCACCACCAATGAAGGGCACCACCACCACCACCAATGAAGGGCACCACCACCACCACCACTGAAGGGCACCAACACCACCACCATCACCACTGAAGGGCACCACCACCACTTGAGGGGCACCACCACCACCACCAATGAAGGGCACCAACACCACCACCACCACCACTGAAGGGCACCACCACCTCCACCAATGAAGGGCACCAACACCACCACCATCACCACTGAAGGGCACCACCCCCACCACCACTGAAGGGCACCACCACCACCATGAAATTGCACCACCACCACCACCACTGAAGGGCACCACCACCACTGAAGGGCACCACCACCACCATGAAATGGCACCACCACCACCACTGAAGGGCACCACCACCACCAATGAAGGGCACCACCACCACCATGAAATGGCACCACCACCAGCACTGAAGGGCACCACCACCACTGAAGGGCACCACCACCACCACCACGAAAGGGCACCAACACCACCACCACGAAAGGGCACCACCACCACTGAAGGGCACCACCACCACTGAAGGGCACCACCACCACCACCAGCACTGAAGAGCACCACCACCACCACGAAAGGGCACCACCACCACCACCACTGAAGGGCACCACCACCACCACGAAAGGGCACCACCACCACCACCAATGAAGGGCACCACCACCACCACCAATGAAGGGCACCACCACCACCACCAATGAAGGGCACCACCACCACCACCACTGAAGGGCACCAACACCACCACCATCACCACTGAAGGGCACCACCACCACTTGAGGGCACCACCACCACCACCAATGAAGGGCACCAACACCACCACCACCACCACTGAAGGGCACCACCACCTCCACCAATGAAGGGCACCAACACCACCACCATCACCACTGAAGGGCACCACCCCCACCACCACTGAAGGGCACCACCACCACCATGAAATTGCACCACCACCACCACCACTGAAGGGCACCACCACCACTGAAGGGCACCACCACCACCATGAAATGGCACCACCACCACCACTGAAGGGCACCACCACCACCAAGGAAGGGCACCACCACCACCATGAAATGGCACCACCACCAGCACTGAAGGCACCACCACCACTGAAGGGCACCACCACCACCACCACGAAAGGGCACCAACACCACCACCACGAAAGGGCACCACCACCACTGAAGGGCACCACCACCACTGAAGGGCACCACCACCACCACCAGCACTGAAGAGCACCACCACCACCACGAAAGGGCACCACCACCACCACCACTGAAGGGCACCACCACCACCACGAAAGGGCACCACCACCACTGAAGGGCACCACCACCACCAGCACTGAAGGGCACCACCACCACCACCACCACTACCATCACTGAAGGGCACCACCACCACCACCACTGAAGGGCACCAACACCAACACCACCACCACTGAAGGGCACCACAACCACCACCACCACTGAAGGGCACCACCACCACTGAAGGGCACCACCACTACCATCACGGAAGGGCACCACCACCACCACCACTGAAGGGCACCAACACCAACACCACCACCACTGAAGGGCACCACAACCACCACCACCACTGAAGGGCACCACCACTACCATCACTGAAGGGCACCACCACCACCACCACTGAAGGGCACCAACACCAACACCACTGAAGGGCACCACCACCACTGAAGGGCACCACCACCACCACCAGCACTGAAGAGCACCACCACCACCACCACGAAAGGGCACCACCACCACTTAAGGGCACCACCACCACCACGAAAGGGCACCACCACCACTGAAGGGCACCACCACCACCAGCACTGAAGGTCACCACCACCACCACCACCACTGAAGGGCACCACCACTACCATCACTGAAGGGCACCACCACCACCACCACTGAAGGGCACCAACACCAACACCACCACCACTGAAGGGCACCACAACCACCACCACCACTGAAGGGCACCACCACTACCATCACTGAAGGGCACCACCACCACCACCACTGAAGGGCACCAACACCAACACCACCACCACTGAAGGGCACCACAACCACCACCACCACTGAAGGGCACCACCACCACTGAAGGGCACCACCACTACCATCACTGAAGGGCACCACCACCACCACCACTGAAGGGCACCAACACCAACACCACCACCACTGAAGGGCACCACCACCACCATCACTGAAGTGCTCCACCACCACCACTGAAGGGCACCACCACCACCACCACTGAAGGGCACCACCACCACCATCACTGAAGTGCTCCACCACCACCACCACCACTGAAGTGCACCACTTCTCGGCCTACTATGCAAGGCCCGATTTGCCTAATAAGCCAAGTTTTCATGAATTAATTGTTTTTCGACTACCTAACCTTACCTAACATAACTTTTTCGGCTACCTAACCTAACCTAACCTATAAAGATAGGTTAGGTTAGGTAGGGTTGGTTAGGTTCGGTCATATATATACGTTAATTTTAACTCCAATAAAAAAATTGACCTCATACATAATGAAATGGGTAGCTTTATCATTTCATAAGAAAAAAAATTTGAGAAAATATATTAATTCAGGAAAACTTGGCTTATTAGGCAAATCGAGCCTTGCATAGCAGGCCGAGTACGACGTTCTGGCTACTAGGTACAACATATATATATATATATGTCGTACCTAATAGCCAGAACGCACTTCTCAGCCTACTATTCAAGGCCCGATTTGCCTAATAAGCCAAGTTTTCATGAATTAATGTTTTTTCGTCTACCTAACCTACCTAACCTAACCAAACCTAGCTTTTTTTGGCTACCTAACCTAACCTTACCTATAAATATAGGTTAGGTTAGGTTAGGTAGGGTTGGTTAGGTTCGGTCATATATCTACGTTAATTTTAACTCCAATAAAAAAAATTGACCTCATACATAGAGAAAAGGGTTGCTTTATCATTTCATAAGAAAAAAATTATAGTAAATATATTAATTCAGGAAAACTTGGCTTATTAGGCAAATCGGGCCATGAATAGTAGGCTGAGAAGTGAGTTCTGGCTACTAGGTACGACATATATATATATATATATATATATATATATATATATATATATATATATATATATATATATATATATATATATATATATATATATATATGTCGTACCTAGTAGCCAGAACTCACTTCTCAGCCTACTCTTCAAGGCCCGATTTGCCTAATAAGCCAAGTTTTCCTGAATTAATATATTTACTATAATTTTTTTCTTATGAAATGATAAAGCAACCCTTTTCTCTATGTATGAGGTCAATTTTTTTTTATTGGAGTTAAAATTAACGTAGATATATGACCGAACCTAACCAACCCTACCTAACCTAACCTAACCTATATTTATAGGTAAGGTTAGGTTAGGTAGCCAAAAAAAGCTAGGTTAGGTTAGGTTAGGTAGGTTAGGTAGACGAAAAAACATTAATTCATGAAAACTTGGCTTATTAGGCAAATCGGGCCTTGAATAGTAGGCTGAGAAGTGCGTTCTGGCTATTAGGTACGACATATATATATATATATATATATATATATATATATATATATATATATATATATGTCGTACCTAGTAGCCAGAACGCACTTCTCAGCCTACTATGCAAGGCCCAATTTGCCTAATAAGCCAAGTTTTCCTGAATTAATATATTTTCTCTAATTTTTTTCTTATGAAATGATAAAGCTACCCATTTCATTATGTATGAGGTCAATTTTTTTTTATTGGAGTTAAAATTAACGTAGATATATGACCGAACCTAACCTACCTTACCTAACCTAACCTAACCTATCTTTATAAGTTAGGTTAGGTTAGGTAGCCTAAAAAGTTAGGTTAGGTTAGGTTAGGTAGGTTAGGTAGTCGAAAAGCAATTAATTCATGAAAACTTGGCTTATTAGGCAAATCGGGCCTTGCATAGTAGGCTGAGAAATGCGTTCTGGCTACTAGGTACGACATATATATATATATATATATATATATATATATATATATATATATATATATATATATGTATATATATATATATATATATATATATATATATATATATATATATATATATATATATATATATATATATATGTATATATATATATATATATATATATATGTGTATATATATATATATATATATATATATATATATATATATATATATATATATATATATATATATATATATATATATATATATATATATATATATATATATATTGGTGTATACTGGCAGCAGGTTTTCTTTCAAACATGTTTCATTGAATATGACCGCATATTCTGTATTTATTATTTTCTGGTTTAGGGCTTCTATCCCTCTAACTATTTTCTTAGCATCAGGGCTTAATTGGAATAGGAGTTCTCCAAAACTCATTTTCGTACTTTTAAGGTGAAGAAAAGAAGTGATTTACTATAGAGTGTATTACACTTATTTGTATAATTTGCACGACGTTTCGAACCTCCATGGTTCATTCTCAAGTGAACAGATCTTACAATACTAGTTGATTTTATACCCGCATTAGGTCAGGTGATAATACAATGAAGGTGAAAAACATGGGGGGATACATAAGGGATAAACATAGGGGCTGCAGAAGGCTTATTGGCCCATACGAGGCATCTCCTATCTAAACACAAAGATTAATCCAGTGTAATTGGCCTGTTATGTTGGACATTGTCTTTTGTGTTGGCATCGATATGTTCTTGTCTTGTCCTTACTCTCATGGTGGGTAGAGTAAATAGTTCCGTGATTTGGGTGTTCATGGTAGGTCGCTCTATTCTTATGTGAATTGCCTCAAGAATTTGTAATCTTCTTGAATCTTGGGTTTTGTCTATTATGCAAGTATTCTTGTTCAACATTTCTCTTGTTAGAGTAATGTCATGGGCTTGTCTCATGTGATTCCTAGGGGCACCAGATTGAAGATGGCATGTCAAACGCCTCGCCAGCTTGGTCGACGTCATACCTATGTACTTACATTGAAGGTTACATCCTTCGTGGGGGCAAGTGTACATGTATACAACGCTTGACTGCTGTAGAGGGTTCTCCGTCGGCTTCGGGCTGTTTTTGATAAGGAGTTCGGAAGTCTTCTTGGTTTTGTAGAATATTATCAGGTTTATGTTTTGGTTAGGAGTAGTGCTTTTTACTCCTTTACGGAGTAATATATATATATATATATATATATAAGGCACAACTCTCCTAAACACGAGAGTGAAGTATACAACTTTAGAACACTTTCCCACCAGGAGACTCGAACCCTAGCCAGCACAGAAGCCTTCCAGCAACTGGCATAACAGGTACGCCTTAACCCGCTCCACCACCAGCTCAGACCCTTAAAAGAGATGGTAATTTCGGAGTATTTAAATACACCAAAGATCACCACCTCCCAAGAGCACTAGAGCAAGTGAGGGGTCATTTATACGTTTATTTCATCAAGTCTTTGGTGTATTTAAATACTCCGAAATTACCATCTCTTTTAAGGTCTGAGCTGGTGGTGGAGCGGGTTAAGGCGTACCTGTTATGCCAGTTGCTGGAAGGCTTCTGTGCTGGCTAGGGTTCGAGTCTCCTCGTGGGAAAGTGTTCTAAAGTTGTATACTTCACTCTCGTGTTTAGGAGAGTTGTGCCTTAAGCATAGACACTGTGTCTTCCCATATTAACAGGGACTTGATGAAATAAACGTATAAATGACCCCTCACTTGCTCTAGTGCTCTTGGGAGGTGGTGATCTTTGGTGTATTTAAATACTCAGAAATTACCATCTCTTTTAAGGGTCTGAGCTGGTGGTGGAGCGGGTTAAGGCGTACCTGTTATGCCAGTTGCTGGAAGGCTTCTGTGCTGGCTAGGGTTCGAGTCTCCTGGTGGGAAAGTGTTCTAAAGTTGTATACTTCACTCTCGTGTTTAGGAGAGTTGTGCCTTAAGCATAGACACTGTGTCTTCCCATATTAACAGGGACTTGATGAAATAAACGTATTTATGACCCCTCACTTGCTCTAGTGCTCTTGAGAGGTGGTGATCTTTGGTGTATTTAAATACTCCGAAATTACCATCTCTTTTAAGGGTCTGAGCTGGTGGTGGAGCGGGTTAAGGCGTACCTGTTATGCCAGTTGCTGGAAGGCTTCTGTGCTGGCTAGGGTTCGAGTCTCCTGGTGGGAAAATGTTCTAAAGTTGTATACTTCACTCTCGTGTTTAGGAGAGTTGTGCCTTAAGCATAGACACTGTGTCTTCCCATATTAACAGGGACTTGATGAAATAAACGTATAAATGACCCCTCACTTGCTCTAGTGCTCTTGGGAGGTGGTGATCTTTGGTGTATTTAAATACTCCGAAATTACCATCTCTTTTAAGGGTCTGAGCTGGTGGTGGAGCGGGTTAAGGCGTACCTGTTATGCCAGTTGCTGGAAGGCTTCTGTGCTGGCTAGGGTTCGAGTCTCCTGGTGGGAAAGTGTTCTAAAGTTGTATACTTCACTCTCGTGTTTAGGAGAGTTGTGCCTTAAGCATAGACACTGTGTCTTCCCATATTAACAGGGACTTGATGAAATAAACGTATAAATGACCCCTCACTTGCTCTAGTGCTCTTGGGAGGTGGTGATCTTTGGTGTATTTAAATACTCCGAAATTACCATCTCTTTTAAGGGTCTGAGCTGGTGGTGGAGCGGGTTAAGGCGTACTTGTTATGCCAGTTGCTGGAAGGCTTCTGTGCTGGCTAGGGTTCGAGTCTCCTGGTGGGAAAGTGTTCTAAAGTTGTATACTTCACTCTCGTGTTTAGGAGAGTTGTGCCTTAAGCATAGACACTGTGTCTTCCCATATTAACAGGGACTTGATGAAATAAACGTATAAATGACCCCTCACTTGCTCTAGTGCTCTTGGGAGGTGGTGATCTTTGGTGTATTTAAATACTCCGAAATTACCATCTCTTTTAAGGTTCTGAGCTGGTGGTGGAGCGGGTTAAGGCGTACCTGTTATGGCAGTTGCTGGAAGGCTTCTGTGCTGGCTAGGGTCAGAGTCTCCTGGTGGGAAAGTGTTCTAAAGTTGTATACTTCACTCTCGTGTTTAGGAGAGTTGTGCCTTAAGCATAGACACTGTGTCTTTCCATATTAACAGGGACTTGATGAAATAAACGTATAAATGACCCCTCACTTGCTCTAGTGCTCTTGGGAGGTGGTGATCTTTGGTGTATTTAAATACTCCGAAATTACCATCTCTTTTAAGGGGCTGAGCTGGTGGTGGAGCGGGTTAAGGCGTACCTGTTATGCCAGTTGCTAGAAGGCTTCTGTGCTGGCTAGGGTTCGAGTCTCCAGGTGGGAAAGTGTTCTAAAGTTATATATATATATATATATATATATATATATATATATATATATATATATATATATATATATATATATATATATATATATATATATATATATGTCGTACCTAGTAGCCAGAACTCACTTCTCAGCCTACTATTCAAGGCCCGATTTGCCTAATAAGCCAAGTTTTCCTGAATTAATATATTTACTATAATTTTTTTCTTATGAAATGATAAAGCAACCCTTTTCTCTATGTATGAGGTCAATTTTTTTTATTGGAGTTAAAATTAACGTAGATATGTGACCGAACCTAACCAACCCTACCTAACCTAACCTAACCTATATTTATAGGTAAGGTTAGGTTAGGTAGCCAAAAAAAAGCTAGGTTAGGTTAGGTTAGGTAGGTTAGGTAGACGAAAAAACATTAATTAATGAAAACTTGGCTTATTAGGCAAATCGGGCCTTGAATAGTAGGCTGAGAAGTGCGTTCTGGCTATTAGGTACGACATATATATATATATATATATATATATATATATATATATATATAAATATGTCGTACCTAGTAGCCAGAACGCACTTCTAGGCCTACTATGCAAGGCCCGATTTGCCTAATAAGCCACGTTTTCATGAATTAACTGTTTTTCGACTACCTAACCTACCTAACCTAACCTAACTTAACTTTTTTGGCTACCTAACCTAACCTAACCTATAAAGATAGGTTAGGTTAGGTTAGGTAAGGTTCGTTAGGTTCGGTCATATATCTATGTTAATTTTAACTCCAATAAAAAAAAAATTAATCTCATACATAATGAAATGGGTAGCTTTATCATTTCATAAGAAAAAAAATAGAGAAAATATATTAATTAATGAAAACGCAAATCGGGCCTTGCATAGTAAGCTGAGAATTGAGTTCTGGCTACTAGGTACGACATATATATATATATATATATATATATATATATATATGTCGTACCTAATAGCCAGAACGCACTTCTCAGCCTACTATTCAAGGCCCGATTTGCCTAATAAGCCAAGTTTTCATGAATTAATGTTTTTTCGTCTACCTAACCTACCTAACCTAACCTAACCTAGCTTTTTTTGGCTACCTAACCTAACCTTACCTATAAATATAGGTTAGGTTAGGTTAGGTAGGGTTGGTTAGGTTCGGTCATATATCTACGTTAATTTTAACTCCAATAAAAAAAATTTTACCTCATACATAGAGAAAAGGGTTGCTTTATCATTTCATAAGAAAAAAAATATAGTAAATATATTAATTCAGGAAAACTTGGCTTATTAGGCAAATCGGGCCTTGAATAGTAGGCTGAGAAGTGAGTTCTGGCTACTAGGTACGACATATATATATATATATATATATATATATATATATATATATATATATATATATATATATATATATATATGTCGTACCTAGTAGACAGAATGCACTTCTCAGCCTACTATGTGTTACAATGCCCTCTCCTATTTCTTTCGTTTCCCGGCTTAAAGAGTCATATCAGCTCTCCCTACCGATTCTCTGAGGTTCAGGGAGTCTATTGATATATGTGGCGACCAGACCGGCTGCCAGTTAAGGGAGAACGTTACATTATAAGTTGTAAGTAAGGGGAAACTGGCGCCCTGATACAAAATGAAAGAGTATCCCCTAATGCAGATATGACGTTTTGGAAGGGACACTAGCCGATCGCGGATTGGCCGACTTAGGTCGCGGGCGACCCATCAGGGCCCGCCGTGACGTCACCGAGTGCCCCGGGCGGCGCCAACGTCAGAGTTGACTTGACCTTGGAAGCGAGCAGATGCACCTCGGTCAGCTCTCAAGGATTAGAGGCTCTACAAGCCTTTCTTGGTGGATTAGTGCTGGCTATCGCAGCTCATCTGATGTATTGGAGACCCCGCGCTTCTAGGAAGCAAAAAGGAACCAAGTTTATTGAGCAAAAGAGTGCCAAACTTGGAAAATATTCGGCGACGACGCTGCGCGGCGACGCTGGACGTTGAGGGCCTGAAAAGGTGTGGCGGGCAAGCCTAGCTGTGACCGGGTCACATCCACTGAGGGTTTTGGAAGGACGACACCGTGCCTAGGACAAGGAGCAACGCCTTGTAGAAGGGGCGAGTGTGGGAAAATAGTGGTTAGCTCAGTGCCCATCCATGAACCAGGATTGGGGTAGCTGAATCTCAAGGATTGGAACGGCGACGACGCGAAGGCTCCACGACACCTGAGGACCTGTGGAACGTTCCTGGACCGTCAAGGATCGACTCAGGAAGCGTGGGAACCTCACACCATCGAGGGACAGGCGTCGTGAGCCAGGAATGTAAGGTAGAAAATTTTCCCTCCCATTACCCCTTGTGTGAGTAGGCTAGTTAGGCCACAATGTTTACTTATGTATGTGGCAACAGGACATTAATACTTTAGTAGTAGAATAGGCTGCAAGGCAGCTTGTGTCCAGGACTGTCAGAGGGGACAGTGTGTATGGATGACAGGACTGTGAAGAAGATGCGCCGACGTGGTGAAGAGGCCCTCCTGTGTGAGAGTGTGGGACTCCTGTCTTTCTGCCTAGTTGAAGGAGTGTTGGAGGTCGTGGAAGAAGAGGCTGACGATCTCCAGACTTATTATCCTTATTTTCATATTCATGTATTACTTGTGATTGTATGTGTGATCATGTAATTTGCATCAGTATATTCACACTTTTATCATTGTATTTAAGTGTGCCTCCATTTATAATATTTCTCTATGAGCATACACGAAGGTTATCATAGTACCACCTAGGGAACACTTCACTCTCTATAGAAGTCTTATTGCCTGGAGAGTGGTTAAGAGAGCACGGACCTATATAAAAGTGTACCCTTAGCCATCCGATCAGTATCAGTGCCTGAATGGTGGCAACTAGTAACGTGGTGGCAAGAGAGAGGTAAAGCCACACAGACCTTCCTGGGAGAGTACCCTGGGCCGACAGTCTAGTAGCAGATCATTGGGAGTAGCAATCTTCTGGCTACAAACAATATATAATACACCCACTGAACTGCATTGCTGGGGTGCAGATATAATAACCCAGCTGGCGACCTTGTTAAGAAGAAGATAGAGAACAGGCGGGAAAAGAGTCTGTAACCCTTTTGTCTGGCAGGCAAGACTCAGGGAGGTTATTGTTATAAGGTCAGCCTGAGTCTTCCTTCACTCCTCCACTGGTCTAGGCCGGAACTGTTAACAGCAGTTTCCCTGTGTTTGACTGAAGGGCTTCCAGGGTGAATCAGTGGCACCTCCCCCCCTTTTTGTGGTGGAAGCAAAGACCTGCGGAGGTGGGCATTGTTGGTCCTCTCCTGTGTGACCAAGGAGACTCCGGTGGATCCCGGGAGTCGGAGGGGCTGAGTATTCGGCCTTTTGAGCCCCTAGCAGCTGAGTGCTAGCAGAGCCCCGGCCCACCTCCACGTGACATATGCAAGGTCCAATTTGCCTAATAAGTCAAGTTTTCATGAATTAATTGTTTTTCGACTACCTAACCTACCTAACCTAACCTAACTTTTTCGGCTACCTAACCTAACCTAACCTATAAAGATAGGTTAGGTTAGGTTAGGTAGGGTTGGTTAGGTTCGGTCATATATCTACGTTAATTTTAACTCCAATAATAAAAAATTTACCTCATACATAATGAAATGGGTAGCTTTATCATTTCATAAAATAATAATTAGAGAAAATATATTAATTCAGGAAAATTTGGCTTAATTGGCAAATCGGGCCTTGCATAGTAGGCTGAGCAGTGCGTTCTGGCTACTAGGTACGACATATATATATATATATATATATATATATATATATATATATATATATATATATATATATATATATGTCGTACCTAATAGCCAGAACGCACTTCTCAGCCTACTATTCAAGGCCCGATTTGCCTAATAAGCCAAGTTTTCATGAATTAATGTTTTTTCGTCTACCTAACCTACCTAACCTAACCTAACCTAGCTTTTTTTGGCTACCTAACCTAACCTTACCTATAAATATAGGTTAGGTTAGGTTAGGTAGGGTTGGTTAGGTTCGGTCATATATCTACGTTAATTTTAACTCCAATAAAAAAAAATTGACCTCATACATAGAGAAAAGGGTTGCTTTATCATTTCATAAGAAAAAAATTATAGTAAATATATTAATTCAGGAAAACTTGGCTTATTAGGCAAATCGGGCCTTGAATAGTAGGCTGAGAAGTGAGTTCTGGCTACTAGGTACGACATATATATATATATATATATGTCGTACCTAGTAGCCAGAACTCACTTCTCAGCCTACTATTCAAGGCCCGATTTGCCTAATAAGCCAAGTTTTCCTGAATTAATATATTTACTATAATTTTTTTCCTATGAAATGATAAAGCAACCCTTTTCACTATGTATGAGGTCAATTTTTTTTTATTGGAGTTAAAATTAACGTAGATATATGACCGAACCTAACCAACCCTCCCTAACCTAACCTACCCTATATTTATAGGTAAGGTTAGGTTAGGTAGCCAAAAAAAGCTAGGTTAGGTTAGGTTAGGTAGGTTAGGTAGACGAAAAAACATTAATTCATGAAAACTTGGCTTATTAGGCAAATCGGGCCTTGAATAGTAGGCTGAGAAGTGCGTTCTGGCTATTAGGTACGACATATATATATATATATATATATATATATATATATATATATATATATATATATATATATATATATATATATATATATATGTCGTACCTAGTAGCCAGAACGCACTTGTCAGCCTACTATGCAAGGCCCGATTTGCCTAATAAGCCAAGTTGTCATGAATTAATTGTTTTTCGACTACCTAACCTACCTAACCAAACCTAACCTAACTTTTTCAACTACCTAACCTAACCTAACCTATAAAGATAGGTTAGGTTAGGTTAGGTAGGGTTGGTTATGTTCGGTCATATATCTACGTTAATTTTAACTCCAATAAAAAAAATTGACCACATACATAATGAAATGGGTAGCTTTATTATTTCATCAGAAAAAAATTAGAGAAAATATATTAATTCAGAAAAACTTGGCTTATTAGGCAAATCGGGCATTGCATAGTAGGCCGAGTACGACGTTCTGGCTACTAGGTACAACATATATATATATATATATATATATATATATATATATATATATATATGTCGTACCTAGTAGCCAGAACTCACTTTTTGGCCTACTATTCAAGGCCCGATTTGCCTAATAAGCCAAGTTTTCATGAATTAATATATTTTTTCTAATTTTTTTCTTATGAAATGATAAAGCTACCCATTTCATTATGTATGAGGTCAATTTTTTTTATTGGAGTTAAAATTAACGTAGATATATGACCGAACCTAACCAACCCTACCTAACCTAACCTAACCTATCTTTATAGGTTAGGTTTGGTTAGGTAGCCGAAAAAGTTAGGTTAGGTTAGGTTAGGTAGGTTAGGTAGTCGAAAAACAATTAATTCATGAAAACTTGGCTTATTAGGCAAATCGGGCCTTGAATAGTAGGCCAAAAAGTGAGTTCTGGCTACTAGGTACGACATATATATATATATATATATATATATATATGTCGTACCTAGTAGCCAGAACTCACTTCTCAGCCTACTATTCAAGGCCCGATTTGCCTAATAAGCCAAGTTTTCCTGAATTAATATATTTACTATAATTTTTTTCTTATGAAATGATAAAGCAACCCTTTTCTCTATGTATGAGGTCAATTTTTTTTTATTGGAGTTAAAATTAACGTAGATATATGACCGAACCTAACCAACCCTACCTAACCTAACCTAACCTATATTTATAGGTAAGGTTAGCTTAGGTAGCCAAAAAAAGCTAGGTTAGGTTAGGTTAGGTAGGTTAGGTAGACGAAAAAACATTAATTCATGAAAACTTGGCTTATTAGGCAATTTGGGCCTTGAATAGTAGGCTGAGAAGTGCGTTCTGGCTATTAGGTACGACATATATATATATATATATATATATATATATATATATATATATATATATATATATATATATATATATATATATATATATGTCGTACCTAGTAGCCAGAACGCACTTGTCAGCCTACTATGCAAGGCCCGATTTGCCTAATAAGCCAAGTTGTCATGAATTAATTGTTTTTCGACTACCTAACCTACCAAACCTAACCTAACCTAACTTTTTCAACTACCTAACCTAACCTAACCTATAAAGATAGGTTAGGTTAGGTTAGGTAGGGTTGGTTATGTTCGGTCATATATCTACGTTAATTTTAACTCCAATAAAAAAAATTGACCACATACATAATGAAATGGGTAGCTTTATTATTTCATCAGAAAAAAATTAGAGAAAATATATTAATTCAGAAAAACTTGGCTTATTAGGCAAATCGGGCATTGCATAGTAGGCCGAGTACGACGTTCTGGCTACTAGGTACAACATATATATATATATATATATATATATATATATATATATATATATATATGTCGTACCTAGTAGCCAGAACTCACTTTTTGGCCTACTATTCAAGGCCCGATTTGCCTAATAAGCCAAGTTTTCATGAATTAATATATTTTTTCTAATTTTTTTCTTATGAAATGATAAAGCTACCCATTTCATTATGTATGAGGTCAATTTTTTTTTATTGGAGTTAAAATTAACGTAGATATATGACCGAACCTAACCAACCCTACCTAACCTAACCTAACCTATCTTTATAGGTTAGGTTTGGTTAGGTAGCCGAAAAAGTTAGGTTAGGTTAGGTTAGGTAGGTTAGGTAGTCGAAAAACAATTAATTCATGAAAACTTGGCTTATTAGGCAAATCGGGCCTTGAATAGTAGGCCAAAAAGTGAGTTCTGGCTACTAGGTACGACATATATATATATATATATATATATATATATATGTCGTACCTAGTAGCCAGAACTCACTTCTCAGCCTACTATTCAAGGCCCGATTTGCCTAATAAGCCAAGTTTTCCTGAATTAATATATTTACTATAATTTTTTTCTTATGAAATGATAAAGCAACCCTTTTCTCTATGTATGAGGTCAATTTTTTTTTATTGGAGTTAAAATTAACGTAGATATATGACCGAACCTAACCAACCCTACCTAACCTAACCTAACCTATATTTATAGGTAAGGTTAGCTTAGGTAGCCAAAAAAAGCTAGGTTAGGTTAGGTTAGGTAGGTTAGGTAGACGAAAAAACATTAATTCATGAAAACTTGGCTTATTAGGCAATTTGGGCCTTGAATAGTAGGCTGAGAAGTGCGTTCTGGCTATTAGGTACGACATATATATATATATATATATATATATATATATATATATATATATATATATATATATATATATATATATATATATATGTCGTACCTAGTAGCCAGAACGCACTTTTCGGCCTACTATGCAAGGCCCAATTTGCCTAATAAGCCAAGTTTTCCTGAATTAATATATTTTCTCTAATTTTTCTCTTATGAAATGATAGAGCTACCCATTTCATTATGTATGAGGTCAATTTTTTTTTATTGGAGTTAAAATTAACGTAGATATATGACCGAACCTAACCAACCCTACCTAACCTAACCTAACCAATCTTTATAGGTTAGGTTAGGTTAGGTAGCCGAAAAAGTTAGGTTAGGTTAGGTTAGGTAGGTTAGGTCGTCGAAAAACAATTAATTCATGAAAACTTGGCTTATTAGGCAAATCGGGCCTTGCATAGTAGGCTGAGAAGTGCGTTCTGGCTACTAGGTACGACATATATATATATATATATATATATATATATATATATATATATATATATATATATATATATATATATAAATATATATATATATATATATATATATATATATATAAATATATATATATATATATATATATATATATATATATATATGTCGTACCTAGTAGCCAGAACTCACTTTTCAGCCTACTATTCAAGGCCCGTTTTGCCTAATAAGCCAAGTTTTCCTGAATTAATATATTTACTATATTTTTTTTCTCATGAAATGATAAAGCAACCCTTTCTCTATGTATGAGGTCAATTTTTTTTTATTGGAGTTAAAAATAACGTAGATATATGACCGAACCTAACCAACCCTACCTAACCTAACCTAACCTATATTTATAGGTAAGGTTAGGTTAGGTAGCCAAAAAAAGCTAGGTTAGGTTAGGTTAGGTAGGTTAGGTAGACGAAAAAACATTAATTCATGAAAACTTGGCTTATTAGGCAAATCGGGCCTTGAATAGTAGGCTGAGAAGTGCGTTCTGGCTATTAGGTACGACATATATATATATATATATATATATATATATATATATATATTGTAACACTGTAAAAGTGTTTGGTTTAGGTTAATACATACATAGAGTACATGAGTCACAGACAAGGATCGGAGAGGCGCCAGTTGTCTGCCTGAGATCTCACACCTCTAACCGTTAATGACCCCAAGTGACCTGAGGTCAGATCATGCGAATTTCACCTTGCTTCCGCTAAGCGTATAATTGGAGCCGGGTAGCCTTCAAACATGCCGACGTTTAAGGAGTGGCTTGGTAGTGCCGGAGGCTATCTACTTGTGGGCGGAGTTAGCTACTAGGTTCCCCAATATAAACTCGGAGAGCTATCCAGCATGAAGCATTAACAGACAGAACGGCAGTCAGGATTGCAGAAGAGACGACCTAGCAGGAAGGCTGTCGGCCGGCAGGGCGGGAGTCTCTGTCAACAACAGACCCCCCCCTCCTCTATCCAGCTATAGGCAGAGACACTTGGTGAGTGAACAGTAAGGTGACTTGTCGTGGTTTACATATGTTGTGTGATGATCAGGGGCAGTCAAGTTGTAGGGTTCTCGAATTCTTGGATGATGACTCACTTTGCATATTAAACTGGAACATTTTAATTGAATTGCTAAATTATGATACTTCATGTGAAATATAATTATGAATTTATTATTTAAATTGTGTTTAACTTTGTTCCCTAGAGATTTTGAGTTGAGGTGAGAAAGCCTCTGTAGTTACTGGTTTCATGGTTTAGAATGAGTACATGATAAAGATGGGACCATACTAATAATGAACTCATGATAACATCCTTTGAGAATTTTGTGATACAGGCAAGTTCCATTCCTTGTCTTGTATGTAATGATCATGAATGGATGGTGGCAGCATTTCGTCTTCTACTATCTACTCTTCTACTTCTACTATCTACTCTTCTACTTCTACCTATCTACACCTCTCCCTCCACCCCTCTCTAAACTCTCACTTTCAACTAATGACCCTCCTCGCCCCTCCCACCTCTCTGCCTCTCACCCCAAACCCTCACTAATTACTTCACTATTCATTTCTTTCCTTTCGTTTTCTCTTATACGTTTGTGGCAATGATTCTGTATTCTAGAGTTCTCTCTAGAGTTTCGGGTAGCTGATCCAGTTACGGCGCCTTGTAGTCTTAGCACCTAGGTAGTCAAATACCTAGGTTACAAGGTGTTGAACGAGAGAGGTTGCCTTAGGAACTCTGGAGGGTGCTCTAGAATAGTTAGCTAACTGGGGACGGGATAACGGACTAGAGAGAGCTGTTTCCCCCGGCCTCGTTAGTTAACTGGGGGGTGGAATAATGGACAAGATAGAGCTATTTCCCCCACCCCCCGTTACAATGTTGGCAGCGGTGTTGAACAATGTTGTAGGTAGTTGGTGTTCTTTTAACATTGTTCAGTCCCACGTGTCTTTTGCCGCTCAGGCGCTATCAGGGAGATCTTGACAGGTGTTTATTATTCGCGATTTAGCGAGTTTCTTTTTCAGGTTAGGAGATAGTGATTCTCTGGTGTTGTGTTTAGTGATTTTGTGAGTTTTGTGGTGTTCAGGGAATGTTCACCAGAACTTGAGTGTGTAGTGATTTATGTTAGTGATAAGATTTGGTGATTTGGGAACTCAGCGGTGTTGGTAGTGCAGGTCAGCTGAGTGTGACAGGTGACCTCGCATGTCCCACGGGGACACCCAGCCACCGCTGGTCTCCAGGTCAGTGGGGAGTGGCAGGTGTAGTTCTTAAGTAGTTTTAGTGGTGGTTCTGCTCAGATTATTGCGATCGACTGTTTTACTCCATTTGAACGCAATAACCCGAGGTGTACTGGTATTGTACAGCATGCTAGGGGGAGGCTTAGTATGTCAGTAGACTTCACGTTGGGGACGCTCGACGTTAGATAGTCTGGTCACAGGGGTGGCAACAGTTTGGAGTTGTTGACCGGCGGAGATGCTAGGGAAACACTCTGGGTCACGTAGGTGGCTGTAGGTTAAGGGTGGGAGTAATGGTTAATTATGTACTTAAGATTAGGAACGGTACAGTTAAGTTAGGCTAGTGTTTTGTCTATTAGTGTTGATTTTTTTTTTTGTGACAAGTTAAAAGTAGTGATGACCTTATTCTCTCTTCTCTAACTTTACTCTGTTACTGTTTTATGTTCCACCAAGTCAATATCATTCAGAGTTAATTGGATTATTAAAATTTAAGTGTAGTTGTTGCCAGGAGGAGAGCTTATAATTGGACTGTGTGAACCCTATACAAACTACAGGGTCACACAACAAGATGGAACACGGGTATTGTCGCCTTTCTGTTCACCCACAGGTGGGAGCCAGAAGAGAGGAGAGACGCACATACAAAAGAGGGAGACGGCTGCTGTGTACCACACTCACGGGCGTTTATCACCACCACCACGACCAGCCCACTACCTGGAGGTCATGGCTCCACCACCACCACCACCCCAGGGGACCCCAAGATGCAGCCCTCTCGGTCGGTCAACATTGGTCTACCCAGTGGACCCCAGGACGGACGGACCCCAGTGGACCCCAAGAAGACAGTGGACCCCAAGACGGACGGACCCCAGTGGACCCCAGGTCGTTCTGCAGACGACCCCAGACGACCCAGTAAAGATGGAAGAGGAGCAACAACGACTCCAGTCTGTCCCACCAACATCGGTCTACCCAGGATGGACCCCAGGACGGACGGACCCCAATGGACCCCAGGTCGCTTGTCAAAGACCCATGGGAGAAAGAGAGAGAGAAGAGAGAGAGAAGAAAGAAGAGAGAAGAAGAAGAAGAGAAGAAGAAGAGAAGAGAGAAGAAGAAGAAGAAGATAAGACAAGCTGAGTGAGACACGATGCCTCGTGTCCCTTGCTGGTGTCAGCATCATTGCATGGAGCGTAATTGCAAGACAGGATCGTTTGCCTTAACTGGCCGCCCCTCCTGCAAGCATGTTGCTCTGTTGAGTGATTCTTCCTGTGTCGTGCGGACTTGATGTGGCTGTCAGAAGTAGCTCTCTGAAGGAGGCGTGCTGGAGCAACAGGGAGGAAGAAGAGTAGGATGGGATTTCTACTGTTGGCAACTATATGAAGGTCTCGAAACTTGTAGTCCCTATAGCTGTGAAGAACCCCAATATACGTCTCTCATGGTGACTGACGTAGGGCCAATTACAGATCAGCTGGGACAACCGAATTCCACGGTCCTGTGCGCAGTTCAAGTAGTAACGGCTTTCGGGTTGACCAAGGGTTGTTGTGCGTTAACGACGGAGAAGCGACGGAGGCAGTTGTGTTGAAGAAATGTGGTACAGGATTATCTACAAGACCAAGCAGTGACGTCGCCCAGCCAGAGACAATGGACGTCTGTCTACATATTTCATTTTTTAGAGTAGGATGATGTATATTTGTTTAGCTAGGATGTATTCTTTTCGTTAATAAAGTTGTCGCACACAGCTAGCTTGCTTTAGCAGTGTTGCAAAAACTTTATTTTCGGGGAGAAGGGGAGATGTAACACTGTAAAAGTGTTTGGTTTAGGTTAATACATACATAGAGTACATGAGTCACAGACAAGGATCTGAGAGGCGCCAGTTGTCTGCCTGAGATCTCACACCTCTAACCGTTAATGACCCCAAGTGACCTGAGGTCAGATCATGAGAATTTCACCTTGCTTCCGCTAAGCGTATAATTGGAGCCGGGTAGCCTTCAAACATGCCGACGTTTAAGGAGTGGCTTGGTAGTGCCGGAGGCTATCTACTTGTGGGCGGAGTTAGCTACTAGGTTCCCCAATATAAACTCGGAGAGCTATCCAGCATAAAGCATTAACAGACAGAACGGCAGTCAGGATTGCAGAAGAGACGGCCTAGCAGGAAGGCTGTCGGCCGGCAGGGCGGGAGTCTCTGTCAACTACAGACCCCCCCCCCCCCTCTATCCAGCTATAGGCAGAGACACTTGGTGAGTGAACAGTAAGGTGACTTGTCGTGTTTTACAAGTGTTGTGTGATGATCAGGGGCAGTCAAGTTGTAGGGTTCTCGAATTCTTGGATGATGACTCACTTTGCATATTAAACTGGAACATTTTAATTGAATTGCTAAATTATGATACTTCATGTGAAATATAATTATGAATTTATTATTTAAATTGTGTTTAACTTTGTTCCCTAGAGATTTTGAGTTGAGGTGAGAAAGCCTCTGTAGTTACTGGTTTCATGGTTTAGAATGAGTACATGATAAAGATGGGACCATACTAATAATGATCTCATGATAACATCTTTTGAGAATATTGTGATACAGGCAAGTTCCATTCCTTGTCTTGTATGTAATGATCATGAATGGATGGTGGCAGCATTTCGTCTTCTACTATCTACTCTTCTACTTCTACTATCTACTCTTCTACTTCTACCTATCTACACCTCTCCCTCCACCCCTCTCTAAACTCTCACTTTCAACTAATGACCCTCCTCGCTCCTCCCACCTCTCTACCTCTCACCCCAAACCCTCACTAATTACTTCACTATTCATTTCTTTCCTTTCGTTTTCTCTTATACGTTTGTGGCAATGATTCTGTATTCTAGAGTTCTCTCTAGAGTTTCGGGTAACTGATCAAGTTACGGCGCCTTGTAGTCTTAGCACCTAGGTAGTCAAATACCTAGGTTACAAGGTGTTGAACGAGAGAGGTTGCCTTAGGAACTCTGGGGGTGCTCTAGAATAGTTAGCTAACTGGGGACGGGATAACGGACTAGAGAGAGCTGTTTCCCCCGGCCTCGTTAGTTAACTGGGGGGTGGAATAATGGACAAGATAGAGCTATTTCCCCCACCCCCCGTTACACGTACCTAATAGCCAGAACGCACTTCTCAGCCTACTATTCAAGGCCCGATTTGCCTAATAAGCCAAGTTTTCATGAATTAATGTTTTTTCGTCTACCTAACCTACCTAACCTAACCTAACCTAGCTTTTTTTGGCTACCTAACCTAACCTTACCTATAAATATAGGTTAGGTTAGGTTAGGTAGGGTTGGTTAGGTTCGGTCATATATCTACGTTAATTTTAACTCCAATAAAAAAAAATTGACCTCATACATAGAGAAAAGGGTTGCTTTATCATTTCATAAGAAAAAAACTATAGTAAATATATTAATTCAGGAAAACTTGGCTTATTAGGCAAATCGGGCCTTGAATAGTAGGCTGAGAAGTGAGTTCTGGCTACTAGGTACGACATATATATATATATATATATATATATATATATATATATATATATATATATATATATATATATATATATATATATGTCGTACCTAGTAGCCAGAACTCACTTCTCAGCCTACTATTCAAGGCCCGATTTGCCTAATAAGCCAAGTTTTCCTGAATTAATATATTTACTATAATTTTTTCTTATGAAATGATAAAGCAACCCTTTTCTCTATGTATGAGGTCAATTTTTTTTATTGGAGTTAAAATTAACGTAGATATATGACCGAACCTAACCAACCCTACCTAACCTAACCTAACCTATATTTATAGGTAAGGTAAGGTTAGGTAGCCAAAAAAAGCTAGGTTAGGTTAGGTTAGGTAGGTTAGGTAGACGAAAAAACATTAATTCATGAAAACTTGGCTTATTAGGCAAATCGGGCCTTGAATAGTAGGCTGAGAAGTGCGTTCTGGCTATTAGGTACGACATATATATATATATATATATATATATATATATATATATATATATATATATATGTCGTACCTAGTAGCCAGAACTCACTTCTCAGCCTACTATGCAAGGCCCGATTTGCCTAATAAGCCAAGTTTTCCTGAAAAAATATATTTTCTCTAATTTTTTTCTTATGAAATGATAAAGCTTCCAATTTCATTATGTATGAGGTCAAATTTTTTTTATTGGAGTTAAAATTAACGTAGATATATGACCGAACCTAACCAACCCCACCTAACCTAACCTAACCTATTTCTATAGGTTAGGTTAGGTTAGGTAGCACAAAAAGTTAGGTTAGGTTAGGTTAGGTAGGTTAGGTAGTCGAAAAGCAATTAATTCATGAAAACTTGGCTTATTAGGCAAATCGGGCCTTGCATAGTAGGCTGAGAAGTGCGTTCTGGCTATTAGGTACGACATATATATATATATATATATATATATATATATATATATATATATATATATATATATATATATATATATATAGACATATATATATATATAGCCAGAACGCACTTCTGTGCCTACTATGCATGGCCCGATTTGCCTAATAAGCCAAGTTTTCATGAAAAAATTGTTTATATATATATATTATATATATATATATATATATATATATTATATAACTTTAGAACACTTTCCCACCAGGAGACTCGAACCCTAGCCAGCACAGAAGCCTTCCAGCAACTGGCATAACAGGTACGCCTTAACCCGCTCCACCACCCTGCTCAGACCCTTAAAAGAGATGGTAATTTCGGAGTATTTAAATACACCAAAGATCACCACCTCCCAAGAGCACTAGAGCAAGTGAGGGGTCATTTAGACGTTAATTTCATCAAGTCCCTGTTAATATGGGAAGACACAGTGTCTATGCTTAAGGCACAACTCTCCTAAACACGAGAGTGAAGTATACAACTTTAGAACACTTTCCCACCAGGAGACTCGAACCCTAGCCAGCACAGAAGCCTTCCAGCAACTGGCATAACAGGTACGCCTTAACCCGCTCCACCACCCGCTCAGACCCTTAAAAGAGATGGTAATTTCGGAGTATTTAAATACACCAAAGATCACCACCTCCCAAGAGCACTAGAGCAAGTGAGGGGTCATTTAGACGTTAATTTCATCAAGTCCCTGTTAATATGGGAAGACACAGTGTCTATGCTTAAGGCACAACTCTCCTAAACACGAGAGTGAAGTATACAACTTTAGAACACTTTCCCACCAGGAGACTCGAACCCTAGCCAGCACAGAAGCCTTCCAGCAACTGGCATAACAGGTACGCCTTAACCCGCTCCACCACCTGCTCAGACCCTTAAAAGAGATGGTAATTTCGGAGTATTTAAATACACCAAAGATCACCACCTCCCAAGAGCACTAGAGCAAGTGAGGGGTCATTTAGACGTTAATTTCATCAAGTCCCTGTTAATATGGGAAGACACAGTGTCTATGCTTAAGGCACAACTCTCCTAAACACGAGAGTGAAGTATACAACTTTAGAACACTTTCCCACCAGGAGACTCGAACCCTAGCCAGCACAGAAGCCTTCCAGCAACTGGCATAACAGGTACGCCTTAACCCGCTCCACCACCTGCTCAGACCCTTAAAAGAGATGGTAATTTCGGAGTATTTAAATACACCAAAGATCACCACCTCCCAAGAGCACTAGAGCAAGTGAGGGGTCATTTAGACGTTAATTTCATCAAGTCCCTGTTAATATGGGAAGACACAGTGTCTATGCTTAAGGCACAACTCTCCTAAACACGAGAGTGAAGTATACAACTTTAGAACACTTTCCCACCAGGAGACTCGAACCCTAGCCAGCACAGAAGCCTTCCAGCAACTGGCATAACAGGTACGCCTTAACCCGCTCCACCACCCGCTCAGACCCTTAAAAGAGATGGTAATTTCGGAGTATTTAAATACACCAAAGATCACCACCTCCCAAGAGCACTAGAGCAAGTGAGGGGTCATTTAGACGTTAATTTCATCAAGTCCCTGTTAATATGGGAAGACACAGTGTCTATGCTTAAGGCACAACTCTCCTAAACACGAGAGTGAAGTATACAACTTTAGAACACTTTCCCACCAGGAGACTCGAACCCTAGCCAGCACAGAAGCCTTCCAGCAACTGGCATAACAGGTACGCCTTAACCCGCTCCACCACCCGCTCAGACCCTTAAAAGAGATGGTAATTTCGGAGTATTTAAATACACCAAAGATCACCACCTCCCAAGAGCACTAGAGCAAGTGAGGGGTCATTTAGACGTTAATTTCATCAAGTCCCTGTTAATATGGGAAGACACAGTGTCTATGCTTAAGGCACAACTCTCCTAAACACGAGAGTGAAGTATACAACTTTAGAACACTTTCCCACCAGGAGACTCGAACCCTAGCCAGCACAGAAGCCTTCCAGCAACTGGCATAACAGGTACGCCTTAACCCGCTCCACCACCTGCTCAGACCCTTAAAAGAGATGGTAATTTCGGAGTATTTAAATACACCAAAGATCACCACCTCCCAAGAGCACTAGAGCAAGTGAGGGGTCATTTAGACGTTAATTTCATCAAGTCCCTGTTAATATGGGAAGACACAGTGTCTATGCTTAAGGCACAACTCTCCTAAACACGAGAGTGAAGTATACAACTTTAGAACACTTTCCCACCAGGAGACTCGAACCCTAGCCAGCACAGAAGCCTTCCAGCAACTGGCATAACAGGTACGCCTTAACCCGCTCCACCACCTGCTCAGACCCTTAAAAGAGATGGTAATTTCGGAGTATTTAAATACACCAAAGATCACCACCTCCCAAGAGCACTAGAGCAAGTGAGGGGTCATTTAGACGTTAATTTCATCAAGTCCCTGTTAATATGGGAAGACACAGTGTCTATGCTTAAGGCACAACTCTCCTAAACACGAGAGTGAAGTATACAACTTTAGAACACTTTCCCACCAGGAGACTCGAACCCTAGCCAGCACAGAAGCCTTCCAGCAACTGGCATAACAGGTACGCCTTAACCCGCTCCACCACCTGCTCAGACCCTTAAAAGAGATGGTAATTTCGGAGTATTTAAATACACCAAAGATCACCACCTCCCAAGAGCACTAGAGCAAGTGAGGGGTCATTTAGACGTTAATTTCATCAAGTCCCTGTTAATATGGGAAGACACAGTGTCTATGCTTAAGGCACAACTCTCCTAAACACGAGAGTGAAGTATACAACTTTAGAACACTTTCCCACCAGGAGACTCGAACCCTAGCCAGCACAGAAGCCTTCCAGCAACTGGCATAACAGGTACGCCTTAACCCGCTCCACCACCTGCTCAGACCCTTAAAAGAGATGGTAATTTCGGAGTATTTAAATACACCAAAGATCACCACCTCCCAAGAGCACTAGAGCAAGTGAGGGGTCATTTAGACGTTAATTTCATCAAGTCCCTGTTAATATGGGAAGACACAGTGTCTATGCTTAAGGCACAACTCTCCTAAACACGAGAGTGAAGTATACAACTTTAGAACACTTTCCCACCAGGAGACTCGAACCCTAGCCAGCACAGAAGCCTTCCAGCAACTGGCATAACAGGTACGCCTTAACCCGCTCCACCACCTGCTCAGACCCTTAAAAGAGATGGTAATTTCGGAGTATTTAAATACACCAAAGATCACCACCTCCCAAGAGCACTAGAGCAAGTGAGGGGTCATTTAGACGTTAATTTCATCAAGTCCCTGTTAATATGGGAAGACACAGTGTCTATGCTTAAGGCACAACTCTCCTAAACACGAGAGTGAAGTATACAACTTTAGAACACTTTCCCACCAGGAGAAATTACCATCTCTTTTAAGGGTCTGAGCAGGTGGTGGAGCGGGTTAAGGCGTACCTGTTATGCCAGTTGCTGGAAGGCTTCTGTGCTGGCTAGGGTTCGAGTCTCCTGGTGGGAAAGTGTTCTAAAGTTGTATACTTCACTCTCGTGTTTAGGAGAGTTGTGCCTTAAGCATAGACACTGTGTCTTCCCATATTAACAGGGACTTGATGAAATTAACGTCTAAATGACCCCTCACTTGCTCTAGTGCTCTTGGGAGGTGGTGATCTTTGGTGTATTTAAATACTCCGAAATTACCATCTCTTTTAAGGGTCTGAGCGGGTGGTGGAGCGGGTTAAGGCGTACCTGTTATGCCAGTTGCTGGAAGGCTTCTGTGCTGGCTAGGGTTCGAGTCTCCTGGTGGGAAAGTGTTCTAAAGTTGTATACTTCACTCTCGTGTTTAGGAGAGTTGTGCCTTAAGCATAGACACTGTGTCTTCCCATATTAACAGGGACTTGATGAAATTAACGTCTAAATGACCCCTCACTTGCTCTAGTGCTCTTGGGAGGTGGTGATCTTTGGTGTATTTAAATACTCCGAAATTACCATCTCTTTTAAGGGTCTGAGCGGGTGGTGGAGCGGGTTAAGGCGTACCTGTTATGCCAGTTGCTGGAAGGCTTCTGTGCTGGCTAGGGTTCGAGTCTCCTGGTGGGAAAGTGTTCTAAAGTTGTATACTTCACTCTCGTGTTTAGGAGAGTTGTGCCTTAAGCATAGACACTGTGTCTTCCCATATTAACAGGGACTTGATGAAATTAACGTCTAAATGACCCCTCACTTGCTCTAGTGCTCTTGGGAGGTGGTGATCTTTGGTGTATTTAAATACTCCGAAATTACCATCTCTTTTAAGGGTCTGAGCGGGTGGTGGAGCGGGTTAAGGCGTACCTGTTATGCCAGTTGCTGGAAGGCTTCTGTGCTGGCTAGGGTTCGAGTCTCCTGGTGGGAAAGTGTTCTAAAGTTGTATACTTCACTCTCGTGTTTAGGAGAGTTGTGCCTTAAGCATAGACACTGTGTCTTCCCATATTAACAGGGACTTGATGAAATTAACGTCTAAATGACCCCTCACTTGCTCTAGTGCTCTTGGGAGGTGGTGATCTTTGGTGTATTTAAATACTCCGAAATTACCATCTCTTTTAAGGGTCTGAGCGGGTGGTGGAGCGGGTTAAGGCGTACCTGTTATGCCAGTTGCTGGAAGGCTTCTGTGCTGGCTAGGGTTCGAGTCTCCTGGTGGGAAAGTGTTCTAAAGTTGTATACTTCACTCTCGTGTTTAGGAGAGTTGTGCCTTAAGCATAGACACTGTGTCTTCCCATATTAACAGGGACTTGATGAAATTAACGTCTAAATGACCCCTCACTTGCTCTAGTGCTCTTGGGAGGTGGTGATCTTTGGTGTATTTAAATACTCCGAAATTACCATCTCTTTTAAGGGTCTGAGCGGGTGGTGGAGCGGGTTAAGGCGTACCTGTTATGCCAGTTGCTGGAAGGCTTCTGTGCTGGCTAGGGTTCGAGTCTCCTGGTGGGAAAGTGTTCTAAAGTTGTATACTTCACTCTCGTGTTTAGGAGAGTTGTGCCTTAAGCATAGACACTGTGTCTTCCCATATTAACAGGGACTTGATGAAATTAACGTCTAAATGACCCCTCACTTGCTCTAGTGCTCTTGGGAGGTGGTGATCTTTGGTGTATTTAAATACTCCGAAATTACCATCTCTTTTAAGGGTCTGAGCAGGTGGTGGAGCGGGTTAAGGCGTACCTGTTATGCCAGTTGCTGGAAGGCTTCTGTGCTGGCTAGGGTTCGAGTCTCCTGGTGGGAAAGTGTTCTAAAGTTGTATACTTCACTCTCGTGTTTAGGAGAGTTGTGCCTTAAGCATAGACACTGTGTCTTCCCATATTAACAGGGACTTGATGAAATTAACGTCTAAATGACCCCTCACTTGCTCTAGTGCTCTTGGGAGGTGGTGATCTTTGGTGTATTTAAATACTCCGAAATTACCATCTCTTTTAAGGGTCTGAGCGGGTGGTGGAGCGGGTTAAGGCGTACCTGTTATGCCAGTTGCTGGAAGGCTTCTGTGCTGGCTAGGGTTCGAGTCTCCTGGTGGGAAAGTGTTCTAAAGTTGTATACTTCACTCTCGTGTTTAGGAGAGTTGTGCCTTAAGCATAGACACTGTGTCTTCCCATATTAACAGGGACTTGATGAAATTAACGTCTAAATGACCCCTCACTTGCTCTAGTGCTCTTGGGAGGTGGTGATCTTTGGTGTATTTAAATACTCCGAAATTACCATCTCTTTTAAGGGTCTGAGCAGGTGGTGGAGCGGGTTAAGGCGTACCTGTTATGCCAGTTGCTGGAAGGCTTCTGTGCTGGCTAGGGTTCGAGTCTCCTGGTGGGAAAGTGTTCTAAAGTTGTATACTTCACTCTCGTGTTTAGGAGAGTTGTGCCTTAAGCATAGACACTGTGTCTTCCCATATTAACAGGGACTTGATGAAATTAACGTCTAAATGACCCCTCACTTGCTCTAGTGCTCTTGGGAGGTGGTGATCTTTGGTGTATTTAAATACTCCGAAATTACCATCTCTTTTAAGGGTCTGAGCGGGTGGTGGAGCGGGTTAAGGCGTACCTGTTATGCCAGTTGCTGGAAGGCTTCTGTGCTGGCTAGGGTTCGAGTCTCCTGGTGGGAAAGTGTTCTAAAGTTGTATACTTCACTCTCGTGTTTAGGAGAGTTGTGCCTTAAGCATAGACACTGTGTCTTCCCATATTAACAGGGACTTGATGAAATTAACGTCTAAATGACCCCTCACTTGCTCTAGTGCTCTTGGGAGGTGGTGATCTTTGGTGTATTTAAATACTCCGAAATTACCATCTCTTTTAAGGGTCTGAGCGGGTGGTGGAGCGGGTTAAGGCGTACCTGTTATGCCAGTTGCTGGAAGGCTTCTGTGCTGGCTAGGGTTCGAGTCTCCTGGTGGGAAAGTGTTCTAAAGTTGTATACTTCACTCTCGTGTTTAGGAGAGTTGTGCCTTAAGCATAGACACTGTGTCTTCCCATATTAACAGGGACTTGATGAAATTAACGTCTAAATGACCCCTCACTTGCTCTAGTGCTCTTGGGAGGTGGTGATCTTTGGTGTATTTAAATACTCCGAAATTACCATCTCTTTTAAGGGTCTGAGCAGGTGGTGGAGCGGGTTAAGGCGTACCTGTTATGCCAGTTGCTGGAAGGCTTCTGTGCTGGCTAGGGTTCGAGTCTCCTGGTGGGAAAGTGTTCTAAAGTTGTATACTTCACTCTCGTGTTTAGGAGAGTTGTGCCTTAAGCATAGACACTGTGTCTTCCCATATTAACAGGGACTTGATGAAATTAACGTCTAAATGACCCCTCACTTGCTCTAGTGCTCTTGGGAGGTGGTGATCTTTGGTGTATTTAAATACTCCGAAATTACCATCTCTTTTAAGGGTCTGAGCAGGTGGTGGAGCGGGTTAAGGCGTACCTGTTATGCCAGTTGCTGGAAGGCTTCTGTGCTGGCTAGGGTTCGAGTCTCCTGGTGGGAAAGTGTTCTAAAGTTGTATACTTCACTCTCGTGTTTAGGAGAGTTGTGCCTTAAGCATAGACACTGTGTCTTCCCATATTAACAGGGACTTGATGAAATTAACGTCTAAATGACCCCTCACTTGCTCTAGTGCTCTTGGGAGGTGGTGATCTTTGGTGTATTTAAATACTCCGAAATTACCATCTCTTTTAAGGGTCTGAGCGGGTGGTGGAGCGGGTTAAGGCGTACCTGTTATGCCAGTTGCTGGAAGGCTTCTGTGCTGGCTAGGGTTCGAGTCTCCTGGTGGGAAAGTGTTCTAAAGTTGTATACTTCACTCTCGTGTTTAGGAGAGTTGTGCCTTAAGCATAGACACTGTGTCTTCCCATATTAACAGGGACTTGATGAAATTAACGTCTAAATGACCCCTCACTTGCTCTAGTGCTCTTGGGAGGTGGTGATCTTTGGTGTATTTAAATACTCCGAAATTACCATCTCTTTTAAGGGTCTGAGCGGGTGGTGGAGCGGGTTAAGGCGTACCTGTTATGCCAGTTGCTGGAAGGCTTCTGTGCTGGCTAGGGTTCGAGTCTCCTGGTGGGAAAGTGTTCTAAAGTTGTATACTTCACTCTCGTGTTTAGGAGAGTTGTGCCTTAAGCATAGACACTGTGTCTTCCCATATTAACAGGGACTTGATGAAATTAACGTCTAAATGACCCCTCACTTGCTCTAGTGCTCTTGGGAGGTGGTGATCTTTGGTGTATTTAAATACTCCGAAATTACCATCTCTTTTAAGGGTCTGAGCAGGTGGTGGAGCGGGTTAAGGCGTACCTGTTATGCCAGTTGCTGGAAGGCTTCTGTGCTGGCTAGGGTTCGAGTCTCCTGGTGGGAAAGTGTTCTAAAGTTGTATACTTCACTCTCGTGTTTAGGAGAGTTGTGCCTTAAGCATAGACACTGTGTCTTCCCATATTAACAGGGACTTGATGAAATTAACGTCTAAATGACCCCTCACTTGCTCTAGTGCTCTTGGGAGGTGGTGATCTTTGGTGTATTTAAATACTCCGAAATTACCATCTCTTTTAAGGGTCTGAGCGGGTGGTGGAGCGGGTTAAGGCGTACCTGTTATGCCAGTTGCTGGAAGGCTTCTGTGCTGGCTAGGGTTCGAGTCTCCTGGTGGGAAAGTGTTCTAAAGTTGTATACTTCACTCTCGTGTTTAGGAGAGTTGTGCCTTAAGCATAGACACTGTGTCTTCCCATATTAACAGGGACTTGATGAAATTAACGTCTAAATGACCCCTCACTTGCTCTAGTGCTCTTGGGAGGTGGTGATCTTTGGTGTATTTAAATACTCCGAAATTACCATCTCTTTTAAGGGTCTGAGCGGGTGGTGGAGCGGGTTAAGGCGTACCTGTTATGCCAGTTGCTGGAAGGCTTCTGTGCTGGCTAGGGTTCGAGTCTCCTGGTGGGAAAGTGTTCTAAAGTTGTATACTTCACTCTCGTGTTTAGGAGAGTTGTGCCTTAAGCATAGACACTGTGTCTTCCCATATTAACAGGGACTTGATGAAATTAACGTCTAAATGACCCCTCACTTGCTCTAGTGCTCTTGGGAGGTGGTGATCTTTGGTGTATTTAAATACTCCGAAATTACCATCTCTTTTAAGGGTCTGAGCGGGTGGTGGAGCGGGTTAAGGCGTACCTGTTATGCCAGTTGCTGGAAGGCTTCTGTGCTGGCTAGGGTTCGAGTCTCCTGGTGGGAAAGTGTTCTAAAGTTGTATACTTCACTCTCGTGTTTAGGAGAGTTGTGCCTTAAGCATAGACACTGTGTCTTCCCATATTAACAGGGACTTGATGAAATTAACGTCTAAATGACCCCTCACTTGCTCTAGTGCTCTTGGGAGGTGGTGATCTTTGGTGTATTTAAATACTCCGAAATTACCATCTCTTTTAAGGGTCTGAGTGGGTGGTGGAGCGGGTTAAGGCGTACCTGTTATGCCAGTTGCTGGAAGGCTTCTGTGCTGGCTAGGGTTCGAGTCTCCTGGTGGGAAAGTGTTCTAAAGTTGTATACTTCACTCTCGTGTTTAGGAGAGTTGTGCCTTAAGCATAGACACTGTGTCTTCCCATATTAACAGGGACTTGATGAAATTAACGTCTAAATGACCCCTCACTTGCTCTAGTGCTCTTGGGAGGTGGTGATCTTTGGTGTATTTAAATACTCCGAAATTACCATCTCTTTTAAGGGTCTGAGTGGGTGGTGGAGCGGGTTAAGGCGTACCTGTTATGCCAGTTGCTGGAAGGCTTCTGTGCTGGCTAGGGTTCGAGTCTCCTGGTGGGAAAGTGTTCTAAAGTTGTATACTTCACTCTCGTGTTTAGGAGAGTTGTGCCTTAAGCATAGACACTGTGTCTTCCCATATTAACAGGGACTTGATGAAATTAACGTCTAAATGACCCCTCACTTGCTCTAGTGCTCTTGGGAGGTGGTGATCTTTGGTGTATTTAAATACTCCGAAATTACCATCTCTTTTAAGGGTCTGAGCAGGTGGTGGAGCGGGTTAAGGCGTACCTGTTATGCCAGTTGCTGGAAGGCTTCTGTGCTGGCTAGGGTTCGAGTCTCCTGGTGGGAAAGTGTTCTAAAGTTGTATACTTCACTCTCGTGTTTAGGAGAGTTGTGCCTTAAGCATAGACACTGTGTCTTCCCATATTAACAGGGACTTGATGAAATTAACGTCTAAATGACCCCTCACTTGCTCTAGTGCTCTTGGGAGGTGGTGATCTTTGGTGTATTTAAATACTCCGAAATTACCATCTCTTTTAAGGGTCTGAGCAGGTGGTGGAGCGGGTTAAGGCGTACCTGTTATGCCAGTTGCTGGAAGGCTTCTGTGCTGGCTAGGGTTCGAGTCTCCTGGTGGGAAAGTGTTCTAAAGTTGTATACTTCACTCTCGTGTTTAGGAGAGTTGTGCCTTAAGCATAGACACTGTGTCTTCCCATATTAACAGGGACTTGATGAAATTAACGTCTAAATGACCCCTCACTTGCTCTAGTGCTCTTGGGAGGTGGTGATCTTTGGTGTATTTAAATACTCCGAAATTACCATCTCTTTTAAGGGTCTGAGCAGGTGGTGGAGCGGGTTAAGGCGTACCTGTTATGCCAGTTGCTGGAAGGCTTCTGTGCTGGCTAGGGTTCGAGTCTCCTGGTGGGAAAGTGTTCTAAAGTTGTATACTTCACTCTCGTGTTTAGGAGAGTTGTGCCTTAAGCATAGACACTGTGTCTTCCCATATTAACAGGGACTTGATGAAATTAACGTCTAAATGACCCCTCACTTGCTCTAGTGCTCTTGGGAGGTGGTGATCTTTGGTGTATTTAAATACTCCGAAATTACCATCTCTTTTAAGGGTCTGAGCAGGTGGTGGAGCGGGTTAAGGCGTACCTGTTATGCCAGTTGCTGGAAGGCTTCTGTGCTGGCTAGGGTTCGAGTCTCCTGGTGGGAAAGTGTTCTAAAGTTGTATACTTCACTCTCGTGTTTAGGAGAGTTGTGCCTTAAGCATAGACACTGTGTCTTCCCATATTAACAGGGACTTGATGAAATTAACGTCTAAATGACCCCTCACTTGCTCTAGTGCTCTTGGGAGGTGGTGATCTTTGGTGTATTTAAATACTCCGAAATTACCATCTCTTTTAAGGGTCTGAGCAGGTGGTGGAGCGGGTTAAGGCGTACCTGTTATGCCAGTTGCTGGAAGGCTTCTGTGCTGGCTAGGGTTCGAGTCTCCTGGTGGGAAAGTGTTCTAAAGTTGTATACTTCACTCTCGTGTTTAGGAGAGTTGTGCCTTAAGCATAGACACTGTGTCTTCCCATATTAACAGGGACTTGATGAAATTAACGTCTAAATGACCCCTCACTTGCTCTAGTGCTCTTGGGAGGTGGTGATCTTTGGGGTATTTAAATACTCCGAAATTACCATCTCTTTTAAGGGTCTGAGCAGGTGGTGGAGCGGGTTAAGGCGTACCTGTTATGCCAGTTGCTGGAAGGCTTCTGTGCTGGCTAGGGTTCGAGTCTCCTGGTGGGAAAGTGTTCTAAAGTTGTATACTTCACTCTCGTGTTTAGGAGAGTTGTGCCTTAAGCATAGACACTGTGTCTTCCCATATTAACAGGGACTTGATGAAATTAACGTCTAAATGACCCCTCACTTGCTCTAGTGCTCTTGGGAGGTGGTGATCTTTGGGGTATTTAAATACTCCGAAATTACCATCTCTTTTAAGGGTCTGAGCAGGTGGTGGAGCGGGTTAAGGCGTACCTGTTATGCCAGTTGCTGGAAGGCTTCTGTTCTGGCTAGGGTTCGAGTCTCCTGGTGGGAAAGTGTTCTAAAGTTGTATACTTCACTCTCGTGTTTAGGAGAGTTGTGCCATATATATATATATATATATATATATATATATATATATATATATATATATATATATATATATATGTCGTACCTAGTAGCCAGAACGCACTTCTCTGCCTACTATGCATGGCCCGATTTGCCTAATAAGCCAAGTTTTCATGAATTGTTTTTCGACTACCTAACCTACGTAACCTAACCTAACTTTTTCCGCTACCTAATCTAACCTAACCTATAAAGATAGGTTAGGTTAGGTTCGGTCATATACCTACGTTAATTTTAAATCCAATAAAAAAAATTGACCTCATACATAATGATATGGGTAGCTTAATCATTATATAAGAAAAAAATAGAGAAAATATAATAATTCAGAAAAACGTGTCTTATTAGGCAAATCGGGCCTTGCATAGTAGGCCGAGTACGACGTTCTGGCTATTAGGTACAACAGATATGTATGTATATATATATATATATATATATATATATATATATATATATATATATATATATATATATATATATATATATATATATATATATATATATATATATTAGTATATTTTGGTAGCAGTCTTTCCTGTAGACATATATTATTAAATATGACCGAAAAAGTAAGATTAATAATTCTAACACGAATTTTCTCAATCTTTCGTACATTACGCTTCACTGTTGGAGGTAAATCAAAAATCACTTCTCCAAAATTCATTTTTATTTCTAGTCTGACGCGACACGGGCGCGTTTCGTAAAACTTATTACATTTTCAAAGACTTCACAAATACACAACTGATTAGAACTAACGTATCTCTGCTATTATATCTACATTTGAGTGAGGTGGGAGGGATGATGTGGCATATAATGATGTGGCATTAGGGGATATTAATAGGGTATTAAAAGTATCAACACAAGACAGAACAGAAACAATGGGTATTGAATAGAAATGTTTGTAGAAAGCCTATTGGTCCATATTTCTTGATGCTTCTATATTGGAGCGGAGTCTTGAGGTGGGTAGAATATAGTTGTGCAATAATTGGCTGTTGATTGCTGGTGTTGACTTTTTGATGTGTAGTGCCTCGCAAACGTCAAGCCGCCTGCTATCGCTGTATCTATCGATGATTTCTGTGTTGTTTACTAGGATTTCTCTGGCGATGGTTTGGTTATGGGAAGAGATTATATGTTCCTTAATGGAGCCCTGTTGCTTATGCATCGTTAAACGCCTAGAAAGAGATGTTGTTGTCTTGCCTATATACTGGGTTTTTTGGAGCTTACAGTCCCCAAGTGGGCATTTGAAGGCATAGACGACGTTAGTCTCTTTTAAAGCGTTCTGTTTTGTGTCTGGAGAGTTTCTCATGAGTAGGCTGGCCGTTTTTTTCTGGTTTTATAGTAAATCGTCAGTTGTATCCTCTGATTTTTGTCTGTAGGGATAACGTTTCTATTAACAATATCTTTCAGGACCCTTTCCTCCGTTTTATGAGCTGTGGAAAAGAAGTTCCTGTAAAATAGTCTAATAGGGGGTATAGGTGTTGTGTTAGTTGTCTCTTCAGAGGTTGCATGGCTTTTCACTTTCCTTCTTATGATGTCTTCGATGAAACCATTGGAGAAGCCGTTATTGACTAGAACCTGTCTTACCCTACAGAGTTCTTCGTCGACTTGCTTCCATTCTGAGCTGTGGCTGAGAGCACGGTCGACGTATGCGTTAACAACACTCCTCTTGTACCTGTCAGGGCAGTCGCTGTTGGCATTTAGGCACATTCCTATGTTTGTTTCCTTAGTGTAGACTGCAGTGTGGAAACCTCCGCCTTTTTCCATGACTGTTACATCTAGAAAAGGCAGCTTCCCATCCTTTTCCGTCTCGTAAGTGAAACGCAGCACGGAACTCTGCTCAAATGCCTCCTTCAGCTCCTGCAGATGTCTGACATCAGGTACCTGTGTAAAAATGTCGTCAACATACCTGCAGTATATGGCCGGTTTCAAGTTCATGTCGACTAAGACTTTTTGCTCGATGGTACCCATGTAGAAGTTTGCAAACAGGACACCTAGGGGAGAACCCATGGCGACCCCATCTACTTGCTTATACATGTGCCCATCCGGGCTCAAGAAGGGTGCCTCTTTAGTACAAGCTTGGAGTAGTTTCCTCAGAGTTTTAGCAGAGATACGTTAGTTCTAATCAGTTGTGTATTTGTGAAGTCTTTGAAAATGTAATAAGTTTTACGAAACGGGCCCGTGTCGCGTCAGACTAGAAATAAAAATGAATTTTGGAGAAGTGATTTTTGATTTACCTCCAACAGTGAAGCGTAATGTACGAAAGATTGAGAAAATTCGTGTTAGAATTATTAATCTTACTTTTTCGTCATATTTAATAATATATATATATATATATATATATATATATATATATATATATATATATATATATATATATATATATATATATATATATATATATATATATATATATATGCGAACATGCCTGAATGGTCCCTAGGACTATATTCAACTGAAAACTCACACCCCAGAAGTGACTCGAACCCATACTGCCAGTAGCAATGCAACTGGTATGTATAGGACGCCTTAATCCACTTGACCATCACGACCGGACAAAAACTGATGGTAGCCGGGGCTATTTAGCCCATCAGCCCGCCGGCACTCTGATGGTAATCTTGGGCATAGCATTTTATCAAATCACCTCATTCTTTGGGGAACACAAATGCGAACAAGCTTAAATGGTTCCCAATACTTTACGCAACTGAAAACTCACACTCATGGGTTCGAGTCACTTCTTGGGTGATAGTTTTCAGTTGCATATAGTTCCCGAACCCATAAGTGCGGGACCGGGACGTCCACCTCCCGAGGGTCGTGCGTCCCAGGCTCTGCTTCAGGAGGCAGGGGTCGTTCATACCCTTGATGGGGTGGTTCTTCTCCGGCCCCGACTACGGCTGTCTCCGGGGTTGGAGGTCCCTGTGCCCTTCTTCACCACCTTCGAGGTCAACCCCGGAACTCACAGTTCCTGCGACGGCGCTGGAACCAATCGTACTGGCCTATGCCTTTCCATTGGAGACTTTCAGCGCTGTGGAGAGGGAGGACCTGTTGCCTGGGTAACAGCTTCTCCCCCGAATCAACCTACCCTGGCTTTGCGCCCTGGTGAGGCCACTCAAGACCGACAACCAGAGAGCAACTCTATAGTCTCCTGAGACAGATGGATGCCAACTACAATTAGAACTTAAACCTATTACATCCGGACCTTAGCCAAGCCTTGACACTTTGCCCTTGGCAAGGCCTTCACATCTTGTTCCCTCAAGCTGGTGATCATTCTTCACATCTGGCAATAGTAGTCGTGTGGGATCTTCGTGTTTTCTTGGAAACGGTAGCGTGTCCTGAACGTGTTTTATTCGTCTGAAGGTGTTTGTCAGCGTCAGGTCCGGGTCATTAAACACCGGAGATACCCTTCACATCCGGTCGTCTCTCCCTGTTTTATTACACAGGGAAGGGGAGCGCTGCCAGCTCTGTAATCCTATTATTTCGAACCGTTTTACAGGTTATATATATATATATATATATATATATATATATATATATATATATATATATATATATATATATATATATATATATATATATGTCGTACCTAGTAGCCAGAACGCACTTCTCAGCCTACTATGCAAGGCCCGATTTGCCTAATAAGCCAAGTTTTCATGAATTAATATATTTTCTCAATTTGTTTTCTTATGAAATGATAAAGCTACCCATTTCATTATGTATGAGGTCAATTTTTTTTATTGGAGTTAAAATTAACGTAGATATATGACCGAACCTAACCAACCCTACCTAACCTAACCTAACCTATCTTTATAGGTTAGGTTAGGTTAGGTAGCCGAGAAAGTTAGGTTAGGTTAGGTTAGGTAAGTTAGGTAGTCGAAAAAACATTAATTCATGAAAACTTGGCTTATTAGGCAAATCGGGCCTTGCATAGTAGGCTGAGAAGTGCGTTCTGGCTACTAGGTACGACATTTGCAGTCGTACACGAGGTTTATCATACACGATTATGTACAATGACTTGTCTTCCTCTAAAGACACAGGATGCTCCACAGTGTGCACTTTGGGTAGCCCTGGTTCCTTCCTTCGTAGCCCACGATGAATCCTCTATGATTCTCTTGGCGAATCTACCCTGGCCACAGGCCAGCCAAATCACAGTCCCACTGGGTGCTCCGTCGTGGAGGCCTTCAACCACAATCCAGCCTGTAGCTGGCAGGGTACGATCAGCTCCGCTGTGTAGGCCACTCCACGACCGATACTAGGGTCGCGAGCCCTAGGCAGGAGCCTCGTGTGATCCCGCTAATCACTCTCCTCACTAAGCACCGCAGTGGCTAGTCTCTTCCACCAGCCAGCCCCGGATACGGCGATTCCTGATACTGCCATGTCACAGGCAGGCTAATACTCTCAGCAGAGTTCGTCCGGGGGGTGACTCACAGCGTCTTCAGAGCAAACTCGTGGAGAGACCTTGGCTGCCTTGGGTAGACTCATCCATCGTCCAATACAGCAGTCCCAGGTCAACTCTGCAATCAGACACGTCATTAATACTGGGACTAGGGAACCTCACTTACAGGCTTAGACACAAACGTCCACCTCTTCATTCCATAGATGCCGTTGCTGTCTAAGCGCCACCTCACCAGAGGTCAGCAGCGGCTATGTTACGAGCTGATTAAGATGGGAATCCAGCACCTGTGGCCGGTATATCCCATCCTCACTAGATGGCGTCGTCCATTTGGAGGGGGTTTCGGGAGCGGACTCACAGATGGCGTTGTCGTCACTGCTTCGTGCTCCGACGATGGACTCGGGTCCGTAACAATTCATTACACAAGTTCCTAAATGCCGTTCTTATGTTGGCCAACCTGGCGAATGCCGCTGATGTTATCCTCTTGATATGAGCTTCAGGGAACTGGTCTGGTGTGATATCAACCCCTTCTCAATCCAAGTCTTTCTCTCTAACTTTTGAACAATTTCATCTCCCAAATGATACCTTGCATCTGGTCTCCTGCTCCCTACACCTATCTTCATTATGTTACATTTGCTTAGGTTAAACTCTAACAACCACTTGTTCGACCATACCTTCAGTCTGTCTAGGTCTTCTTGAAGCCTCTAGCCGTCCTCCTCTGTCTTAATCCTTCTCAAAATTTTGGCATCGTCAGCAAACATTGAGAGGAATAATTCTATACCCTCCGGGAGATCATTTATGTATATGAGAAAAAGGATAGGACTGAGTACAGAGCCCTGTGCAACTCCTCTGGTGATTTCACGCCAATCTGTGGTCTCACTCCTCACTGTAACTCTTTGCTTCCTATTGCTTAGGTACTCCCTTATCCATTGGAGCACCTTACCAGTCACTCTTGCCGGTCTCTCCAGTTTAAGTACCAGCTGGAAACTGTCTATTGGGGACTGTGTCAAAGGCTTTCCGACAGTTCAAGAAACTGCAGTCAGCCCAGCCTTCTCTTTCTTGATTAATCTGTATCACCTTGTCATAGAATTCTATTAAGCCTGTAAGGCAAGATTTACCCTCCCTGAACCCATGCTGGCGATTTGTCACGAAGTCCCTTTTCTCCAGATGTGTTACTAGGAACAAATCCACACAGCCCTAGTGGATTTGT
>NC_059576.1:13653653-13671153 GCF_020424385.1 Procambarus clarkii | reverse complement strand
ATTATGCTTCCTAATATTTATCCATAGACACTGGTTCTTCCTTGTGTTTCTAATGATCACTTTTTATTAGTTTCCCTCTTTTCTTAAAAGTGGGTGGTCCTTCGTAATTGATTTCATTAATTTAATAATTGAATAAATTGAATCAAGCCCAGATATCCCACAGTGTTTGCAAGGGTTGAGCTTTGCTCTTTTGACCCGCCTCTCAACTGTCAATCAACTGTTTACTAACTACTTTTTTTCACACCACACACACACACTCCAGAAAGCACCCCGTGACAGCTAACTAACTCCCAGGTACCTATTTACTGCTAGGTAAAAGTGGCATTCAGGGTGAAAGAAACTTTGCCCATTCATTTCTGCCTTGTGCGGGAATCGAACTCGCGCTTCGAGTCCTGTGCGCTATCCACCAGGCTACCAGGCTCTGCGTGTGTATGTGTGTGTGTGTGTGTGTGTGTGCTCACCTAGCTGTACTCAACTAGATGTTCATACGGGAATTGAGCTCTGGCTCTTTGGTACCGCCTCTCAACCGTCAATCAACTGCTGTACAGATTCCTGAGCTTACTTGGCTCTGTCATATCTACATTTGAAACTGTGTATGGAGTCAGCCTCCACCACATCACTGCCTAATGCATTCCATCCGTTAACTACTTTGACACTGAAAAAGTTCCTTCTAACGTCTCTGTGGCTCATGTGGGTACTCAGTTTCCACCTGTGTCCCCTTGTTTGCGTCCAACCAGTGTTTAATAGTTTATCCTTGTTTACCCGGTCGATTCCTCTGAGGATTTTGTAGGTTGTGATCATGTCTTCCCTTACTCTTCTGTCTTCCAGTGTCGTAAGGGGCATTTCCCGCAGGCTTTCCTCGTAACTCATGCCTCTTAGTTCTGGGACTAGTCTAGTGGCATACCTTTGGACTTTTTCCAGCTTCGTCTTGTGCTTGACAAGGTACGGGCTCCATGCTGGGGCCGCATACTTCAGAATTGGTCTTACATATGCGGTGTACAAGATTCTGAATGATTTCTTACACAGGTTCGTGAACGCTGTTCTGATGTTAGCCAGCCTCGCATATGCTGCAGACGTTATTCTTTTTATGTGGGCTTCAGTAGACAGGTTTGGTGTGATATCAACTCCTAGATCTTTCTCTCTGTCCGTTTCATTAAGTATTTCACCTCCCATTCTGTATCCTGTGTCTGGCCTCCTGTTTCCACTGCCTAGTTTCATTACTTTGCATTTACTCGGGTTGAACTCCAACAGCCATTTGTTGGACCATTCACTCAGTCTGTCTAGGTGATCTTGTAGCCTCTTACTATCATCCTCAGTTTCAATCCTCCTCATAATTTTTGCATCATCGGCAAACATTGAGAGAAACGATTCTATACCCTCTGGGAGATCATTTACATATATCAGAAACAGTATAGGTCCAAGGACTGATCCCTGCGGGACTTCACTCGTAACGTCTCGCCAATCTGAGACCTTACCCCTCACACTGACTCGTTGTCTCCTGTTGCTTAGGTTATCTTGAGATCTTTAGATGATTTCAGGGCTTTTTTAGTGTCTCCGCGGCCCAGTCCTCGACCAGGCCTCCACCCCCAGGAAGCAGCCTGTGACACCTGACTAACACCCAGGTACCTATTTCACTGCTAGGTAACAGGGGCATAGGGTGAAAGAAACTCTGCCCATTGTTTCTCGCCGGCGCCCGGAATCGAACCCGGGGCCACAGGATCACAAGTCCAGTGTGCTGTCCGCTCAGCCGACCGGCTCTCCTCAGATACAGAATGGGAGATGAAGTACTTAATGAAACGGATAGAGAGAAAGATCTAGGAGTTGATATCACGCCGGATAAAGGTACTCCTTTATCCAATGGAGTACCTTCCCTTTCACTCCAGCCTGCATCTCCAGCTTTTTGACTAGCCTCTTGTGTGGCACTGTATCAAAGGCTTTCTAACACTTTCTGTGGCTGAGGACTCCTCCTGGAGTCCTGTTTCGCCTACCCGCTCCTGCTAAGTGGACATAAAGTTATGTCCTCTTTTAAAATATTTGTATAAAATTCCATTTTTATCCGATTTACTTTGGGTTTATTTCAAACTGCGCGCCATAAGGCTCTCTTTCTCACCAATAGGCTGCATGGTACAATAAGTTCATGAAAGGTTCACAAACATAACAAAAGTAAAAACATTTCGTGTGTGTTTGACTTTCACTGATATGTTCAAGTGTTGTTTTATATTTGGCGCTATTCTATCTTACGCTTTGTTGATCTTTTTTACCTACGGGCCCATAGAACATTCTATTGCGAACACATTGACACAAAAATGAATGACGTACATAGAATAATAATGTCATGAGAGTGAAATAAGTATAAACTTTCAAAGCGCCGTGCGTTTTCCCGTCACCAATACCGGGTAACAATTTCACCACTTCCCACACTCTTGCGGGCGGGCCGCAATCATTATTCTACGCTTATATTTATATCACCGTGTTGGGAATTTCATTGCGAGTCCATTGATACCAAAATTAACGCTGTAGGACAAGTGTGGAGGTGATAACAATCCCAAGAGTAAAAACATTTTGTTGCTGTTGAGCGCTCACGGCGAGTCATCTTCGTAGTTATTTATTTGGTGCTGGTATCCCTATACGTTTCGTGACTTTTTTTACTGATGTGCTTCTAGAGAATTTTATTGCGAACACGTTGGTACCAAAATGAAATACGTAGCTCGAGAACTAACGTCAGGAGAGTAAAAGGAGTATACACATTTTTGTATTTACACTTACGCGGCAAAACGCCGGGATACGGTTGTTTTTTTTACATTCACCGGGAGGCTGAAAGTGCTAACAATCCAAAAATATGCACTCTGCCCACCCTTCTCTTTCTTGCCTTATTTTTGTTGCCTGGTCGAAGAATTCAAAATAACCCTGTGAGGCAGGACCTGCCATCCTTGAACTCATGTTGATCCTGTGTTACAAAGTTCTTTTGCTCCAGGTGCTCCACTAGCTTTCTTCGCACAATCTTCTCCATCAGTTTGCATGGTTTGCAGGTTAGGGACACTGGCCTGTAATTCAGTGCCTCCTGTCTATCCCCTTTCTTGTATATCGGGACTACGTTTGCTCCTTTCCAAATTTTTGGTAGTTCCTTGTTGCCAGTGATTTGTTATACTCTATGTAGAGTGGAAGGCACAGTTCTTTTGCTCCTTCCTTTAGTATCCAAGGGGAGATTTTATTTGAGCCTATAGCCTTTGTCACATCCATGCCTAGTAAACACTTCATTAATTCCCCGTTGGTAAACAAACTCTTCCAGTGGTTCCTGGTTAGCTATTCCCTCTCTTATTTCTGAGATTTCTCCTTGCTCAAAGGTGAAGACCTCCTGGAATTTCTTATTCAGTTCCTCACACACTTCCTTGTCATTTGTAGTGAATCCTTCTGCCCATATCCTTAATTTCATAACCTGTTCATTTTCTGTTGTTTTTCTCCTGATGTGGCTGTGCAGCAATTTAGGTTGAGTCTTTGCCTTTCTTGCGATGTAATTTTCGTATTGCCTTTCTGCCTCTCTTCTCATCCAGACATATTCATTCCTGGCATTCTGGTATCTTTCTCTGCTCTCCAGTGTCCTGTTATACCTACCTTGAGGTTACCTTGAGGTGCTTCCGGGGCTTAGTGTTCCCGCGGCCCGGTCGTCGACCAGGCCTCCTGGTTGCTGGACTGATCAACCAGGCTGTTAGACGCGGCTGCTCGCAGCCTGACGTATGAGTCACAGCCTGGTTGATCAGATATCTTTTGGAGGTGCTTATCCAGTTTTCTCTTGAACACTGTGAGGGATTCCTCACTGTGAATTATTCCTATAGTTTCTCCATGCCCTCTTACTTTGCTGCTTAGCTAGCCTACATCTCTGATTAAACCATGGGTCTCTCATCTTCATTTCACTGTTTTCCTTTTGGACTGGGACAAACTTGTTTGCTGCGTCCTTGCACTTCTGCATGATGTAGTCCATCATATCTTGGGCCGTCTTTCCCCTGAGCTCTGTTTCCCATACTATTTCTGTTAGGAATTTTCTTATCTCCTCATAGTTTCCCTTTCGGTATGCTAACCTTTTGGTTTCGGTATCCCTCGAGTTCAATAACCCTTCTTCAATCAGGTACTCAAACACCAGTACACTGTGGTCGCTCATTCCTACTGGGGCCTCAAAACCGATTTCTCTTATGTCGGAGTCGTTCAGAGTGAAGACCAGGTCAAGTCTCGCTGGTTCGTCATTTCCTCTCATCTTTGTGGGTTCTCTTACATGCTGGGTTAAAAAGTTTTTAGTCACCACCTCTAGTAGTTTGGCTCTCCAAGTATCCTCACCTCCATGTGGTTCCTTGTTCTCCCAGTCAATCCTTCCGTGATTGAAGTCCCTCATGATGAGCAAGTGGGATCTATTTCTACAGGCAGCAGAGGCTGCCCTCTCAATTATAGTGTTAACTGCCATGTTGTTGTTTTCGTACTCTTGAGTGGGTCTTCTGTCATTTGATGGAGGGTTTTATATTACTGCTACTACTATTCCTGGTCCTCCCATTGTCATGGTGCCTGCTATGTAGTCTCTGAAACCCTCACAGCCCGGGATAACCATCTCCTTAAAACTCCATTCATTTCTCATGAGTAGGGCCACTCTGCCTCCTCCCCTACCTTTCCTCTCTTTCCTTATTACCGTGTACTCCTGGGGAAACACGGCATTCGTTATGATTCCAGAGAGTTTTGTTTCAGTGAGTCCGATTACATCTGGGTTCACTTCTTGTGCTCTTTCCCTTAGTTCACTTGCCTTGCTTGTGATCCCATCTATGTTTGAGTACATTACCCTGAAACTGACTCTCTTCTGCTTTTCCTCTGGGGGGACCTGTGGGATCTGGGGTGAGCGGGAGCTGGGATGATCTGGTACGGGGAGACTAGTGGAGGAGGAAGGGCTTGGGGGTGGGGGGGAGGGGGTGGATAGGGGGGGGGGGAGAGGGGGAGGGTTGGGGGGTTATAATGGGAGGAGGAGAGGCTTGGGGGGGAGAGTGAGAGAGGGGGGGTTTGGGGAAGCAGTGAAGGGGGAGGGCTTTGGGGCATGAGGGGAAAGGGAAGGATGAGGTGGGTGAGGAAGAGGGGAGGGTTTAGGGGAGTGATGGAGAGGGGAAGGCTTAGGAGGGGTGGGGGAAAGGGGGGGGCTTTGGAGGGCAGGGGGAGACGGGGGGCTTGGGGTGGGAGAGATGGGGGGCATGTGGGAGAAGGGAGGGCTTGGGTGGATGGGGGAGAAGGGAGGTCCTGGGGGGAGGGGTGAGTGGGAGGAGGGGGGTGAGTGGGAGGAGGGGGGTGGGTGGGGGAAGGGTGCCTTAGGTGGGTACTCAGTGTGGGGCTGACAGGGGTCTGTTGGGTAGAATGTGGGGGTGGTGCCGCACTCCCTGTGGCTATTGCACTGTTTGAGGAGGGTTCCCCACTCCCCTCCGGGATTGTAGGATTTGGGGTTGTGGCTCCCTGATTCCTTTCTCTCTCCCTGCGCTCCTTCCTCGCGTCTTCTGCCAGCTTTCTCTCTTCCCTTGTCATATCCCTCTGCAGGAATACTTTTTTGAACTTCTGTACATTTGCTAGACCGCTCTTCCTTGCTAACCGTTCCTCTTTCGTGATTTCGCTCATTAATACCACCTTTATCATTCGGTCTCTTTCCTTGTTGGACTTTCCAAGCCTGAAACCTTTTCAACATCTTGTTGAAAAGTGTGTGTGTGTGTGAAAAGTTTGTGTGTGTGAAAAGTTTGTGTGTGTGTGTGTGTATTCGTAGTTGTATTCACCTAGTTGTGCTTGCGGGGGTTGAGCTTTTGCTCTTTCGACCCACCATTCAACTAACTACTAACTAACTAACTCCCCCACACCACACACACGCACCCAGGAAGCAGCTCCGTAACAGCTGTCTAACTCCCAGGTACCTATTTACTACTAGTTAACAGGTGCATCAGGGTGAAAGAAACTTTGCCCATTTGTTTCTGCCTGGTCCTGGAATCGAACCCGGATCACAGAATTACGAATCCTGAGCGCTGTCCACTCAGCTGGCAGACCCCTTGTGTGTTTGTGTGTGTGTGTGTGTGTCCTCGCCTATTTGTACTCACCTAGTTGTGCTTGCGAGGGTTGAGCTTTGGCTCTTTGGTCCTGCCTCTCAAGCATCAATCAACTGGTGTACAGATTCCTGAGCCTACTGGGCTCTATCATATCTAAATTTGAAACTATGTATGGAGTCAGCCTCCACCACATCACTTCATAGTGCATTCCATTTACTAACTACTCTAACACTGAAAAAGTTCTTTCTAATGTCTCTGTGGCTCATTTGGGTACTCAGCTTCCAACTGTGTCCCCTTTTGCGTGTACCACCTGTATTAAATAATCCATCCTTGTCTACCAGGGAGCCGGTCGGCCGAGCGGACAGCACGCTGGACTTGTGATCCTGTGGTCCCGGGTTCGATCCCGGGCGCCAGTGAGAAACAATGGGCAGAGCTTCTTTCACCCTATGCCTCTGCTACCTAGCAGTAAAATAGGTACCTGGGTGTTAGTCAGCTGTCACGGGCTGTTTCCTGGGGGTGGAGGCCTGGTCGAGGACCGGGCCGCGGGGACACTAAAGCCCCGAAATCATCTCAAGATAACCCTGTCAATTCCCCTGAGAATTTTTTATGTGGTGATCATGTCTCCCCTAGCTCTTCTGTCTTCAAGCGACGTGAGGTGCAGTTCACATAGTATGTCCTCATAACTCATGCCTCTTAGTTCTGGGACTAGCCTAGTGGTATACCTCTTAACTTTTTCCAGCTTCGTCTTGTGCTTGACTAGGTATGGGCTCCATGCTGGGGCTGCATACTCCAGAATTGACCATACATATGTGTCATACAAGGTTCTGAAGGACTCTTACACACATTTCTGAAAGCAGTTCTGATGTTATCCAGCCTCGCATAGGCAGCTGATGGTATTCTTTTGATGTAGGCTTCAGGAGACAGGTTTGGCGTGATATCAACTCCTAGATCTTTCTCTCTCTGTCCGTTGAGTGAAGGACTTCATCTCCCATTCGGTATCTAGTGACTGGCCTCTTAGTTCCCCCTCCTAGTTTCGTTACCTTACATTTACTTGGGTTGAATTTTAGTAGCCACTTGTAGGACCATTCCTTCAGTTTGTCTAGGTCATCTTGTAGCATCATACTATCTTTCTGTCTTGATCCTCCTCATAATTTTTGCATCATCAACAAACATCGAGAGGATCGAGTCAATTCCTTCTAGGAGATTATTTACATATATCAGAAACAGTATAGATCGAAGGACCGATCCCTGTGGGACTCCACTAGTGACTCCCAGCCACTCCGAGACCTCACCCCTCATGGTGACTCGCTGTGTCTTGTTATTTTGGTACTCCCTTTTCCAGTGGAGTTCCTTCCCTTTCACTCCTGCCTGCATCACGAGTTTGTGCATTAATCTCTTATGTGGTACTGTGTCAAAAGCTTTCTGGCAGTCCAGAAATATGCATTCTGTCCAGCCTTCTCTCTCTTGCCTGATTTTTGTTGCCTGGTCATAGAACTCAATTAAACCTGTTAGGCATGATTTGCCATCTCTGAACCCATGCTGATGTTGTGTTACAAAGTTCTTTCGCTCCAGATGTTCTACAAGCTTTTTTCGCACAATCTTCTTCCTTATCTTGCTTGGAATGCCAGTTAGAGACACTGGCCTGTAGTTCAGTGCCTCCTGCCTATCTGCCCTTCCTATCCTTCTTATGCCTATCCTGCCCTTCTTGTAAATTGTGACTACATTGGCCGTCTTTCAAATTTTTGGCAGTTCACCTGTTACCAGTGATTTGTTGTACACCATGGAGAATGGCAGGGACAGTGCTTCTGCTCCTTCCTTTAGTATCCATGGTGATATTCCATCCGGGCCTATAGCCTTTGTCACATCTAAATCTAGCAGATGTTTCCTCACCTCCCCACTGGTAATCACAAACTCCTCTAGTGGTGTCTGGTTTGATGCTCCCTCTCTTATCTCTGGGACTTCTCCTTGCTCTGAGGTGAAGACCTTCTGGAATTTCTAATTGAGTTCCTCGCACACTTCCTTGTCGTTTGTAGGGAATCTTTCTGCCCGTCCTCAGTTTCATTACCTGTTCATTCATTGTTGCTTTCCTCCTGATGTGGCTTTGCAGCAGCTTGGGTTGAGTCTTTGCCTTGCTCGTTATGTCATTTTCATATTGCATCTCTATCTCTCTTCTCACTCTTACGTATTCTTTCCTGGCGCTCTGGTACCTTTCTCTGCTCTCTAGTGTTCTGTTGTTTCTATAGTTTTTCACGCCCTTTTACTTAGTTGCTTTGCTAGCTTACATCTCTGATTAAACCATGGGTTTCTCATCTGCATTTCATTATTTTCCTTTTGGACTGGAACGAACTTGTCTGCTGTCTGCTAACACTTCTGTGTGATGTAGTCCATCATGTCTTGAACCATCTTTCCTCTGAGCTCTGTTTCCCAAGCTATTTCAGTTAGGAATTTTCTCATCTCATAGTTTCCCTTCCGGAATGCTGGCCTCTTGGCCGGCATTCTGGCATTCTGGTCCCTTCCTTGAGTACATTAACCCTTCTTCGACCAGATACACAAACAACAGTACACTGTGATCACTCATACCCACGGGGGATTCAAGACCGATTTCCCTTATGTCTGAATCGTTCAGAGTGAATACTAGGTCGAGTCTTCCTGGTTCATCGTTGCCTCTCATTCTCGTGGGACCCTTGACATGCTGACTTAAAAAGTTTCTAGCCACCCCCTCCAACAGTTTCGCTCTCCATGTTTTCTCACCTCCATGCGGTTCCTTGTTTTCCCAGTTTATCCTTCCGTGATAAAAGTCCCCCATTATGAGCAGATGGGATCGATTTTTGTAGGCAGCAGCGGCTGCTCTCTCAATGATAGTGTTAACTGCCATGTTGTTTCTGTCATACTCTTGCCTGGGTCTTCTTTCATTTGGTGGTGGGTTATATATCACTGCAACTACTACTCTTGGTCCTCCCATCGTCATGGTGCCTGTTATGAAGGTTTTGAACTCTTCGCAGCCCGGAATAACCATCTCCTTGAAACTCCATTCCTTTCTCATCAGTAGAGCCACTCTGCCTCCTCCCCTTCCTTCCCTCTCTTTCCTTATTACAGTGTAGTCCTGGGGAAACAGCTGTCCACTCAGCTCTCAGTGGGCATCTGACAGCTGAGTGGACAGCGCTTCGGATTCGTAGTCCTGAGGTTCCAGGTTCGATCCCCGGTGGAGGCAGAGACAAATAGGCAAAATGTTTCTTTCACCCTGATGCCTCTGTTACCTAGCAGTAAATAGGTACCTGGGAGTTAGACAGCTGCTACGAGCTGCTTCCAGGGTGGTGTGTAACAAAAAGGAGGCCTGGTCGAGGACCGGGCTGCGGGGACACTAAGCCCCGAAATCATCTCAAGATAACACAAGAAACACGGCATTCGTTTTGATTCCTGAGGATTTGAGGATTTTGTTTCTGTGAGTCCAGTTACATCTGGGTTTACTTCTTATGCTCTTTCCCTAAGTTCACTAGCCATGTTTGTAATCACATCTATGTTCGAGTACATAACCTTGAAGCTGACTCTCTTCTGTCCATTCTCAGTTTTTGTTGATTCCACTGGAGTTGGGGGGAAAGGGATGTCTGGGATGCGAGGGCCTAGGAAGGAGGACAGGGGCATGGGGGTGTGAAGGGGATGGGGGATCTGGGGTAGGGGGTGATGATGGGGGGCTGGGAGGATCTGGTACAAGGGGGCTAAGGGGTCTGACGTGGTGTGGCTGAGGGGTCTGGGGTTGGGGGTTAATTGGGGCATGGGATGGGGGAGCTGGAGGGGCATGTGGTGGGAGGTCACGGGTTGGGGTTTGCAGGGGAGACTGGGCTGAATGTGCTACCGTCCCATACCCATGTGGAATGCGAAATCCGAGCTGTTTGAGCATATTCATATGTATATATATATATATATATATATATATATATATATATATATATATATATATATATATATATATATATATATATATATATATATATATATATATATATATATATATATATTAGTATATTTTGGTAGCAGTCTTTCCTGTAGACATATATATTAAATATGACCGAAAAAGTAAGATTAATAATTCTAACACGAATTTTCTCAATCTTTCGTACATTTCTTTTCACTGTTGGAGGTAAATCAAAAATCAATTCTACAAAATTCATTTTTATTTCTAGTCTGACGCGACACGAGCGCGTTTCGTAAAACTTATTAAATTTTCAAAGACTTTAGTTTACAAATACACAACTGAATAGAACTTACGCATCTCCGATTTTATATCTACATTTGAGTGAGGTGGAAGGGGTGATGTGGCATTAATCAACACAAGACAGAACAAGAGGTGGCATTAATAGGGTATTAATTTCATCAACACAAGACAGAACACGAAACAATGGATATTGACTAGAAGTGTTTGTAGAAAGCCTATTGGTCCATATTTCTTGATGCTTCTATATTGGAGCGGAGTCTTGAGGTGGGTAGAATATAGTTGTGCAATAATTGGCTGTTGATTGCTGGTGTTGACTTCTTGATGTGTAGTGCCTCGCAAACGTCAAGCCGCCTGCTATCGCTGTATCTATCGATGATTTCTGTGTTGTTTACTAGGATTTCTCTGGCGATGGTTTGGTTGTGGGAAGAGATTATATGTTCCTTAATGGAGCCCTGTTGCTTATGCATCGTTAAACGCCTAGAAAGATATGTTGTTGTCTTGCCTATATACTGGGTTTTTTGGAGCTTACAGACCCCAAGAGGGCATTTGAAGGCATAGACGACGTTAGTCTCTTTTAAAGCGTTCTGTTTTGTGTCTGGAGAGTTTCTCATGAGTAGGCTGGCCGTTTTTCTGGTTTTATAGTAAATCGTCAGTTGTATCCTCTGATTTTTGTCTGTAGGGATAACGTTTCTATTAACAATATCTTTCAGGACCCTTTCCTCCGTTTTATGAGCTGTGGAAAAGAAGTTTCTGTAAAATAGTCTAATAGGGGGTATAGGTGTTGTGTTAGTTGTCTCTTCAGAGGTTGCATGGCTTTTCACTTTCCTTCTTATGATGTCTTCGACGAAACCATTGGAGAAGCCGTTGTTGACTAGGACCTGCCTTACCCTACAGAGTTCTTCGTCGACTCGCTTCCATTCTGAGCTATGGCTGAGAGCACGATCGACATATGCGTTAACAACACTCCTCTTGTACCTGTCTGGGCAGTCGCTGTTGGCATTTAGGCACATTCCTATGTTCGTTTCCTCAGCGTAGACTGCAGTGTGGAAACCTCCGCTCTTTTCCATGACTGTTACATCTAGAAAGGGCAGCTTCCCATCCTTTTCCATCTCGTAAGTGAAACGCAGCACGGAACTCTGCTCAACCTCTGGAAACCTCTGGAGGTTTCCACACTGCAGTGGCACGATCAATGGCGTGCCCATTGCTGACATGGGTACTGCCAGGAGGAAGTCTCCTGCATGGGGGGCACTCACTGCTCTGAGGCGGGCTTTCTCCTTGTCTGATGTTGCGACGCTGAGCATGGCATCAGCAACTTTTCCACTAGAGGGTGGTCCCAGCCGGACTGTTTGTGTTGTTTTGTTGGCTCTATAATGGTTGCTGGGGCTGCAAGAACATATATATATATATATATATTATATATATATATATATATATATATATATATATATATATATATATATATATATATATATATATATATATATATATATATATATATATATATATATATGCGAACAAGCCTGAATGGTCCCCAGGACTATATGCGAATGAAAACTCACACCCCAGAAGTGACTCGAACCCATACTCCCAGGAGCAACGCAACTGGTAACTACAGGGCGCCTTAATCCACTTGACCATCACGGCCGTAAAAAAAGAAGTGATAGCCGAGGCTATTTGAGTCACTTCCCCGACGGCAACTCGGATGGTAATCTTGGGCATAGCATTTCACCAATTCACCTCATGATTTGGTGGCACACTATGAGGAACATTACCATGCGAACAAGCCGTCGGGGAAGTGTCCCCAATAGCCTATGCGAACTTGAAACTGACGGCCGTGATGGTCAAGTGGATTAAGGCGCCCTGTAGTTACCAGTTGCGTTGCTCCTGGTAACTACAGGTTCGCCTCACTTCTGGGCTGTGAGTTTTCATTCGCATATAGTCCTGGGGACCATTCAGGCTTGTTCGCTATTTGTGTTCCTCACGTGTGCCCCAAAGAATGAGGTGATTTGGTGAAATGCTATGCCCAAGATTACCATCCGAGTTGCCGTCGGGGAAGTGGCTCAAATAGCCTCGGCTATCACTTCCTTTTGACGGCCGTGATGGTCAAGCGGATTAAGGCGCCCTGTAGTTACCAGTTGCGTTGCTTCTGGGAGTATGGGTTCGAGTCACTTCTGGGGTGTGAGTTTTCATTCGCATATAGTCCTGGGGACCATTCAGGCTTGTTCGCATTTGTGTTCCTCACGTGTGCCCCAAAGAATGAGGTGATTTGGTGAAATGCTATGCCCAAGATTACCATCCGAGTTGCCGTCGGGGAAGTGGCTCAAATAGCCTCGGCTATCACTTCCTTTTGACGGCCGTGATGGTCAAGCGGATTAAGGCGCCCTGTAGTTACCAGTTGCGTTGCTTCTGGGAGTATGGGTTCGAGTCACTTCTGGGGTGTGAGTTTTCATTCGCATATAGTCCTGGGGACCATTCAGGCTTGTTCGCATTTGTGTTCCTCACGTGTGCCCCAAAGAATGAGGTGATTTGGTGAAATGCTATGCCCAAGATTACCATCCGATTTGCCGTCGGGGAAGTGGCTCAAATAGCCTCGGCTATCACTTCCTTTTGACGGCCGTGATGGTCAAGCGGATTAAGGCGCCCTGTAGTTACCAGTTGCGTTGCTTCTGGGAGTATGGGTTCGAGTCACTTCTGGGGTGTGAGTTTTCATTCGCATATAGTCCTGGGGACCATTCAGGCTTGTTCGCATTTGTGTTCCTCACGTGTGCCCCAAAGAATGAGGTGATTTGGTGAAATGAAATGCTATGCCCAAGATTACCATCCGAGTTGCCGTCGGGAAGTGGCTCAAATAGCCTCGGCTATCACTTCCTTTTGACGGCCGTGATGGTCAAGCGGATTAAGGCGCCCTGTAGTTACCAGTTGCGTTGCTTCTGGGAGTATGGGTTCGAGTCACTTCTGGGGTGTGAGTTTTCATTCATATATATTATATATATATATATATATATATATATATATATATATATATATATATATATATATATATATATATATATATATATATATATATATAATATATATATATATATATATATATATATATTATATAAATATGACCGAAAAAGTAAGATTAATAATTGTAACACGAATTTTCTCAATATTTCTTATGTTTCTTTTCACTGTCGATGTTAATTGAAAAATCAATGGAGTCTTTCCACACTGCAGTCTACACTAAGGAAACAAACATAAGAAAGTGCCTCAATGCCAACAGTGACTGCCCAGGCAGGTACAAGAGGAGTGTTGTTAACGCTTATGTCGACCGTGCTCTCAGCCATAGCTCAGGATGGAAGCAAGTCGATGATGAACTCTGTAGGGTAAGGCAGGTCTTAGTCAACAACGGCTTCCCCAATGGTTTCGTTGAAGACATCATAAGAAGGAAGGTGAAACGCCATGCAACCTCATAAGAGACCACTAACACAACACCTGTACCCCCTATTAGACTATTTTACAAGAACTTCTTTTCCACAGCTCAAAAAACGGAGGAAAGGGTCCTGAAAGATATTGTTAATAGGAACGTTATCCCTACAGACAAAAATTAGAAGATACAATTGACGATTTACTATAAAACCAAATAAACGGCCAACCTACTCATGAGAAACTTTCCAGATACAAAACAGAATGCTTTAAGAGACCAATGTCGTCAATGCCTTCAAATGCCCACTTGGGGACTGTAAGCCTCAAAGAACTCAGTATATAGGCATGACAACAACATCTCTTTCCAGTCGATTAACGATGCATAAGCAACAGGGCTCCATTAAGGATCATATAATGTCTTCCCACAACCAGACCATCACCAGAGAAGTCTTAACAAAAAACACAAAAATCATCAATAGATAGAGCGATAGCAGGTGGCTTGATATATGCGAAACACTACACATCAAGAAGTCAACACCAGCAATCAACAGCCAATTAATGCACAACTATATTCTACCCACTTCAAGACTCCGTACCAATATAGAAGCATCAAGAAATATGGGCCAATAGGCCCTTTGTAGTTACTTCCATTCTTCCCTCTAACTTACAAAATATTATACCCATTGTTTCGTGTTCTGTCTTGTGTTGAAAGTTTGTTTTCACCTCATTCAAAACTGTTATAACATATCACCTCATCCAAGTGCAGATATAAAAAATCGAAGCTGTTTAACCTCTGTTCAGTTATAGTTGTGTGTGTAAACTAGAGTCTTTGAAAATGTAATAAGTTTTACGAAACGCGCTCAAGTGTCGTGTCAGACAAGATATAAAAAGGAATTTTGGAGAATTGATTTTTCAGTTACCATCAACAGTGAAAAAAAAAATATAAGAAACATTGAGAAAATTCGTGTTAGAATTATTAATCTTACTGTTTCGGTCATATTTAATAATATATGTCTACAAGAAAGACTGCTACCAAAAAATATACTAATATATATATATATATATATATATATATATATATATATATATATATATATATATATATATATATATATATATATATATATATATATTACTTTATATACTGACCTACTTTCTAAGATGTTCGCCATCTTTCAACAATATTAAATTAGAAGAGTGTGACAGCTTGCTGAAATCAACACTAGAAAAAGCCCTCAATCTTTCCCTCAGCGACTCACAGTGGAAACAGGCCTCCCTTCCTGTCAGACTCGGGGGCCTTGGCGTGCGCACAGCAACACAAATTGCTGTACCAGCGTTCCTGTCCTCTTCAGTGGGGTCTGACAACTTGGTGAAGGAAATCCTACCTGAGCACCTAGTTCAACAGGCAGGGGTGCATGATCCCAGCTTCACAGACTGCACAACCAAATGGGTCTCTCTCGCTCAGGACCAGCACCCCAACCACCGCCTTCTGAAGCCCATAAGCAATCCAGCTGGGATCGCCCCATTGCCGACCAAGAAGCTGCAACTTTGCTAGAAGCTGCGACAACACCACATGACACTGCCCAACTTAGAGCTGTAGCAGCTCCCCATGCAGGTGATTTGCTATTAGCAACCCTAATGTCAGCAACCGGCACCCGTCTCACACCGCAGGCCCTCCGAATTGCCATGGCTCTCCGCCTAGCTGCCCCAATCCACACCGAATACAGGTGTATTTGCGGCGAGGCAGAGGCCGACAGATATGGACGGCATAGCCTTTTTTGCCAAAGGACGGAAGGATGGCATGCAAGACACGGCGAGGTTAATGACATTATTAAGAGAAGCCTTACCACAGCCGGTTGTCCAGCAGAGAGAGAGCCCCGTTACCTAATGTCCCGCAACTCTGATGAGCTTGTCGGTCGCCCAGACGGAATTACGGTGAACCCTTGGAAGAATGGTAGACAGTTGGTGTGGGACTACACTTTCGTTTCAACTTTAGCCAATACCTATGTTGACTTCAGTGCTACACAAGCAGGAGGAGCTGCCAATCACCGGGAAGCGGCCAAGTCACGTAAATACAGAGACCTTGAGCACCACTACAATTTTGTCCCCATTGCCTCAGAGACACTTGGTGCCTGGGGTAAAAGTGCTGCTAGCTTTTTGAAGGAGTTGGGGTCTAAGCTAATCGAAACAACTAGAGACCCTAGAGCTGCCAGTTTTCTTTTTCAGCGCCTTAGTGTGGCAATCCAGAGAGGAAATGCTCACTGCATCCACGGTTCCTGCCCGCCATCTGAGGAGCTGGAGGAGCTTTTTAACTTGTGACAAGCAGCCTTGTACCCTGCATGTAATCAATATTGTAACTTTTTTTGTGTAATGACATTTTCATTAATAAATAAATAAAGTTAGATAATAAATAAATAAATAAAGTTAGATAAATATACACACTTAACAAAAGAATAGGGGTGGTAGGAGGAGAAAATATCAAAGTGTTCACTGAGGATCCACAAGGTCTTCTCTGAGTACTCTTTATTTTCTTCTCCGAGGCTATGGGTCCCTACACTTGCACCAGAGGTGGTACCCCTATATATATATATATATATATATATATATATATATATATATATATATATATATATATATATATATATATATATATATATATATATATATATATATATATATATATATATATATGTCGTACCTAATAGCCAGAACGCACTTCTCAGCCTACTATTCAAGGCCCAATTTGCCTAATAAGCCAAGTTTTCATGAATTAATATTTTTTTCGTCTACCTAACCTACCTAACCTAACCTAACCTAGCTTTTTTTGGCTACCTAACCTAACCTTACCTATAAATATAGGTTAGGTTAGGTTAGGTAGGGTTGGTTAGGTTCGGTCATATATCTACGTTAATTTTAACTCCAATAAAAAAAATTGACCTCATACATAGAGAAAAGGGTTGCTTTATCATTTCATAAGAAAAAATTATAGTAAATATATTAATTCAGGAAAACTTGGCTTATTAGGCAAATCGGGCCTTGAATAGTAGGCTGAGAAGTGAGTTCTGGCTACTAGGTACGACATATATATATATATATATATATATATATATGTCGTACCTAGTAGCCAGAACGCACTTTTTGGCCTACTATGCAAGGCCCGATTTGCCTAATAAGCCAAGTTTTCTTGAATTATATATTTTTCTCAAAAAGTTTTCTTATGAAATGATAAAGCTACCCATTTCATTATGTATGAGGTCAATTTTTTTTTATTGGAGTTAAAATTAACGTAGATATATGACCGAACCTAACCAACCCTACCTAACCTAACCTAACCTATCTTTATAGGTTAGGTTTGGTTAGGTAGCCCAAAAAGGTAGGTTAGGTTAGGTTAGGTAGGTTAGGTAGTCGTCGAAAAACAATTAATTCAGGAAAACTTGGCTTATTAGGTAAATCGGGCCTTGCATAATAGGCCGAGCACTGCGTTCTGGCTACTAGGTACAACATATATATATATATACATATCTACGTATATATATATATATATATATATATATATATATATATATATATATATATATATATATATATATATATATATATATATATATCGTCCCTAGTAGCCAGAACGCACTTCTCGTCCTACTTTGCAAGGCCCGATTTGCCTAACAGACCGAGTGATTTTCTTTATTTTTAAAAACTTGTTTTCAATTGGTTTATTTTGATTTATATTATTTTATTATATTAAGAACAAATTATTGACTTAATTATGTTAGTTTAGGTTAGGTTAAGAGAGGTTAGGGTCGGCCATATATCTACGTTAGTTTTA
>NC_059576.1:13538653-13651153 GCF_020424385.1 Procambarus clarkii | reverse complement strand
TAATTAATAATTAGAATCAACGTTTTAAAAACCTTTTTCTCCGAAACGTTATATCATGACATTTAAAACACGTTCTATTAAAACGTTTTGACCTCACGTTTTATAATCGTCTTTACAAATTTGCTAAATACATATTTTAAACGTAATTTAAAAAGTGGCCAAAACAATGAAATTTCGTTTTTAGCACGTTTTGAAATCGCGAAAATGTTTGGCGGGCTTCCAGTTGCTCCCACGTCGCACGCTGCAGATGAGATGACCCTCTTGACCTCACCTATAACAGGTGCGCAGTTGTTGCCCGGATATAGGCAGTGGAGCGTGTAACCCAACCCGGACACCGAGTTGCGTGGTGACCGCCGGCCAGGTCGGACGTTCCTGAGGTCTCTCCGCTCCTGGCTAGTGTTTACGTTGGGTGATTGCTTGTTTGCCCTGCTGGTGGTGGTTTGCCACTGACAGGATGACGTTCGACTTAGCCATGGGGACGTCTCGCCCTACAATGAAGAGGACGTTGTCGGCTGGTCTCGCGTTTACGGTGCCGGTGGACCATCCGTTGGTTGGTGTCGCCCTGGTGGACGTGCTGCATGTACAGCTGTCGGACCTGGTGGGCATCCAGCTGCTTCAGGGCCACCGTGCTGTGGTCAAGTTCGCCTCCAGGCTGCCTTTCAGAACGATTTGGGACAGTGTTAAGTGTTCGTTGGAACAAGGTCGTTGCCGGGCACTGTGTTGGTATGCTTGACGGCTCCCGCACCCTGACGATGTCGCTGAAGTGTAGTGTACCGTCGTCGATGTCCGTGTTGGGTTACACACTCCGCTGCCAGTACCGGGGTCAACCGCGCACCTGTTATCGGTGTGGTCACGAGGGTCATCTGGCTGCGGCGTGCGACGTGGGAGCAACTGGTCGGGTGCATATTCTTCGTGCAGAGGATTTTCCGCCCCTGTTGCGTTCGAACGGTTCTGAGGACGGAGTGGGTGCCGTGCCTGAGGCGCCTGATTGCCTGTCTGCTGCTCCGCCTGTTGAGGCGAGTTCTACGGCGACACGTCAGGTGACTGCTGTGGCCCCTGGGGTTGTTGAGCCGGTGTGTGTGGGTGTTGGGCCGTCGCCTGCACTGCGTGTAGTGAAGGGTGTCCCGGTAGAGGTCCATGTCCCACCCCCGCCTGTGGATGTGATACCGGCTCCCGGGGATGCGGGTTCTGCTGTTTTGGAGGGGGTGCTTCGGCAAGGTGAGGTGCCTGTGTGTGTTGACGACTGTAGTTCTGCTCTTTCCATCCATTTGCAGAAGCGTGCGCGTCGGTGCTCTGAGGCTGTTTCCTTGGATGATGTAGACAGTGTGGGTGATGTGGCATCTGTGGACTCTTCGGACGGTGCGGGTGTGGCCTGTGTGGATATGACGATGGTGACTGTGTCTGCGGCGGGGCCTGCTGGGCGTGGTGTGGTGCGGCCTGTCTCGAAGCGTTCGCGGCGGGTTCGGAGTGTGTCTCCCCTTCGTGGTGTGCCTTGGGAGGAGGTGGAGGAGTATGATACTCTGGCGTCCCCTGCCGTGGATGATGGTGATGTGAGGGGCTCCAAAGTTGCTACCTGTGCCTCTCCTCCTGTGTCACCTGCTGTTGGATCTCCGCAGTGGGGGGGTTGTCCCTGATGATCGGGACCTCGTCGTATGTTGCGGAAAAATGTGCCCCGGGGGGTCTCGGCTCCTGTGCCCTGTGGTGGAGTCGATGCCGCGCCTGCATCCCCTGCGGTTCCCCCTCCTTCATTGCCCCGGTCTGGGGGAAGCCTAGTCCCAGCTGCTGGGGTCGTGCCCTGTGGGGGTCCGGTGTTGGGCCCTTATCGGGATGCCTGGGTGCTTCCGGTCCCGTGGTGCTCGTCCACTGTCTGGGTGTCGCGGGTGAAGGAGTTTGTGTATAGGGTGCCGAATAAGATGTCTCAGCCGAGGCCACCGCCTGGTGGCCAGGTGCCCGATGACACGTGGGTGATTTGGGAGGCGTACTGCTTGCGCTTTCCGATATACAAGTTCCCAGAAAAGTATTAGTTCACGTCTGATCAGCTGCCGCCGTGACTTCGTCGCCCCGCCCTACAGTGCAGGGAGTCTCTCTCTAACGTCCGCCTCTGTTTTCGTCGCCACTCCTCTCTCTACGACCCGTCACATCTAACACTTTTGACTTGCTTCTCCTCCTTAACGTCAACGCCTCTCCCTACATTTGTCCTGGTGCAGTCATCGGGAGGGTAAACCCTTCATGCAAACTGCACCTATTCTCGAGAAGAAGAAGATTCACCACTTTAACAGAACGGGCAGTATCAGGGAGAGGGTAAACATGTCCCTCACACCGCCCAAAAAATGCCTGAAAGGCAACCTGGTGGTGGAACTTTACCACAGCACGGTGTTCCTGAAGCCGCTGGACGCCTACTAAGTCCGACAGCTGCATATGGAGCACATCCACCAGGGCGACACCAACCTTTCAGATGGTCCACCAGCACCGTAAATGCCAGACAAGCCGACAATGTCCTCTTCACTGAAGGCCGAGAAGTCCCCATGGCAAATCCAAACCTCACCCTGTCAATGGCAAACCACCATCAGGCAGGGTAACCAGTAATCGTCCAACGTAAACACTAGCCAGGAGTAGAGAGACCTTAGGAGCGTCTGACCCGGCCGGTAGTTGCCACCCAACTCATAAGTAGTTTGGTCGCTGGAACACGTAGTTCGTTAACTACGGACGGAATCCACGCAAATAATAAAGTAGTTCACCAAACAAGAGACGAAATCTGAATGTTAACAAAGTTATTGTAAGACAAATGATAGTTGAATAAAGATTTACAGTAATTATTCAACGTCACGAAAATTTGTTCTGTAATTACCCACATAGTAATACGCAATACTAAGTCTTATATAAGGTAATGTACACTGGCAGACAATAGTGAATAGTGAGGGAAGGCATTAAGAGGCCTATAGAGGCCTTGACTACTGAATTGCAACCATGGCCTCGGTTCCAGAAGCATGAAGACGAGTGTCTGTCACTTTGTATTTATTGGTTGGTTTTGCTGTCGGGTGGTTGTTTGCCACTACGGGGTGACTGTTTTTCAGTCTCAGTATGAGGACTTACGTGCCGCCACTGAGGAGGAAGGACTTGGCTGGGCTGACGTTTACCTGTCGGGTGGATATTGGCGTCGTCAGCAACACTCTGTTTGCAGTTATGGGCGTGAAAGTGGAAGATCTCGTCGGTCTCCAGGTTGTTCGTAAGGACAGAGTGGTTGTGAAGTTCGCCGAGAGTGGCTTGTTCCGGAGGTTTCTCGACCAGTATGAGGACAAGGCAGTAGGGCTGAGCAGCAGTCTGTGCTCTGTGACTGTGACGAATTTGAGTGTGGAGTACACATACGTGTCTATTAAGAATGCGCCGTTTGAAATGTCTGAGGATCTTCTCCATCGGGCACTTGCCAGGTATGGGCGTGTGAACTCTATTCGTGTCTGTAGATACACAACCATGGACATTAAGTGACTCAGTAATGGCTACAGAACGGCTAAGATGGTTCTTCTTGGGAATGTGTCTTCTTCTCTCACGCTTGCTGGCTTTACGGTCTGCTTCTCCTACCGTGGGCAGACACGGACGTGTTTCAAATGTGGCCACGTTGGACATTTGACTGCTGCCTGCGACACTCGAATATATGATCGGAGTAATGTGTTCCATTAAGCTCATTTTCCTCCCTTGCCCGAGCGTGAGGATGTCTCGGTTGTGGGTGATCCCCCTTGTGAGAAGACGGACGCGGTGTTGGGTGCCTCTTCCATAAGTGTGGTTGGTGGTGTGGGTGTCGGGGTGGTGCGGACCCGCCCCCGCTGTCGGCTTCCTCGCCCATGCCGGCTCCTTCGCCTCCGCCGGCACCACCGGCCCTGTCTCCAGCTCCTGTTTCTGTGTCGCTTGTGGGGTGTGGGCCTGTACCCCTTGTGGGTGAGGCTGGTGTTTTTCCAGCTCGCGTGTTGCCCAGTGAGTTGTGACCGGCCGTGGACTTTACTTGAGTGCCTCCTGCTGGGGGCGACAGTTCCGATGATCAGAGGCCCATGTCCAAGCATTCCCGGAGGGCTAGGAGTGTGTCGCCCCCCCGTGGGTGGGCTGCCGAGAGTGACGCTGTAGATGATGATGAGATGGGGGGAGGGGTATACTGTGATGCCTCCAGTGCCTAATGCTGTTGGCTCCCCTTCTTGGGAGCCCTTAGTGATCGTGAGCTCGTGGTGGTACTCACGAAGACTCGGAGCCAGGAGGCCACTGCTAATGTGCCCAGTGGTGGGCACCCTGGCGCGGATGCGTTCCCTGTATTCACCTAGTTGTGTTTGCGGGGGTTGAGCTTTGCTCTTTCGGCCCGCCTCTTAACTGTCAATTAACTGTTTACTAACTACTTTTTTTTCACCCCACACAAACCCCAGGAAGCAGCCCGTGACAGCTGACTAACTCCCAGGTACCTATTTACTGCTAGGTAACAGGGGCATTCAGGGTGAAAGAAACTTTGCCCATTTGTTTCTGCTTCGTGCGGGAATCGAACCCGCGTCAGAAAGTCTTATCCCAAGTTCTTTTCCAAGAGGCAGACAAGAGGAGCTCCAGCATATTTCAACAATCCTAAGTATTGTAGTACAGGATGATGATAGTGAGTGTTGTCCCAGAGAACATAAAGGTATAGTGCTTTTGAAAAATAGGTGAGATAACAGGAATGTGCCAAGGGAAGTGAAAAATTGAATGGGAAAATGTTGCCCTAGTGTTTCCAGTGCAGAGAAGAACATTCAAGATGGCCGCCGGCAAGAGGAAATACAAAACAGACCTTGATTATGCTGGATTCAATGAAGAAAGCATTGATATAACCAGTCTATACAATAAGTTGGTAAAATTAGATACTATAGTGAACTCTCATGTAGAAATAATTAGTAAATTGAGAGAAAGTAATGACCATTTAAATAGCAAAGTTGTATGTCTTGAGGGTTTAGTGAAAGACTTGCGCAAGGTTAAGAATCAATTGGAAACAAATTGCAAAGCCATGGAAGAAGAAAATAAACTCTTAAAAATAGCTATGGAAGAAGTTAAAGTAAATTTAAACATAAATGACTACAATAGGTTAGGTAAGGAAATTCAACAGTAGAAACAGCTTTTGTCAGCACAGATAGAGGAAGTAACACAAGGAATAGAACAGTGCAAGAAAGATATGCAACTCCCCTATGCACAAGTGGCCATGGAGAAGGAAAAAATTGAATAAGCAGTAAAGGAAGTCAAACACTGCAGCAACCAAGATAAAACAAACATTAGGCTGGAAGTGAGAAAAGAATTGGCATCTAACCCGAAGTTGGTGCAAAACACAGTTGATCGGAGTAAGTCCCTGATAATTTTTGGCTGCAAAGAAAAGGAGATAACATCTAGGTCAGAAAGAGCTGTAGAAGAAGCAAATGTAGTAGATAAAGTTGTTAGCCTCGTGGAAGGTCTTACAACCATAGAGAATGTGTGCGACTACAGGAGAATAGGCAGATATGTAAAAGGGAAAGATCGACCTTTGAGGATGACCCTAAATGGTGCCAAACAGATGGAAGAAGTACTAAGGAATGCTAGAAAATTACAAAGTGATGAGGATGGGAAAATCTTTCAAAAGAAAATAGGGAGAAGCTGAAACTGAACCTCGCCGAGGCAAAACGTTTAAATGAGAGCAGGAATGAAGAAGAAATTAATTCTTTTTTCTACAGTGATAGGGTTAGGCAGACCAATAAAGTGGTACATAAAGGCAAACCAACAAAATCATTAGAGAGAGGTGGAATGAAAAATAAGAAGAGGGGGAACAAGTTCCTGAAGATTGCATACACCAACATAGATGGAGTAAGATCGAAGATACTGGAGTTAAGTGATGTAATACAGCTGCAGACACCAGACATTGTTGCACTCACGGAGACAAAACTTGAAGATGCTATTTTAAATGAGATCATATTCCCGAGGGGCTACTCAATTTGGTGACGGGACAGAAAAATTAGGAAAGGCGGTGGCGTTGCTGTGCTGGTGAAAGAACACCGTAAGGTGAACGAAATAATGACTGCCAATCCACAAAAAGTTGACATAATAGCACTAGAGATCTGCCATGGGGATGATAAACTAATGATCATAAATGCATATAGTTCACCGCCAAGCAGCACATGGTCAAAGGAGGAGCTAGATAGTCAACGAGAAGGTCTTATAACAATAATGAGAGAGATCATAGCGAGAGCGGATAACGATATATCACGACTGTTGATAGTCAGCGACTTCAACTTGAAATCCATAGACTGGGAAGCATATGAAGCTAAAACAGAAGATTTTTGGACCTGTAAATTTGTAGACCTCATCCTGGAAACATTCTTGTATCAACATGTTAAACAAGCTACGAGGATGAGGGAAGGGGACGTTCCCTCAACGCTAGATTTGATATTTACCAGGAAGGAGGAAGAAATATTTGACAATCAGTACCTTCCTCCCTTGGGTAAAAGTGACCATGTCTTTTTGGGAATAAAGTATGCAATGTGTTATAATCTGGAAGAAAATAAGAAGGTTGATGCAATTGAAAAACCTGACTTTAGGAGAGGACATTATGGCAACCTTAGAAAAAATTTTAGTGAGTATAATTGGACAGACTTGTTGCTAGGCAAGGAAGTGAATGAGATGTATGTCAAGTTTTGTGAAATATATGATAAAGGCACAAAAAAATTTATACCAAAACAGAGATATAGAACTAGGAAACAGTATTGGTTCAACAGAAATTGCGAGAGGGCCAGAGACCAAAAGACACAAAAATGGAATCAATACAGAAAGAAGCCAAACCCCCAAACATATCAGCGATACAAAGATACAAGAAACAACTACACGGCAGTGAGGAGAGAGACAGAAAGAAATTTTGAAAAATGTATTGCAGACAAAGGTAAAACAGAACCAGGTCTATTCTATAAGTTCATAAATAACAAATTGCAGGTAAAGGATAATATTCAGAGGTTGAAAATGGGAAATAGATTCACGGAAAATGAAAAGGAAATGTGTGAAACATTAAACGAAAAGTTCCAAAGTGTGTTTATACAAAATGAAATTTTCAGGGAACCAGACACAATAGGAATTCCAGAGAACAACATAGAGCACATAGAGGTGACTAGAGACGAAGTGGAAAAAATGCTTAAGGAGCTAAATAAGAACAAAGCAGTTGGTCCAGATGGAGTTTCACCATGGGTTCTGAGAGAATGTGCACCTGAGCTCAGCATTCCACTTCAACTGATTTTTCAGGCATCCCTGTTTACAGGAGTTGTAGCTGATGTATTGAAAAAGTCTAACATAGTTCCAATCTACAAAAGTGGAAGCAGGGAAGACCCCCTTAATTATAGACCTGTATCATTGACAAGTGTAATAGTCAAAATATTGGAAAAAATAATTACAACAAAATGGGTAGAACACCTGGAGAGAAATGATATAATATCAGACAGACAGTATGGTTTTGGATCTGGAAGATCCTGTGTATCGAATTTACTCAGTTTCTATGATCAAGCAACAGAGATATTACAGGAAAGAGATGGTTGGGTTGACTGCATCTATCTGGACCTAAAAAGGCTTTCGACAGAGTTCCACATAAGAGGTTGTTCTGGAAACTGGAAAATATTGGAGGGGTGACAGGTAAGCTTCTAACATGGATGAAAATTTTTCTGACTGATAGAAAAATTAGGGCAGTGATCAGAGGCAATGTATCGGACTGGAGAAATGTCACAAGTGGAGTACCACAGGGTTCAGTTCTTGCACCAGTGATGTTTATTGTCTACATAAATGATCTACCAGTTGGTGTACAGAATTATCTGAACATGTTTGTTGATGATGCTAAAATAATAGGAAGGATAAGAAACTTAGATGATTGTCATGCCCTTCAAGATGACCTGGACAAAATAAGTATATGGAGCACCACTTGGCAAATGGGTTTTAATGTTAATAAATGCCATGTTATGGAATGTGGAATAGGAGAACATAGACCCCACACAACCTATATATTATGTGAGAAATCTTTAAAGAATTCTGATAAAGAAAGAGATCTAGAGGTGGTTCTAGATAGAAAACTATCACCTGAGGACCACATAAAGAATATTGTGCGAGGAGCCTATGGCACGCTTTCAAACTTCAGAATTGCTTTTAAATACATGGATGGCGATATACTAAAGAAATTGTTTACGAGTTTTGTTAGGCCAAAGCTAGAATATGCAGCGGTTGTGTGGTGCCCATATCTTAAGAAGCACATCAACAAACTGGAAAAGGTGCAAAGACACACTACTAAGTGGCTCCCAGAACTGAAGGGCAAGAGCTACGAGGAGACGTTAGAGGCATTAAATATGCAAAATCTAGAACACAGAAGAAAAAGAGGTGATATGATCACTACATAAAAAATAGTAACAGGAATTGATAAAATCGATAGGGAAGATTTCCTGAGACCTAGAACTTTAAGAACAAGAGGTCATAGATTTAAACTAGCTAAACACAGATGCCGAAGAAATATAAGAAAATTCACTTTCGCAAACAGAGTGGTAGACGGTTGGAACAAGTTAGGTGAGAAGGTGGTGGAGGCCAAGACCGTCAGTAGTTTCAAAGCGTTATATGACAAAGAGTGCTGGGAAGACGGGACACCACGGAGCTCTCATCCTGTAACTACACTTAGGTAATTACAGAATTACGAGTCCTGCGTGCTATCCAGCAGGCTACGAGGCCCCCCTCGTAGCTGTGGTTTTCCCTCCCTGTGTGTATTCGACTGTTGTGTTCTTGTGGTGTTCTGTGTGTGTATGTGTGTCATTTGGTGTGTGTTTTGCTTTTTTCCGGATCCTGCTTGTTTCGGTATTTTATTTCATGTGTGTTTGGGGTTTGGCTGTCGATTGTTCCCGGTTCCTGCTTGTTCAGGTCGTGGATTCGAATGTTTGTGCTGTGTGGGTCGGGTGTTCCGTGGGTTGTGTGTGTTTAATTTGTTTTTTTTAATTTTGTGCCTTTTGTTTCTGATGTTTCTTTTGCGCCTTGTGTGGTTTAATGTATCTCGTTTGGCGCGCTCCATCAGGGTTGTGCAGGTACTTATTGTGTGTGCTAATTTATTTCTCTTTGTTGCTTCATGTTTTTTCAGTTACGTTATTTGCTATATGACATTTGTCCTGTGCTTTTTGTCATAATGTATTCATATGAGTTATGCCTTTTGCTGTGACTTTTGTGCTTGTTTTGTTATGTGTTGCATTTATGGATGTTGGTGCTTCGGTTCCTCTGTTCTGTATGCTTTCACTGTCATGTATTTTGTTTTATAAATATTAAAAGAAAAAAGCTTTATATTTACTCATTTGTATTCATCAAGTTGTTTCAATGATGCGTGTAAACGCTTCACATGACGAGAGGAAAAATAGAATACTCACCAATTACTTATCAAAATACTCATCATATGACAGATTATACGACAGACGTTTCAAGATTCGTATCCTCCCCGGAAAAGGATTGACTGGGCGCTAATCCTTATTTGTACACTTCTGTTTACCCAGCAGTCATTGGGTCCCTGGTTGTTGAACGATTGTGTTCCACGGAAAACTAGTGAGTAAGGCTTACCACGAGCCTTACTTTGAGGTGTTTCCGGGGCTTAGCATCCCCGCGGCCCGGTCGTTGACTAGGCCTTACCCACTAGTTTTCCATGGTTCTATTTTTTTCTGGGTTCTTCCCTTACCCTTACAATGAGCCTTAGGGTAAAGGCTCATGGTAATTACCCCAGGAAGGGTAAGATCTCAGCCAGCTAACAGGAAGCAGCAGTCTCCTTTTCCTGTACCTACTGCCTGTTAAAAAAAAACGATAACAGGAGAACTTTCCGCTTCAATCTTGGATATAAACCTGCTAGGTGTAGCAGAATAGTATTTCCCACAGCCAAGTGTTCACGTGATTTTGTGTGAACAAAAATGTAGATTTCTGTATCCGAGAATATTGCGCTCTGCCATGTATCTCTGTGTCATGTACACTTCCGGCGTTGAATAACGCAACCTGTCACAGCGCAACAGAATGACATTATCACGCAACAATAAACAAGTAATGGAGACTTTATTAATGTAAATTAATGTTAAGAGATAGCAAATGAGTGAGTGACATGATACCGTCATACTGGCTTCCGCCGTCAGAACAGAAACTAGTATTCAATTGGCCATTCCATAATTTTTTTTTAACCAATTTAGCATAATCAAACCCGTACCAAACCCATACAACCCCACCTAACCTATTTGATGAGACCGATGCATAGAAAACGGCAATATTACATTGCTGGTAAGCTTTACTTATATGCTGTATTTGCAACGAATTGGTCGGTTGAGCTAAATATATACGAAGAACTAGATTAAGTAAGCTACGATGGTTCTAAGATGAATTGACATTTAACTCTCACTCTGGGACATTTAACTCTCACTCTGGGACATTTAACTCTCACTCTAGGACATTTAACTCTCACTCTGGGACATTTAACTCTCACTCTGGGACATTTAACTCCTCCTCTGGAACATTTAACTCACATTAAAAAATTTACTATTGATATAATTTAGTCAACTTTATTCCTGATTTAAATGAATTAAACTGTAAACATTTAAATGTTTAGAGAGAGAGAGAGAGAGAGAGAGAGAGAGAGAGAGAGAGAGAGAGAGAGAGAGAGAGAGAGAGAGAGAGAGAGAGAGAGAGAGAGAGAGAGACAGAGAGAGAGACAGAGAGAGAGAGAGAGAGAGAGAGAGAGAGAGAGAGAGAGAGAGAGAGAGAGAGAGAGAGAGACAGACAGACAGACAGACAGAGAGAGAGAGAGACAGACAGACAGACAGACAGAGAGAGAGAGAGAGAGAGAGACAGACAGACAGAGAGAGAGAGAGAGAGAGAGAGAGAGAGAGAGAGAGAGGCTGGACTTTCCATCGTCACCAACTCACACAAGTAGCCATCACAAGGGACTCCACTCCAATGAAACAACAGAGGATCTTCACTCTCTCTCTCATTCTCTCTCTTTCTCTCTTCCTCTCTCTCTCTCTCTCTCATGCATTAATACATATCACATAAACTGGATAATGCTGAAACTGAAATTTCAAATCTGAATTGTCAAACGAATCAGTTTGGCTCCATTTACATTACACAGTTCGTTTTTAGGCACCATAATATAACTGCAACATTATTATTCTAAAACGTGTAAACGGAAGACTGACAAAAAACGTTAATGCCAGCTATTATAACCTTAAAAATGAGATTTAGAAGGAATAATTCATGTTCTCTAGCAAGGCGAGGGGTAAAGGTGGGTGGGGGGGGGGGGGGGTTATGTATGAACTATTCAAGTAGATGAAACGATTGAAACAAAAGGGGTATTACTGAACTGTGAAATAAAAAAATGACTAATAGGAAAAAGAAGACAAAACAATAGATTCAAAATAGAATACGAAACAATAAATACACTATGGATAACGGTATACTAATTAACATGCTGCTGTTGTTTTAGATTCAGCTCCTCAGAACAAAAAGTTGCAAGTAGCCCGGGCAATGGTGCAACCCATCATCTTAAAAATAACGTCACTTTTCGAAATGAAATGAAATGAGAAATGAAACTGAAATGAAATCGACTCACAAAAGTGACGTACTGTCCCGTTTTCTGTTCGAGCCGTCCGGCCTAATCAGACACATTAGGAGAGGAAACTTTCAATTAACGTTTTTCATGACGTCTTGAAACTTTATGAGAATTTCTTGCCCACCTAACCTATCAGAGGACCCTTAACTTACTGTTGTTGAAAAAAATTCAAAATTTATTTTAATTTTTATTTTATTTTAAAATTACATCCACTTTCAGCCATACTGGTTGTTACAAATAACAGTGTGTGGGCTATATGGGGTACTGGTACTATTAAGGGGTAAGGGTAGTTAGAAGACAGAGTATCAAATATGGGAGAGCTAAAAGGCCCGGCCCCCAAAATAAACTATCCACAGTAGTAATAGCTTGCTACTAGACCATATATGTTAGTCTAAGGGTTGATCAATGCACTCCCACATAGGAAAAAGGGATACTCTGTAATTCATGTACTTATTTATTAACCCCTTAACAACCCCCCATATACACTCACACCAATAACAATAATAATAATAACTTTACCACACTATCTTACGTTAAAAGCCTTGGTCCACGTAGGCAGGATACAAGGTTTACACTAAACAAGCTAGGGTAAAGTACTACTGGATAAGCACTGAAGCTGGATGCAGCTTAGGGTAGTGAGACCATGTGGTACCCTAATACAAAACACAACACTTAGGGGTACCCAAAACACTGGCAAATACTAACCCCAGGTCTCACCAATATTTACTACCAGAGTAGGCACACTTAACACCATATTATACTTAACTTAAGGGTACAGGAACTTCAGGTAAGGGAAATAAGTAAGAGGAGAAGGGAGAAGAGTAGGGGTGCAGCCACAGAGTAGGTCTTATCCGCACGAACACCAGCCAGAGAAGAGAGAGCTCCTCGCGACCAGCTGGCCTCCCTCATGTCGTGGTGCCGGAAGGAGCCTAATTGATCGTGCAGCTAAGCACATTAAAGATCTTCCCCTATGCAACGTATTGTTACTCTATGAATGATTAGAAAGTATTAGTAAGCAAAGTTGGTGCCTATGTTATTATTTAATAATCAACCCCCAGCTCAGTCTTTAAATGCTCTTTGAGAAACAATAATAGTCTTACGTCTGGCAGGGAAGATACAAACAATTGCCGTTCAAGATGCACTTAACTGTACTACTAGAAAGTTTAATAGCTCAATTTTGACCTCTGGTTTCTACTGGAGAACCCAGGGTCGTAACACTCCTCCCCCCTTCGGAGAAAAAAAAATGTGACTACTAGAATAGTAGTCATATTTTTTTGTAAGAGTATACAGAGAATACAAAGAAAAAACATATGACAAAAACAAAAAATCAATCAAAAACAATTTCTCTGCAAAACAAAAACAAAAATACAAAGGAGTTCTCTGAAAGAAAAAAAAAAACATACACAAAAAAATAAAAGAACAAGGAAGTAAATAAATTGGACATGGAATATTTAATGTCACAGGAGAACCTAAAAAAAAAAAATTAACTAAAGCATGACAGTTGGTAAATGGCTTTCTGTGGCTCAGATGAATGTTATTCAGGCAACCGGGACAGAGCGTCGGCTATCACATTGAGTCTGCCCGGTAGGTGGGTAATGGAAAGATTGAAGTCCTGTAGGTACAACGCCCACCTGAGGATGCGTTTATTCTTACCCTTCATCTGAGTCAGGAAGACTAGTGGATTATGGTCCGTGTACACTTCCACTATATTACCTGTGAGGTAAACTTCGAACTTTTTACATGTTAACACTAGCGCCAACGCCTCTTTTTCTACCACTGAATAATTGCGTTGCGCCTTGTCGAATTTCACAGAGTAATAATATACTGGGTGTTCCACCTGATCATCCCCAGTTTGCAACAACACTGCACCAGCACCCGAGTCAGACGCGTCAACATGAATTTTAAACGGTCGGTCGAACCTTGGACTAGCAAGCACTGGGGCGGAAGCTAAGATCAATTTCAAATTTTTAAATGCCTCTGCACAGTCTGATGACCACTTAAATTTAACGGCTTTCCGCAACAAGTCTGTGAGAGGAGTGGCAACACTGGAAAAGTTCTGACAAAAACGTCGATAGTACGCACACATACCGATAAATCTTTGAACGTCCTTTTTAGACTTTAGTACTGGATACTCCAGAATGGCATTGATTTTATCTTGCCGAGGTAACACTTTTCCTTGGCCCACTTCATAACCGAGGTACGTCACTGTGCCTTGGCCAAAATGACACTTTTTAGCATTTAAGGTAAGATTTGCCCTTTTCAAGATGGCAAACAACTGGCGTAACCTAGCTATGTGGTCAGCCCAATTACTGTCAAACAGCACGATATCATCTAAATACGCCCGACAATTTGGCACCTTAGCGAGTAGAGAGTTCATGAGTCTCTGGAACGTGGCAGGGGCATTACGCAAGCCGAACGGTAACACTTGATACTCAAAAACACCCTCGGGTGTCACAAACGCCGTTAGCTGTTTAGCACGTTCAGTGAGTGGGATTTGATAATACCCCCTCGAGAGGTCGAATTTCGAAACGTACTTGGCATTTCCCAACTCGTCGATGCAGTCCTCGAGGAGGGGCAGCGGATAGGCATCCACAATGGTCACCTTGTTGAGCTGCCGATAGTCGGTGCATAATCGCCAGGAGCCGTCTGGTTTGGGGACCAAAAGGCAGGGCGAGCACCAAGAGCCCTGGCTCGGCCGGATGAGGCCGTGCTGGAGCAAGAAGTCGACCTCCTTCCGTACGATGGCCTTCTTTTCTGGACTCATCCGATAGGGTTGAAGGCGAATGGGAGTGTAGTCCGTCAACTCGACATCATGGCAAATGGCATCAGTCTGGGTCGGGACCTCCCCGAACAGACTGGAGAATTCATCAACCAACGACTGCACCTCTTCACGTTGGGCCATCTGCAAATGGGACAGTTCCTCCACAGCATTCACAGAACTAGAATTATTGAAAATGAGATTAGTTGGGTCCCCAGAACAATCATCCCCTCTCTCACTGGAAATGGAAACATTGGTTAGTGCAATGGGCCTGGGGCCCTGGAACTTCTTCAGTCGATTTACATGTATGAGCATTACCTGGTTACGTTTGTCAGAGTGCCTCACTTTGTACGTGAGGTCCCCAGTCTTTTCTGTCACAATGTAGGGGCCTTCGTACTTGTGGGACATAGTGTTCCCTAGTCGAGGCTTTAATACCAGGACAGGGTCGCCAGGCTGAAATACCCGTAACTTAGATTTAGCATCGTTACGTTCTTTCATCTTTTCTTGGGCCTTGCCAAGATACTTAAATGCAGCCGCCTTGCAGTCCTTGAGTCTCTGGTGGTGTTGCGCAAAGAAAGCCGAACCTTCGGTTAACGTTACGTTCCCTAACAGATTCTCCTGTAACATTTGCAAGGGTCCACGAACTTTATGGCCAAAGACTAACTCAAAAGGAGAACAGCCCAGTGAACTTTGTAATCCCTCTCTAGCCGCAAACAAAACATACGGTAAATTCTCATCCCAGAAGGTGTGGGAACTCTCGCACGATGTCTTCAACATCTGCTTCAGAGTTAGATGGAAACGTTCAATTACCCCCTGACTCTGTGGATGGTATGGGCTGGAAACCTTATGAGTTATTCCATGTTCCTTACAAAATTGCTCGAAAACATCAGACTTAAAATTAGTACCATTGTCAGTTTGCACGACCCGAGGCAGTCCAAAAGTGGAAAAAAATTGCAACATACGAGCAACAACAGTTTTTGCTCGGATGTTCCTTACAGCAAAAGCCTCTGGGTAACGAGTAGTGATACACATCATCGTGATTAGGTAAATATTACCAGACTTAGTTCTAGGTAATGGTCCAACACAGTCCATTACCACATGAGAAAATGGTTCCTCTGGCACGACAATAGGCCTTAGAGGAGCTTTAGGTGGAGTCTGGTTTGGTTTCCCAACCAGTTGACAAACAATACACGCATTACAAAATTTTGCCACATCGCTTTTCAGCTTGGGCCAGAAAAAATACTTTAAAATTTTGTGATACGTAATATTAATACCTTGATGTCCCCCCATAGGATCATCATGAGCAGCTGCCAAAACTCTTTCTCTATAGCAGGTCGGCAACATAACCTGGTGGACTACCTCCCACTCATTTGACAAGGGAGCACTCTGTGGTCTCCATTTTCTCATCAAAATCCGATCATTGTAGTAGTACCCAGTTGCTGCGTCTACAATTTCCTCCATAGAGACGGCTGTTTCATGACAATCTGCAAGAGTGGGGTCAGCTTTCTGTAACTCACTCAAGGAGGCATCTAGGCCTTGGTCAGATGCCATTGGCCGAGGCTCAACAGTGTTCTCCTCCACCTCCCCACTACTCTCTGTAGATGGCGGTGGCAGGCTCTCCACAATGTCCTCGGCCACGTCATCGAGTCGGGCCATGAATGTGTCCGCGAGGTCCACTTGGTTTTCACCACTCGGAAAGTTCCTCGTGACCTCGGGATTTACCACCTTGGCAAGCACAGGGCTGCCCTTACATTTAAGTCCCATAGACCTGGTCACCGCGCACGCAGGGTACACAACATTATCCTCTGCGGCGGGTGGATCCAGGCAAACCTTAGGGGTAGGCAACATAATAGGCAGTCTGGAGTCCCCTACCTTATCCCCTGCTAAATCATTACCAACTATTACATCAACATTAGGGAAAGGTAGGTATGAAGTGACTCCGACTGTACAAACACCCTTGTGGAAATCAGATTCCAGGGTAACCTTATGGAGGGGTACTGCTCGAGTATCACTAGTGACACCCTCGACCAGTACCACCTCTCCAGTGTCGAGAGTGTTGGCACCTTGCAATGCACTCTCTAAAATTAAAGTCTGGATGGCACCGGTGTCTCGGAAGATCACCACGTCCTTCCAGGAAGAACCCTCAGACAAAAGTAGTCTCCCTTTCGATAAGAATGGGGTAAGCAAGTCCAACCACTGTGGGTTGGAGGTCTTACTCCCTAACCCTTCCGAAGGCCTCAAGCCCTGTGTCACAACTAGAGCATTGGGTCTTTTTTCTGGGTACAGTTGCCAACAACGGCTAATATTGTGGTTTGAACGATTACAGTGACCACAAAAACGTCGGGGAGAAGAGACATTACTAACAGAATTACCCTTCGGTTCACCTTTAGGTGCCGTTGGGCTAGACACTTTAACAGGGTTAGTTATGTCTGAAACAGAAGGTGCATTAGGTAAAGGGTTAGAATGAGCTGGTCTGGACTGGCTGTGGGTATAAGTTTTGCTACTCTGTGGGGTATAATTATTTTTATTGGGCCTTTTGCCCGCCAATTGGTAGTTTTCTGCCAACTTGGCCAAATCCCCTATTTTAGAATTTAACTCTATCCTTCCTTTAATGTACTGTGAAACATTCTCTGGCATAATATCTATAAAATGCTCCATTAAAACTAAGTTCCTGAGAGCCTCGTATGTTTCGGCTTTCGCCGAGCGAATCCATCTATCAAACAATCGAATTTGATCATTCACAAATTCAGTGAGCGGTTGGTTGTGAGTAGGCCTAAGGTTACGATAAACTTGGCGGTGAGCTTCAGGAGTAATTTCATATGCCCGCAAAATACATTCCCTGACTTTATCATATTCGAAACACTCGTCGTCAGGCATGTTTATGAAAATATCTTGTGCTTTACCCCTAAGTCTTCCCTGTAGGATTTTCACCCACTCTTCCTTTGGCCAGTTCATGGACATGGCCAATCTCTGAAAATGGTTGAAAAACCTTTCAGGGTCTGACTCGGAAAATTCAGGCAAGTTATGCTTTTTCTCATAATGCCTGGGGTTTGAATCCCCGGCAGGTGGAGGTCCAGTGGCATTCACTCTAATTCTAGCCTCCTCGGTTTTGAGTCTTTGCTCCTCTAATTTTATTTTTGCTAACTCTAAAGCTAATTCTCTCTCCCTATGAGTTGCACTTTCTGCTTGGCTAGGCTGGCATAAAGGTGTATCACTTGCCAATAGTTCTTCATCAATACAATGTTGTAATATTTCATTCACCAAAGTCCACTTTTTATCTGCGACATTTAATTCTAGGCCAAATTCCTGGCCTAACAATACTAAATTAGACTTTTTAAGTTTCTTTATCTCTACCACTGAAGGCTCCCTTGCCAGTTTTTGCATTTCAGAAGACATCACTAATAATTTTAGCTCCCAGCCAAAGAAAAAATTAAAAAATAAAAATTGGAAAAAAAACAAAAATTTGCACGGCCCCTAACACAAGGCCACACTAACCTTAATCGTGAAGGGATCCAGCTGGGTGTCCAGTCAGTGCAAGAATGTCCTTTGCTAGATGAGCTGGACCCTAGGCTAGCACACAACCGTTCTGCGGAAAACAAAAAATTTTATTTTTGGCACTCAAGAATCTAATTTTTTACACTTATAATGTTCCTCCCGGACAGGCCCCCACTTGTTACAAATAACAGTGTGTGGGCTATATGGGGTACTGGTACTATTAAGGGGTAAGGGTAGTTAGAAGACAGAGTATCAAATATGGGAGAGCTAAAAGGCCCGGCCCCCAAAATAAACTATCCACAGTAGTAATAACTTGCTACTAGACCATATATGTTAGTCTAAGGGTTGATCAATGCGCTCCCACATAGGAAAAAGGGATACTCTGTAATTCATGTACTTATTTATTAACCCCTTAACAACCCCCCCATATACACTCACACCAATAACAATAATAATAATAACTTTACCACACTATCTTACGTTAAAAGCCTTGGTCCACGTAGGCAGGATACAAGGTTTACACTAAACAAGCTAGGGTAAAGTACTACTGGATAAGCATTGAAGCTGGATGCAGCTTAGGGTAGTGAGACCATGTTGTACCCTAATACAAAACACAACACTTAGGGGTACCCAAAACACTGGCAAATACTAACCCCAGGTCTCACCAATATTTACTACCAGAGTAGGCACACTTAACACCATATTATACTTAACTTAAGGGTACAGGAACTTCAGGTAAGGGAAATAAGTAAGAGGAGAAGGGAGAAGAGTAGGGGTGCAGCCACAGAGTAGGTCTTATCCGCACGAACACCAGCCAGAGAAGAGAGAGCTCCTCGCGACCAGCTGGCCTCCCTCATGTCGTGGTGCCGGAAGGAGCCTAATTGATCGTGCAGCTAAGCACATTAAAGATCTTCCCCTATGCAACGTATTGTTACTCTATGAATGATTAGAAAGTATTAGTAAGCAAAGTTGGTGCCTATGTTATTATTTAATAATCAACCCCCAGCTCAGTCTTTAAATGCTCTTTGAGAAACAATAATAGTCTTACGTCTGGCAGGGAAGATACAAACAATTGCCATTCAAGATGCACTTAACTGTACTACTAGAAAGTTTAATAGCTCAATTTTGACCTCTGGTTTCTACTGGAGAACCCAGGGTCGTAACACTGGTGAACGGCCAAAAGCGACGTTATTTTAACGAGGACAAGTTGGTGAGCTCGTAGTGGACTTACCTGACACAGGAGCAGGTCTGCAACTCGAATTATGAGTCATAAACATTATTTTTCCGTTTGAGTCAGCAATCGGGCAGTTTTCCTGTTCAATTGAATTTGTTTAACATTAATGTATATCAAGCCTGGTGGAATACAGGTACTTTATTTTTATTTGTAGAATATTGCTCGTGACCCAAACGTATTATATATTGTAAACAAATGCTTCCACAAGGAACATATTTTATGAATTATTATATCTTAATAATTATTAAATGCAATGAGATTTTCCAGCGCCTCAGCGTGACAATACAAAGAGAAAATGCATACTGTATCCATGGTTCCTGCCCACCACCTGAGTAACTGGAAGACCTTGACAAGGCAAGGCCCTGTCAGGAGAAATCGCCAAGCCATTACGACTATATAGCACTTGGATTGGCTCGTCAGCAGCTGTTGGGTGCAGACGTGTCGTTCGTAGCGCTCGCCAGTTCCACACTAGAGACTGTGTGAGGAGAGTGTCTGTGACGGCTGTGGGGGTGTTGTCCCTCGTGTGGGTGTGGTACGTCTGTTGAGGAGACATGGGGACTTGCCGGCCTCTATTGAAGAGGACCTCGTCGGCTGGTCTGGCTTTCACGGTGCCAGTGGACCACATGTTGGTTGGTGTTGCCCTAGTGGATGTTTTACATGTGCAGTTGTCGGAATTGGTGGGCATCCAGCAGCTGCAGGGGAACCACGCCGTGGTCAAGTTTCGCGATCAGGCTGCCTTTCAGGCGTTTCTGGGGCGGTGTGAGGGGCATGTTTACCCTCTCCCTGATGCCGCCGGTTCTGTTAAGGTAGTGAACCTCAGCGTCGCCTTGACGTATGTGTCGGTGCGTGGTGCCCCCTTCGAATTTAACGACGATCTCCTAACTGCTGTGTTTGGACGGTTTGGTACTGTGCTAAGCATTCGTTGGAACAAGGTACTTGCAGGGCACTGTGCTGGGATACTTGACGGCTCCTGCACCCTGACAATGTCACAGAAGAGTAGTGATCCGTCCTCTGTGTCCTAATTGGGATACGCTCTGCTCACTGTATCGGGGGCAACCGCGCACCTGTTATAGGTGTGGTAATGATGGTCATCTCGCTGCAGCGTGCGATGTGGGAGCAACTGGCAAGGTGCATATTTTTCGTGAGGAGAACTTTCCACCCCTGTTGACTTCGGACGCTTCTGAGGATGGAGTGAGTGCTGTGCCTGAGACGCCTGATTCCCTGTCTGCTGCTCCGCCTGTTTGGGCGGATACTACGCCTTGTTTATCCAGTCTGTTAACTGCTGTGCCCCCGGAGGTAGTTGTTGCACCTGAGTGTGCGAGTGTCGGGCCGTCGCCCGTGCTGCATGTGGTGGATGTCCCAGTGGAAGTCCATGTCCCACTCAAGCCTGCGGACGTGGTCCTGACTCCCGGGGACGCAGGTTCTCCTGTTTTGGAGGGCCTGCCACCCCCGGGGCCGGGGCCGGGGCCTGCCGAGCCTGTGAGTTTGGACGATTGTAGTTTTGATGATGGACTCCCTTTGCAGAAGCGGGCGCGCCAATGACCCGGGCCAGTTTCCCCAGGATGTGGTGGACTGTGTGAGCGACGTGGCCTCTGTGGGTTCTCCGGCCAGTGTGGGTGTGAACCATGAGGATATGATGATGTTGGCCGTACCCGCGAAGGAGACAGGTGGGGATGGTGTGGTGCCTGTTCCTGCCTACGTTTCAGGTGTTGCTCCACTGTGCCACCCCCTTCCCCCTATGCCTTCGCGTGCTGGTTCTCCGAAATGGGAGGTTGTTGCACCTGCTGTTACCCCTGGTGTGGATCGTGATTTAGTTCTAATGCTGAAAAAGGACACCGGCTGGAGAGTCTCGGCACCGTATGAACCTGTGCCCCGGGATGTACCGCTGCTCGTGATTGGAGGTGTCGTTGTCGAGATTCCGGAGTTTATGCGTCGCCCACGTCGCTCGGATGTAGGTGTGCCCCTGTTACAAGATGCCTGGGATGTGTGGCATGCGGTACTGTCGGTATTGTCAGAAATATCCTAGGCGTCAGTTTCCTAAGAAATTTTATTGACTTAGTTCACTCAAGTTTATGTTTGTGTTTAGGTTTGATGAATGTATGTTTGTTTTTTGCTTGTTTTTTGTTTTATGCTCCGTTGTCTTCTCAGTGTCCCTCTGTTTTTCGTTCATGTTTCTGTCATTTCTGTGTCCTGCTTTGTTACTCTGTACCCGGGTTGGGTTGCTTCTGTAAAGGTTCATTCTATGATCGGGTGCGTCGGTGCCTTGTTGAATTCGTATGTCTGTATTTTATAATAAAAACAAAAAATATAGCACTTGGAAGGAATCTGGCGAAGAGTTTGGGATGGAACGGGGGAGAGAAATGGTGCCCAACTACTTGGACAGTATATATATGAAGTGATAAATCTGAATAGTACACAGATCTCACTCTAAATACAAATACTTGAAAATTCAAAATGCCCTTGCTAAGAACTAGAATGGGACTCGTCCTTAAACAAGTCCATTTCTCCAGCAGTCGATCCCAAAAGACGCAATCATAAATTTATAAATGCTGTTCATTCATAATAGAAAATATTTATGCATTGGAAAGGTTAGGTGTCTAGATTCTGTTGGCGATTATCTGTATTTGCAGTACGTGGGTGAAAAATTTACAGCGATGTGGTTCGAACAAAACTCGTCAGTGAAGCACTTGTTCCGGAAGTGTTCGAACGAAATCAGTTGTGAGTCTTGTGTAAACCGCTTTTCATTCATAAACAGGGGGTTTGGCGGGTGGATGGAATCACTTTTGGATCTTTGTTTGGAGGACGGGCTGCCTCCAGACAAAGCAGCCCGTCCTCCAAACAAAGACCCAAAAGTGATTCCATGCACCCGCCAAACCCTCTATTTATGAATGAAAAATGGTTTACACATGACTCACAACTGATTTCGTTCGAACACTTTCGGAACAAGTGCTTGACTCACGAATTTTATTTGAACCATATCACTATAAATGCAGCCCGTCCTCCAAACAAAGATCCAAAAGTGATTCCATGCATCCACCAAACCCCCTGTTTATGAATGAAAAGCGGTTTACACACGACTCACAACTGCTGACGTTCGAACATATCCGGAACAAGTGCTTCACTGACGAATTTTGTTTGAATCGCAACGCTATAAATGCTTCACCCATGTACTACAAATACAAATATCGCCAACAGAACCTAAACACCTGACCTAACCTATCCTATGCCTATATATACACAATATGCCAATATATTATAATATTAATTTATACTTGAGAAAATTCCCGTTTTGAATGAACAGCATGTTAAAATTTATGAATGCGTCTGTGGGGTCAACCGCTGAATGTAATGGACTTGAGTCGAGGATGGGTTGATAAATGCTTCACTCACGAACTACAAATACAAATAATCTCCAACAGAACCTAAATACCTAACCTAACCTATGCTAACCTATGTCTATATATGCACAATATGTTAATGAATTATAAGATTAAGTTATATATGATAAAATTTCCGTTTTGAATGAACAGCATGTAAAAATTTATGAATGCATCTGTGGGGTCGACCGCTGTTTGTAATTGACTTGAGTCGAGAACAGATTGTATAAATGCTTCACCCACATACTACAAATACAAATAATCGCCAGCAGAACCTAACATAACCTAATCTAAGCTAACCTAACCTAAACATCTAACCTTACCTACGCCTAAATATACATGGAATTTTTATGTATAATAATATTAATATATTATTAATGAGAACAAACCAATTTTTAATACATGGTGTGTTAAAATTGATGAATGCGTCTGGGGAGTACGGCCTCTACTTTAACCAACCTAGTGTGAGGACAAGTTGTGGCATGGACTTTGGCTTTTGTTTATGAGGATGGGCTGAGCGGCCAATTGCGCCTCCTGTAGCTGGGTTCTGTCGAATCCTTCCTCATTCATGCCACTCATAGTATCGCTATCAGCGTTCGAGGCTTTGATCCGCTTCACAAAATCCAATGTTGATAGGTCAGCCCGTCCTCCAGACAAGGACTCAAAAATTATTCCATGCACCTGCCAAACCGCCCCCTGTTTATGAATGAAAAACTGTTTACACACGACTCGCAACTGATTTCGCTTTAACACTTCCTGAACAATTGTTTCACTGACGAATTTTGTTCGAACCACAACGCTGTAAATGCCTCACCTACATACCCGTTTCCTCGTTCAGCTCGTTGATGCCATGAGGGGGCCTTAGTGGGCGGCTGCCAGAGTGTGATGCTCCTTGGGACAGTCCTCTGTCCTTTTGTAGCCTTGTGCTCCTGCTGCTGTCCTCTCAAATTGTGCTGAACAACTTTTCCTTTTCTTTCTGTTTCGTTTTTCTCCCTCCTCTTCTCCTATCTGTTTCTCGTTTCCTGCCGACCTTTTGCTTGTTTTGGTTATTCCTTTGGACTTCTTCTATTTTCACGCCTGGGTGCTTGAGGAGGCATACTCTTGCACCCGTAGAACTGTAGTACCCAACGTCGAGAGTGAAAGGAACCTTTTATTGTCAATTCCCCCTTTCGTCGCTGAACCCGATCTCGACGGACTGACAGTTCTTAAGGTGGCGTTTGTGGGGCGTATACTCACAACGCACTCCTAGGAGGCCCCGGCATGATCGGCGATAGCGTCTTGTTGGGTGTCCTGCCTCTAATTGTGGCTCCATAGAGGGTGTGGGGGCAATTCGTGAATGAATGTTTCTTTTTCGTACCTATGTTGGATTCTGTTCCTCCTTTACCTTCTCAGGCTCGTGGGGTGGACGACCAAGCCCCCGAGTCGGTCTGCGTTGGAAGACTGGGCTCTGCAGCCTCCGCTGCGTTGGGCCCCGACCTTGCTCCTCCTTTGGCCTTTCTGACTACTCTCCTCGGCTCCCCTCCCTCCTCTGTGGTTGGGTCGAGCCCCACGCCCCCAGTGGTGACTACCTCAACCCCTGGCCCGGCTCAGTCTGTAGTTGTGACTACTGCGCCTTTTAACCCCTCTCTCTCTGGGGATTCTCAACGCCATCCTCGACACGGCTGCACTCACTCGATTCCTTCCCGTTCTGATGCCTATCAAGCCTTGTTTGGTCCCGCTTCGTGGGCTAAATACTTTGATCTCCTCCCTCTTGATTCCGCTCCGCCTGACGATTTCACCCTCCATCGGCATCTTGTTGATTCCATGGATGCCTCTGTTACCTTCAACCCCACTCGTCTCGGTACACGTGTCGTTGCTGCTCCTTCTCAGGATGCAGCTTCCCGCTTGGTTGCCTTATCCTGCCTTGGCAAGACCCCTGTTCAGGTCTCAAAGAACGCTCGGTTGAATGCAAGTGTTGGCACTATTCTCCTCCCGCCCATGTTGCGACCAGTGTTCGGAATCTGCAAGACTGCCACGATTATATTCGGCATATCCTCGATGCCCAGGTCCATTCTGTCTTCCAGGTGGACACGTTTACTCGTCCCCCTCGTGGTAGTCGCCGTCAACCCCTTCGGGTTGCGAAGAGTACCTTTGATGGTAGGACCCTTCAACACTCTGTCATTCTTGCTGTTGCCAGGTGCTCTGTCCAGGAGTACATTCCTTCTCCTAGGTTCTGTAACAAGTGCTGGAGGTTAGAGCATGGTGCCCTCCGCTGCTCTGGGACTGTCTCTCTCTATCCTTTGTGTGTGGGGAAGGTCACTCTAAGATGGAGTGCACTTCTCCCCAGGCTCGCTGCCTCAACTGCGGTGAGGCCCATCCTACCTTCTCCCGTGCGTGTATCCATTACAAGCTTGAGGCAGCCGTCCTCAACTTGAAGCACCGGGAGCGTTTATCTTTTCCTAGGGCGTGGCGCCAGGTTCGCTGGCTCCCGCCTTATGCTAATGTCTCTTATGCTCGCGTGTTGCGCTCTTCCTCTCCTCATCCTTCCCGCCTTCCTCAGACTCACAACCGTTTCCGGGCCTTGGACCCCTGATACGCCCACTGCTCCTCTGTTCCTTTGAGTTCTGTCCCGAAGGGTCCCCCTCCTCGTCCTCTGACTGGGGTTCCCCTTCTTTCTACCCGGTCTGTCATGTCTCTTGTGTCTTCTTCCTTGTCTCCCTCCGATCCTCCTTCCTATCCTTCTCCTCCGTCTCTTGACTCTCCCCGCTGCCTGTCGGTGCGGGCTGATGCCCCTCGCTCTCCTAACGGCCGTCGTGTGTGCTCTCGTTCAGCTTCTGCTGTTGAGACGCTGGAATCCGTTGCCCGGTACGTAGTTGCTGGAACGCCGGTCTCTAAGTCAGAAGCGTAAGCCTGGCTCCTCTCCTTCCTCCTCCTTCCCGGCGGGTAAGAAGGCTTCGCTTTCTTCCTCGGGCCCCTTCTACTGACTCTATTGCTCCTTCCCCTCCTATTTCCGTGGTTGCGCCCCCTGTTTCTGCTATGGAGGTTTTTTTGGCCCCCGCTTCCCTCTCGGTTGCTGCCCTTGCTGAGGTGCGCTCCCCTCTTTCTACTCCCCTCTTCCTGCTGCTGTCGTTGACTGCTCCTCTCAGTTGTCTCCTCCTCCTCTTTGCTATATAGTCGTAATGGCTTGGCGCTTTCCATTCATAATTCATTCCTTCCTTCCTCCTTCTCTTCCTCCTCCTCCTCCTGATCCCGCCCGTCCACCTCTGGTATGTACTCCCGCTTCCTTCCCTCCGTCTGTGCTCAGTTTACCCATGCCCCCTAACTCTGACTTTGCTGACCCTGATTTTCTTTAATGTGCTATATTGCTCTTTCACCTTTGTTTCTTCCTTGTTCTCTGTTGTTGTCTTTTCTACCCTCGTCGATGTCTATTCTTCAATGGAACGTTTGAGGTTATTACGCCAATTTCCTTGAACTCCAACTTCTGATTTCGTGGTTTTCGCCCCTTTGTGTCTGTCTCCAGGAGTCGATGCTTGGTGCTCGTCCTGGTCGCTTTCGTGGCTATTCCTCTCTCCCCCCTTCCCAGCTGTTGCTGGGGCTCCTAATTCTTCTGCTTTCTTGATTCGCTCTGATGTTCCCTTTGTCCCCTTACTTTTTCCTTCGCTTCTCTATTATTCTGCTATTCGTATCTTTGTGGGGAAATGGTACACTGTTTGTTCCATTTATCTCCTCCCGAGTGTCCTGCTTTCTCTTCCTGATCTGAAACACCTACTGGACTCCGTGCCAGAGCCTGTGCTCCTGCTGGGTGATTTGAATTGTCATTTCCTTTGGGGTGATGTACTGACGAATACCCGGGGTCGCCTTCTTGAGCCGTTTATCCTCTCTTCTTCCCTGTCTCTTCTGAATTCTAGTGAGCCCACGCATTTGGACTCTCGGACTTGCACCCTTTCCTGTCTTGATCTTTCTCTTTGCTCGTCTTCTCTTTACTTAGATTTCACGTGGCAGGTTCTTGATGACCTCCATGGCAGTAACCATTTCCCCATCCTTGTTACCATTTTCTCTTTTCGCCCTCCCCTCTCCTTTCCTAGGTGGCAGTTTGCTAAAGCGGACTGGAACCTATTTACCCTCAATGCTGCTCTCTCTGACTTCTCCCTTCTGCCTCTCCTCCTTGTTCATGACACTGTCTTCGACGCTGCCCTCCGCTCTATTCCTCACTCTTCCTCTCGGGGTCCACGGAAGTGCCTTTCCTGGTGGAATGCAGACTGTGCTCGGGCTGTCTGCTGTAAGCGTGCAGCCTGGAAGAGACACCCCCGTCGCCAGGCGGCCGATTCTTTTCTTTTCTTTCGGAAGGCGAGTGTGGTGGCCCGTAGGGCCATCCGTATGGCTAAACGTGAATGTTGGCCATCTTATGTCTCCAACATTAGTCCGAAACCCCTCTTCCGCAGATCTGGAAGCGTATCCGCAAGATAGCGGGTAAGTTCGTTCCTGATGTTTCACCGGTCCTTCACCTCAATGGTACTCTTGTGGCGGACCCGTTGCAGGTTGTTACCGAAATGGGTTCCCATTTTTCTTCTGTTAGCTCTAGTCTTCATCTTCCCTAATCTTTCCTTCTTCGTAAATCTGTCCTTGAATCTCGTCCTCTCGATTTCTGCACTTGTCTTCGACTTTTTATAACGATCCCTTCTCTCTCTCTCTGAACTTCGGTCTGCCCTGGCCCTCTGTGGTTCTACAGCAACGGGCTCCTATGGCATTCATTATGAGATGCTTTGCCATCTCCCTCCGTGCACGTCTCAGTATTTACTAAGTCTGTATAATCGGATCTGGGAGTCGTCGTCAGTCCCTGAGGACTGGCTCGATGCTGTTGTCCTCCCTGTTCACAAACCAGGGTCTCTGGGAACATCCCCTAAGGTCTTTCGCTCTATTGCCCTTACAAGTTGTGTCTGCAAACTCTTTGAACGTATGGTTAACGTTCGTCTGATGTGGTTCCTGAAACACCATCACCTCTCCCCTTCTGAATTTGGTTTCCGCAAGTGCCGCAGCACAACAGATGTCCTGGTGAGCTTGGAGGTCTATATTCGTACTGCTTTTGCTGCGAAGACCTCCGTTGTTACCGTCATTTTTTACCTGGAAAAGGCTTACGACTCCACTTGGCGTTATCATATTCTATCCCAGTTTCATTCATTTGGCCTTCGTAGTCATCTTCCTCTCTTTCTCCGCAGCTTCCTCTTTCGTCGTTCCTTTCGGGTGAGGAATGGTACCGCTTTCTCTGCCTCTTTTTCAGTAATATGAAGGTGTGCCCCAGGGTAGTGTTCTGAGCACTACTCTTTTTCTGGTTGCCCTCAATGGTCTTCTTTCCTCTCTTCCTTCCGGCGTCTTCTCCACTCTCTATGTCGGTGATCTTACCCTTTTCTGTCAGGGTGACGATTCGCCTCTCCTTCAGCGCTGGCTTCAACTTGCAATTGATGCTGTGTCGTCTTGAGCCACCGAGCATGGCTTCAAGTTCTCTACTTCTAAGACTTGTGCCATGACTTTTACTCGGAAACGGGTCGTTCTTCATCCCTCTTTGTCTCTTTATGGTCATCCCCTTGAGTACAAAGTTTCCGCGAAGCTTTTGGGTTTTTTCTTTGATACTCGTTTGTCTTGGTCTCCCCATATCTCTTACCTCCGTGTTGAGTGCTCTAAGGCCCTTGCCCTCCTTCGGGTATTGTCCATACTTCTTGGGGAGCACATAAGCGCACTCTCCTTGCTTTACATTCCTCTCTCGTCCTGTCTCAACTCGATTATGATTGTTCTGCTTACTCATCTGCTTCTCCTTCTACTCTTCGCCGTCTTGATGCTTTGCACCATACTGGGTTGCGCCTCAGTTCTGGGGCCTTTCGTTCGACTCCCGTCCTCAGCTTGTATGTTGACACTGGCTTCGTGTTCTCCAGGACCGCCGTGATCGCTGCTGTCTTCGCTATCTTGCACAGTCCTTGCAACATCCTTCCTCTCGCCTCTGTCCTGCTTTAACTTTTACCCCTCCTGCGGTTCCTGTTCCTCTTCACCACCTCCCTCTTTCTGTCCGGTTATCTCACTTACAGGATTCTCTCTCTGTTCGTATTTCTAATATTTCTCCTCGTGTTGATCCTTCTTTGCCCCCCATGGAGAGTCCCCCTTCCGCAGTTTTGTACATCCTTGACCCACATCACAAAAGCTTTTACCCCTCCTACGGTTATGAAACGCCTTTTCCTTGAGCACTTTTCTTCTCACTCCCAATCCGTTTCTGTCTTCACTGATGGGTCTAAGTCTTCGGACAGTGTTGGCTACTGTGTTGTTTTTTCTGATCACACTTATATGTGTCTCTTACCTCCGGAGACTAGCATCTTTATAGCGGAGCTTTATGCTATTCTCTATGCTCTCGTCTCCTGCTCTCTCGTTGTCAGTCTTTCTTTGTAGTTGTTGTTGACTCTCGTAGTGCCCTCATGGCTCTCGGGTCCTTTAATCCGGTTCTTCCAGTCATTGTCGAGATCCAGCATTGACTGTTTCTTGTTCTCAGTAAATTTAAGTCGGTTGAGTTTTGTTGGGTTCCCAGCCATATTGGTGTGTCTTTAAATGAGCGTGCGGATGCTGCCGCCAGGGAAGCTGTCCGCTCTTGTCCCATCTCTCGTAAAGGTATTCCTTATTCTGACTTTTACCCGGTTATCCATTCCTCCATCCTTACCCGTTGGCAGGCTTGTTGGTCGTCTGTTACTGGTAACAAAGTACATCCTTTTAAAGGTTGTGTCTCCTCGTGGCCGTCCTCCTGCCACCGTAACCGGCGATGGGAAACGGTTCTTTCGAGGTTGCGTATTGGCCATACTCATGGTCACTTGATGGAGCACCGCCCTGCTACTTATTTTCCTAATTGCATTGTCCCTCTTATGGTCGTGCATATCCTTGTTGAATGTCCTGACTTCCAGGACGAGCGTGTGTCTTGTTTTCCGACTGTCCCCTGCGGTCGCTTGTCTCTCGATAGTATTCTTGGTGACTCGGTTACTTTTGATATCGTTCGCCTTATGTGTTTCTGCTCTCGTATTGGCATCCTTGGTGATATTTAGCGCCCTCTGATTATGCCGCACATTTGATGGTGCTACATAGCCTTCCCGGTTTTGTGCCTTCTCTTTGATAACTAATTACTTACTAACTACTACAAACTATTTTTGTTTTTTCACACGCACGCACACGCACACGCACACGCACACACACACACACACACACACACACACACACACACACACACACACACACACACACACACACACACACACACACATACACATACACATACACATACACATAGGCTGGGCAGACTGCATATTTCTTGACTGCCAAAAGGCCTTTGATACAGTACCGCACATGAGACTGCTATACAAACTTGAGAGGCAGGCAGGAGTAGGCGGAAAGGCCCTAGTATGGGTGAAGAACTACCTAACAGGAAGGAGCCAGAGGGTAATGGTAAGAGGCGAGAAGTCGGACTGGCGAACAGTAACAAGTGGAGTACCTCAAGGATCGGTGCTGGGACCAATCCTCTTTCTAATTTACGTAAATTATATGTTTACAGGAGTGGAATCATACATGTCAATGTTTGCGGATGACGCAAAATTAATGAGAAGAGTTGTGACAGACGAGGTTTGTAGGATCCTCTAAGAGGACTTAAACAGGTTGCAGAGATGGTCAGGGTAATGGCTACTGGAGTTTAACACCAGTAAATGTAGTTATGGAAATGGGATCAGGTGACAGGAGACCAAAGGGACAGTACACAATGAAGGGGAACTGCCTACCTGTAACGATTCGAGAAAGAGACCTGGGAGTGGATGTGATACCTAATCTAACTCCTGAGGCACATATAAATAGGATAACGACAGCAACGTACTCAACACTGGCGAAAATTAGAACTTCATTCAGTAACCTAAATGATGAGGCTTTTAGGGCACTTTACACTGCCTACGTGAGACCCGTCTTAGAGTATGCCGCGCCATCATGGAGCCCCCACCTGAAGAAACACATAAGGAAACTGGAGAAGGTTCAGAGGTTTGCGACGAGGCTTGTCCCAGAGTTACGAGGGATGGGATATGAAGAGCGTCTGAAGGAACTGAACCTTACGACACTAGAGAAAAGAAGGGAGAGAGGAGATATGATAGGGACATATAAAATACTCAGGGGTTTTGATAAAGTGGAAATAGATGAAATGTTCACCCGTAATAATAACAGAACGAGGGAACATGGGTGGAAACTGGAAACTCAGATGAGTCACAGAGATGTTAGGAAGTTTTCTTTTAGCGTGAGAGTAGTGGAAAAATGGAATGCACTTGGGGAACAGGTTGTGGAAGCAAACTCTCTTCATACTTTTAAAATTAGGTATGATAAGGAAATGGGACAGGAGTCATTGCTGTAAACAACCGATAGCTGGAAAGGCGGGATCCAAGAGTCAATGATCGATCCTGCAAGCACAAATAGGTGAGTACAAATAGGTGAATAGGTGAGTACACATACACACACAAACACATGCAGAGTACCTCGGTAGTTAGACAACTGTTACAGGCTTCTTCCTGTGTGTGTGTGTGTGTGTGTGTGTGTGTGTGTGTGTGTGTGTGTGTGTGTGTGTGTACTCACCTATTTATGTTGCGGGGGGTTGAGCTCTGGCTCATTGGTATTGCCTTTCAACACTCAACCAACTGATGTACAGGTTCTTGAGCCTACTGGGCTCAATCATATCTACGTTTGAAACTGTGATTGGAGTCAGCCTCCACCACATCACTTAGTAATGTATTCCATTGGTCAACCAATGACACTAAAAAAGTTCTTTCTAATATCTCTGTGGCTCATTTGGGAACTCAGTTTCCACTTGTGTCCCCTTGTGCATGTTCCCCTTCTGTTAAATAGACTGTCTTTATCTACCCTATCAATTCCCTTCAGAATCTTGAATGTGGTGATCATGTCCCCCCTAACTCTTCTGTCTTCCAGCGAAGTGAGGCTTAATTCCCGTAGTCTCTTCTCGTAGCTCATACCTCTTAGCTCGGGTACTAGTCTGGTGGCAAACCTTTGAACCTTTTTTTCAGTTTAGTCTTATGCTCGACTAGATATGGACTCCATGCTGGAGCCGCATACTCCAGGATTTCTCTGATATATGTGGTATATAATGTACTGAAAGATTCCTTACCCAAGTTTCTAAAGACCATTCTTATGTTAGCCAACCTGGCATATGCCGCTGATGTTATCCTCTTGATATGACCTTCTGGGGACAGGTTGTGTGTGTGTGTGTGTGTGTGTGTGTGTGTGTGTGTGTGTGTGTGTGTGTGTGTGTGTGTGTGTGTGTGTGTGTGTGTGTGTGTACTCACCTAATTGTACTCACCTAATTGTGCTTGCGGGGGTTGAGCTCTGGCTCTTTGGTCCCGCCTCTCAACCGTCAAACAACTGGTGTACAGGTTCCTGAGCCTATTGGGCTCTATCATATCTACACTTGAAACTGTGTATGGAGTCAGCCTCCACCACATCACCTCCTAATGCATTCCATTTGTCAACCACTCTGACACTAAAAAAGTTCTTTCTAATATCTCTGTGGCTCATTTGGGCACTCAGTTTCCACTTGTGTCCCCATGTGCATGTTCCCCTTCTGTTAAATAGACTGTCTTTATCTACCCTATCAATTCCCTTCAGAATCTTGAATGTGGTGATCATGTCCCCCCTAACTCTTCTGTCTTCCAGCGAAGTGAGGCTTAATTCCCGTAGTCTCTCCTCGTAGCTCATACCTCTTAGCTCGGGTACTAGTCTGGTGGCAAACCTTTGAACCTTTTCCAGTTTAGTCTTATCCTTGACTACATATGGACTCCATGCTGGGGCTGCATACTCCAGGATTGGCCTGACATATGTGGTATACAAAGTTCTGAATGATTCTTTACACAAGTTTCTGAATGCCGTTCGTATGTTGGCCAGCCTGGCATATGCTGCTGATGTTATCCGCTTGATATGTGCTGCAGGAGACAGGTCTGGCGTGATATCAACCCCCAAGTCTTTTTCCTTCTCTGACTCCTGAAGAATTTCCTCTCCCAGATGATACCTTGTATCTGGCCTCCTGCTCCCTACCCCTATCTTCATTACATTACATTTGGTTGGGTTAAACTCTAACAACCATTTGTTCGACTATTCCTTCAGCTTGTCTAGGTCTTCTTGAAGCCTCAAACAGTCCTCTTCTGTTTTAATCCTTCTCATAATTTTAGCATCGTCCTCAAACATTGAGAGAAATGAATCGATTCCCTTTGGGAGATCATTTACATATATCAGAAACAAGATAGGACCGAGTACAGAGCCCTGTGGGACTCCACTGGTGACTTCACGCCAATCGGAGGTCTCACACCTCACCGTAACTCTCTGCTTCCTATTGCTTAGATACTCCCTTATCCACTGGAGCACCTTACCAGCTACACCTGCCTGTCTCTCCAGCTTACGTACCAGACTCTTATGCGGTACTGTGTCAAAGGTTTTCCGACAATCCAATAAAATGCAGTCCGCCCATCCCTCTCTTTCTTGGTTAATCTTTGTCACCTGATCGTAGAATTCTATCAAGCCTGTAAGGCAAGATTTACCCTCTCTGAACCCATGTTGGCGATTTGTCACGAAGTCCATTCTCTCCAGATGTGTTACCAGGTTTTTTTCTCACGATCTTCTCCATCACCTTGCATGGTATACAAGTCAAGGACACTGGCCTGTAGTTCAGTGCCTCTTGCCTGTCGCCCTTTTTGTATATTGGGACCACATTCGCCGTCTTCCATATTTCTGGTAGGTCTCCTGTCTCCAGTGACTTACTATACACTATGGAGAGTGGCAAGCAAAGTGCCTCTGCACACTCTTTCAGTACCCACGGTGAGATCCCGTCTGGACCAACAGCCTTTCTAACATCCAGATCCAGCAGGTGTCTCTTGACCTCCTCTCTCGTAATTTCGAACTCTTCCAAGGCCGCCTGGTTTACCTCCCTTTCTCCTAGCACAGTGACCTCACCTTGTTCTATTTTGAAGATTTCCTGGAACCTCTTGCTGAGTTCTTCACACACCTCTCTGTCATTCGCTGTATACCTGTCCTCGCCTGTTCGAAGTTTCAATACCTGTTTTTTCACTGTTGTTTTCCTTCTGATGTGACTGTGGAGTAGCTTTGGTTCGGTCTTGGCTTTGTTTGCTATATCATTTTCAAAACTTTTCTCTGCTTCTCTTCTCACCCTGACGTACTCATTCCTGGTTCTCTGGTATCTCTCTGCTTTCTGGTGTTCTGTTATTCCGGAAGTTCCTCCACGCCCTTTTGTTCAGTTTCTTCGCTTCCATACATGCCCTATTATACCATGGATCAAAGATCATGGATTATACCATGGATTTTCCTCACGATCTTCTCCATCACCTTGCATGGTATACATTTTAAGGAAACTGGTCTGTAGTTTAGTGACTCTTGCCTGTCACCCTTCTTGTATATTGGGACCACGTTAGCTGTCTTCCAACTTTCTGGTAAGTCTCCTGTTTCCAGTGACCTGTTATACACCATAGAGAGTGGCACACTTAGTGCTTCTGCACCTTCCTTTATTGTCCATGGTGAGATTCTGTCAGGCCCAACAGCCTTTGTCACATCCAGCAATAGCAGACACTTTTTGACCTCATCACTGGTGAGGTCAAATTCCTCCAAGGTTGCTTGGTTTGCCGCCTCCTCATTTAGTGCAGGGGCTTCTCCTTGTTCTATTGTGAAGACCTGGAATCTCTTGTTGAGTTCTTCACACACCTCCTTGTCATTCTCTGTGTATCTGTTTTCCGTTTCGCAGCTTCATCATTTGTTCCTTCACTGTTGTTTTCCTCCTGATGTGGCTGTGGAGCAGCTTTGGTTGGGTCTTGGCATTACTTGCGATGTCATTTTCAAACTGTCTCTCTGCTTCCCTCCTCACTCTGAGGTACTCATTTCTGGCCCTCTGGTATCTCTCCCTGCTCTCTGGTGTTCTGTTATTTCTGTAGTTTCTCCATGTTCTTTTACTCAGATGCTTCGCTACCTTACATTCCTGGTTGAATCATGGGTTTTTCAGTTTTTTTCGTTTTTCTCCTTTTGAACCTGTCTGCAGCTTCCTGGCACTTCTGGGTGACAAAATCCATCATGACCTGCACATTCTTGTCTCTAAGTTCAGTTTACCATGGTATTCCCCTGAGGAAGTTCCTCATCTCGTCATATTTTCCTCTTCAGTAATTCAGTCTTTTTCCTTCCAATCCCATCCTTGGATAGGTTATCCCTACCTCCACCAAGTACTCAAAGGTCAGTACATTGTGGTCACTCATTCCTATGGAGGCTTCAACTTTGACTTCCCTTATTTCTGACTCATTCAGGGTGAATATCTAGTCGAGTCTAGTTGGTTCATCATTGCCTCTCACTCTTGTTGGTTCCTTGACATGCTGGCTCAGAAAGTTCCTTGTTGCAACTTTCAAGAGTTTAGCTCGCCACATATCTGCACCACCATGTGGGTCCCCATTCTCCCAGTCTATCTTTCCATGGTTGAAATCGCCCATGATTAAGAGTCTTGAGCCATTCTTGCAGGCAACTGAAGCTGCTCCCTCTATTATATTAATGGTTGCCATGTTGTTCCTATCAAACTCCTGTCTAGGTCTTCTGTCATTTAGTGGAGGGTTGTAAATGAATGCCACTATTATCTTAGGTCCACCCATTGTTATAGTTCCTGTTATGTAATCTCTGAATCCGTCACAGCCCGGAATTTCCATCTCATCAAAACTCCAGTCCTTCTTTATCAGCAGGGCCACTCCTCAACCTCCTCTCCCTTCCCTCTCTTTCCTTACTATATAGTAGTCCTTTGGAAACACAGCATTTGTTATGATTCCTGACAATTTTGTTTTCATTAGTCCTATTACATCAGGGTTTTCTTCTTGCGCCCTTTCTGCCAGTTCACTTGCTTTATTGGTAATCCCATCAATGTTTGAGTACATTACCTTGAAGCTCACTTTCTTATATCCAATTTCACCCTCACTCTCCACAAGTGTTGGAAGTTGTTACATGGTCATTGTTTTGTTACTTGGGTAGGCTCATCCTCCTCTGAGGTAGTTGCCAGGGGTTCAGGGGGAGGTGGAGTGGGGAATGGAGGGCTTAGGTCTTCCTCAGGCCTGCTTGGGGCAGGAAGAAGTCCTGGTGGTGAGGGGGCAGGGATTGCATGGGGAAAGGGGACACCCTCTTGCGGTGTAGTTGACAGGGGTTTGGGGGCAGGTGGAGTGGAGGGATAGAGGGCTTTGGTCTTGCTCAGCCCTGCTTGGAGCAGGAAGAAGACCAGGGGCTGGGATTGCAGGGGATACTTGGGGTAAGGGGAGGGGGAGGATTTGGGTTTCATGATGGGCATTGTGCAGGGGCAAGGAAGGGTTTGTGCTGAGGGATAGGGGGGGCCTATTGGGTGGTGGGCTGGGGTGTTGCATTCCCCCCCTGGGGTTCCTGAGTTGCTGGATTGGGGTTCCCCCACTCCCCTCTGGGATTGCTGGGTTGGAGGCTGAGGTTCCCTGGCTCTCTTCCCTCTCCTTGCGCCTTTTCCTTGCATCTGCTGCCCTTACTATCTCGTCTCTGGTCATGTCCCTCTGAACATATACCTCTTTGTAGTTCCTTGCATACCTCAGTTTGCTCTTCTTTACTAGGATGTCCTCTTTGATGTCCTCGCTCTTGAATACTACCTTGATCAATCTCTTTTTGTCTCTGTTGTACTGGCCAATCCGGAAAAACTGTTCTATGTCTCGTTCACCCCCTTCCATTCCTATCTCCTTTAATATCCCTGCCACTGCAGCTTTGTCTTTAGTCCTCGATTCCTCCCTTGTGGAGCCCTCTTGTCCCTTGACACCTACCACTACTACAGCTCTTTTCCTTTCCGTTAGCTGGCTTGTGCATCTAGCTGCCTCCTGTGAGGTTACTGCTTTCATTACAACTTCCTTGACTGAGCACATAGCATCTGGGCTCTTCAGCATTTCAGCAGAGGTTGGACCAATGGTAGGGGTCCCTGCCACTGCTACATCTCCTGGTACCTGGGGGTTGGTCCCCTGGGCCAGAGTCTGATGAGGGCCTGTTTTTAGGCTTTTTATCTCCTGCACTGCACCTAGTTCTATCTGCAGCTTACATATAGTTTCCCTCAGGTCCTTCAATTCCCCACTGATTGTTGTGCAACCACTTGTGTTGTGCAAGGAATGGAGAATTTAGAACTTTAAGAACCCCGAGGGTAACCGGTTTAATCTAATCTCCCATGTTATCTGCCAGCTGATGGCAGCCTTAACCAAGTCTCCCGTGTTATCTGCCCGCTGGGGGGCAGTTTTAACCAAGTTTACCGTGTTATCTGCCCGCTGGTGGCAGCTTTAACCAAGTCTTCCATGTTATCTTCCCGCTGGTGGCAGCTTTAACCGATTCTCTCATGTTATCTGCTGATGGCCGCGACATTAATTCAATCTTCTGCATTAATTTGTTTTTCCTTGTTATCGATCTTCCGTGTTACGAGTTAAGGTATACATGGGAAAGTTAACAAGTTCAAGGTCAGTTCACCAGCTGTAGACCCGCCTTGACTTGGAAGAGTGTGCCTGACTGCCTGCACTGTGCACTCGTGTACTGTGGCTGACTGTGCATGCAGTCGTGTGTGGATAGACTGTTAAGGACTTCAGCAATTAAGGGTAACTAGATAACCGCTGATGAAGACAAATGTCATTCACACTACATAGAACACATTGGATAAACACCTGACTGCTTAATTGGCCTGTAAATATTTACATCAATATAAAATATGTTCTGGACAGGTGTGATTAGGACAAGTAAGCCACGATGTCTCACCACACAATAAATATCTCACACACACACACGTACGGAGAATTATTATGGAAGACAAAAACGGTGCCAAATAAACAAAGAACAATAGTTCTCACATCTCAGACAAACAGAGACATACTGAACATAATTTTATTTCCTTTTTTTTCATCAAAGTGTTTCGTTTTGAAAGAATAAAAACGTATTGTGATACAATAGCATCATTGCCAATTTGTAAATCAACATTCCCCACTCGCAGTATGCAATTCTCTATTCCCAATGCGCTATTTCACAATTTGCATTCTCACTAATTCGGCGTAAGACCCACTCTATACTATAATTTCAACGAATTGCTCTCCAAATTTTAATTAATTGTATTTTTTCCAGGCTCGCATATCTATGTTATAAACACGATAAAAACTTAAGGTGTAGAGCATAGAATTGAAGCTGAACTGTGTGAGGTAAATCTGGTTGATAACACAGAAGAATTATTCGCGCTAGTATAGTGTTCAAGCTTACTCTCCACTAAGCTGAAATGCAGCTATATGTCTACCTATCACAACCCGTCCTCGACTCAAGTCCATTCCGTCCAGCTGTCGACCCCACATAAGCATTCTTAAATATTTACATGCTGTTTATTCATACCGGGAATTTTCTCAAATATAAGTTAATATTATGATATATTAGCATATATAGGCATAGGTTAGGTAAGGTTAGGTGTTTAGGTTTTGTTGGCGAATAGTGTACGTGCGTGAAGCATTTACAGCGTTGTGGTTCGAACAAAATTCGTCAATGAAACAATTGTTCAGGAAGTGTTAAAGCGAAATCAGTTGAGTCGTGAGTAAATAGTTTTTCATTCATAAACAGGGGGTTTGGCAGGTGCATGGAATCACTTTTGGGTCTTTGTTTGGAGGATAAGCTGTTTATAGCATTGTGGTTCGAACAAAATTCGTCAGTGAAGCACTTGTTCCGGAAGTGTTCGAACGTAATCAATTGAGTCGTGTGTAAACCGTTTTTCATTCATAAACAGAGGGTTGGGAGGAATCACTTTTGGGTCCTTGTCTGGAGGACGGGCTGACCTATCAACATTGGATTTTGTGAAGCGGATCAATTAAAGCCGCGATCGCTGATAGCGAAACTACGAGTGGTGTGAATGAGGAAGGATTCGAAAAACCCAGCAACAGGAGGCGCGGGTGGCCGCTCAGCCCGCCCACATAAACAAAAGCCAAAGTCCATGCCACAACCTGTCCTCACACTAGGCTGGTTAAAGCAAAGGCCGTCCTCCCCAGACGCATTCATCAATTTTAACATACTGTGTATTAAAAATAGTTTTTTTCTCATATATATATTAATGTTATTATACATAAAAATTCCATGTATTTTTAGGCGTAGGTAAGGTTAGGTGTTTAGGTTAGGTTAGGTTAGGTTAGGTTAGGCTAGGTTAGATTAGGTTCTGTTGGCGATTATTTGTATTTGTAGTATGTGTGTGAAGCATTTATACAACCCGTCCTCGACTCAAGTCCATTACATCCAGAGGTTGACCCCACAGATGCATTCATAAATTTTTACATGCTGTTCATTCAAAACGGAAATTTTTATCATATATAACCTAATCTTATAATACATTAGAATATTGTGCATATATAGACACAGGTTAGGTTAGGTTAGGTTAGGTTAGGTGTTTAGGTTCTGTTGGCAAATTATCTGTATTTGTAGTTCGTGAGTGAAGCATTTATAGCGATGTGGTTCAAATAAAAATTGTCAGTCAAGCACTTGTTCCGGATATGTTCGAAGGTCAGCAGTTGTGAGTCGTGTGTAAACCGTTTTTCATTCATAAACAGGGGGTTTGGCGGGTGCCTGGAATCACTTTTGGGTCTTTGTTTGGAGGACTGGCTGCTTTGTCTGGAGGACAGGCTGTTACACACGCAGCCCGTCCTCCAAACAAAGATCCAAAAGTGATTCCATCCACCCACCAAACCCCCTGTTTATGAATGAAAAGCGGTTTACACACGACTCACAACTGCTGACGTTCGAACATATCCGGAACATGTGTTTCACTGACGAATTTTGTTCGAATCACAACGCTATAAATGCTTCACCCACGTACTACAAATACAAATAATCGCCAACAGAACCTAAACACCTAACCTAACCTATCCTATGCCTATATATGCACAATATGCTAATATATTATAATATTAATTTATACTTGAGAAAAGTCCCGTTTTGAATGAACAGCAAGTTAAAATTTATGAATGCGTCTGTGGGGTTGACCGCTGGATGTAATGGACTTGAGTCGAGGACGGGTTGACACACGACCCACAACTGATGACGTTCGAACACCTCTCGAACTAGGGTTTTGCTGACGACTTTTGTTCGAACCACATCGCTGTAAATTTTTCACCCACGTACTACAAATACAGATAATCGCCAACAGAATCTAGACACCTAACCTTTCCAATGCATAAATATTTTCTATTTTGAATGAACAGCATTTAAAAATTTATGATTGCGTCTTTTGGGATCGACTGCTGGAGAAATGGACTTGTTTAAGGACGAGTCCCATTCTAGTCCTTAGCAAGGGCATTTTGAATTTTCAAGTATTTGTATTTAAAGTGAGATCTGTGTACTATTCAGATTTATCACTTCATATATATACTGTCCAAGTAGTTGGGCACCATTCCTCTCCCCCGTCCCATCCCAAACTCTTCTCCAGATCCCTTCCTAGTGCTATATATATTTTTTTCTTTTTATTATAAAATACAGACATGCAAGGCACCAAAGCACCTGATCATAAAATGAACCTTTACAGAAACAACCCAACCCGGGGACAGAGTAACAAAGCAGGACACAGAAATGACAGAAACTTGAACGAAAAACAGAGGGACACGGAGAAGACAACGGAGCATAAAACAAACAAAAAAAGCAAAAAAACAAACATACATACAAGCTAAACACAAACATAAATACCAGTGAACTAGGTCAATAATATTTAATAGGAAACAGACGCTTAGGATATGTCTGAAAATACGCATGCCACACCAGCAGAACGCTCGCCAAGAAGAGGACCAGAAAATGAACAAAAGAAAGTGAGCTTCAAGGCGATGTACTCTAACATAGATGGGATTACAAATAAAAGAAGTGAACTTGGAGAATGGGCACTAGAAGAAAACCCAAACATAATAGCACTCACAGAAACAAAGCTAACGAAAACCATAACAAATGCAGTGTTTCCACAGGACAACTATGTAGTGAGGAAAGAGAGAGAAGAGAGAGAAGAGAGATGAGGAGGTGGTGTAGCTTTGCTGATAAGAAAAGGTTGGAGTTTTGAAGAGACGGTGAATCAGAACTGTGAAGGTTTCAGTGACTACATATCAGGCACCATAGCAACTGGAGGACCGAAAATTATAGTAGTAGTCAAATATAACCCCCACCGAATGACAGAAGACCCAGACAGGAATATGATAGAAACAACATGGCCATCATCAATATAATAGAGAGATCAGCTTCTGTGGCTAACAGGAACGGATCCAGAGTATTAACCATGGAAGACTTCAACCATGGGAAGATAGATTGGGGGGGAACAGAGACCCACATGAAGGACAAGACACATGGAGAGCTAAGCTGCTGGACGTAGCAACAAGAAACTTTCTAAGTCAACACGTCAAGGGACCGACAAGAATGAGAGGAGAGGAAGAACCAGCTTTGCTTGATCTAATATTTACCCTAAATGAGTCGAATATAAGGGAAGTTAAGTTGGAAGCCCCCTTGGGAATGATTGATCATAGCGTATTGAGCTTTGAGTATCTGGTTGAGCTAGGAATTATCACCCCCAAAAAAGAATTGGGGAAACAAAGGACTGGAGTAACGAAAACGAAACTATGAGGAGATGAATAAATTCCTAAGGGATATACAATGGGACACAGAACTCGGAATCAAGTCCGTAAAAGACATGATGGACTATGTCACCCAAAAGTGTCAGGAGGCTGTAAGCAGGTTTATCCCGGCCCAACAGGAAAAAACCGAGAAGCAAAAGTAGAATTCGAGGTTTACTAGGGAATGTATGAAATCAAAGGAGCTGAACATAAGGGCATGGAGGAACTTCCGTAATAACAGAACACCAGAAAGTAGAGAGAGATACCAGAGAACCAGGAACGAGTATGTTGGTGTGAGAAGAGCAGCTGAGAAAAGGTATGAAAATAATATAGCTAATAAAGCCAAGACCGCACCAAAGCTACTACACAGTCACATCAGGAGGAAGACAACAGTGAAGGAACAGGTGATGAAACCTAGGACGGGTGAGGACAGGTACACAGAGAATGACAAAGAGGTATGTGAGGTTCAACAAAAGGTTCCAGGAGATTTTCACATAAGAACAAGGAGAGGTCACGGCGCTAGAAGAGGTGGCAGCAAACCAGGCGACCTTGGAAAGGTTCGAAATTAGAAGAGATGAGGTCAAGAAGCATCTATTGGAGATAGAAGTGAGAAAAGCTGCTGGGCCGGACGGAATCTCACCATGGGTATTAAAAGTGTGCAGGAGCACTTTGTTTGCCACTCTCCATAGTGTATAGTAAGTCACTGGAAATGGGAGACCTACCAGAAATATGGAAGACGGCTAATGTAGTCCCAATATACAAAAAGGGTGACAGACAAGAGGCACTGAACTACAGGCCAGTGTTCTTAACTTGTATACCTTGCAAGGTGATGGATAAGATTGTGAGAAAAAACCTAGTAACACATCTGGGGAGAAGGGACTTCGTGACAAACCATCAACATGGGTTCCGGGAGGGTAAATCTTGCCTTGCAGGCTTAATAGAATTCTACGATCAGGTGACAAAGATTAAGCAAGAAAGAGAAGGATGGGCGGACTGCCTTTTTTTTTCTTTAGACTGTCGGAAAGCCTTTGACACAGTCCCCCATAAAAGGCTGATGAATAAGCTGGAGAAACAGGCAGGAGTAACTGGTAGGGCGCTCCAGTGGATAAGGGAGTACCTAAGCAATAGGAAACAGAGAGTTACAGTGAGGTGTGAGACCTTAGATTAGAGTGATGACCCCAGTGGAGTCCCACAGGGCTCTGTACTCGGACCTATCCTGTTTCTGATATATATAAATGATATCCCAGAGGGTATAGACTCAACCCTCTTAATGTTTGCGGACGACGCCAAATTTATGAGAAAGATTAAGATAGAGGAGGACAGCTTGAGGCTTCAAGAAGACCTGGACAAGCTGCAGGAATGGTCGAACAAATGGTTGTTAGAGTTTAACCCAAGCAAATGTAATGTAATGAAGATAGGGGTAGTAAGCAGGAGACCAGATACAAGGTATCATTTGGGAGATGAAGTACTTCAAGTGTCAGAGGGAGAGAAAGACCTGGGGGTTGACATCACGCCAGAATTGTCCCCTGAAACTTATATCAAGAGGATAATATCAGCGGCATATGCCAGGTTGGCTAACGTAAGAACGGCCTTTAGAAAGTTGTGTAAGGAATCTTTCAGAACATTATATACCACATATGTCAGACCAATTCTAGATTATGCCGCTCCAGCATGGAGTCCATATCTAGTCAAGCATACAACTAAACTGGAAAAGGTTCAAAGGTTTGCCACCAGACTAGTACCCGAGCTGAGAGGTATGAGCTACGAGGAGAGACTACGGGAATTAAACCTCACTTCGTTGCAAGACAGAAAAGTTAGGGTGGACATGATCACCACATTCAAGATTCTCAAGAGAATCGATAAGGTAGATAAAGACAGGCTATTTAACACAAGGGGTACACGAACTAGGGGACACAGGTGGAAACTGAGTGCCCAAATGAGCCACAGAGATATTAGAAAGAACTTTTTTTAGTGTCAGAGTGGTTGACAAATGGAATGCATTAGGAAGTGATGTGGTGGAGGCTGACTCCATACACAGTTTCAAGTGTAGATATGATAGAGCCCAATAGGCTCAGGAACCTGTACACCTGTTGATTGACGGTTGAGAGAGACGGGACCAAAGAGCTACAGCTCTATCCCCGCAAGCACAGTTAGGTGAGTACGTATCCCAGGCATCATGCGACAGGGGCACACCCGCATCCGAGCGACGTGGGAGACGCATATACTCCGGAATCTCGACAACGACACCTCCAATCACGAGCGGCGATACATCCCGGGGCACAGGTTCATACGGCGCTGAGACTCCCCGGCCTGTGTCCTTATTCATCATGAGAACTATGTCACGATCCACACCAGGGTAACAACAGGTGCAACAACCTCCCATTTCGGACAACCAGCACCCGTAGGCACAGGGGGGCACAGTGGAGCAACACCCGAAACGTAGGCAGGAACAGGCACCACACCATCCCCACCTGTCTCCTTCGCAGGCACGGCCAACATCACCTCATCCTCATGATCCACACCCACAGAGGCCACGTCGCTCACACAGTCCACCACATCCTGGGGAAACTGGCCCAGGTCATTGACGCGCCCGCTTCTGCTAAGGGAGTACATTATCAGAACTACAATCGTCCAAACTCACAGGCTCGGCAGGCCCCGGCCCCGGGGGTGGCAGGCCCTCCAAAACAGGAGAACCTGCGTCCCCGGGAGTCAGGACCACGTCCGCAGGCTTGAGTGGGACATGGACTTCCACTGGGACATCCACCACACGCAGCACGGGCGACGGCCCGACACTCGCACACTCAGGTGCAACAACTACCTCCGGGGGCACAGCAGTTAACAGACCGGATAAACAAGGCGTAGTATCCGCCCAAACAGGCGGAGCAGCAGACAGGCAATCAGGCGTCTCAGGCACAGCACTCACTCCATCCTCAGAAGCGTCCGAAGTCAACAGGGGTGGAAAGTTCTCCTCACGAAAAATATGCACCTTGCCAGTTGCTAACACGCCGCATGCTGCAGTGAGATAACCCCTCATGACCACACCTATTACAGATGCGCGGTTGCCCCCGATACAGGCAGTGGAGCGTATCCCAACAAGGACACAGAGGACGGATCACTACTCTTCTGTGACATGGTCAGGGTGCGGGGGCCGTCAAGCATCCCAGCACAGTGCCCTGCAAGTACCTTGTTCCAACGAATGCTTAGCACAGTACCAAACCGTCCAAACACATCAGTTAGGAGATCGTCGTTAAATTCGAAGGGGGCACCACGCACCGACACATACGTCAAGGCGACGCCGAGGTTCACTATCTTAACAGAACTTTTTTTTTTTTCTATTTTGATAAAAGAAATATACAATGTATAGCACAATATATACATGACATGAACCTAAGAACAGAACATAACAACAAAAACATAATCATAAACAGGCATAGAAGAGAACATTGCATAATAAGACCCCAGAAACTCCAGGGACACAAGTCCGAATACACATAAACATAGAAACGGACACACAACAAACGGACGCATACGGACATGGAAAGACAACTAACATATAAAGAATAAACCAGACACACATATAAATACACAATGCACACAAGTACATAAATAACACAAAGCATAAGCACATCGCACACAAATCATATAAGTAACATAAAAACAAACCATGGCCAAGGCCCAGGCACTACTATATGACAACCCCAAGAAAGAATCCGGGGCGAACAATGAAACACAGAGATACATGTACCCTAAACAAACACACTTCCAGGAAGAACAGCAATCAAACCAACAAAAAGAGTAACAAACAGCCGCATGCAACTCACTCAAGGTACAAGCAACGGCCCACGCAGGAGCCAACATAGAAGCAAACCCACACTCACACTCAACCCCACACACCAAACCGAACACACAACCACAGGAGCAACCACACACACACCCAGCACAACTCCCCCGAGGAGGCCCACCGGAGGGCCGGGGATCTAGGATGAAAACAGAAGACCACTCACCCAAAAGCAACCCCACGCACATACCCACCCGTGAACCAACCACGGAACTCGCTCGGAAACGCACGCTGCACCCACCACCACGTGAACCGCAAACGACCCCTCAAAAACCCCAAAAGCCTAGCAACCCCATAACCCTCCCTCCGACCCACCCACACACAATACACAAAGTCAGCAACAAGAAGACAAAGCGTATTACGAACACAGCGCGACCTCCGCGGAAAGGACAAAAACAAAAATCTCAAAAGGTCACCCCGACACCCAGGTCCACAAACCCCAACCAACACGTCCCGAAACCAATCAAGCAAACCCCGCAACCGCCCGCAAAAATAAAAGACATGCAACTGCGTCTCAGGGAGCCCACAGTGCACACACGCATCAGAGGCAAGCAAACCCAGCATGCACAACCGTGCATTAGTCGCCAACGACAAATGCAAGAGCCGAAACAACAATTCCCGCTGTTGCGGAGCCAGAAACCGAGCCCCAGCGCCGCCCACACATCCCCCCAATCCCAACACGGGAACAAACCCTCCACCCGCGGTGGAACACGACGAAACAAAACCCGATACACCGCCTTGACCGACAAGGACAGGAACCCCGGACAACGGCATACCTCCCGAAGAATTGCCACCGCCCAAGAGTAAACCGGGGGGGTACAGACCGCCGCCTCCCGACAAACACCAAAATCCACCAAATAGCTAAACCTAACAGAGCAATAATAAACACAAACCATTGAGCCCCCCACCCAACTCAAACCCCTGACACAACGAGACCCAAAAGAGCGCCCGAGCCCTCGTGAACACATCAGGAATGCCCACCCCACCCTCCCGCACAGCCAACACCAACGTCGACCGGCGAATTGGGTGGTAACGACCACACCACACATAACGATAAACCTGGCGCTCCAACCCGAAAGCCAGCTTACGATCCAGGGGGAAAACCCGAGCCACGAACCAGACCCGGGACAAAACTTTGCAATTCACAAGCAACGCCCGCTGATAGAGCGTCAACGGGCGCACAGCCAGCAACCCAATCGCAACACCGACACTCCGGGAAACCATATCCCAATTGCAAGCCAAGGACCTCTCATAGGAAGCGAACCAGGTAAGCCCCAAAACCCGCATAGAAGTGACAACCGGAAACCATGACCCCACCCACACAAGGCGAGAGGACCACCCACCAAGACCCATAAGACCGGACTTCGCACGATTCACCTGCTCCCCAGTGGCCAACTCGAACCTCTCAACCACAACCTGGACCGCCCCAACCGACCCCTCCGAGGCCAGGAACAGGACGGTATCATCTGCATAACCGCAGATAGGCAACCGAAGACCCGACGGCAAACGGGGGGGGACGATCAACGGGCATCCCTTGATCGCCCGAAAAAACGGCTCCTGAAAGACGATATACAGGAGCATCGAAAGCGGACAACCCTGCTGCACCGAGCGACGCACAGGGAAAGAATCACTCAAAAACCCATTTACACAGACCCGACTACAACATTGAGCGTACAACATACGCACCCAACGAACAAACAAGGGCGGAAATCCCAGCCTCCCCAACACGCGAAACACAAAATCGAGCGACACACGGTCGAAAGCCTTCGACCAATCCAGACAAAGCATCGCTGCCGACAAGCGAGCGTCGGACACGTACAAGAGCACATCTCGAAACAATGCATTGCAATGCAACAAGGAACGACCCGGAACACCACAAAACTGCTCCACAGAGACAACAGACGCAACAACACTGCGACACCGACCAGCCAAGACCTTAGACAGGATCTTGTAGTCGACATTCAACAAAGTAATGGGCCGCCAGTTTGAGAATAACCGTAGATCGCCCGACTTCGGGAGAAGCCGCACAATCCCAACGCACTGAGACATAGGCAGAACGCACTCCCGAAGACAAGACTGGACCACCTCCAGCAGAACATCCCCCAACACATCCCAAAAGGCGACATAGAACTCAATAGGAAGACCATCCGAACCTGGCACTTTCCCGGAACGAAACGACCGCACCACCACAAGCAGCTCCGCCAAGGAGACCTCTTTCACCAGACCAGCACACTCAGCAACCGACAACCCAGGAAGGCACCGACCCAAGAAAACCTCCGCAAGTGCGGCGTCCCCAGCCACCTCTGCATACAGCGCAGCCAACTCCTGCCGAACATAGTGCAACACCCCACCAGTGTCCGAAACAACCGTCCCATCTGGCCGTTGCAAGGCCGTAAAAAGAACAGAGTCCCGCGCGGCCCGTACCTTACTTAAAAGAAATGGAGAAATCCGTTCCCCGTCGACCCTCTCACTTACACGAGCCCTCACACGCACACCCTCCGCCCACTCACTCCGCAACCCGCATATACGCGCCTTGCAGTCCACAATCTTATCAAAACAATCAACACCAGCATCGTACCGTACATACAACCTCGACAGCTGCGCCTGCAACAACCGCAGCAACCCAAAGCGCCCAGCAGCCTCGCGCTTAGCAACCACGCGAAAAAACAAACGACACTGCTCTTTACACCACTCCCACCACTCCAAGACAGAGAGAAACTCACAACGCCGGGCTCGAATCCCGACCCACCAACACCGAAACTGACGACAAACACGCGGAGAACGCAACAACCCACAGTTTAGCTTCCACCACCCCGCACCGACCTGCACCTGACTGGGTACCCCAACCCGGACCACCACCAAACTGTGGTCGGAGAATGCAACCGGGACAGTGCGAAAATCATACACCGTACATTCCCCACCATTGACATACACCCCACGTGCAGCAAAAGTAAACGACAACCCTCCACCAAAGAGCACGGCAGCGTCCCGGAAACCACATGAACGCACCACCTCCAGCAGCGCACCCGAGACATTCTGCGGACGGGCGCTACAACAATCCTGCGCACTCGTCACACAATTGAAGTCCCCTCCAAAAATCATGCCCCGCGTATCATGGCGCAAGAAAGGAAGAAGCCCCACCCGAAAAAACTCCTCCCTCTCCCGACGACGCGCTGCACCCGAGGGGGCGTACACCGTCAAAAACGGAATCACGACCCCCAAAAACTCCACCCGCACAAACAACACCCGCCCATCCTCGTCCAACTCCGTGTGAAGCACGGAGAAGGAGGCTTTACGAGAGAATAACATAAGGGTCCCCCCGAAAGGCGTCCTCGGCGAGTTGAGCACCACATGATAATGCACGCTTAGACACTGCAACACAGACACATCATGCACATTATGCTCCTGTATGAGAGCCACATCCACACGTTGCTCCTGCAAAACATCCAACAGGCCCAACTGGACCCCAAGAGCATTCAAACCCCGAACATTCAAGGACGCACAAACTACAGAGGGCGCCATCGGAACAACCTCAGGACACCCCCAACCCGTTGCGACACACAGGCCGCACTTCATCCCGGACCCCAGGGCGATCACAATGAACACCGTCAGTCGCCGTACCCAGCCCCACGGACGAGCCCTCTGCCGGATCCGCAGGGCCCCCACCAACCGGAACAAGGGCCGAAGACCCCCGACAGGTACTCTTAGACAACACGACCACCAGGTCCCGGTCACCGCGATGAGCCACCCACCCAGAGGTGCCACCATCAGGAGGCGCAGCTGCCGTCACTGGAGGCACCACAGAAGAAACCTCCTCGATGTCCTCGCCCGCAACCTCCATCGCAACACCGCCCTCCGCCCACAACCGACGAGGCGATGTATCCTGAGCCGAACGACGGCGCTTCACATGAGGCTGCTGATCGTCGGTACAACGACCCCCAGCAAGGGGTGCTCCAGAAGAACCCGACGCGGGCGGGCCCAAAGCCGAAGCAGCACGGGCACACACAGCAGCAATCTCCACAGCATGGGGCCACAGCTTACCACCACGCCCGGAGACCGGAGCAGAAGGAGCAGGTCCAGAAAGCGGGAGAGCACACTCCAGCTCACAGGGGGCATCCACCACGGACGCCGAGGCAATCGCAGCTGACGAACCACTGGATAAGGCGACCTTCGTAAACAACGAGGGAGTCGACGCAGAGTCAGAGGGCAGGGAGGAGGACACACACCCCACCACCCCAGCATCCCCGGGCAGCAGACAATCTTCAGCAGGGGAAGCAGGCACCACACCAACAGCAGCAGCCGAGGACCGCACAGAAGCCTCCGGCCGTGGATGCACCTCCGCCACCACCGAACGAGGAACCCCCAAGGTAGGAGCTCCCGTTCCCACAGAGCACACTGGGGAAGCAGACGTACTATGTCCCGACCAAACAGGGACCGAGGGAGCACTCGCTGAACCCGCCGCAGGAACCACCCCAGGCACCTCGCCAGGGCGAGAAAGCGATGAGGAAGCCCCCCGCGTCTCCAAAGGGGGGAAGTCACCCTCCAAGAAAACGGAGGGAGCCTCAGCCCGAGGAGCATCACAGCTCGCTGCCACATGGCCCTCAGCACCACACCGGAAACAAGTACGAGTCTGTCCCTGATAGAATACTCTGAGCGAGAGCCCACGATACAGAAGACGAGATGGTACCGGTGACGTAATCTTCATTCCTAGCGTACGAATGCCCGTACGCAGCCCGCTCAGCCGACCTGTACGCAGATGGTTGAAACAATGAAACTGCACCTCTCCATATTTTCCAAACACAACCCGCAGCTCATCCTCAGAGAACGTCACCGGTACACCATGCACACTCACGTACTGCACGGCCCCCCAGGGATCCGAAACGGCCACAGACACAGCCGTGTCGGTGACTGGAACAGAGTGGCCGGCCCAACGCGCTACAAACTCCTTGTACAGCGAGCTCCTGCAGAAGGTCATCGCCACTCGCGTAGGGGAAAGCTTTTCCAGCCCTATCAAATCCTGGACATCCGCTTGAAGCACATCGACGACAGCAACTTCTACAATCGCCCAGTCCACATCCCCTGAGAAGTCAAGGCACGCCGTGTCCACCCGCCATACGCGGGACACACCACCAACCACCATACCACCAGCCGGGCCCTCCGACCAGCGGGCGCACCACACCACAACCCACACCCGCCTCCACTCAGCACCAGGCGACAACTGGCAGGTCAAACGAGCACGTCCTGGCCCTCTGGCGGCCAGTGAGCGAATTCACCTTAACAGAACTGGTGGCATCAGGGAGAGGGTAAACATGCCCCTCACACCGCCCCAGAAACGCTTGAAAGGCAGCCTGATCGCGAAACTTGACCACGGCGTGGTTCCCCTGCAGCTGCTGGGTGCCCACCAATTCCGATAACTGCACATGTAAAACATCCACTAGGGCAACACCAACCAACATGTGGTCCACTGGCACTGTAAAAGCCAGACCAGCCGACGAGGTCCTCTTCAATGGAGGCCGGTAAGTCTCCATGTTTCCTCAACAGACGTACCACGCCCACACAGGGGACAACACCCACACAGCCGTCACAGACACCCTCCTCACACAGTCTCTAGTGTGGAAATGGCGAGCGCTACGAACGACACGTCTGCACCCAACAGCTGCCGACGAGCCAATCAAAGTGCTATATAGTCGTAATGGCTTGACGATTTCTCCTGGCAGGGCCTTGCCTTGTTGAGGTCTTCCAGTTACTCAGGTGGTGGGCAAGAAGCATGAATACAGTATGCGTTTTCTCTTTGTATTGTCGCACTGATTCGTTGGAAAATTTCATTGCATTTAATAATTATTGAGATATAATAATTCATAAAATATGTTCCTGGTGGAAGCATTTGCTTACATTATATTTTACATTTATATTTGCTTACATTATATACTCGTGACGTTTTGGTCACGAGCTATATTCTGCAAATAAAAATAAAATACCTGTATTCCACCAGGCTAAATATACAATAATGTTTAATAAATTCAACTGAACAGGAAAACTGCCCAATTGCTGACTCTTACAGAAAATAATGATTATGACTCACTTCCCTTTCAGTATTTTTTAACCAGGTTAAATTTTAGCTATTTCCTAAACTTTGGAAATATGCAGCCTGCTCCACCTTCTCTGTCTTGTCTTATCCTCGTTATTTTATCATAGAATTACAAAAGGTTTATTAGGTAAGATTTCCCTTTCCAGAACCCTTGTTTAAGTTTTTTTTACAAACCTAACGTTCCAGGTTAGCTACCAGTCATACCTTAATTATTCTCTCAAGTATTTTACAGGGGATGCTTGTCAGTGATACAGGTCTATAATGAAGTGCCTCCTTCCTATCAGCTTTCTTGAAAATCGGTACAACATTTGCATTCTTCCAGCAATAGAGCAATTCTCCCGACATAGGTGATTCATTAAAGATCCTTACCAGAGGCACGCTGAGGGCCTGCGTTTTCTCTTTTAGTATCCATGGTGATACTTTGTCTGGCCCAAAGGCTTTAGTTGCATCCAGTGGTGTCAACTGTTTCATTACCTCCTCTGCTGTCATCTCTATATCTGATAGTGGGGCAATCTCTTCTAACAGTGGGAGCTGCTCAGGCTCGTTTGCGAACACTCCATGGAAACTGGCATTCAGTTCCTCGCAGATTTTGTCATCACATTCTGCATATGCCCCCTTTGTTTTCCTTAGTCTTGTCATTTGGTCGTTCACCGACATTTTTTTTCTTAAATGGCTGTGTAGTAATTTAGATTGCTTTTTCGCTTTGATCGCAATATCGTTCTCATAGTTTCTTTCCGATGTTCTTCTTATGTTAATGTAATCGTTCCTGGCTCTGTTGCATCTGATCCTGTTTTTTTCTCTCCTATGTCTTCTGTGATTCCTCCACTCCCACCATCAACTCATTTTTGCTTCCTGACACTGTTTATCAAACCATGGGTTTCTATATTCCCTCCTACTTTTTTCCTTTAATGTTGGTATATATTTCTATTCGGTCTCCTGGCATTTCCGTGTGACTAGGTCCATTATATCTTGGAGTTTTTCCTCCAATTTCTTCTTCCCACCTTATCCTACTGTAGTCCTTTTTCCTGTAAATCAACTCTCCTTTCCCAGATTGCTTGTTCCTTGGTCACAAGTATAAGTTCCATAATGTAGTAAAAGACTAGGACACAATAGTCACTGGCCCCTAGAGGTATTTCATGCTCTAAATTCTCGAGATCTTGTATGTTTTGGGTGAAAATCAAGTCTAATAAGCTCGGAGCATCTCCTCCTCTTTCCCTTGTGTCTTCCTTCACAGTATGCGTTAGGAAATTCCTCTCTATAATATCTACTAACTTTCTTCCCCACGTTTCTTCCTCTCTATGGAGATTCCTTGATTCCCAATTTATCTCTCCATGACTTAGGTCCCCCATGACCAGCAGTTTCGCTTTCATTCTTTGAGCTAATTTTGCTGCCTTCTGCAATTCATCTATGCATGCCTTGTCGTTATCATCATACTCTTGCCTGGGTCTTCTACTGTTTAGTGGAGGATTGTAGATTACCAAGATAACAATCTTCCTCCCATCTGTTGTCAGAGTTGCATGTATGGAGTTTGTGCTCTAATTTTTACCCCAAGTTCTCAGGTCTTCAAACATCCATTTCCGCTTTATTAGGAGTGCCACTCCCCCTCCCAGTCTCTGTGTCCTCTCCTTTCTCATCACCTGGTACTCCTCTGGAAAGATTGCATCCGAGATCATGCCATTATTTTAGTTTCCACTATTGCAACTATGTCTGGATCTGCCTCAGAGACTCTACCTGGAAACTCTGGTATCAGAGTTCACCCAGTCTCTGGGGGTCTGGGGGGGGGGGTGTCTGGAGAGTGAAGGGGGGCTGAGATATCCAGGGAGTGTCTGGGGGTAAATGGGGTCTGGAGGGGTGTTTGAGGGGCGAATGGGGTCTGGTCATCTAGGAAGGTAGGTAGGAAGGTCTGCGGTAAGAAGGCCTGGGTAGTTAGGTCTGGAGTTGGAAGGACAAACTGGATCTGAATATGAAGGAGGGTCTGAGAGACATAGGGGGGGTTGTGAGGTCGGGTGAAACTGAGGGTCAAATAGAGGTTGAGAGGTTGGGGGAAGAAGGATAGAGGGTATGGTGGGGGGGGGGGGAGAGGGAAGAATGGAGCATGGGTAGTGAGAGTGGGAGAGAGGTTGTATTAGTCAGGGGGAACTCAGGTGTAGGTGTGGGCATTGGGGCAGAGGGGAGCGGGGGAAGAGGAAAATGGAAGAAGAGGTGGGGAGGTCCCCTCCCTCCCCCACGAGAGGTGCATGTGACCCCCTTGCAAGGGGAGGGGGACACATGAAAGAAAAGGGGGGGAGCGGACGAGGGGTGAGGGATGGGGGCATTTTGGGGGTTGAGGAGATGAGGGAGTCCTTGGAATGTGGGCTGAAGTAGATGGATTTGAATTCATTGGGGTCAGAGAGGGAAGGGGGGTTGTTAGGGAGATAAGCAGGGACAGGAAGGGCTGTTTTTTTTTTTGTTGGGGGGGGGGTGACATGGGAAGTAGTTGTGGGGTGCAGGTCGGCTCATCCTGTGTGTGTGTACTCACCTAGTTGTACTTGCGGGGGATAAGTTCTGGCTCTTTGGTCCCGCCTCTCAACCGTCAATCAACAGGTACTTACCTATTTGTGCTTGCGGGGGTTGAGCTTTGGCTCTTTGGTCCCGCCTCTCAACAGTCAATCAACTGGTGTACAGATTCCTGAGCCTACTGGGCTCTATCATATCTACATTTAAAACTGTGTATGGAGTCAGCCTCCACCACATCACTGCCTAATGCATTCCATCCGTTAACTACTCTGACACTGAAAAAGTTCCTTCAAACGTCTCTGTGGCTCATGTGGGTACTCAGTTTCCACCTGTGTCCCCTTGTTCGCGTCCCACCAGTGTTGAATAGTTTATCCTTGTTTACCCGGTCGATTCCTCTGATGATCTTGTAGGTTGTGATCATGTCTCCCCTTACTCTTCTGTCTTCCAGTGTCGTAAGATGCATTTCCCGCAGCCTTTCCTCGTAACTCATGCCTCTTAGTTCTGGAAGTAGTCTAGTGGCATACTTTTGGACTTTTTCCAGCTTCGTCTTGTGCTTGACAAGGTACGGGCTCCATGCTGGGGCCGCATACTCCAGGATTGGCCTTACATATGTGGTGTACAAGATTCTGACTGATTCCTTACACAGGTTCCTGAACGCTGTTCTGATGTTAGCCAGCCTCGCATATGCCGCAGACGTTATTCTTTTTATGTGGGCTTCAGGAGACAGGTTTGGTGTGATTTCAACTCCTAGATCTTTCTCGCTGTTCGTTTCATTAAGTACTTCATCTCCTATTCTGTATCCTGTATCTGGCCTCCTATTTCCACTGCCCTATTTTCATTACTTTGCATTTACTCGGGTTGAACTTCAGCAGCCATTTGTTGGACCATTCACTCAGCCTGTCTAGGTCATCTTGTAGCCTCTTACTATCGTCCTCAGTTTCAATCCTCCTCATAATTTTTGCTTCATCGGCAAACATTGAGAGAAACGATTCTATACCCTCTGGGAGATCATTTACATATATCAGAAACAATATAGGTCCAAGGACCGACCCCTGCGGTTCTCCACTCGTAACGTCTCGCTAATCTGAGACCTCACCCCCTCACACTGACTCGTTGTCTCCTGTTACTTAGGTACTCTTGTATCCAACGGAGTACCTTCCCTTTCACTTCAGCCTGCATCTCCAGTTTTTTCACTAGCCTCTTGTGTGGCACTGTGTCAAAGGCTTTCTGACAATCCAAAAATATGCAGTCTGCCCACCCTTCTCTTTCTTGCCTTATTTTTTGTTGCCTGGTCGTAGAATTCAAGTAACCCTGTGAGGCAGGACCTGCCATCCCTGAATCCATGTTGATGCTGTGTAACAAAGTTCTTTCCCTCCAGGTGCTCCACTAGCTTTCTTCGCACAATCTTCTCCATCATCTTGCATGGTATGCAAGTTAGGGACACTGGCCTGCAATTCAGTGCCTCCTGTCTATCCCCTTTCTTGTATATCGGGACTACGTTAGCTGCTTTCCAAATTTCTGGCAGTTCCCCTGTTGCCAGTGATTTGTTATACACTATGGAGAGTGGGAGGCACAGTTCTTCTGCTCCTTCCTTTAGTATCCAAGGGGAGATTCCATCTGGGCCTATAGCCTTTGTCACATCCAACTCTAGTAAACACTTCCTTACTTCCCCGCTGGTAATCTTAAACTCTTCCAGTGGTTCCTGGTTAGCTATTCCCTCTCTTATCTCTGGGATTTCTCCTTGCTCTAAGGTGAAGACCTCTTGGAATTTCTTATTCAGTTCCTCACACACTTCCTTGTCGTTTGTAGTGAATCCTTCTGCCCCTATCCTTAATTTCATAACCTGTTCCTTTACTGTTGTTTTTCTCCTGATGTGGCTATGCAGCAATTTTGGCTGAGTCTTTGCCTTGCTTGCGATGTCATTTTCGTATTGTCTTTCTGCCTCTCTTCTCATCCTGACATATTCATTCCTGGCATTCTGGTATCTTTCTCTGCTCTCCAGTGTCCTGTTATTCCTATAGTTTCTCCATGCCCTTTTACTTTGCTGCTTAGCTAGCCTACATCTCTGATTAAACCATGGGTTTCTCATCTTCATTTCACTGTTTTCATTTTGGACTGGGACAAACTTGTTTGCTGCGGCCTTGCATTTTTGCGTGATGTAGTCCATCATATCTTGGGCCGTCTTATCCCTGAGCTCTGTTTCCCATGCTATATCTGTTAGGAATTTTCTTATCTCCTCATAGTTTCCCTTTCGGTATGCTAACCTTTTGGTTTCGGTATCCCTCCTCGAGTTCAATAGCCCTTCTTCAATCAGGTACTCAAACACCAATACACTTTGGTCGCTGTAGGTGTAGAGGTTCCTGTGCCTATTGGGCTCTATCATATCTACACTTGAAACTGTGTATGGAGTCAGCCTCCACCACATCACTTCCTAATGCATTCCATTTGTCAACCACTCTGACACTAAAAAAAGTTTTTTCTAATATCTCTGTGGCTCATTTGGGCACTCAGTTTCCACCTGTGTCCCCTAGTGCGTGTACCCCTTGTGTTACATAGCCTGTCTTTATCTACCCTGCCGATTCCCTTGAGAATCTTGAATGTGGTGATCATGTCCCCCCTAAATCTTCTGTCTCCCAACGAAGTAGGGTTTAATTCCCGTAGTCTTTCCTCGTAGCTCATACCTCTCAGCTCGGGTACTAGTCTGGTGGCAAACCTTTGAACCTTTTCCAGTTTAGTCTTATGCTTGACTAGATATGGACTCCATGCTGGAGCCGCATACTCCAGGATTGGTCTGACATATGTGGTATATAATGTTCTGAAAGATTCCTTACACAAGTTTCTAAAGGTCGTTCTTATGGTAGCCAACCTGGCATATGCCGCTGATGTTATCCTCTTGATATGAGCTTCAGGGGACAAGTCTTGTGTGATATCAACCCCCAGGTCTTTCTCTCTCTCTGACTCCTGAAGTATTTCATCTCTAAAATGATACCTTGTATTTGGTCTCCTGCTTACTCCCCCTATCTTCATTACATTACATTTGCTTGGGTTAAACTCTAACAACCATTTGTTCGACCATTCCTGCAGCTTGTCCAGGTCTTCTTGAAGCCTCATGCTGTCCTCCTCTGTCCTAATCCTTTTCATAATTTTGGCGTCGTCAGCAAACATTGAGAGGAATGAGTCTATACCCTATGGGAGATCATTTACGTATATCAGAAACAGAATAGTTCCGAGTACAGAGCCCTGTGGGACTCCACTGGTGACTTCACGCCAATCTGAGGTCTCACCCTAGACTGTAACTCTCTGCTTCCTATTGTTTAGGTACTCCCTTATCCACTGGAGCGCCCTACCAGTTACTCTTGCCTGTTTCTCCAGCTTGTGCATCAGCCTTTTATGGCGTACTGTGTCAAAGGCTTTCCGACAGTCAAAAAAAAAAAATGCAGTCCGCCCATCCTTCTCTTTCTTGCTTAATCTTTGTCACCTGATCGTAGAATTCTATTAAGCCTATAAGGCAAGATTTACCCTCCCTGAACCCATGTCGATGGATTGTCACGAAGTCTCGTCTCTCCAAATGTGTTACTAAATTTTTTCTCACAATCTTCTCCATCACCTTGCATGGTACACAAGTTAAGGACACTGGCCTGTAGTTCAGTGCCTCTTGTCTGTCACTCTTTTTGTATATTGGGACTACATTAGCCGTCTTCCATATTTCTATTAGGTCTCCCGTTGCCAGTGACCTACAATACACTATGGAGAGTGGCAAGCAAAGTGCTCCTGCACACTCTTTAAATACCCATGGTGAGATTCCGTCTGGCCCAACAGCTTTTCTCACGTCCTGCTCCAATAGGTGCTTCTTGACCTCATCTCTTGTAATTTCGATCCTTTGCAAGGTCGCCTGGTTTGCTACCACCTCTCCTAGCGCCGTAACATCACCTTGTTCTATTGTAAAGACCTCCTGGAACTTTTTGTTGAGTTCCTCACACACCTCTTTGTCATTCTCTGTGTACCTGTCCTCACCCATCCTAAGTTTCATCCCCTGTTCCTTCACTGTTGTTTTCTTCCTGATGTGACTGTGTAATAGATTTGGTTCGGTCTTGGCTTTGTTAGCAATCTTATTTTCATACCTTTTCTCAGCTGCTCTTCTCACACTAACATACTCGTTCCTGGTTCTCTGGTATCTCTCTCTACTTTCAGGTGTTCTGTTATTACGGAAGTTCCTCCATGCTTTTTTGTTCAGCTCCTTTGCTTTCATACATTCCCTAGTAAACCACAGATTCTTCTTTTGCTTCTCTGCTTTTTCTGTCGGGCCGGGACAAACCTGCTTACAGCCTCCTGACACTTTTGTGTGACATAGTCCATCATGTCTTGTACGGACTTGGTTCTGAATTCTGTGTCCCATTGTATATCCCTAAGGAATTTATTCATCTCCTCATAGTTTCCTTTTTGGTTCGGCAGCTCTTTGTTCCCAGTTCTTTTTGGGGGGAGATAATTCCTAGCTCAACCAGGTACTCATAGCACAATACACTATGATCACTCATTCCCAGAGGGGCTTCCAACTTAACTTCCCTTATATCCGACTCATTTAGGGTAAATATCAGATCCAGCAAGGCTGGTTCGTCTACTCCTCTCATTCTTGTCGGTCCCTTGACGTGTTGACTTAGAAAGTTTCTTGTTGCCACGTCCAACAGCTTAGCTCTCCATGTGTCTGGTCCTCCATGTGGGTCTCTGTTCACCCAATCTATCTTCCCATGGTTTAAGTTTCCCATAGTTAGTAGTCTGGATCCGTTCCTGTTAGCCACAGAAGCTGTTCTCTCTAATATATTGATGGTGGCCATGTTGTTTCTATCATATTCCTGTTGTCGTTCGGGGGGGGGGGGGGGTTTATGACTACTACTATAATTTTCTGTCCTCATGTACAAGACGCCTTAATCCACTTGACCATCACGACCGGACATAATGAGGTGATAGCCGAGGCTATTTGAACCACCCCACCGCCGGCACTCGGATAGTAATCTTGGGCATAGCATTTTACCAAATCACCTCATTCTTTGGGGCACACGTGAGGAACACAAATGCGAACAAGCCTGAATGGTCCCCAGGACAATATGCAACTGAAAACTCACACCCCAGAAGTGACTCAAGATTACTGCCCAAGATTACTATCCGAGTGCCGGCGGTGGGGGATTCAAATAGCCTCGGCTATCACCTCATTATGTCCGGTCGTGATGGTCAAGTGGATTAAGGCGTCTTGTACATACCAGTTGCGTTGCTCCTGGGAGTATGGGTTCGAGTCACTTCTGGGGTGTGAGTTTTCAGTTGCATATTGTCCTGGGGACCATTCAGGCTTGTTCGCATTTGTGTTCCTCACGTGTGCCCCAAAGAATGAGGTGATTTGGTAAAATGCTATGCCCAAGATTACTATCCGAGTGCCGGCGGTGGGGTGGTTCAAATAGCTTCGGCTATCACCTCATTTTGTCCGGTCGTGATGGTCAAGTGGATTAAGGCGTCTTGTACATACCAGTTGCGTTGCTCCTGGGAGTATGGGTTCGAGTCACTTCTGGGGTGTGAGTTTTCAGTTGCATATTGTCCTGGGGACCATTCAGGCTTGTTCGCATTTGTGTTCCTCACGTGTGCCCCAAAGAATGAGGTGATTTGGTAAAATGCTATGCCCAAGATTACTATCCGAGTGCCGGCGGTGGGGTGGTTCAAATAGCTTCGGCTATCACCTCATTTTGTCCGGTCGTGATGGTCAAGTGGATTAAGGCGTCTTGTACATACCAGTTGCGTTGCTCCTGGGAGTATGGGTTCGAGTCACTTCTGGGGTGTGAGTTTTCAGTTATATATATATATATATATATATATATATATATATATATATATATATATATATATATATATATATATATATATATATATATATATATATATATAGTCGAAAACCAATTAATTCATGAAAACTTGGCTTATTAGGCAAATCGGGCCTTGCATAGTAGGCTGAGAAGTGCGTTCTGGCTACTAGGTACGACATACACACACACACACACACACACACACACACACACACACACACACACACACACACACACACACACACACACACACACACACACACACACACACACACACACACACACATATACATATATATATATATACAACTATATATATATATATATATATATATATATATATATATATATATATATATATATATATATATATATATATATATATATATATATATATATATGTTGTACACTTTATTATGCAAAGTTATACAGTTACATATCTGATTGTATAAAAAAAATGAGCATTAAGAGAATATAAGAAGAAATTGGTTTCCTACAGGCTGTTGATTTCTTCGAACTCTTCCGACGTCGGGCAAGAACCGAGGACTCAGCGGGCATTTCCCCTTTGGATCGCGACACTGAGGCGCTGGAAGAGAAAACTTGCCGCTCAAGGGTATCTTGTAGTGTCAATGAGCCTAGAACCAAGATCCTTAAGAAATCTTCTTGCACTCTCTCCCCATGGGCTTAAGGTCTCACACCCTATTCGAACGAAGTTGTGCCGATGATCAAATTCCTGTACTTGGTTGACTTGTATCTTTCTCTGTGTGTCTCTGCGGCTCCTGCTTGGCCAAATTGTACAGAGGTTGATGTATGTTGTTGCCAGGGTGGATATGCAAGTATAGTCCCATGCCAACTTTCTGCCACACGTCCAGGGACACAGTGTGATTCCGTCTGCTCGGCCGGCAAAACTAACAGAGTCACGGTTCATTAGATTGCGGGACTCTCTCTCTGCTGGACACTGGACAGAGGCAGGCTTCTCTTAATTATGCCATTGACTTCGTCGTGTCTAGTGTGCCAACCACCAAATTTTCCTCAGTGCCGCCCATACAATCGATATTCCTCAGCATCTGACTCGTCCCAAATACACCAATGAACAGTGTGGATAGGGGCAGCAAGGTGGAGGCCGATTGCAATACTCCTGCGGATCAAGACGTGTGCCTGTCGCAGACATTGGGACTGCCAAAAGGAAGTCCCCTGCATGGGGAGCCTTCACAGCTGTGAGGTTTGTACGATCACTGGGGGTTGTTGCTGCCTCCAGCAAAGCTGTGGCTACTTTGTCTTCAATGGGTTTGTCGCAGCTGGATTGTTTCTTGGCTTTCGGCATGGCTGGTCTGAGTTCTGGGTCTGCCATGGCACCCCATTTCATGTCGCATTCTTTGAAGTGGAGTTGTTGTATCCCCCTACATCATACAGAGTGTCAGGTAGAATTTCCTTAACCAGGTCATCTGATGCTGAGGAGGAAGACAGGAAGGCTGGGACAGCAATTTGGGTGGCGGTGCGGACACCCAAGCCACCGAGCCTGACTGGAAGATAGCTTGTTTCCACTGGCATTCGTTGAGGCAGAGGGTAACAACTTTTTCAAGAATGGTCTTCAATAAGAGGTCATACTCTTCAAGCTTTGGGCAGTCGTAGGATGGGACGTCCCTTAGAAAGTAGGTTAGCCTCGGAAGGGATAGGCATTTCGTGAGGAGATATGAAGCATCGTGGGCATCGATGTCACCTATCCTGTCTTCCATTCTCCTGAGGTCTGAGATTTTAATATCAAGGATCTCCTCAATGGCGTTAGACCCGAGGGGGGGCTCCAAGGAGGGTGCTGTTCTCGGCCCTAAAGACATGGGCTTCAGGCAAGGCAGACCTTATTCTAGCCACGATGTCTAGGTTGGAGGAGACTGGAGACTACTTCACACTTGGAAGGGTTCAGGGAGAGACCCAGACTTACTTCTTGCTCTCTTATTTTTCTGATATTTTCCAAGAGGTGGTCTATGGTGCCAGCTATAGTGTCATCATCCAAAAACCAGATGTTGAACTCGCTGGACAAGCTTTCCGTGATTTCTTTCAGGACTAAGCAGAAAAGAAGAGGAGCAAGAAGATCACCTTGCTGAACACCTTCACATGATCTGATTTCGTGTTCACCAAAGAGCAGTTTTGACTCGCCCCTGTAGCACGATAGTATGAACGAGAAGAGGGGCCGGAAATGGCGATGTACGGCACAAAGTACTGTATCTCTTCTGACCATGTTGAAGGCATTCTTAAAGTCCAGTTTGAGAAGGGCCTTTTCATCAGAAATGTTGGTGATGTATGCTCGTGCTGCATGGGCAGCCGCTTCACAGCCTTGGGGGATTCCAAATCCTAGCTGGATTGGTTTCAGCAATTCAGCCGCTGGCTGGCTGACAACCCTCGTAGCAGCCTTGGCAATCAGGCGTCGGAGAGTGTTGCCAACAGCGATTGGCCTGATTCCTTCGTCCTTCTTTTTGAGAGCACAGAGGGAGGCACCAAAAAAGAGGGGCACCAAATTATTTTCCAAAGAATGAAGTGATTCGATACAATGCTATTATTATAGTCTATGGGTTGGTTGGTGTTGTCGTCGTCGATCCTTCTCTATGGACAACCCAACCCACAACTCGGCAGAGTGCTTATACTAGGAGATCACCCTTGGCGCTTCTGGCTCTTGGAGAGGGGCTCAACGTCACACGTTTAGGGGATGCGACTCCAACACTTAGCCTCGTTGTCACGTGCACACACCCACTCGAGCCGCTGTGACTCCCCACTCTCTCCTTATGAGATATGATCTCCTCAATCCCCTATGACTTACTAGTATTACCTCTTACCCTGTCCACAGCAGTGGTTCTTGGTTCTTTCTCTCTCTCTCTCCTTCTTCACTACTTCCTGGGAAGCCTCACAAGGACAAGGGCAAACACCAGCAAATTGTGACACATTTACTGGACAAAGCACATACACGATACATACACACATATAATAATAATGAATCCTATACTCTATAATATCACAATCAGGTTGCACTCCAACACCTTCAGAACTCTATTATCAGCTTATCAAGTGGTATCCTATCTCCTGGTTCACCACCTGATACTATTAACCTCCTCAAGTTGGTCAAGCCTACATACACTGTTGCACTATCAGCAAGATAATGTATATATAGAAAACCAGCATTTGAATGCAATAACATATATCAGTATAAATGTTCATTGATACACAACAATGATTAATCGATCACTGTCAGTCCTCGAGCACATATATCTGTAGGTAATCAAGCCTACGACTGCAACTCTAAGCTTCAGAATAAATCACTCCTTGACATAAGAATGCAAACATTCACTCACCTCTCACTGCGTCTTGCACGCTAATGACAACCAAACACTATCAACTCCCTATAAGTAATCCACCAGAACTTCCCCTTCCACCTCTGGAAGTTCACAACCCTAATATCCTTAGGTTCTTCCGGGCTTCACTACCAGGATCCTCTGCAGCTCCTCCAGGCTGCTATCATGAAGTTTCCTTGAGTAACTACGGTGCTTCACCCTTCTGCTAGGTTCCTCCACAGCTCTCTTGGCTGCTACACCATGAAGTTTCCCCGAGCAACTGTGGTACTTCTCCACCTCTACAGAAGCACGTGACACTCCCCTTCACTGCTGCTTCTCCTCACAGCTCGAGGTCCTCTGCTCCACTACCTTGGAGTCTCATCAGCTACTTCATCTGCTGGCTTCGAAGTGCTCAGCAACTTCTTCCCCAAAGAACAAACCTGCAACCCATCGACACTCCAATAAAATGTTCCCCTTAACACATAAACAAAAAATATTCACACAATATGTTTGCCTCAAACCTCTATCTGTTCTCTACATACAGTGAGAGTGGACTCCCCCGTTTTGGGCGGGTCCATACTCCACCTCGCCTGGCGGCGGTCCTCACTCGCTGGGAGGGTCTTCCTACATCCGGAGCCAGGCTCCCTCAGTCGTCCGCCAGCGCTCAGAGGGGGCGCACGTCGCTCCGTGTTCCTCCCTCTCCACTCTCTTATTTCAGGCCTTCTGCCTTATTAAAACATGTCTAACTTATAAATAAACATCGCTACTGTCGCTGGGCACACGACCAAATATAAGCAATCACTATGAACTGGCGTTTATCGTGCTTACCACAGATTAATTGGTCGAGGGCGCTTGCCCTCTGACGGCGTCTGGTCAGGGCGCTCCCACGGCCCACAATAATGCTTCTGGGCGATTTAATATCTGCTCGTCGACCAGGACTTGAGACCACAACGTTCCCAGCTCGATTCCACAGCTGGTACGTCCGCACACTTCTCTTCTCTTCGAGATATATCACTAGGGGTTCCCTTCTGACGGGAGCTCAAACGGAGCGCGGCTTCCCCCTGCGATGTCTGGCACTCAAGTGAGGTCAAGGTCCTCCGGAAGCGAGCCTCACGCCTCCAGCAAAATGTCCACATCTCCTAGCCAGTCATTTATCTGTTTTCTTCTTCATTGCCCATAATCTTAAACTGTTATACATATCCAACCAGCCATTTTACATATGGGTTATCACCTCAATATTTGCTAGACCTTCTAGTTAGGTCAGGCTTGCTGAATAACTCTCAAGAAGGGAGACTCGTTTCTCCTGCAGGCTGAGATCATAACAGCTATGCTCAAGATTACCATCAGAGTGCCGGCGGGCTGATGGCCAAATAGCCTCGGCTACCATCAGCTTTGTCCGGTCGTGATGGTCGAGTAGATTAGGTGCCCTGTATACCAGTTGCAAAGTGCTCCTGGCAGTATGGGTTCGAGTCACTTCTGGGGAGTGAGTTTTCAGTTGCATGTATGTCTGGGGACCATTCAGGCTTGTTCATATATATTTATTCAGGTTATGTATATATATATATATATATATATATATATATATATATATATATATATATATATATATATATATATATATATATATATATATATATATATATATATGTCGTACCTAGTAGCCAGAACTCACTTCTCAGCCTACTATGCAAGGACAAATTTGTCTAGTAAGCCAAGTTTTCATGAATTAATTGCTTTTCGACTACCTAACCTACCTAACCTAACCTAACCTAACTTTTTCGGCTACCTAACCTAACCTAACCTATAAAGATAGGTTAGGTTAGGTTAGGTAGGGTTGGTTAGGTTTGGTCATATATCTACGTTAATTTTAACTCCAATAAAAAAAAATTGACATCATACATAATGAAATGGGTAGCTTTATCATTTCATAAGAAAAAAATTAGAGAAAATATATTAATTGAGGAAAACTTGGCTTATTAGGCAAATTTGGTCTTGCATATTAGGCTGAGAAGTGCGTTCTGGCTACTAGGTACGACATATATATATATATATGTCGTACCTAATAGCCAGAACGCACTTCTCAGCCTACTATTCAAGGCCCGATTTGCCTAATAAGCCAAGTTTTCATGAATTAATGTTTTTTCGTCTACCTAACCTACCTAACCTAACCTAACCTAGCTTTTTTTGGCTACCTAACCTAACCTTACCTATAAATATAGGTTAGGTTAGGTTAGGTAGGGTTGGTTAGGTTCGGTCATATATCTACGTTAATTTTAACTCCAATAAAAAAAATTGACCTCATACATAGAGAAAAGGGTTGCTTTATCATTTCATAAGAAAAAAATTATAGTAAATATATTAATTCAGGAAAACTTGGCTTATTAGGCAAATCGGGCCTTGAATAGTAGGCTGAGAAGTTAGTTCTGGCTACTAGGTACGACATATATATATATATATATATATATATATATATATATATATATATATATATGTCGTACCTAGTAGCCAGAACTCACTTCTCAGCCTACTATGCAAGGCCCGATTTGCCTAATAAGCCAAGTTTTCATGAATTAATGTTTTTTCGTCTACCTAACCTACCTAACCTAACCTAACCTAGCTTTTTTTGGCTACCTAACCTAACCTTACCTTTAAAGATAGGTTAGGTTAGGTTAGGTAGGGTTGGTTAGGTTCGGTCATATATCTATGTTAGTTTTAACTCCAATAAAAAATAATTGACCTCATACATAGTGAAAAGGGCAGCTTTATCATTTCATAAGAAAAAATTATAGAAAATATATTATTTCAGGAAACCTTGGCTTATTAGGCAAATCGGGCCTTGCATAGTAGGCTGAGAAGTGAGTTCTGGCTACTAGGTACGACATATATATATATATATATATATATATATATATATATATATATATATATATATATATATATATATGTCGTACCTAGTAGCCAGAACTCACTTCTCAGCCTACTATGCAAGGCCCGATTTGCCTAATAAGCCAAGTTTTCATGAATTAATTGTTTTTCGACTACCTAACCTACCTAACCTAACCTAACCTAACTTTTTCGGCTACCTAACCAAACCTAACCTATAAAGATAGGTTAGGTTAGGTTAGGTAGGGTTGGTTAGGTTCGGTCATATATCTACGTTAATTTTAACTCCAATAAAAAAAAATTGACCTCATACATAATGAAATGGGTAGCTTTATCATTTCATAAGAAAAAAATTTGAGAAAATATATTAATTCAGGAAAACTTGGCTTATTAGGCAAATCGGGCCTTGCATAGTAGGCTGAGAAGTGCGTTCTGGCTACTAGGTACGACATATATATATATATATATATATATATATATATATATATATATATATATATATATATATATATATATATATATATGACAATGTCAGACCACGGAGGAAAAATGAAACAGGAATTTCCTTAAGTACTTTCGTATATTAATACATCTTCAGAAGGAGTCACTCACTCCTTCTGAAGATGTATTAATATACGAAAGTACTTAAGGAAATTCCTGTTTCATTTTTCCTCCGTGGTCTGACATTGTCACATTTTTAATCACGTGTTTATTTTCGTGATATACACACACACACACACACATATATATATATATATATATATATATATATATATATATATATATATATATATATATATATATATATATATATATATATATATATATATATATATATATATATAGGTCGTACATAGTAGCCAGAACGTACTTCTCGGCCTACTATGCAGGGCGCGATTTGCCTAATAAGCCAAGTTTTCCTGAATTAATATATTTTCTCTAATTTTTTTTCTTATGAAATGATAAAGCTACCCATTTCATTATGTATGAGGTCAATTTTTTTTTATTGGAGTTTAAATTAACGTAGATATATGACCGAACCTAACCAACCCTACCTAACCTAACCTAACCTATCTCTAAAGATTAGGTTGGATTAGGTAGCCGAAAAAGTTAGGTTAGGTTAGGTTAGGTAGTCGAAAAACAATTAATTCATGAAAACTTGGCTCATTAGACAAATTGGGCCTTGCATAATAGGCTGAGAAGTGCGTTCTGGCTACTAGGTACGACATATTATATATATATATATATATATATATATATATATATATATATATATATATATATATATATATATATATATATATATATATATATATATATACATATATATATATATATATATGTCGTACCTAGTAGCCAGAACTCACTTCTCAGCCTACTATTCAAGGCCCGATTTGCCTAATAAGCCAAGTTTTCCTGAATTAATATATTTACTATAATTTTTTTCTTATGAAATGATAAAGCAACCCTTTTCTCTATGTATGAGGTCAATTTTTTTTATTGGAGTTAAAATTAACGTAGATATATGACCGAACCTAACCAACCCTACCTAACCTAACCTAACCTATATTTATAGGTAAGGTTAGGTTAGGTAGCCAAAAAAAGCTAGGTTAGGTTAGGTTAGGTAGGTTAGGTAGACGAAAAAACATTAATTCATGAAAACTTGGCTTATTAGGCAAATCGGGCCTTGAATAGTAGGCTGAGAAGTGCGTTCTGGCTATTAGGTACGACATATATATATATATATATATATATATATATATATATATATATATATATATATATATATATATATATATATATATATATATATATATATATATATATATATATATATGTCGTACCTAGTAGCCAGAACTCACTTCTCAGCCTACTATTCAAGGCCCGATTTGCCTAATAAGCCAAGTTTTCCTGAATTAATATATTTACTATAATTTTTTTCTTATGAAATGATAAAGCAACCCTTTTCTCTATGTATGAGGTCAATTTTTTTTTATTGGAGCTAAAATTAACGTAGATATATGACCGAACCTAACCAACCCTACCTAACCTAACCTAACCTATATTTATCGGTAAGTTTAGGTTAGGTAGCCAAAAAAAGCTAGGTTAGGTTAGGTTAGGTAGGTTAGGTAGACGAAAAAACATTAATTCATGAAAACTTGGCTTATTAGGCAAATCGGGCCTTGAATAGTAGGCTGAGAAGTGCGTTCTGGCTATTAGGTACGACATATATATATTTATATATATATATATATATATATATATATATATATATATATATATATATATATATATATATATATATATATATCTCACAATGTCTTGGAAACATACATTACAAACGACACTGTTTGGATTTGAATGATTGACCTAATTATCATATGATCGCCACAAACCATTCAACCAGTGACCACCAGTGACCACCAGTGACCACCAGTGACCAGGTGGTGACCACCAGTGACCACCAGTGACCACCAGTGACCAGGTGGTGACCACCAGTGACCACCAGTGACCACCAGTGACCAGGTGGTGACCACCAGTGACCACCAGTGACCACCAGTGACCAGGTGGTGACCACCACGGGATTAAGAAAGAACGTGGCTCTGTGAGGAGAATGTTCTCATATATGATTACAGCGAAAGCCTGTTGTTTTGGTGAAGGAGGCAAGAATAAAGCGGAGAAAATTATTTTCAAATACTAATTAGCAATATAAGACAATTTCTCGTGTGGAAGAAAGCAAACTGATGAAAGTAGAACTGTTTTCAGCAGTTTGTTTATATTGCATTACAACTGCAGATAATTTGTGGTCGATATGGAGACGTCTTGACCAGAGGGCCCGAGACGGAATGTCTTTGATAGAAATGATTTAGGAATGAGAATTATTTGATCCTGAGATTCCAGAGTACAAGGCAATCACTGGAGAGAGAAAATGTAGGATCTGGGGAAAGAAAAGTGTTCCACGATCGTATTTTAAACTTCAGATTGCGGAAAATGTCTGAGAAAATGTTTTCTGCACTAATGGTCTTCGAGGAACAATAATAGAAAATGAGTTCAGATGAACCTTAGGAATTGTTAGCTCCCAATGAGGCCATAAACCGCCAAACACTCGACCAGACTACGACCTGCTACAACGTTCGAACTATTTGTAAGACCACCTAACAAGTAGCAACTGTTAGAAAGTATTAAAATGTTGTAAATCTAGCATGTTGTAACCCCTTTCTAACACGTCATAAAAAACTTTATAACAAGATGTAACAACTTTGTAACAACTTGTAATATGGTAACAATAGAGACCGTTACTTTGTGTGTGTTTGCAGGGATATTAATTAAAGGTGTTCTGAATGATATTACCTGATTCCATATGACACAGGATTGAAAGGCTTTGACTGACAGTAGGAGCATTTTGGAGTGTCTGCTTCAGACAACTGTAGAATACAATATAGGTCCTGTAATGTCAGAATATTGTATAAATCCTGCAATGTCAGAAACGTTTAACATATTAATGAAAGGCTTGGAAAGCATTTAGGTAATAATGCAGTTCTGTACTGTATATGGATATTGCGTGAAGGACATTACTAGTTAAAAAATAAACTCTTTGAAGAGTCTTACCTAAAGACGGTATTTCATTTCTTCCGGAAATGATATTTACGTATTCGTGCTTTGTGTATTATTCTGTTTTTACCTATAAATTCTCCACTGTTCATGTATAATTTGTACCTGCATAAATACAAATATTATTAATATTACAATTATTTTAGTAAATATTTATTGGAAGAGGAACACGTCATCGACAATAATGTCTTCTCATTTGTGTTTCGTTGTCACCATATTTTACTCTAATGAACAAAATTATTCTATAAGAAATTAAGAATGCGATGTATCTGTGAGAAAATACGGAGGCTGTTGAATAGGATCGAACTCGCGTCCCTGAGCTTCCCAGGCATGCCCGTAGTCCTTGCACATTTACATTATATTAAATTTCACAATCATATCCACCTGTCTTTTCCCTGTATTGAACATCTGCCTTATCTACGTTCCTTGCGTAAACATTGCAATTTGTATCGATAGAAATACACTTTGAAGTGTATGATGAAAATACAGCGAGAGATGAAAAGAGGATGTTTCGGTTTATCAACTGGACTAGCCAGGATAAAATAAACAAACATCCTCTTCCAATTACTACTGACACGGATGACGTCCCATTGGACTACGTCATCCAGCTTTCCTCCAATTACACCTGACATTGATGACGTCCCATTAGAATACGTCATCCAACTAATGCCATCCAACTACAGACAAGCGTTTCTAATGTGTGCTTTGGTCATCCTACAGAGAAGTCGTCCTTTCACGCAAGAAAATCCTACACAGGATGCCTAGGAATCCATCCAGATAGGATGCCCAGATGCTTGGGACCTCTCGTAGGAGGTCAAAAGTAGGAGAGGAGAGTAGGAGAGATATAACAAAAAACACGTGATGAGGGAGGTGTTCAGGTGAACGAGGGAGGAGGTGTATGGGGTTGGGTGTGAGCAGGTGAGATACGAGGTGATGTATCCAGGTGTTGAAACAATGAACTCAGGTGAGACAGAGAACGTAACAATACAGAGAAAGGGCATCGTGTTCGTATTGTGTTGTTGATTTGTGATATTGTTGAAAGGGACAGGGAATGTGGGTTGACTGAGAGAGGGCGTGATGGGGAAGAGGGTAGAGGAGAGAAAGAGAGGAGGGGGGGTGGAGAGGCTGATAAATGGGGGGAAACAGGGTTAGACACGTGGTAGGAGACAATTGGAAAGAAAAAAGAGAGAGTGGAGGGTTGAGGAAGAATTGAGAAGGGAAGAAGAGCGGAGTGGAGGGAGAGGGGTAGGGGTGGAGTAGAAAGAAAGAAAGATAGAAAGAAGGGAGAGAGGAGGGGGTGAGAGAAAGGCGAGAACAAACAAGGGAAGGAAGAGGCGGAATGATGAGATGAATATCACTGACCACTACCTCGGTACGACATCACAAGATATCCGCAACTTGGGTGTCAACGTTGCTTGAATAATATTCATCTTGGGTGTACAGTAGTCTTCACATAATTCATTCACGACTTTAGCACACCAAAGAAATCGCCTCATTATTTTTCCAAAAATAGGCATAAGAACTGTCACATATTTCAGTCGACGCTGACACTTTTTTTTTCAAGGAATGTCAGAAAAAAAACAATTAGCACTTTTTGGCACTTTTTATTACATTTTTTGCAACTGGGAAATTTTTTGACATGAGGAGGAAATTCTTTGAACGATTTCTGGAGGATCAGAAGAAATTATTCAGCAAAGGTGATTTTTGTATTGAGAATGGGAGAGATAGGGTGAGGAAGAAAGTTGGGAGAGGTGAGAGAATTATAGTGACAAGAGGGGAAGCACTCGTTAAGGGGAAGAGACTAAAAGAGGGAGAGGGAAGATATACAAAGGGAAAGAAAGAGAAAGAAACACAATGGTAAAAAGATACGTTGATACTGAGAACATCAACTGGGAACATGATCACTACCGCACCGGGTAGTGTTTACCTGAAGTTTGCCTAAAAGTTGATTTCAAGAGTTTTTCTACTCCTGTAAACCCTTCTCGTGGCCAGGGATTTTACGGTGATCAATAATCTTGAGAGGCGAGGACTTAAGGGAGCAGTGAGTTTCCTTGTTATTTATTGCACAGGAAAATAAGTATACCCAGTTGACCACTTAAGTATCAAGAGAGCTCTCTATGGCGGTTGCTCAATCTTTCTATTATTTCTTCTTTAAGCGTTTTTTTCGTATCTTATGACCATATACCACACTCATTTAATATTCACAGCTATGTGGTACGTACAATAGCTTATGCCCACAATTGGGCTCCCCCCCCCCCCATGACACTTCTTCCCACACAGACAACTAGCGAGTATCAGACCAGAGCAGTCTACCCACTTACTTATCAGACCCCCACACCATAGCCGTCCCACACACATATCATCAGTACACCCCACACTCTCCCCCACCCCACACTCTCCACCACCCCACACACACATCACTATCACACCTCATAACATCTCCGCCACACCCCGTCCTCAACACCAACCATCGATCAGATCCACACCACATCCCCCCACCACCTCCAATCCCCCCCCCCCTACACACACAGAAAGATCTAGGCGTTAATATCACGCCAAACCTGTCTCCTGAAGCTCACATCAAAAGAATAACATCAGTGGCCTATGCGAGGCTGGCTAACATCAAATCTGCTTTCAGAAACCTGTGTATGGAATCCCTCAGACCCTTGTATACCACATATGAAAGGCGAATCCTGGACTATGCAACCCCAGCATGGAGCCCGTACCTAGTCAAGCACAAGACGAAGCTGGAAAAAGTTCAGAGGTATGCGATTAGGCTAGTTCCAGAGCAAAGAGGCATGAGTTATGAGGACAGGCTGCATGAACTTCACCTCATGTCGCTGGAAGACAGAAATTCTCAGGGGAATTGACAGGGTAGACAAGGATGGATTATTTAGCACGGGTGGTACATGAACAAGGGGACACAGGTGGAAGCTGAGTACCCAAATGAGCCATAGAGTCATTAGAAAGTCCTTTTTCAGTGTCAGACTAGTTAGTAATTGGAATGCACTAGGAAACGATGTGGTGGAGGCTGACTCCATACACGCTCTCAAATGTAGATATGATAGAGCCAAGTAGGCTCAGGAATCTGTACTAGGATGATTGACGGTTGAGAGGCGGGACAAAACAGCCAAAGCTCAACTCCACAAGCACAACTAGGTGAGTACACACACACACACACACACACACACACACACACACACACACACACACACACACACACACACACACACACACACACACACACACACACACACACACACACACACACACACACACACAGGAGAAAAACGACAGTAAAGGAACAGGTTATGAAATTAAGGATAGGGGCGGAAGGATTCACTACACACGACAAGGAAGTGTGTGAGGAACTGAATAGGCAATTCCAGGAGGTCTTCACCTTAGAGCAAGGAGAAATTCCGAAGATAAGAGAGGGAATAGCTAACCAGGAATCACTGGAATAGTTTGAGATAACCAGTGGGGAAGTAAGGACGTGTTTACTAGAGTTAGATGTGACAAAGGCTATAGGCTCAGATAGAATCTCCCCTTGGATACTAAAGGAAAGTGCAAAAGAACTGTGCCTACCACTCTCCATAGTGTATAACAAATCACTGACAAGAAAGGAACTGCCAGATATTTGGAAAGCAGCTAACGTAGTCCCGATATAGAAGAAAGGGGATAGACAGGAGGTACTGAACTATAGGCCAATGTCCCTAACCTGCATACCATGCAGACTGATGGAAAAGATTGTGCGAAGAAAGCTAGTGGAGCATCTGGAGCGAAAGAACTTTGTAACACGGCATCAACATGATTTCAGGGATGGCAAGTCCTGCCTCACAGGGTTACTTGAATTCTACGACCAGGCAATAAAAATAAGGCAAGAAATAGAAGGGTGGGCAGACTGCATATTTTTGGTTTGTCAGAAAGCCTTTGATACAGTACCACACAAGAGGCTAGTGAAAAAGCTGGAGATGCAGGCTGGAGTGAAAGTGAAGGTACTCCATTGGATATAGGAGAACCTAAGCAACAGGAGACAACGAGTCAGTGTGAGGGGTGAGGTCTCAGATTGGCGAGACGTTACAAGTGGAGTCCCAGAGGGGTCAGTCCTAGGACCTATACTGTTTCTGATATATGTAAATGATCTCCCAGAGGGTATAGAATCGTTTCTCTCAATGTTTGCCGATGATCCAAAAATTATGAGGAGGATTGAAACAGAGGATGATAGTAGGAGGCTACAAGATGACCTAGACAAACTGAGTGAATGGTCCAACAAATGGCTGTTGAAGTTCAACCCGAGTAAATGCAAAGTAATGAAACTAGGCAGTGGAAACAGGAGGCCAGACACAGGATACAGAATAGGAGATGAAGTACTTAATGAAACAGACAGAGAGAAAGATCTAGGAGTTGATATCACACCAAACCTGTCTCCTGAAGCTAACAAAAAGAATAACGTCTGCGGCATATGCGAGGCTGGCTAACATCAGAACAGAGTTCAGGAACCTGTGTAAGGAATCATTCAGAATCTTGTACACCACATATGTAAGACCAATCCTGGAGTATGCGGCCCCAGCATGGAGCCCGTACCTTGTCAAGCACAAGACGAAGTTGGAAAAAGTCCAAAGGTATGCCACTAGACGAGTCCCAGAACTAAGAGGCATGAATTACGAGGAAAGGCTGTGGGAAATGCACCTTACGACACTGGAAGACTGGGGAGTAAAGGGAGACATTATCACAACCTACAAAATCCTCAGGGAAATCGACCGGGTAAACAAGGATAAACTATTCAACACTGGCGGGACGCGAACAAAGGGACACAGGTGGAAACTGAGTACCCACATGAGCCACATGGAAGTTAGAAGGAACTTTTCAGTGTCAGAGTAGTAACGGATGGATTGCATTAGGCAGTGATGTGGTGGAGGCTGACACAGTTTTAAATGTAGATATGATAGAGCCCAGTAGGCTCAGGAATCTGTACACCAGTTGATTGACAGTTGAGAGGCGGGATCAAAGAGCCAAAGCTCAACCCCTGCAAGCACAAATAGGTGAGTACACACACATACTTACCCTAATAATTAGGGGCCGGTGGCTTAGCGGAGAGCACGCTGGTCGCGTGATCCTGTACCCGGGTTCAATTCCGGGCGCCGGCGAGAAACAATTGGCAGAGCTTCTTTCACCCTGATGCCCCTGTTATCTAGCAGTAAATACGTACGTGGGAGTTAGTCATCTGTCACAGGCTGCTTCCTGGTGTGCATGTGGTGTGGGAAAGAAAAAAACATAGTAGTAACAGCTGATTGACAGTTGAGATGCGGGTCGAAAGAGCAAAGCTCAACCCCCGCAAACACATCTAGGTGAATACAAACACACACACACACACACATATATATATGTATATATATATATATATATATATATATATATATATATATATATATATATATATATATATATATATATATATATATATATATATATATATATATATATATGTCGTACCTAGTAGCCAGAATGCACTTATCGGCCTACTATGCAAGGCCCGATTTGCCTAATAGGCCGAGTGACTTTCTTTATTTTCATTAAATTGTTTCCAATTAGTTTATTTGAATTAGTATTATTGTATTATATTAGGAACATAAATTATTGACTTAGTTGTGTTAGTTTAGGTTAGGTTAATAAAGGTTAGGTTAGGTTCGGTCATATATCTACGTTAGTTTTAACTCTAATTTAAAAAAAATTAGCTCATACATAATGAAAAGGATAGCTTTATCATTTCATACGAAAAAAATATTGAAAAATATATAAATTCAGGAAAATTTGGCTTATTAGGCAAACCGCCCCTTGCATAGTAGGCCAAGTACGACATTCTGGCTACTAGGTAATATATATTACTAAATATGACCGAAAAAGTAAGATTAATATTTCTAACACGAATTTTCTTAATGTTTCTTACATTATTCTTCAATGTTGATGGTAACTGAAAAATCAATTCTCCAAAATTCATTTTTATTTCTAGTCTGACGCGACACTTGACCGCGTTTCGTAAAATTTATTACATTTTCAAAGACTTCAGTTTACACACACACAACTATAACTGAACAGAGCTTAAACATCTTCGATTGTTTATACCTGCACTTGGGTGAGGTGATATGTTACAACAGTTTTGGATGAGGTGAAAACAAAACTTTCAACACAAGACAGAAAACGAAACAATGGGTATAATATTTTGTAAGTTAAAGGGAAGAATGGAAGTAACTGCAGAGGGCCTATTGGCCCATATTTCTTGATGCTTCTATATTGGTGCGGAGTCTTGAAGTGGGTAGAATATAGTTGTGCATTAATTGGCTGTTGATTGCTGGTGTCGACTTCTTAATGTGTAGTGCCTCGCAGATATCTAGCCGCCTGCTATCGCTGTATCTATCGATGATTTCCGTGTTTTATGTTTAGACTTCTCTGGTGATGGTCTGGTTATAGGAAGAGATTATATGTTCCTTAATGGAGCCCTGTTGCTTATGCATCGTTAATCGCCTAGAAAGAGATGTTGTTGTCTTGCCTATATACGGAATTCTTTGAGGCTTACAGTCCCCAAGTTGGCATTTGAAGGCATACACGACATTGGTCTCTTTTAAAGCGTTCTGCTTTGTGTCTGGAGAGTTTCTCATGAGTTGGCTGGCCGTTTTCTTGGTTTTATAGTAGATCGTCAATTGTATCTTCTGATTTTTGTCTGTAGGGATAACGTTTCTATTAACAATATCTTTCAGGACCCTTTCCTTCATTTTATGAGTGTGGAAAAGAAGTTTCTGTAAAATAGTCTAATAGTGGGTACAGGTGTTGTGTTAGTTGTCTCTTCAGAGGTTGCATGGCGTTTCACCTTCCTTCTTATGATGTCTTCAACGAAACCATTGGAGAAGCCGTTGTTGACTAGGACCTGCCTTACCCAACAGAGTTCTTCATCGACTTGCTTCCATCCTGAGCTGTGGCTGAGAGCACGGTCGACATAAGCGTTAATGACACTCCTCTTGTTCCTGTCTGGGCAGTCACTGTTGGCATTGAGGCACATTCCTATGTTTGTTTCCTTAGTGTAGATTGCAGTGTGGAAACCTCCGCTCCTTTCCATGACTGTTACATCTAGAAAGGGCAGCTTCCCATCCATCTCCATCTCGTAAGCGAAACGCAACACAGAATTCCGCTCAAATGCCTCTTTCAGCTCCTGCAGATGTCTGACATCAGGTACATGTGTAAAAATGTCGTCAACATACCTGCAGTATATGGCCGGTTTCAAGTTCATGTCGACTAAGACCTTTTGTTCGATGGTACCCATGTAGATGTTCGCAAACAGGACACCTAGGGGGGAACCCATGGCGACCCCATCTACTTGCTTACACATGTGCCCTTCCGGGCACATGTGTAAGGGTGCCTCTTTAGTACAAGCTTTGAATAGTTTCCTTAGAATGTTTTCTGGTATGTCAAGAGGAGTACAGGCCGAATCACGATACACTCTGTCCGCTATCATCCCGATTGTTTCATCCACAGGTACGTTGGTAAACAGTGATTCTACATACAACGAGGCTCTTATCCCTGTGGCCCGTGTTCCCCGCAGTAAGTCTACAAATTCCTTTGCCTGCCTGCTCTTCTCTACATATAGTTACGTATATCATACAACAATAAGATGCTACCTTCAAGATACGTCTACCTGTAGCACAAAACGTTTTGACCAGGAGGCAAAATTACCCAAGACTCCCCCCTACTCCACACTCCCTCCATGCCGGCTCCATCATCAACCAGCAAACTACCATTCCCAGCTTGCCTGCTTCTGATTGGTGACTCGCCGACTGCACACCTCCATCTCTACACCTCAGCGCCCTCTACAAGTCGATGTCTGGGCTTGAACCAGCCATTGAAGTCAGAATATCCTTGTGCTCTCAAGCCGTGAACATCTAACTGATATACGCCGTCTATCAGGTGGATGTTTCTCAGCTAGTGCTATATTCTCAGAACCTGTTTAATCACTTTGTCTTTATATTATTGTAGAGTAACGTCATCCCTATTCTTCATTTATGTTATATGTTTTTGACTTGTTTGTTTGCACTGTACATAGCCAAGGGATTGGTTTTGTTTTTAATTTATTTTCTATATTAATTAAAGTTTCATTGTTCATACTATGTGTTTTACGTGTCTTCCCTTACTTTACCACAGATAAACATCCAAGCAGTCTATCTTTTTTTTGTAAGTGTGACTAGGCATTGACACCAGCCATTGGAGGACTGCCGAACATCTACACTCCTACACTTTCCCGTCACAATATATATTAGTATATTTTGGTAGCAGTCTTTCTTGTTAACATATGTTGTTCAATATGACCGAAAAAGTAAGATTAATAATTCTAACACAAATTTGTTCAATATTTCTTATGTTTTTCTTCACTGTCGTTTGTAATGGAAATATCAATTCTCCAAAATTCATTTTTGTTACTAATGGTCTGACGCTTAGATGCGTTTCGTAAGGGCGTCTTACATTCTCAAAGACTTCTTTACAGTTAACACTGCACTTATGAACTACATTTATGATACACTCGATGCACTGTGTATGAAACATTGGACATTACCCTCGCTTTTTATTGGTTTATGTGAGGTGGGTATTGGGTGAGGTGGGTACATGAGAATGGAAGCAACTGCAGAGGGCCTTTTGGCCCATACGATGCACTGAAGTGGGTGGAACATAGTTGTGCATTAATTGGCTGTTGATTGCTGGTGTTGACTTTTTGATGTGTAGAACCTCGCTGATGTCGTGCCGCCTGCTATCGCTGCACCCATCAATGATTTTGTGTTGTTTGTTAAGATTTCTCTGGTGATGGTCTGGTTGTGAGAAGAGATTATATGTTCATTGATGGCACCCTGTTGCTTATGCATTATTAGTCGACTGGAAAGAGATGTTGTTGTCTTGCCTATATTCTGAGTTCTTTGGGGCTTACAGTCCCCAAGTGTGCATTTAAAGGCATAGACGACGCTGGTCTCCTTCAAAACGTTCTGCTTGGTGTCTGGGGAGTTTTTCATGAGTAGATTGGCCGTTTTTTTTGTTTTATATTAAATTATCAATTATATTTTCTGATTTTTGTCTGTAGGGATGACGTTCCTATCAACAATATCTTTCAGGACCCTTTCCTCCGTTTTATGAGCCGTCGAAAAGAAGTTCTTGTAAAATAGTCTAATTGGGGGTACAAGTGTTGTGTTGGTTGACTCTTCAGAGGTTGCATGGCGGTCCACCTTTCCTTTTATGATGTCTTCAACGAAACCGTTAAAGAAACCGTTGTTGACTAGGACCTGCCTTACCCTACAGAGTTCTTCATCGACTTCTTTCCATCCTGAGTTGTGGCTAAAATTTATGTATGCATCTGTGGGGTGGACTGCTGGATGCGTTGAACTTGAGTCGAGGACGGGTTGCTTCATGACAGCTTAAATAACTGATCAGAAACTGAAAAAATAACTAGTCTAATTTAGGTCTTATAATACACCAAACTCTTATATATAATTCTGATAATACAAATATGAAAAAAATACTGATTTTGAGTGTAGAACGCTTTAATATTGATGAATGTGTCTTAGGAGTCCGCTGTAGCATGGTCGAATGTATATAGTCACTGATTTGCGGGGTTCATCTCTAAGCGTATATAAACATATCGGTATAGCTATCAGTGTATATACGGACATGAGGGGGGTACCTCTCTGTCTGTACATTTACCAATATGTGGAGCGATCTATCAGCGAATATTTATTTATGCAAGAATAATCACAAAAAGAAACATTATTCGGTTATGTCGTTTCATTTTCCAAGTGGATACTTACGTATGTTCACTTATATATGTCGTTCAGCTCTCAGTTTATATACAGTGGCATGTGAGGAGGAGCTCTGAAGGTATATTCAGTCATAGATGGGGTTCAGCTCCTAGTATATATATACTTTTTTTGCGCAGAGATATTCTTGGGATGATATAATAGGTACAGTGTGTATATAGTGCACCTCGCAGCGAATATTAATCTATCAATGTATCTATCTAACTAACTATCTATCTATCTATCTATCTATCATGTATATATATATATATATATATAAAGCATCAAGCAATTATGAATATACCATAAGATGTGAATCTTAATCACGCACGTCAATACCATACAATTTTGTTAAAATGTTCTAGTACAGGATATAAATAAAACAAAAAAATAGTACTTCCACTCATTCTCACATTTATGTATCCAAACATTACAGTGACCTCGGTTCCCTTGTCTTAAAGAGACAACCTTGGTGATCTGACAGACGCACACTGATACAAAGGTTTGTAAAACAACATTCAGGAAACCTTTTACTGAATGAGTTTTTCGAGCACAATACATTTTGAGGCGTATCATGGACATAAATAATAAACATAATATACAGTGCACTCAGAGAACAGTTTACCAGCCAATGTAAGAAGCTTCAGTAGACGAGTTGTAAACACGAACGAAAATAGAAAGACCCCTTGGGGGCTCGTGTGATTAAACAGGTCATTAATAGTAACACATTAATTGATAGTTTACAACATTCAATTAAACAAAAATATTCTGAGGAAGTATACAGGATGGGACAAACTAAAAAAAATACGATAAGTATTAATTATTCAGAGTAAAATTACAATATTAGATATATTTTTGAGTTTGAAATTTCAGACTAAACCTTAGTTTTGGTGTTTTACAAACAAAGGTTGTCGTACACAAAAATAATTGTGGAAAAAATGTAAAACAGCAGCTATTCGGGAAACATTACATAAGCTAGATTCAGAACCTAAATTAATAACACAGAAATGGAAATCACCTCTCAGGGTAGTAATCACTATACACGAAACTCAAGGTGGTTTGCCATCAGAAATCACAAGAAGTACATAAGATCATTATTTATGAAGCAATATATATACATCTCTAAAAGACTGAGGATTTTGGCTCAGAAAATTTCAGCGTCACGTGGCGATTGGCGTATTGACGTCTGTGAGAGCCGTGATATTGACGTCTGTGAGAGCCGTGATATTGACGTCTGTGAGAGCCGTGATATTGACGTCTGTGAGAGCCGTGATATTGACGTCTGTGAGAGCCGTGATATTGACGTCTGTGAGAGCCGTGATATTGACGTCTGTGAGAGCCGTGATATTGACGTCTGTGAGAGCCGTGATATTACTTCAAAAATACCGCAAAAAACTGCCTTAAGATGGTTGTCTGCTGAGGTGTGTGCACCGTAGGCGATGAGAACTGTATTTTATTTCTGAAATATTCAACGAATTGGAACTTCTGGTTCGGAATTCCTTACGGTATGTACTCTTAAAAAAAATGGTTATGACTGCATGTTTGGCATTTTTTCCACATTAAGAATTCTCCCGGGTCTATTATTTGTGATTTTCAACACCAATAAAACTCAAGAAAAATAATAACATTTCGTCTGCAATTTGTTCTATATAATATTATCTTATCCAACACAATTTTTGTGCATTTAACAGAGGCCACATTATCCTCAACGCTGCCATTTAGAATGAAAATGAAAATTTTGAGAAAATAGTAGAGTTAAAGGCAATTTAATCAAAATCCAAGAGTAAGTTTCTTAAAGGCGTATATGTGATGAAATGAACATAAAACTCGGTAAGATTTACATCAACTCGAAACTTTGCGTGAAGAACATTGCACTTTTAAGGCTGCATATGCAAAAGAGTTCAATACAAAAAAAGGTTTATAATGCACATGTAAGATTATGCATTTATTCAATGGAAGCTTCCAGCTGGAGACTCTAGGCATAATATTACACAAAATTATAAACCTCGGGGTTAACACACAATGTGTGTGTGTGTGTGTGTGTGTGTGTGTGTGTGTGTGTGTGTGTGTGTGTGTGTGTGTGTGTGTGTGTGTGTGTGTGTGTGTGTGTGTGTGTGTGTGTGTGTGTGTGTGTGTGTGTGTGTGTGTGTGTGTGTGAGTGTACTCACCTAGTTGTACGCACCTAGTTTTTTTGCGGGGGTTGAGCTCTGGCTCTTTGGTCCCGCCTCTCAACCGTCATTCAACAGGTGTACAGATTCCTGAGCCTATTGGGCTCTATCATATGTACACTTGAAACTGTGTATGGAGCTAGCCTCCACCACATCACCCCCTAATGCATTCCATTTGTCAACCACTCTGACACTAAAAAAGTTCTTTCTAATATCTCTGTGGCTCATTTGGGCACTCAGTTTCCCCTGAGTTCCCTTGTGCGTGTGCCCCTTGTGTTAAATAGCCTGTATTTATCTACCCTATCAATTCCCTTCAGAATCTTGAATGTGGTGATCATATCCCTCCTAACTCTTCTGTCTTCTAGCGACGTGAGGTTTAATTCCCGTTGTCTCTCCTCGTAGCTCATACTTCTCAGCTCGGGTACTAGTCTGGTGGCAAACCTTTGAACCTTTTCCAGTTTAGTCTAATCCTTGACTAGATATGGACTCCATGCTGGGGCTGCATACTCCAGGATTGGCCTGACATATGTGGTACACAAAGTTCTGAATGATTCTTTACACAAGTTTCTGAATGCCGTTCGTATGTTGGCCAGCCTGGCATATGCCGCTGATGCTATCCTCTTGATATGTGCTGCAGGAGACATGTCTGGCGTGATATCAACCCCCTAGTCTTTTTCTTTTTCTGACTCCTGAAGAATTTCCTCTCCCAGTGTGTGTGTATTTGTGTGTTTGTTTGTATGTGTGTGTTAGTGTGAATCAATTGTATCGCTTACTGGGAATACTTTGTGGAGTATTGAAGCAGACAGTGTGGGGAAGACAGGATGACCCTGCCTATCAATGCCTCCAGAACCTGTTGCTCTCCGTCGCCAGGGGACTGAAACCGGTTGTCTCCTAGAGGAGGGCGGTCGGCCCCGGCTCTCGCAAGGATAGCGATGAGGAAGAGAGACCTGACAGATCCTTGCTATGAGTCCAGACGCCGAGTCCCTTCTGCATCCAGTCCTTCTGCTAGGGCGATGTTCCTCACCTTCGCCTACGTCGCTAGAAATAAGGAAAGGCGCGCCATCACAGGCGTGGGCTGTGAGCGGATAGGCGTGAACCATTAATATACTGAGTACCACCGCCAGGAGTACTCCCCAGGAAGGGGGAGGCTCTGTTGTCTTCGCTCCTCCAGTGTGCATTGCTGCCGGATGCTCATCTGCTGATATATAAGTGAATAAATAACATAATAATAATAATAATAATAATAATAATAATAATAATAATAATGAAAACGAGAAAATCTATCAAGGCTGTGAGGTGGACACGAACCTTCCACCTCAGCATTGCCAAGTGCATTCATGGGTTCGCACGACTTCATAGCCCATGTGGATTATCTAATTTATATATATATATATATATATATATATATATATATATATATATATATATATATATATATATATATATATATATATATATATATATATATATATATATATATATATATATATATATATATATATATATATATATATATATATATATATATATATATATATATATATATAAGTTCATCTCGACTAAGACTTTTTGCTCGATGGTACCCATGTAGAAGTTTGCAAACAGGACACCTAGGGGAGAACCCATGGCGACCCCATCTACTTGCTTATACATGTGCCCATCCGGGCTCAAGAAGAGTGCCTCTTTAGTACAAGCTTGGAGTAGTTTCCTCAGAATATTTTCTGGTATGTCAAGAGGAGTACACGCTGGATCACGATACACTCTGTCGGCTATCATCCCGATTGTCTCGTCCACAGGTACGTTGGTAAACAGCGATTCTACGTCCAACGAGGCTCTTATCCCTGTGGCCCGTGTGCCCCGCAGTAAGTCAACAAATTCCTTTGGAGACTTCAGGCTGAAGGCGCAAGGAACATAAGGAGTCAGCAGGCCGTTGAGTCGCTTCGCCAGTCTGTACGTGGGTGTGGGTATCTGGCTAATGATTGGCCGAAGTGGGTTTCCAGGCTTGTGTGTCTTGACATTTCCATACGCATATCCAGGTTTATATACCCCAATGATCTTTGGCAGGTGGAGTCCGGATTTCTTGGCGTTCACAGTTTCGATCAGTTTGTTGACCTTTGCTTTTAATTCGGCTGTAGTGTCCTTCGTTACCCTTTGGAACTTAGTTTGGTCAGAGAGTATGATGTTCATTTTCGCCAGATACTACAGCCGAATTAAAAGCAAAGGTCAACAAACTGATCGAAACTGTGAACGCCAAGAAGTCCGGACTCCACCTGCCAAAGATCATTGGGGAATATAAACCTGGATATGCGTATGGAAATGTCAAGACACACAAGCCTGGAAACCCACTTTGGCCAATCATTAGCCAGATACCCACACCCACGTACAGACTGGCGAAGCGAATCAACGGCCTGCTGACTCCTTATGTTCCTTGCGCCTTCAGCCTGAAGTCTCCAAAGGAATTTGTTGACTTACTGCGGGGCACACGGGCCACACGGATAAGAGCCTCGTTGGACGTAGAATCGCTGTTTACCAACGTACCTGTGGACGAGACAATCGGGATGATAGCCGACAGACTGTATCGTGATCCAGCCTGTACTCCTCTTGACATACCAGAAAATATTCTGAGGAAACTACTCCAAGCTTGTACTAAAGAGGCACCCTTCTTGAGCCCGGATGGGCACATGTATAAGCAAGTAGATGGGGTCGCCATGGGTTCTCCCCTAGGTGTCCTGTTTGCAAACTTCTACATGGGTACCATCGAGCAAAAAGTCTTAGTCGACATGAACTTGAAACCGGCCATATACTGCAGGTATGTTGACGACATTTTTACACAGGTACCTGATGTCAGACATCTGCAGGAGCTGAAGGAGGCATTTGAGCAGAGTTCCGTGCTGCGTTTCACTTACGAGATGGAAAAGGATGGGAAGCTGCCCTTTCTAGATGTAACAGTCATGGAAAAGAGCGGAGGTTTCCACACTGCAGTCTACACTAAGGAAACGAATATAGGAATGTGCCTAAATGCCAACAGCGACTGCCCAGACAGGTACAAGAGGAGTGTTGTTAACGCATATGTCGACCGTGCTCTCAGCCACAGCTCAGAATGGAAGCACGTCGACGAAGAACTCTGTAGGGTAAGGCAGGTCTTAGTCAACAACGGCTTCTCCAATGGTTTCGTCGAAGACATCATAAGAAGGAAAGTGAAACGCCATGCAACCTCTGAAGAGACAACTAACACAACACCTATACCCCCTATTAGACTATTTTACAGGAACTTCTTTTCCACAGCTCATAAAACGGAGGAAAGGGTCCTGAAAGATATTGTTAATAGAAACGTTATCCCTACAGACAAAAATCAGAGGATACAACTGACGATTTACTATAAAACCAGAAAAACGGCCAGCCTACTCATGAGAAACTCTCCAGACACAAAACAGAACGCTTTAAAAGAGACTAACGTCGTCTATGCTTTCAAATGCCCTCTTGGGGACTGTAAGCTCCAAAAAACCAGTATATAGGCAAGACAACAACATCTCTTTCTAGGCGTTTAACGATGCATAAGCAACAGGGCTCCATTAAGGAACATATAACCTCTTCCCACAACCAAACCATCGCCAGAGAAATCCTAGTAAACAACACAGAAATCATCGATAGATACAGCGATAGCAGGCGGCTTGACGTTTGCGAGGCACTACACATCAAGAAGTCAACACCAGCAATCAACAGCCAATTAATGCACAACTATATTCTACCCACCTCAAGACTCCGCTCCAATATAGAAGCATCAAGAAATATGGACCAATAGGCTTTCTACAATCACTTCTATTCAATACCCATTGTTTCGTGTTCTGTCTTGTGTTGATGAAATAATACCCTATTAATACCACCTCTTGTTCTGTCTTGTGTTGATGAAATTAATACCCTATTAATGCCACCTCACCCCATCCACCTCTCTCAAATGTAGATATAAAATCGGAGATGCGTAAGTTCTATTCAGTTGTGTATTTGTAAACTAAAGTCTTTGAAAATGTAATAAGTTTTACGAAACGCGCTCGTGTCGCGTCAGACTAGAAATAAAAATGAATTTTGGAGAATTGATTTTTGATTTACCTCCAACAGTGAAAAGAAATGTACGAAAGATTGAGAAAATTCGTGTTAGAATTATTAATCTTACTTTTTCGGTCATATTTAATAATATATATATATATATATATATATATATATGTATATATGACAATGTCAGACCACGGAGGAAATATGAAACAGGAATTTCCTTAAGTACTTTCGTATATTAAATACATCTTCAGAAGGTCATTTTACAGATCGAGTGATGGGTATAAATAGGCAGGAGAGAGTGGTGAAGTAAGGTGAGGTACAATACTTGGACAACGCAAACGGCCCATTGGCCCATCAGATGCACCCAATTGGCCCATCCGATGTAGCCCAATGGCCCATCTGATACAGCAGACATACAAGCATAATACATAGTTAATTATAACATAAAGAGGTAAATATATACAATAAATTAGTGAGACAAATGTTTTTCAATGATCCTACTTAAATCGCCCTTTAGCTGATCTATTAGAAATGGATCTAAGTTATATAGATGTAACACGTCTGACATCAGTCAGACGTGTCGTGTCTGACTTATGGCGCCAGAGTGGCGCGCTGGCCGGACCCCCTTCCTTCGTGACGTCACTTTCGCTACGGGAAGTTTTCATTGGCTCCCGGTGCCACATTGCTGTCGGTGACCAATCCGGTGCCACTGACGTCACACGGTTTTGGCGGGAGACCAGGGAAGCAAGCGCCATCTTGGCTCCCTAAAGGGCCTAAACCACAGGCCAAAACATTACTATTTAAAAAATTTCTCGGCTCTCCGAGAACACTTCACTCTCTCCCATATATCAAATTGCAGCCTGCAACGTAGAGAACGCTTGGGAAAAGCAGACATGACTCTTACTGCAGGCGTGGGAGAATTATAAGGGGGGGGGGAACTCCGTCACATACCCTTCCCCTTAAAATAAGAGTCATGTCTCGTTAGTGTATGCGGGATAGGGCGTCCGCTACTACGTCGTCCTTCCCCTTGATGTGCTTGACCTTGATCCTTGTCAGACTCTCAGTGCGGGTGAGACTGGTGCCGTCCGCCCTGGACCACTTACTTTCCTCCTCCGGGAGTTCTCGGTCCCTCGGTTCACGCAGACCCGTCTTCCGCTGGGTTCCTCGGGTATTCGTTCCGTCCTGCTTGGTGGCTCTACCTTCCACAGTGAAGAAAGGTTTCAGGCGGTTTGCGGGACACACCTGTTTCTTCCGGGGTCCATCCGGCTTCCCAATCTCGTATGACACTGGACCCAACCGTCGCAGCACTTGGTCTGGTCCCTTGAACCGCGACTTGGTCACTCTACCTCTACCTGTCCCCGCTGCTTAGGGCGTTTGCATTCCCGCGCGACGTGTCCGGGTATTCCGCAGTTGTAGCAGCGGCCCCTCGGCGGAGACCATCCGCCACCGCTCGCCTTAGCACTGCCTCCAGAGACCGTCACACCCTGTGTCTTTCCCGCCTCACTTGTCGTTTCTTTCGCTGCAGTAACAGTTCCCGAGCTCTCTGCTTGGTTCTCCCCCATCGGTTCTACAGCACCTTTTGTTTCTCGGGTGTTCCAACTTGAGAAATGGGACTTGGGAGAACTCGTTCCATTCCTCCATCCATCCGTCCTTCTATAACTCCTATCGTTTCCGACGTATGCGGGTGGTCGGTGCTGTCCCTCTCGGCGTGGGCGTAGGGCTTCTTCTAACATGTCGGCCCGGTCGGCTGCGGCTCTCAGGTTCTTTATGTCCGCCTCCTTTACCCTCATCCTGATCTCAGGAGGGAGCACGGACATAAACTTTTCCATGACCATTAGTTCCTTGATTTCTTCGGCCGACCCCACTTCTTCAGAGTCCATCCACTTAAGGAACTTTCTTTCCATGTCCCTCGCCGTTTCCGCATACGATTTTCCTGGCAACCGGGTACATTCTCTAAACCTCTTTCTGTAACACTCGGGCGTGAGCTTAAAGGAACGGAGCACAGCTCGTTTTACCGCATCGTAGTTAGTGCATTCTTGGAAGTCGAGCATCGTGAAGGCTTGGCGAGCTTCACCTGTGAGCCTCCCTTGGACCAACTCCGCCCACTCCGCCCTCGGCCACCTCTTCATAGCGGCAACTCTCTCAAAGTGATCGAAGAAATCTTCGGCTTCACTGGGCACAAAGACCGGCAGGTCTCGTTCCCTCACTCGTCGGTCTTCCTGTGGCGGGGCAGGGGCACCTAGTCCCAGTTCAGCTCGCTTCAGCTCTACCTCCTGGTTGGCTTCTATTTCCCTTTGTCTCAGCCTAACTTCTCGCTCGTGTTCTTCCCGGCGTAGCTGTGCTTCTAGTTCCTCACGCTTCATCTGTGCTCTTCTTTGCGCTGTTGTGCTTCTCGCTCTTCTTTGCGCTGTTGTCCCTCTCGCTCTTCTTTGCGCTGTTGTGCCTCTTCTCTCCTCAGCTGCGCTTCTGCTTCTTCTCTCCTCAGCTGCGCTTCTGCTTCTCGCTCTTCTTTGCGCTGCTGTGCTTCCAGCTGCAACTTCATTATTTCCAGCTTAATGCTGTGCCTGCTGCCGCTGGATCCCCTGCTGCTTCCACCAATACTCAGGTGCTCACCCTCACTGGCAGGTGTTTGGGGCCGTTACTCCCCCAAAGCTTCCTCTCGAGCCCTGAGTTGAGCCATTATCTCTAGTCTTCTTTCACCAACTCTGGCAGATTTCAGCTTTATTCCAAAATGATCCGCTATAGCCTGTAACTGTGCCTTGGTGCACTCTTCCAGCACCTGTACGTCTCTAGAATCAATAAACCTTGCTACTTTATCATCCTCCATCTTGTGCTATGAGTGATAACCAGCGCCTGATCTCTAACACCACTGCCAAGTACCACCACTGCAACCTTTACTCCGATCGAGATCCTGGCGAAGTCGCCAATGTTGGGGTTTCACCTCTCTTCTCTCTTCAGCTGGGGTGAGCAATAGTTATGCTCAAGGTCACTCACCGTAGCCCTGCGGGTCTTCCCTCGATCCTCACGGCGCCACTGCACGCCAGGAGAGTCTCCCAGTCAATCTTAACGGCCTCTTATTAAGAAAGAGTGAGAACACGACTCGTTCACATCGACTGTCGTGTGCCCTCCCCAACAATAGGGCTCTACGGTTAACTACAAGGTCGCCAACTGGTGTTTTAGGTGGCCAGTAACACCATCAGTGGACTGGTGTATTTAGTGGTAGCCTTGGCAAGGTCACACTCAAAGATCAGGAATCAGGCAGGTACTTATTGTTATCACTCTATGTTTACCAGTATAATATAGCCACAAGATCAATGGAGGGAATGATAAAAAAAACCACAAAGATGGTTTTGTACTTTACTTAAAATGTATGAAAGATGTCACAAAGGCCAAACAACAACAAATAAGTCAACTGATCCCGACGCGGCCGGAAGTTCCCACAGATAGTATGCGATCACTATGGTGGCAACACTCCCCTCCTCATCAAGTGTCAAGATCAGCTGATTGCCTGGCTCCCGCGCGAAAGCTTTGCTTGTTTTCTAGATTCGCGGGCGCTGTTTCTTTAAATTCTCCAATATTACCATGAACTCGCACACACGATATTGGCTACAATAGCACGTTTCACTTGGTTACACTGTACTCAGGCTCAAACAGTCTTTTCTACAATCAATGCTATAATGATTCACTGTAATGGCTTTACATTGTTCTTCACTCAGCAATATATTAAGAACTATTAACACTGGAGTTTTCAATACTTTCTCTCGTGAGCGATAATGCAATAATTCACTGTACTCAAAAATGATTATTCACTGAATGAACATAGACATATATATGGTATATAAATCAATCATCAATACATGGTAAATAAATAGTTCCTGGGCACATAGCCTAACCTCCAAATACTGGCATAATATTATATATAATTTACCACTATATGTTCATATCAAAAATCTATAGAAAGATATACACAACACAGTAAATTTATCACTGGTTCCTGGTGCCTGTACACACCAATAATCAACATGAATATTACAAGTATCCTTGATAGTACTGTCTAGCACACTGGTGCTTTACAATGACATGGGTGAGACTTGCTCACGACATATAAAATCCTCAGGCTAGATAATATAGCCGAATAACATAGCTAACTAAAGGGGAATGGGGAGGGAACTAGAAACACCTACTTCACCCTATCCTCCGATGAGAGTCGAGATGTAGCTCCTGGTCCTCGTGTCGTGAACGCCCCCACACTACACGTCGTCGTGTCCTACCAGAGCCTCTCGTCGTCCCACCGTTTAGCGCGTCATCTCCGTGCCTCCTCACTGCAGGTCCGTACTCCTTCTTAACTTCTTGAAGGTTGGAGTCGGTCTCCTGGCCGTCGTCTTCTCCCAGCAACGGCTGTCGCCTACGTCTCAGCTACAGTCGTCCGGTTTCCCCAAATAGTCCTCTCTTCCTCAGCTACCCAGTGGCTTTGTCTGCCACTACGCTATCACGAACTGGTGAATTGCCACAGACCCCACATACGTCACTGCACGGCTTCACTGCTTCTTGCACAACACCTGACTGGAGCACTTGTTGCTCATATAACCGTCAATTCCCTCTTCTGGTTCAACACATGAACTAGGGAAGACTTCTCAGAGTACTGGCGGACTTCAGGTGACGCGTAAATCCACGGTAGCGGGAACAACTGTCCAACTGACAGGACCAACCGTCGCACGTCCGACCTCTATGACGTGTCGTGTCTGACTGATGGCGCCAGAGTGGCGCGCTGGCCGGACCCCCTTCCTTCGTGACGTCACTTTCGCTACGGGAAGTTTTCATTGGCTCCTGGTGCCACATTGCTGTCGGTGACCAATCCGGTGCCACTGACGTCACACGGTTTTGGCGGGAGATCAGGGAAGCAAGCGCCATCTTGGCTCCCTAAAGGGCCTAAACCACAGGCCAAAACATTACTATTTCACAAATTTCTCGGCTCTCCGAGAACACTTCACTCTCTCCCATATATCAAATTGTAGCCTGCAACGTAGAGAACGCTTGGGAAAAGCAGACATGACTCTTACTGCAGGCGTGGGAGAATTATAAGGGGGGGGGGGGAACTCCGTCACAATATATATATAGTGTAACGTTCTGTTTAGTGTCTGGAGAAAACTCTACAGAAACAAAACAGAACGCTTTAAAAGAGACTAACGTCGTCTATGCCTTCAAATGCCCTCTTGGGGACTGTAAGCCTCAAAAAACTCAGTATATAGGCAAGACAACAACATCTCTTTCCAGGCGTTTAACGATGCATAAGCAACAGTGCTCCATTAAGGAACATATAATCTCTTCCCACAACCAAACCATCACCAGAGAAATCTTAGCAAACAACACACAAATCATCGATAGATACAGCGATAGCAGGCGGCTTGACATCCGCGAGGCACTACACATCAAGAAGTCAACACCAGCAATCAACAGCCAATTAATGCACAAATATATTCTACCAACTTCATGACTCCGCTCCAATATAGAAGCATCAAGAAATATGGACCAATAAAAATAGGTCTGCTGCAGTTACCTACCTTTAATACCCATTGTTTCGTGTCCTGTCTTGTGTTAAAAGTTTATTTTCACCTCATCCAAAACTATTGTAACATGTCACCTCACCCAAATGTAGGTATAAAAACTCGAAGATGTTTTAGCTCTATCCAGTTAAAGTTGTGTGTGTGTGTGTGTGTGTAAACTAAAGTCTTTGTTAATGTAATAAGTTTTACGAAATGCGCTCAAGTGTCGCGTCAGACTAGAAATAAAAATGAATTTTGGAGAATTGATTTTTGAATTACCATCAACAGTGAAAAGAAACGTAAGAAAGATCGAGAAAATTCGTGTTAGAATTATTAATCTTACTTTTTCGGTCATATTTAATAATATATGTCTACAGGAAAGACTGCTACCAAAATATACTAATATATATATATATATATATATATATATATATATATATATATATATATATATATATATATATATATATATATATATATATATATATATATATATATATATATATATATGTCGTACCTAGTAGCCAGAACTCACTTCTCAGCCTACTATTCAAGGCCCAATTTGCCTAATAAGCCATGTTTTCCTGAATTAATATATTTACTATAATTTTTTTCTTATGAAATGATAAAGCTACCCTTTTCACTATGTATGTGGTCAATTTTTTTTTATTGGAGTTAAAATTAAAGTAGATATATGACCGAACCTAACCAACCCTACCTAACCTAACCTAACCTATATATATACGTAAGGTTAGGTTAGGTAGCCAAAAAAAGCTAGGTTAGGTTAGGTTAGGTAGGTTAGGCAGACGAAAAAACATTAATTCATGAAAACTTGGCTTATTAGGCAAATCGGGCCTTGCATAGTAGGCTGAGAAGTGAGTTCTGGCTACTAGGTACGACATATATATATATATATATATATATATATATATATATATATATATATATATATATATATATATATATATATATATATATATATATATGTCGTACCTAATAGCCAGAACGCACTTCTCAGCCTACTATTCAAGGCCTGATTTGCCTAATAAGCCAAGTTTTCCTGAATTAATATATTTACTATAATTTTTTTCTTATGAAATGATAAAGCAACCCTTTTCTCTATGTATGAGGTCAATTTTTTTTTATTGGAGTTAAAATTAACGCAGATATATGACCGAACCTAACCAACCCTACCTAACCTAACCTAACCTATATTTATAGGTAAGGTTAGGTTAGGTAGCCAAAAAAAGCTAGGTTAGGTTAGGTTAGGTAGGTTAGGTAGACGAAAAAACATTAATTCATGAAAACTTGGCTTATTAGGCAAATCGGGCCTTGAATAGTAGGCTGAGAAGTGCGTTCTGGCTATTAGGTACGACATATATATATATATATATATATTTATATATATCTTGAGGTTATCTTGAGATGATTTCGGGGCTTTAGTGTCCCCGCGGGCCGGTCCTCGACCAGGCCTCCACCCCCAGGAAGAAGCCCGTGACAGCTGACTAACTCCCAGGTACCTATTTACTGCTAGGTAACAGGGGCATTCAGGGTGAAAGAAACTTTGCCCATTTGTTTCCGCCTCGTGTGGGAATCGAACCCGCGTCACAGAATTACGAGTCCTGCGCGCTATCCACCAGGCTACGAGGCCCCTAATATATATATATATATATATATATATATGTGTGTATATCACGAAAATAAACACGTGATTAAGAATGTGACAATGTCAGACCACGGAAGAAAAATGAAACAGGAAATTTCCTTAAGTACTTTCGTATATTAAATACATCTTCAGAAGGTCCTGACTAACTCCCAGGTACCTATTTACTGCTAGGTAACAGGGGCATTCAGGGTGAAAGAAACTTTGCCCATTTGTTTCCGCCTCGTGTGGGAATCGAACCAGCGTCACAGAATATACGAAAGTACTTAAGGAAATTTCCTGTTTCATTTTTCCTCCGTGGTCTGACATTGTCATATATATATATATATATATTAGTATATTTAACCTAACAAACCCTACCTAACCTAACCTAACGTATCTTTATAGGTTAGGTTAGGTTAGGTTGTCGAAAAAGTTAGGTTAGGGTAGGTTAGGTAGGTTAGGTAGTCGAAAAACAATTAATTCATGAAAACTTGGCTTATTAGGCAAATCGGGCCTTGCATAGTAGGCTGAGAAGTGCGTTCTGGCTACTAGGTACGACATATATATATATATATATATATATATATATATATATATATATATATATATATATATATATATATATATATATATATATATATATATATATATATATATATATATATATATATATATATATATATATATATATATGTCGTACCTAGTAGCCAGAACGCACTTCTCAGCCTACTATTCAAGGCCCGATTTGCCTAATAAGCCAAGTTTTCATGAATTAATGTTTTTTCGTCTACCTAACCTACCTAACCTAACCTAACCTAGCTTTTTTTGGCTACCTAACCTAACCTTACCTATAAATATAGGTTAGGTTAGGTTAGGTAGGGTTGGTTAGGTTCGGTCATATATCTACGTTAATTTTAACTCCAATAAAAAAAAATTGACCTCATACATAGAGAAATGGGTAGCTTTATCATTTCATAAGAAAAAAATTATAGTAAATATATTATTTCAGGAAAACTTGGCTTATTAGGCAAATCGGGCCTTGCATAGTAGGCTGAGAAGTGAGTTCTGGCTACTAGGTACGACATATATATATATATATATATATAATATATATATATATATATATATATATATATATATATATATATATATATATATATATATATATATATGTCGTACCTAGTAGCCAGAACGCACTTCTCAGCCTACTATACAAGGCCCGATTTGCCTAATAAGCCAAGTTTTCATGAGTTAATATATTTTCTCTAATTTTTTTCTTATGAAATGATAAAGCTACCCATTTCATTATGTATGAGGTCAATTTTTTTTATTGGAGTTAAAATTAACGTAGATATATGACCGAACCTAACCAACCCTACCTAACCTAACCTAACCTATCTTTATAGGTTAGGTTAGGTTAGGTAGCCGAAAAAGTTAGGTTAGGTTAGGTTAGGTAGGTTAGGTAGTCGAAAAACAATTAATTCATGAAAACTTGGCTTATTAGGCAAATCGGGCCTTGCATAGTAGGCTGAGAAGTGCGTTCTGGCTACTAGGTACGACATATATATATATATATATATATATATATATATATATATATATATATATATATATATATATATATATATATATATATATATATATATATATATATATATATATATATATATATATATATATATATATATATATATATATATATATATATATATATATATATATATATATATATATATATATATATATATATATATATATATATATATTATATATATATATATATATATATATATATATATATATATATATATATATATATATATATATATATATATATATATTTTGGTAGCAGTCTTTCCTGTAGACATATATTATTAAATATGACCGAAAAAGTAAGATTAATAATTCTAACACGAATTTTCTCAATCTTTCGTACATTTCTTTTCACTGTTGGAGGTAAATCAAAAATCAATTCTCCAAAATTCATTTTTATTTCTAGTCTGACGCGACACGAGCGCGTTTCGTAAAACTTATTACATTTTCAAAGACTTTAGTTCACAAATACACAACTGAATAGAACTTACGCATCTCCGATTTTATATCTACATTTGAGTGAGGTGGAAGGGGTGATGTGGCATTAACACAAGACAGAACAAGATGTGGCATTAATAGGGTATTAATTTCATCAACACAAGACAGAACAAGAGTATTAATAGGGTATTAATTTCATCAACACAAGACAGAACACGAAACAATGGATATTGAATAGAAGTGTTTGTAGAAAGCCTATTGGTCCATATTTCTTGATGCTTCTATATTGGAGCGGAGTCTTGAGGTGGGTAGAATATAGTTGTGCAATAATTGGCTGTTGATTGCTGGTGTTGACTTCTTGATGTGTAGTGCCTCGCAAACGTCAAGCCGCCTGCTATCGCTGTATCTATCGATGATTTCTGTGTTGTTTACTAGGATTTCTCTGGCGATGGTTTGGTTGTGGGAAGAGATTATATGTTCCTTAATGGAGCCCTGTTGCTTATGCATCGTTAAACGCCTAGAAAGAGATGTTGTTGTCTTGCCTATATACTGGGTTTTTTGGAGCTTACAGTCCCCAAGAGGGCATTTGAAGGCATAGACGACGTTAGTCTCTTTTAAAGCGTTCTGTTTTGTGTCTGGAGAGTTTCTCATGAGTAGGCTGGCCGTTTTTCTGGTTTTATAGTAAATCGTCAGTTGTATCCTCTGATTTTTGTCTGTAGGGATAACGTTTCTATTAACAATATCTTTCAGGACCCTTTCCTCCGTTTTATGAGCTGTGGAAAAGAAGTTCCTGTAAAATAGTCTAATAGGGGGTATAGGTGTTGTGTTAGTTGTCTCTTCAGAGGTTGCATGGCTTTTCACTTTCCTTCTTATGATGTCTTCGACGAAACCATTGGAGAAGCCGTTATTGACTAGGACCTGCCTTACCCTACAGAGTTCTTCGTCGACTTGCTTCCATTCTGAGCTGTGGCTGAGAGCACGGTCGACATATGCGTTAACAACACTCCTCTTGTACCTGTCTGGGCAGTCGCTGTTGGCATTTAGGCACATTCCTATGTTTGTTTCCTTAGTGTAGACTGCAGTGTGGAAACCTCCGCCCTTTTCCATGACTGTTACATCTAGAAAGGGCAGCTTCCCATCCTTTTCCATCTCGTAAGTGAAACGCAGCACGGAACTCTGCTCAAATGCCTCCTTCAGCTCCTGCAGATGTCTGACATCAGGTACCTGTGTAAAAATGTCGTCAACATACCTGCAGTATATGGCCGGTTTCAAGTTCATGTCGACTAAGACTTTTTGCTCGATGGTACCCATGTAGAAGTTTGCAAACAGGACACCTAGGGGAGAACCCATGGCGACCCCATCTACTTGCTTATACATGTGCCCATCCGGGCTCAAGAAGGGTGCCTCTTTAGTACAAGCTTGGAGTAGTTTCCTCAGAATATTTTCTGGTATGTCAAGAGGAGTACAGGCTGGATCACGATACACTCTGTCGGCTATCATTCCGATTGTCTCGTCCACAGGTACGTTGGTAAACAGCGATTCTACGTCCAACGAGGCTCTTATCCCTGTGGCCCGTGTGCCCCGCAGTAAGTCAACAAATTCCTTTGGAGACTTCAGGCTGAAGGCGCAAGGAACATAAGGAGTCAGCAGGCCGTTGAGTCGCTTCGCCAGTCTGTACGTGGGTGTGGGTATCTGGCTAATGATTGGCCGAAGTGGGTTTCCAGGCTTGTGCGTCTTGACATTTCCATACGCATATCCAGGTTTATATTCCCCAATGATCTTTGGCAGGTGGAGTCCGGATTTCTTGGCGTTCACAGTTTCGATCAGTTTGTTGACCTTTGCTTTTAATTCGGCTGTAGTGTCCTTCGTTACCCTTTGGAACTTAGTTTGGTCAGAGAGTATGATGTTCATTTTCGCCAGATATTCGTCTTTTTTAAGAATGACATATATTGGCGACTTGTCACCTCTCCTGACAACTATCTCCTTGTTCTCACGAAGGCTTTTAGCTGCCGCTTTAAGCTCGGGGGACAGTATGGTGCTTCTGTAATTGCCTCGATTCTTTCCTCCTTCTGCAATAAGTTCTGCTTGTAAGGTATCTTTGGTAGTGACCTTCTTTTGTGTCTCGAGGTCGAATATGTCGTCCAACAGAATTTCCAACTCTACTTTCCGGGCCATCTCACTCGGTCTGGACATAACATGACAGTTTATGCCCAGATTTAGGAGAGTGACTTGGTCCTCAGTGAGGTTAATTCCTGCAAGGTTCAGGAAGCCATCTCTTGGTCGTGGAATTGCCATAGGTCCTCCATATAATGTTGTTAGTTTCTTGATAATCCTTGTTTCAGTGCTGAGGTGATGTTGGTCTGTGAGGATGTCGAGGTGTTGTTCAATGCGGGTACGGATACTATCGTCGATGTTGCTATTTCTCCACTCGTTTGTAGCATGAAGTAGTTGCGTTTTGTTGTCTTTGATTTCATTCTCTGCCTTGTATATCTGATCACGAATCAGATCCTGGCGATATTTTATCGTGAAGGCTTGATTCCTTGCTGCTGGGTCGTGCGCTTTAATATTAGTATATTTTGGTAGCAGTCTTTCCTGTAGACATATATTATTAAATATGACCGAAAAAGTAAGATTAATAATTCTAACACGAATTTTCTCAATCTTTCGTACATTTCTTTTCACTGTTGGAGGTAAATCAAAAATCAATTCTCCAAAATTCATTTTTATTTCTAGTCTGACGCGACACGAGCGCGTTTCGTAAAACTTATTACATTTTCAAAGACTTTAGTTCACAAATACACAACTGAATAGAACTTACGCATCTCCGATTTTATATCTACATTTGAGTGAGGTGGAAGGGGTGATGTGGCATTAACACAAGACAGAACAAGATGTGGCATTAATAGGGTATTAATTTCATCAACACAAACAGAACAAGACATCAAACACAGAACACGAAACAATGGATATTGAATAGAAGTGTTTGTAGAAAGCCTATTGGTCCAATATAGAAGCATCAAGAAATATGGACCAATAGGCTTTCTACAAACACTTCTATTCAATATCCATTGTTTCGTGTTCTGTCTTGTGTTGATGAAATTAATACCCTATTAATACTCTTGTTCTGTCTTGTGTTGATGAAATTAATACCCTATTAATACCACATTTTGTTCTGTCTTGTGTTAATGCCACATCACCCCTTCCACCTCACTCAAATGTAGATATAAAATCGGAGATGCGTAAGTTCTATTCAGTTGTGTATTTGTGAACTAAAGTCTTTGAAAATGTAATAAGTTTTACGAAACGCGCTCGTGTCGCGTCAGACTAGAAATAAAAATGAATTTTGGAGAATTGATTTTTGATTTACCTCCAACAGTGAAGCGAAATGTACGAAAGATTGAGAAAATTCGTGTTAGAATTATTAATCTTACTTTTTCGGTCATATTTAATAATATATGTCTACAGGAAAGACTGCTACCAAAATATACTAATATTAAAGCGCACGACCCAGCAGCAAGGAATCAAGCCTTCACGATAAAATATCGCCAGGATCTGATTCGTGATCAGATATACAAGGCAGAGAATGAAATCAAAGACAACAAAACGCAACTACTTCATGCTACAAACGAGTGGAGAAATAGCAACATCGACGATAGTATCCGTACCCGCATTGAACAACACCTCGACATCCTCACAGACCAACATCACCTCAGCACTGAAACAAGGATTATCAAGAAACTAACAACATTATATGGAGGACCTATGGCAATTCCACGACCAAGAGATGGCTTCCTGAACCTTGCAGGAATTAACCTCACTGAGGACCAAGTCACTCTCCTAAATCTGGGCATAAACTGTCATGTTATGTCCAGACCGAGTGAGATGGCCCGGAAAGTAGAGTTGGAAATTCTGTTGGACGACATATTCGACCTCGAGACACAAAAGAAGGTCACTACCAAAGATACCTTACAAGCAGAACTTATTGCAGAAGGAGGAAAGAATCGAGGCAACTACAGAAGCACCATACTGTCCCCCGAGCTTAAAGCGGCAGCTAAAAGCCTTCGTGAGAACAAGGAGATAGTTGTCAGGAGAGGTGACAAGTCGCCAATATATGTCATTCTTAAAAAAGACGAATATCTGGCGAAAATGAACATCATACTCTCTGACCAAACTAAGTTCCAAAGGGTAACGAAGGACACTACAGCCGAATTAAAAGCAAAGGTCAACAAACTGATCGAAACTGTGAACGCCAAGAAATCCGGACTCCACCTGCCAAAGATCATTGGGGAATATAAACCTGGATATGCGTATGGAAATGTCAAGACACACAAGCCTGGAAACCCACTTCGGCCAATCATTAGCCAGATACCCACACCCACGTACAGACTGGCGAAGCGACTCAACGGCCTGCTGACTCCTTATGTTCCTTGCGCCTTCAGCCTGAAGTCTCCAAAGGAATTTGTTGACTTACTGCGGGGCACACGGGCCACAGGGATAAGAGCCTCGTTGGACGTAGAATCGCTGTTTACCAACGTACCTGTGGACGAGACAATCGGAATGATAGCCGACAGAGTGTATCGTGATCCAGCCTGTACTCCTCTTGACATACCAGAAAATATTCTGAGGAAACTACTCCAAGCTTGTACTAAAGAGGCACCCTTCTTGAGCCCGGATGGGCACATGTATAAGCAAGTAGATGGGGTCGCCATGGGTTCTCCCCTAGGTGTCCTGTTTGCAAACTTCTACATGGGTACCATCGAGCAAAAAGTCTTAGTCGACATGAACTTGAAACCGGCCATATACTGCAGGTATGTTGACGACATTTTTACACAGGTACCTGATGTCAGACATCTGCAGGAGCTGAAGGAGGCATTTGAGCAGAGTTCCGTGCTGCGTTTCACTTACGAGATGGAAAAGGATGGGAAGCTGCCCTTTCTAGATGTAACAGTCATGGAAAAGGGCGGAGGTTTCCACACTGCAGTCTACACTAAGGAAACAAACATAGGAATGTGCCTAAATGCCAACAGCGACTGCCCAGACAGGTACAAGAGGAGTGTTGTTAACGCATATGTCGACCGTGCTCTCAGCCACAGCTCAGAATGGAAGCAAGTCGACGAAGAACTCTGTAGGGTAAGGCAGGTCCTAGTCAATAACGGCTTCTCCAATGGTTTCGTCGAAGACATCATAAGAAGGAAAGTGAAAAGCCATGCAACCTCTGAAGAGACAACTAACACAACACCTATACCCCCTATTAGACTATTTTACAGGAACTTCTTTTCCACAGCTCATAAAACGGAGGAAAGGGTCCTGAAAGATATTGTTAATAGAAACGTTATCCCTACAGACAAAAATCAGAGGATACAACTGACGATTTACTATAAAACCAGAAAAACGGCCAGCCTACTCATGAGAAACTCTCCAGACACAAAACAGAACGCTTTAAAAGAGACTAACGTCGTCTATGCCTTCAAATGCCCTCTTGGGGACTGTAAGCTCCAAAAAACCCAGTATATAGGCAAGACAACAACATCTCTTTCTAGGCGTTTAACGATGCATAAGCAACAGGGCTCCATTAAGGAACATATAATCTCTTCCCACAACCAAACCATCGCCAGAGAAATCCTAGTAAACAACACAGAAATCATCGATAGATACAGCGATAGCAGGCGGCTTGACGTTTGCGAGGCACTACACATCAAGAAGTCAACACCAGCAATCAACAGCCAATTATTGCACAACTATATTCTACCCACCTCAAGACTCCGCTCCAATATAGAAGCATCAAGAAATATGGACCAATAGGCTTTCTACAAACACTTCTATTCAATATCCATTGTTTCGTGTTCTGTCTTGTGTTGATGAAATTAATACCCTATTAATACTCTTGTTCTGTCTTGTGTTGATGAAATTAATACCCTATTAATACCACATCTTGTTCTGTCTTGTGTTAATGCCACATCACCCCTTCCACCTCACTCAAATGTAGATATAAAATCGGAGATGCGTAAGTTCTATTCAGTTGTGTATTTGTAAACTAAAGTCTTTGAAAATGTAATAAGTTTTACGAAACGCGCTCGTGTCGCGTCAGACTAGAAATAAAAATGAATTTTGGAGAATTGATTTTTGATTTACTTCCAACAGTGAAAAGAAATGTACGAAAGATTGAGAAAATTCGTGTTAGAATTATTAATCTTACTTTTTCGGTCATATTTAATAATATATATATATATATATATATATATATATATATATATATATATATATATATATATATATATATATATATATATATATATATATATATATATATATATATATATATATATATATATATATATATATATATTGTTGGGGTTTCACCTCTCTACCCTTACTCTGGGGTGAGCAATAGTTATGCTCAAGGTCACTCACCGTAGCCCTGCGGGTCTTCACTCGATCCTCACGGCGCCACTGCACGCCAGGAGAGTCTCCCAGTCGATCTTAACGGCCTCTTATTAAGAAAGAGTGAGAACACGACCCGTTCACTTGACTGTCGTGTGCCCTCCCCAACAATCGGGCTCTACGGTTAACCACAAGGTCGCCAACTGGTGTTTTAGGTGGCCAGTAACACCATCAGTGGACTAGTGTATTTAGTGGTAGCCTTGGCAAGGTCACACTCAAAAGATCAGGAATCAGGCAGGTACTTATTGTTATCACTCTATGCTTACCAGTATAATATAGCCACAAGATCAATGGAGGGGATGATATAAACACAAAGATAGTTTTGTATTTTACTTAAAATGTATGAAAGATGTCACAAAGGCCAAACAATAATCAATAAATCAACTGATCCTGACGCGGCCGGTAATTCCCACGAATAGTATGCGATCACTAGGTGGCAACACCTCCCCTCCTCATCAAGTGTCAAGAACAGCTGATCGCCTGGCCCTCCGCGCGGAAGCTCTTTGCTTGTTTTCAGATTCACGCGCGCTGTTTCTTTAAGTTCTCCAATATTACTATGAACTCGCACACACGATATTGGCTACAATAACCGTATTACTTAGTTACACTGTACTCAGGCTCAAACAGTCTTTTCTACAATCAATGCTACAATGACTCACTGTAATGGTCTTACACTGTTATTCATCCAACAATATATTATGAAATATTAACACTGGAGTTTTCAGTACTTTCTCTCGTGGGCGATAACGCAATAATTCACTGTACTCACAAATGACTTATCACTGCATGAACATAGCATATATAATGTAGATACATCAAATATCAATACATGGAAAATAAATGATTTCTGGGCACACAGCCTAACTTTCAAATACTGGCATAATATTATATATAATTTACCACTATATGTTCATATCAAAATCTATAGAAAGATATACACAACACAGTAAATTTATCACTTGTTCCTGGTGCCTGTACACACCAATAATCAACATGAATATTACAAGTACTCTTGATAGTACTGTCTAGCACACTGGTGCTTTACCATGACATGGGTGAGACTTGCTCACGACATATAAAATCCTCAGGCTAGATAATATAGCCGAATAATATAGCTAACTAAAGGGGAATGGGGAGGGAACTAGAAACACCTACTTCACCCTATCCTCCGATGAGAGTCGAGATGTAGCTCCTGGTCCTCGTGTCGGGAACGCCCCCACACTACACGTCGTCGTGTCCTACCAGAGCCTCTCGTCGTCCCACCGTTTAGCGCGTCGTCTCCGTGCCTCCTCACTGCAGGTCCGTCCTCCTTCTTGACTTCTTGAAGGTTGGAGTCGGTCTCCTGGCCGTCGTCTTCTCCCAGCAACGGCTGTCGCCTACGTCTCAGCTACAGTCGTCCGGTTTCCCCAAATAGTCCTCTCTTCCTCAGCTACCCAGTGGCTCTGTCAGCCACTACGCTGTCACGAACTGGTGAATTGCCACTGTCCACATACGTCACTGCACGGCTTCACTGCTTCTTGCACAGCACCTGACTGGAGCACTTGTTGCTCAAATAACCGTCAATTCCCTCTTCTGGTTCAACACATGAACTAGGGAAGACTTCTCAGAGTACTGGCGGACTTCAGGTGACGCGTAAATCCACGGGAGCGGGAAACAACTGTCCAACTGACAGGACCAACCGTCGCACGTCCGACCTCTATGACGTGTCGTGTCTGACTGATGGCGCCAGCCCGGCTCGCGGGCTGGACCCCCTTCCTTCGTGACGTCACTTTCGCTACGGGAGGTTTTCATTGGCTCCCGGTGCCACATTGCTGTCGGTGACCAATCCGGTGCCACTGACGTCACACGGTTTTGGCGGGAGATCAGGGAGGCAAGCGCCATCTTGGCTCCCTAAAGGGCCTAAACCACAGGCCAAAATATTACTATTTCACAAATTTCTCGGCTCTCCGAGAACACTTCACTCTCTCCCATATATCAAATTGTAGCCTGCAACGTAGAGAACGCTTGGGAAAAGTAGACATGACTCTTACTGCAGGCGTGGGAGAATTATAAGGGGGGGAACTCCGTCACATACCCCTCCCCTTAAAATAAGAGTCATGTCTGGTTAGTGTATGCGGGATAGGGCATCCGCTACTACGTTGTCCTTCCCCTTGATGTGTTTGATTTCCAGCCGGTATTCTTGCAGTAACAACGCCCACCTCGTTAGACGTTGGTTGGAATTCTTCATCTTGTATAAAAATGTGAGAGGGTTGTGATCGGTGAATACTAGGACAGGTCTCGCCCCTCCTCCCACGTACACATCAAAGTGCTTCAGGGCCATAACTAGCGCCAATGCCTCCTTCTCAACGGTGCTGTAGGCCCGCTGGTATTTTACGAACTTCTTCGAGTAGAAGGCTACTGGCCTATGTACTTCACTCCGTTCTTGAGCCAACATGGCCCCTATTCCAACGTCGCTGGCGTCCACGTACAGGATAAATCCGGCTGAAAAATCTGGAGATATCAATACTGGGGCCTCCGTCAACAATTTCTTGGTCTTTTCAAAAGACTCTTGGCAGGCCTCTCCCCATCTCCATCTTACATTCTTGGAGAGTAGCTCGGTTAGGGGATGCGCTACCGTGGAGAAATTCCGGCAGAACCCACGATAGTACCCTATCATTCCGAGGTACCTGAGCAACTCCTTGCGCGTCTTGGGCACGGGGTATTCCTTTATGGCTGCTACTTTGTTATCAACTGGAGTGACTTCACCTTGGCCGATGACAAAACCGAGGTACTCTAAGTGAGCTTTCCCGAACTCACTCTTGGCCAAATTTATAGTCAGGTTAGCCTCCTCTAACCTTCTGAATAATTCTCCAAGTCTCTCCAGATGCGTATCCCAATCGTCGGCGTACACGACGATGTCATCGATGTAAACCGTGCATCCTGCTGCACCCCTTAACAGCTCGTTCATCATTCGCTGGAAGCAGCTGCCGCTGTTTTTCATGCCGAAGGGCAACACCTTGTACTGGTACAGCCCATCAGGAGTCGCGAAAGCTGATATCTTCCTGGCCTCAGGAGTCAGGGAGATCTGGTAGTACCCCTTGAGAAGATCGACCTTGGATACATACCGTGCACTGCCCACCTGGTCAATGCAGTCACTCACTCTTGGCATGGGGTGAGAATCTGCCACTGTGATGGAGTTCACCCTCCTGTAATCGGTACAAAAGCGGTATGTTCCGTCGCTTTTCCTCACCAACAGGCATGGGGAACTCCACTCACTTTTACTGGGCTCCGCAAGGTCGTTCTCAAGGAGGTACTCCACCTCCTTTCTCATCAGCTCTCGCTTCTCTGGGCTCACCCTGTACGCTCTCTGTTTGACGGGGCTGGCGTCCCTCACCTCCACCTCGTGCGTCACACTCCTGTGTCGGCGGGGCACGTCGGTGAAGAGGGAGGCATTCTTTCTCAGTAGGTCCGTCAGGTCCGCTCTTTGTTGCCCTTCCAGATGTGACAGCTTGTCCTTGATGTTTGCCAGACTCTCAGTGTTGGTGAGACGGGTGCCATCCGCCCTGGACCACTTTCCTTCCTCCTCCGGGAGTTCTTGGTCCACCTGTACGCACAGAACTGTCTTCTGCTGGTGTTCCCGGGTCATCGTTCCTTCCTGCCTGGTAATTCCTCCTTCCACAGTGAAGAAGGGCTTCAGGCGGTCCACGTGACACACCTGTTTCTTTCGGGATCTGTCCGACTTCCCAATTTCGTACGACACCGGACCCAACCGTCGCAGCACTTGGTATGGTCCCTCGAACCGTGACTCGGTCACCCTACCTTTACCAGGAAGCAAGACCATTACTTGGGACCCGACCTGGAAATCCCTCTGTGTAGCTCTCTTGTCGTACCACTCCGACATCTTACGCTGCGCCTCCTTCAGGTGTTTCCCAGCCAGTTCCTTCGCTAGAGTGAGACGTTCTTTAAACTTCTGGACATATTCGTTCACCGTTCCCACGGTCGCTGCCGGTGTCCATTGTTCCCTCAGCATGGACAGGGGACTTCTCACCTCGTGTCCATACACTAGCTGGAATGGTGAGAATCCTAGTGATTCTACCACCGCGTTGCGTATGGCAAATAACGCTGGGTATATAGCCTCATCCCACTCAGCCCCCTGTTCTGCGCAGAACACTCTCAGCACAGTCTTCAAAGTGGAGTGGAATCTTTCGATCGCCCCCTGCGACTGCGGTCGGTAGGGCGACGATCGAATCTGAGTCACTCCCCATCCTGCCACCGTCTGTCGGAACCACTTCGACTGAAATATGCTTGCGCAGTCTGTCTGGATCTCTTTGGGCATCCCCACCCACGAGAAAAATCGCTGCAGTTGGCTGGCTACTCCTTGCGATGTTAAACGTCGCATCGGGACGGCTTCCGGAAACCTGGTGGATGTACACATTATTGTCATTAGGTAGGTGTTCCCTTTCTTCGTCCTTGGCAAAGGACCCACTCCATCAACTAGCAGACGCTCGAAAGCAGGCCCAAACGCTGGAACAGGGATCAATGGGGCCTTCGGTATCGCGGACTGGCTCTTCCCTGCCCTCTGGCATGGTAAGCACGTCTTACAATAGCGCCTCACCTCGGCGTCCATACCTGGCCAGTAAAAGTAATCCCTGATCCTTCGCAGCGTCTTAGTCACTCCCAGGTGGCCTGCAGAGTCCACGGAGTGCGCTAGGTCCAACACGGCCGCTCTGCACTGGGCCGGCAACACTACCTGGTGCCTCGTGCTTAGAGACTCTTCCCCGGCCTCCACCCTCACAGGTCTCCACTGCCTCATCAGCATGCCGTCTTGAAGGTAAAACTGAGTAGCCTTCTCAGGGCCAACACGTCCTCCTTGGGCCTCACTAATCAAATCGGGGAACTCCTCCTGCTGCAACTGTCCAAGACGAGTGCGGTCTACCCCTAGAGAACTGGTGAGGGTCACCTGCAACTCACCATTTGGGCTGTCTTCGCCCTCCGCTCGTTCTCCGGGTTCTACGAAGAGGCGATCTATTCCCAGGCTGTCAGTTGTCTCCTCAGCCCCATCAGATCCACAACCTCCTTGTTCTTCGCGTCGTCTTGGTATCACAGCACAAACTGGGAACGCCACCGGTGCGATTCCCTTCTCGCCCCCACAGGCGTTCAACTCTCCGCCTGTCTCCTTGTATTGTTCTAGGCACTCTTCGCCTTTCACAAGATTCGGAAGGACATATCCTCCACACGCGTCATTCCCCAAGATGACCTGCGCCTCCATCTTGGGCATTGATGTACAGACTCCCACCACTAGGGTCTGGCAGCCATAATCGGAATTCAAAGTTACCTGGTGTAGGGGCATCCTCACTGGGCCTCCCACAGTGGTCACACTTGCCACCCCCACACTGGTACTTTCGTAACCCACGGGGAACAGGGTTTCACTTACCAGGGTAAAATCGGCCCCGGTGTCTCTTAAGATCTTCACGGGGATGGGGTCTGCGTCCCCCATCCTTACGGTTCCTTGACACACGAATGGGTGAACTTTCTTCTCCCCATTCAGCACGGGTTCATCCCGCACTCTCTCGGCCCTCTGGTCCTCGAACATCACTAAAGCAACGTGTCCCCGCTGCTTAGGGCGTCTGCATTCCCGCGCGACGTGTCCGATTATTCCGCAGTTGTAGCAGCGGCCCCTCGGCGGAGACCATCCGCCACCGCTCGCCTTAGCACTGCCTCCAGAGGCCGTCGCACCCTGTGTCTTTCCCGCACCGCTTGTTGACTCCTTGGTCGCAGCAACAGCTCCCGAGCTCTCCGCATGGTTCTTCTTGATCGGTTCTACAGCACCTTTTGATCCTCGGGTGTTCCAACTTGAGAGGTGGGATTTGGGAGAACTCGCTCCTGTCCTCCATCCATCCGTCCTTCTATAACTCCTATCGTTTCCGACGTATGCGGGTGGTCGGTGCTGTCCCTCTCGGCGTGGGCGTAGGGCTTCTTCTAACATGTCGGCCCGGTCGGCTGCGGCCCTCAGGTTCTTTATGTCCGCCTCCTTTATCCTCATCCTGATCTCAGGAGAGAGCACGGACATAAACTTTTCCATGACCATTAGTTCCTTGATTTCTTCGGCCGACCCCGCTTCTTCAGAGTCCATCCACTTAAGGAACTTTCTTTCCATGTCCCTCGCCGTCTCCGCATACGACTTTCCTGGCAACCGGGTACATTCTCTAAACCTCTTCCGGTAACACTCTGGCGTGAGCTTAAAGGAACGGAGCACAGCTCGTTTTACCGCATCGTAGTTAGTGCATTCTTGGAAGTCGAGCATAGTGAAGGCTTGGCGAGCTTCACCTGTGAGCCTCCCTTGGACCAACTCCGCCCACTCCGCCTTCGGCCACCTCTTCATAGCAGCAACTCTCTCAAAGTGATCGAAGAAACTTTCGGCTTCACTAGGCACAAAGACCGGCAGGTCTCGTTCCCTCACTCGTCGGTCTTCCTGTGGCGGGGCAGGGGCACCTAGTCCCAGTTCAGCTCGCTTCAGCTCCACCTCCTTGTTGGCATCTATTTCCTGTTGTCTCATCCTAGCTCTTCTCGCTGCTGTGCTCTCGCTCTTGTTCTTCCCTGCGTATCTGTGCTTCTCGCTCTTGTTCTTCCCGGCGCAGCTGTGCTTCTCGCTCCTCACGCTTCAGCTGTGCTTCTCGCTCTCGCTCTTCCCGGCGCAGCTATGCTTCTCGTTCCTCACGCTGCATCTGTGCTTCTCGCTCCTCACGCTTCATCTGTGCTTCTCGCTCTTGCTCTTCTTTGCGCAGTTGTGCTTCTCGCTCCTCTTTGCTGCATCTGTGCTTCTCGTTCTTCTTTGCGCTGCTGTGCTTCTGTTCTTCTGCGCTTCTCGCTTCTTCTCTCCTGCTGCTGTGCTTCTCGCTCTTCTTTGCGCTGCTGTGCTTCTTCTCTCCTCAGCTGCGCTTCTCGCTCTTCTCTGCGCTGCTGTGCTTCTAGCTGCAGCTTCATTATTTCCAGCTTTATGCTGTGCCTGCTGCCGCTGGATCCCCTGCTGCTTCCACCAATACTCAGGTGTTCACCCTCACTGGCAGGTGTTTGGGGCCGTTCCTCCCCCAAAGCTTCGTCTCGAGCCTTGAGCTGAGCCATTATCTCTAGTCTTCTTTCACCAACTCTGGCAGATTTCAGCTTTATTCCAAAATGATCCGCTATAGCCTGTAACTGTGCCTTGGTGCACTCTTCCAGCACCTGTTCGTCTCTAGAGTCAATAAACCTCGTCACTTTATCATCCTCCATCTTGTGCTACGAGTGATAACCTGCACCTGATCTCTAACACCACTGCCAAGTACCACCACTGCAACCTTTACTTCGATCGAGATCCTGGCGAGGTCGCCAATGTTGGGGTTTCACCTCTCTTTACCCTTACTCTGGGGTGAGCAATAGTTATGCTCAAGGTCACTCACCGTAGCCCTGCGGGTCTTCACTCGATCCTCACGGCGCCACTGCACGCCAGGAGAGTCTCCCAGTCGATCTTAACGGCCTCTTATTAAGAAAGAGTGAGAACACGACTCGTTCACTTGACTGTCGTGTGCCCTCCCCAACAATCGGGCTCTACGGTTAACCACAAGGTCGCCAACTGGTGTTTTAGGTGGCCAGTAACACCATCAGTGGACTGGTGTAATTAGTGGTGGCCTTGGCAAGGTCACACTCAAAGATCAGGAATCAGGCAGGTACTTATTGTTATCACTCTATGCTTACCAGTATAATATAGCCACAAGATCAATGGAGGGGATGATATAAACACAAAGATAGTTTTGTATTTTACTTAAAATGTATGAAAGATGTCACAAAGCCAAACAATAATCAATAAATCAACTGATCCTGACGCGGCCGGTAATTCCCACGAATAGTATGCGATCACTAGGGGGCAACACCTCCCCTCCTCATCAAGTGTCAAGAACAGCTGATCGCCTGGACCCCCGCGCGGAAGCTCTTTGCTTGTTTTCAGATTCACGCGCGCTGTTTCTTTAAATTCTCCAATATTACTATGAACTCGCACACACGATATTGGCTACAATAAACCGTATTACTTAGTTACACTGTACTCAGGCTCAAACAGTCTTTTCTACAATCAATGCTACAATGACTCACTGTAATGATCTTACACTGTTATTCATCCAACAATATATTATGAAATATTAACACTGGAGTTTTCAGTACTTTCTCTCGTGGGCGATAAAGCAATAATTCACTGTACTCACAAACGACTTATCACTGCATGAACATAGCATATATAATGTAGATACATCAAATATCAATACATGGAAAATAAATGATTTCTGGGCACACAGCCTAACTTTCAAATACTGGCATAATATTATATATAATTTACCACTATATGTTCATATCAAAATCTATAGAAAGATATACACAACACAGTAAATTTATCACTTGTTCCTGGTGCCTGTACACACCAATAATCAACATGAATATTACAAGTACTCTTGATAGTACTGTCTAGCACACTGGTGCTTTACCATGACATGGGTGAGACTTGCTCACGACATATAAAATCCTCAGGCTAGATAATATAGCCGAATAATATAGCTAACTAAAGGGGAATGGGGAGGGAACTAGAAACACCTACTTCACCCTATCCTCCGATGAGAGTCGAGATGTAGCTCCTGGTCCTCGTGTCGGGAACGCCCCCACACTACACGTCGTCGTGTCCTACCAGAGCCTCTCGTCGTCCCACCGTTTAGCGCGTCGTCTCCGTGCCTCCTCACTGCAGGTCCGTCCTCCTTCTTGACTTCTTGAAGGTTGGAGTCGGTCTCCTGGCCGTCGTCTTCTCCCAGCAACGGCTGTCGCCTACGTCTCAGCTACAGTCGTCCGGTTTCCCCAAATAGTCCTCTCTTCCTCAGCTACCCAGTGGCTCTGTCAGCCACTACGCTGTCACGAACTGGTGAATTGCCACAGACGTCGACATACGTCACTGCACGGCTTCACTGCTTCTTGCACAGTACCTGACTGGAGCACTTGTTGCTCAAATAACCGTCAATTCCCTCTTCTGGTTCAACACATGAACTAGGGAAGACTTCTCAGAGTACTGGCGGACTTCAGGTGACGCGTAAATCCACGGGAGCGGGAAACAACTGTCCAACTGACAGGACCAACCGTCGCACGTCCGACCTCTATGACGTGTCGTGTCTGACTGCTGGCGCCAGCCCGGCTCGCGGGCCGGACCCCCTTCCTTCGTGACGTCACTTTTGCTACGGGAGGTTTTCATTGGCTCCCGGTGCCACATTGCTGTCGGTGACCAATCCGGTGCCACTGACGTCACACGGTTTTGGCGGGAGATCAGGGAGGCCAGCGCCATCTTGGCTCCCTAAAGGGCCTAAACCACAGGCCAAAATATTACTATTTCACAAATTTCTCGGCTCTCCGAGAACACTTCACTCTCTCCCATATATCAAATTGTAGCCTGCAACGTAGAGAACGCTTGGGAAAAGTAGACATGACTCTTACTGCAGGCGTGGGAGAATTATAAGGGGGGGGGAACTCCGTCACAATATATATATCCTATGCCCCTGTTACCTAGCAGTAAAATAGGTACCTGGGTGTTAGTCAGCTGTCACGGGCTGCTTCCTGGGGGTGGAGGCCTGGTCGAGGACCGGGCCGCGGGGACACTAAAGCCCCGAAATCATCTCAAGATAACCTCAAGATATACCTAGTAGCCAGAACGCACTTGAACGAACGCACTACCTATATATATATATATATATATATATATATATATATATATATATATATATATATATATATATATATATATATATATATATATATATATATATATATATATATATATATATATATATATATATATATATATATATAGGTAGTGCGTTCGTTCAAGTGCGTTCTGGCTACTAGGTACGACATATATATATATATATATATATATATATATATATATATATATATGCTTTAACCCACTACGCCATCAGACCTTACAAAAGAAGTAGATAGTTCGAGATATATATCTCAAACATCTCTACCTCCCGAAGGCACCAGATGAGTGAGGGGTCAGTCTGCATTTTTCGTCAAGCCACTGTCAATGTGAGAGAACTCGTGTCCAGCTTATAAGCCTATACTTGCATAAACCACAAGTGAAGATAAACAATCTTTGGACAACACCCACCAGTGGGACTCGAACCCAGAAAGCACAACTACCTTCCAGTAGCTGGCATAACTAGTATGCTTTAACCCACTACGCCATCAGACCTTACAAAAGAAGTTGATAGTTCGAGATATATATCTCAAACATCTCTACCTCCCGAAGGCACCAGATGAGTGAGGGGTCAGTCTGCATTTTTCGTCAAGCCACTGTCAATGTGAGAGAACTCGTGTCCAGCTTATAAGCTTATACTTGCATAAACCACAAGTGAAGATAAACAATCTTTGGACAACACCCACCAGTGGGACTCGAACCCAGAAAGCACAACTACCTTCCAGTAGCTGGCATAACTAGTATGCTTTAACCCACTACGCCATCAGACCTTACAAAAGAAGTAGATAGTTCGAGATATATATATCTCAAACATCTCTACCTCCCGAAGGCACCAGATGAGTGAGGGGTCAGTCTGCATTTTTCGTCAAGCCACTGTCAATGTGAGAGAACTCGTGTCCAGCTTATAAGCCTATACTTGCATAAACCACAAGTGAAGATAAACAATCTTTGGACAACACCCACCAGTGGGACTCGAACCCAGAAAGCACAACTACCTTCCAGTAGCTGGCATAACTAGTATGCTTTAACCCACTACGCCATCAGACCTTACAAAAGAAGTAGATAGTTCGAGATATATATCTCAAACATCTCTACCTCCCGAAGGCACCAGATGAGTGAGGGGTCAGTCTGCATTTTTCGTCAAGCCACTGTCAATGTGAGAGAACTCGTGTCCAGCTTATAAGCCTATACTTGCATAAACCACAAGTGAAGATAAACAATCTTTGGACAACACCCACCAGTGGGACTCGAACCCAGAAAGCACAACTACCTTCCAGTAGCTGGCATAACTAGTATGCTTTAACCCACTACGCCATCAGACCTTACAAAAGAAGTAGATAGTTCGAGATATATATCTCAAACATCTCTACCTCCCGAAGGCACCAGATGAGTGAGGGGTCAGTCTGCATTTTTCGTCAAGCCACTGTCAATGTGAGAGAACTCGTGTCCAGCTTATAAGCCTATACTTGCATAAACCACAAGTGAAGATAAACAATCTTTGGACAACACCCACCAGTGGGACTCGAACCCAGAAAGCACAACTACCTTCCAGTAGCTGGCATAACTAGTATGCTTTAACCCACTACGCCATCAGACCTTACAAAAGAAGTAGATAGTTCGAGATATATATCTCAAACATCTCTACCTCCCGAAGGCACCAGATGAGTGAGGGGTCAGTCTGCATTTTTCGTCAAGCCACTGTCAATGTGAGAGAACTCGTGTCCAGCTTATAAGCCTATACTTGCATAAACCACAAGTGAAGATAAACAATCTTTGGACAACACCCACCAGTGGGACTCGAACCCAGAAAGCACAACTACCTTCCAGTAGCTGGCATAACTA